>CM069602.1:0-600000 GCA_035771175.1 Paratinospora sagittata | reverse complement strand
ATGAATAGATAAGAGAAGAAGAAGAGATGGCGATGAGGGGAAAGCGAGGGGGTCCTCTATAGCTCCAACCAACCTTTTTCAATGGGTCCTCAACAACCGCTCCCTCTATACCCTTCTCACCTTATTGCTTTTTGAGTTTCGAAAAAAAAAACGCACTTTGTTTGTTTTTCATTGGTTTTCAAAGCTATTTTCTCTTCAGTACAGCTAATATTTTACGTGTTGGCAAACTAATTAAATCGTATGATGATGATGATGATGGCGATGATACAGTACAGTCAGTGGGAAGCAGAGAAGATAAGTGGGTTTTAAACGGTCATGAATTCAATTTGAATCATGTTGGACCAAAGAGCCTTTTTAAAAAAGAAATGGAGTCCGGATTGCTGGTTTGTAGCATTTTCCAGGCCCACAAATTAAAGCTGGTTGGAATCAGACGAGATAGATAGATAATTTTTGGCATATTTAAATTCAATATTTCTTCTCTTTGCCTGACTTAATAATAATAGACATAGGACTCCGTATTACTTGGGCGTCCAAAGAAGACTGGGACATTTTGCCAATTATATACAATCACGATAAATCAATTTAATATGAACAACAATGAGCTTAAAGACATTTATTAAAAAGATTTAATTAAGTTGAATTATTCTTGAATCGATGTACTATTTGATAACCTCTTTCATCCAACAAGAGGTGATTTGATACGAAAGAAGTTACGGTCAGTTGATTAAAATGATAAGCTATCAATGTCATTACATTACTTTTTTGGCAGGCTCGTAATAATAACTGCAAGCTTACCCGTGTCTACAACACTTCATTGTGTTAATTAAAGAAAGAAAATAAGTGGAGAGCGTATATACACTATGAAAAGTGGGCTTAATAAATATCTACACTGGAAACGACACGGACAAAATATGAGAAATGTGATATTAAGATAAGGAATAGTACCATCTTAGAGCTTTTTTTTTTTTTTGCTCGTCTTTCCCATTTTTGTTTGTCGTGATTGTGTCACGTAATTTGGTACCTAATATCATCACTTCACAGATATGTATCAGTGGGTGGAGATATTGCTTTTTGTTCTTCTTTTCTTTGGCGTCACTTCCAACCTCCAAAAATTATCTACTTTTTTATAAAATTTTCGCCACATGCTACAAAAGTTGCCTATGACCCAGAAGCGGTTTTGTATAATTAATAGGGTTTTTTTTTTTTTTTTTCAAAATGAACAATAACGTTGATCACCCAGCCCACCGAGCAAGGTTAATCCAATTATTAAGGGTGTATTTGATTTAAATTTTAAATATAGGTTTTTATATTAAAAAATACACGGCCGTTTGGTTGGAGTGATTTTAAAAATAGTTTTTTACTTTTTTTTAAAAAAAAATTATTTTTAAAAAACATTATTTTATAAATTTTTTATTTTTTTATTGAATTCAATATATATATATATATATATATATATATAGTCGGGTACATTCCCCTTCGGATCGTTTGTTTGTGGATAAAATTGAATATCATGATATTCAGATAGATTAGATCGAATGAAAATTAGAAAGAGATGAGCATAATTACTAAATAATTGCACGAAAGATTTGAGCAATCTCACGAATGACAGGAAAAGGTCACGTGGGATATATAAAATATTTATAAGAGGTAACATGCATGCATGCATCCACCTAAAAATTAAAATCAACTTTGTTGGATGGAGAGATCCGGATACTTGGGATGGGCAATCCCGCAGCCTCAACATTTTAGAAAAATTATTTATAATTATATTATATAATAAAAAAATTGATAAATTATTATTAATCTCTTTTTAATATTTTAAAAAAAGTTATTTCTAAATTATACTATGTTATATATTTTTATTTTATTTTTAAAAATTAAAGGTCTAGATCTATTCTATTACCATAGAGATCCACGGCGGCCCTAAACTCTAGATGCAAAAGCTTTTCCATTAAGAAATTGTTTCAAACCAGCTTTCATTTCGTGTCTTTGTATATAGTACTCTTTCTCATACCACGGAACTAGCTAGCTCCAAGATCGGCCGGGTGGTTGACAACTAAAAAGCTTGCCGATTACCATCTTTTTCATGCTTAAATATTAACCATTCTTTCTTAATTCCTTCCCAGAAACCAACGTATATATAAATAAGGAAAAGAGATCTGCAACAATCAATAATGGTTTTAATTCAATTGGCCCGTCACAAAGGTTAAGCACTTGCTTGGTAGGGGAACATTTACAGCTCCCTATATAGCTAGATCAAATCAAAAGTTTCCTTACTCTCACTTTTTCCAAAACTAGGGGTGTTCGTTCAACTTTAATTTATTACAAGATTTGTCAATCCTGGTGTACATGAATGTGAGAACCTTCTCGGAGATTTGTTACAAGAATCAAAACATGTGCTTACATTCCTCTCTCGCTTAACCAATTGACATGGATTTTTGATCATGTCTTTTGGATCAAACAAGTTTAAACCATTCTTAAATTTCATCAAGTTATTAATATTTAAATTTCTTGAAAACATAAATTTTACTATTAATTAAGTTTTGGATATGTATAGTAAATAAAATCAAATGGCAGGTTATAACGCAATAGTTTAGGTTACTCAATTACGAAAAATGTTAATCTAACTATAAAATAAATATAACTATAAGTATAATTACACATTTATATTCATTGAATATATGTGTTTTACATATCTCAAGATTGTACTGTGTATAATAAATAATTCAATGAACTTAAATATGTAGTTACACTTAAAGTTATATATTTTTGTAGTTAAGTTAATTAACGTTTTTTATTCTATTGTGACTTTAAGGCCATGAGTTAGAATCTAGAAAGAATAGCTTTCCTTTTTACACTGTGCATATATTATTAGGTATGCTCTTTATTCATAGTAAACTATTTTCAAATTCTGGGGGCTTTTCAATTTATAAATGGAATTGATAACTTTTCTCCAAAAAAAAGGTTGATTTAACCAAAAAGAGTTAATTGAGAGCGACCTTAAAGTGGTTTACATTAAACATGCCTCATGAGTTTTTAATGACACCACATTGCCTCCTAAATATTCAAAGCTTTTCCCATGAATCAAACCATCAAGAATCCTTTCTTTTTTACCAAGAACTGATGATGTTGATGTCAATTGATCGCCAACTTTATGTTAAAGGTAGTTCTTGATAGCACTTTTATCGAAGAAATCCTTGATTAATCTCATATGTTATTTTCAGAGAGACCAATGTACAAAGTATCTAAAGGTAATTCCACCAACTCTTCTTTTAGCAAAAAGAGAATGATGTAAAAATGAAGTCTTACCTAATTAAACAACCAAATATAAATTTTATGTTTTAATTAAATAATGCTAAGTTGATTGTGATGGTGTATTGCAGTGAGAATCGAGCATCCGTCATCTTTGGATTATATTAGGCTTGCATTGAATCACTGTTGATACGTAAATTAATAAAATTTAAAAGTGTTAAAGTGATATAATTTGTAATGCAGTTTCTATTATAATCAATATAACATTACTCTTAGTAATTATATTACTTCTTTAAAGGTAATATTACAATATTAAAAATATAAAATATTGGTTATGGAAGACTTGCCCAAAAATAGTTCTCTTTTGAACAAGTCCCATTATGCTTTGTATATAACTACTACTTCTACATAGGATTAATCTACAATAGTAATTCTTTAGTGCTATTCAATATATTAGATTATTGAAGGAAATTTGAAGTCATGTAACAAAAAAGTTGAAAATTCTCGATAGTTTCAGTTCCCATTTTTACTAATTTATCATTTTGATCCACCATTTAATAAACTATGAAAATCCAACCTATTGTACCATTATAATTATTATTTTATTTTTTTGAGATTTTTTTTTTGAGTTTTTGAAGGGTACTTTTTGTGAAGGGGCAAAAGTAAAAGGTAAAATGAAAAGGAAAAAGGGACGGTTGGTTCACCTGAACGGTTCTTAAAACTCCAAACCTCGGTACCCGACTCGGAGATGTAATGGGTTGGGTTGGAATCAAATTTTAAGTTTAATCCAACTTAAATTAGTTCGGATTGAAAAATTAAAACTCAACCCAAATCAAATTAAATCGTCTCTCACATACAAATTCTATACTAGTAGACATTAAGCAAGTAATATTTTAATTTTAAATATAATCATATTAGTATGTAAATTTGACAATCATTTCAAATTAACTAATCACATTCATCCACTACAATATTATAATATAATTACAACCATAAATACAAATTCAATACAATTTAAAGTAGCATGAAGTTGTTAATAACGCGGAAGAATAAGTTTGAGCTACTTTCAAGCTTCAATCTTCATATAGAACGAGAGGTAAATGAGATTTTTACCGTTAAGATTATTAATTGATTCGGGTTGAATTGAGTCGATTTTCTAGGCTCTTAATCCGTATCTCAACCTAAAAACTAGTTTAAGTTATTTTTTTTTAACCCAATCTAATTCAATCCAAACATCTATCCAACCCGATCCGTCGGATTTGATTTGATTCGGTTGTGTTGCCTTACACCCCCGACTCCAACCCCCTGATGAATCAAAAGACTTCTAACATAGTCTACGTAACTACATAACCAGCCAAAACCCGAACAAGAAACGAAGGAAGCAATTTGAATCCGAAACAGCGATCTGAAGCCACGTCTCATCCGGAGCTGCTTTTTGATTTTTTAGCTGCTTTGTTGCTTTTTGGTTCGCCTTTTGCCTTTGAAGCTTTACGAATTCGCGTCATCCTCCACTTACTGCTCTCTCTTTCCCACACATCTAAGAAAAGCAAAAGTTTCTATTACTGATTCTCTCTTTATAAAGCCATCAAGCTTCTTGTGATCGTTTCGTGTCAAAACGCTTCCCTAGCAAACATTTTTTCTTCATATCTAACATCTTTTCCTAGCTAGCTCTTTTTAATTCAATTTATATATATAATTTCGTTCAGTTTATTTACAAGTAAATTAGTGAAGATGATGAAGAGCAAAGCCTGTGTGTTCTTGAAGCAGATTATCTCCGTAGTGACCTCTATCTTGAAGGCCAAATCCATGGCCTTAAAAGGCAAAACAAGCGCGATGAAATCTCGCCTTATAGTGTTGTCGTTGTTGAAGAATAAGAAGGTTTTGATGGGCTCAATCTCTCACAAACTTCACGCTTTGATGGGGCAACAGGACAAGAAAGATGAAAACACTGATCACGAGGATGATTATGATGGACTCGGCGACCAAAGCAATGCAATTGTTGTATATAATCGTACTGCGGCAAGTGATCAGTGTCACACGGAACTGATTGTTGATGATCGGACGGTGGAGGAGGATGAAGAAGATAAGTACCCAGACCTGACTCACACGCTCTTTGATTCGGACGGTGAGGATTATGGTGATCAGAGCGGTTCGGTTATTGATCTGGTGAGGAATTCGAAGGAGAACGCCGCGGATTTCAGCCTTGAAGACGAGATTGATCATGTTGCTGATTTGTTCATAAGGAGGTTTCATCGTAGGATTAAAATGCAGAAGCTGGAATCGTTCAAGAGGTATCAAGAGATGCTGGAGAGAAGCGTTTAAAGCTGAGATCAACAAGATATATAGTAATCCAATGTCTAATTAATTACTAGCTACATTTTCCTTTATTCTCAATATATAACCTATGGGCTCTCCAGGATATATTTTGAATATTGTATCATATGATCTGGCTAGGCCGAAATTGGAATAAAAAATCTTTCCATTCATTTTTTCTTTGCTGAAGTGGAAATAATCTTTCCTTTTATTGGATGATAATTAAGTAGGATTGTATCACAGTAGTGTCAATAAATACATATATAACTACACATATATATCTATTAAATCATTTATTACACGACTTGACTACACATATATATCTATTGAATCATTTATTACACTACTTGAGACATTTAAAACATTAATATTAACGTGTAGATATATAAAAATGAGAATTCCATTCAACCTCTTTTCTACAGTTTTACTGGTTTAGATGTAATTTAGGCAAGCTGCTGAAGTAATTATTAAGGGGCAGCTATACAAATCTCTAATTAAAAATACAAAAAAGAAATTACTTCTTTCACAAGAAATATCACTCTTGAAACTTAATTTCGTACAAATTAATAATATCTCATCATACATTTGTGAAGCCGAGAATGCATGTAAAATGAAGGATCGAAATTTAAAGCAAGCGAACATTAACGTAACTAAAACTCTACTTCTGCTTCTTATAGGATTTAACTGTGTAAATGGTCTGAATGACAGTGAGCACCAAAAGCACAGTACCAGCTACGACAGAAATGGCACTCCAAGGAGTTCTGAAATAATTCTGGCGGAGGTAAGACAAGGATTCAACAACTACTCTCTTCATTGCATTTCTAAAATGTCTCATTCTCTCGTTGTAATATATAGTCGCCCCTGATTGCGCCAGCACTGATTCACAACTACCATCCACCACAATGTCCTTAGTCAATTCTTTCACCAGCTTCACCACTTCATCATCCGCCCCAAAGTTATTCACTATTATCCCTACTTCTGCCAGAAGCTTCACGTCTTTCACCGTTTTCAGATTTAGAAATGTTGAAACTGTGTAATCGTTGATGTTACGTTGGGGAAGGTTAAGGATGCCATATTTTTTTAATAAGATTTAAAAAGTTGATAATAACAATCTCAAGTACTTCTTACAATAACCACATTTTCATTCTTTTCTTTTATTTTTTTCTTTACTTTTTGAGTGGACACGAGATAAATCAACGTTAGTAGAACCTGAATACCCAATTAAATACAGATTCGCATCTCAAAAAATGAAGTTGAGGGCCTCCTTAAATTTTAATAATTAAGGTACTTCTCTGTAACATCAACCATCTATCTTGATTTAATTTGAAATTAAAATTTGACTTTAATCCAGACAATACTAGCTAAAACACTATGCTGAATATGAATTGATTTGTAATTAATTTTCCTCTACCTCCTTCCTATAACATGAAAATAATTTGCAATCTTAACAAGTATATATGTATGTTGCATTCCCTAAGCTCGGAATTCTTATGGAATCCCATTGAGCCGACAGAGAATCCTCAATTGTGGACCTTGTAAAGGGTTTCAATGGTAGGTGCAGACAGGATCTCCGAGAAGGATTGATCCCAGTGACATGCCCGACCCATTGGAATTCCTAATAGATACGGGTAAGAAGTCGATCGGGCATGGGTTTCGCGCACACATGACCCTTGTATTAATTCTTACTCAGGAGGTGTTTAGGTTGCATGAACATGTTTACAAAATGATATGCATTGTCTTGTTTATGACATGTATGTAATCTTGCTTACACCTATGTTTTTTAAATGGTTTTAATGATCTTGCAATGTTTTACTTAAATGCATATATATATTGCCACCTGTATAGAACATTCACTGAGCTTACTGTAGCTCACCCTCATCCTTATCTTTTCAAGATCGAATAGGAAGGGGAAAAAGAAAGCTTAGCGCGAAGCGTTCCCGTACTTTTGTTGACGTAGGTGTTTAATACTTTTCCTCATTTATTTTGATAAATTGTACTTTGTAACACCTAATGCTTATACTTAACATTTAGATGGGTTTGTACTTATGGTTAAGTATAATTTTGTACTTTTGAACACTATGGACGTGGAGAAAAAAAAAATTTTGGTTGTCATTTTGGGTATGTTTTATGATGATGATCTTATTTATGTCCATGTGTTTATTGTTGTGTATTTGGGATTATGGTGTGTGTTAAAAGGCTTATCGGGACGTCGTGTATGTCGAGAGAGGATATACATGGGGTTTCGTGCCGTTCATGACGTCACAACTCGTGGGTCGTGACAGATTGGTTCGCTTCTTATCAGAGTGCGAATGGTGGTACTGTACATATGGGGAATGACATGGCCTGTAAGACAATAGGGATAGGAACATTGAAGATCAAGATGCATGATGGTGTTGTGAGGACTTTGACAGAGGTCAGACATGTTCCAGAGCTGCAAAATAATCTTATTTTTGTGGGTACCTTAGATTCACAGGGTTGGAAGATTGTGGTTAAAGGTGGAGTTCTAAAGGTAGTCCGAGGTGCACTGGTGGTTATGAAAAGCAAGAAACTTGGTAACTTGTATGTGTTATCAGGGCATACAGTTACATGTAGTACAACGATGTCTACATATAGTGGCTCAGTAGATACAAAGATGTGGCATATTCTATTAAGGCATATGAGTCAGAGGGGACTTGAGATGTTGAGTCAGAAAGATTTACTTGGGAAGAGTAAGGTGGAAAAGTTGGACTTCTGTGAGCATTGTGTGTTTGAAAAATAGTGCAGAGGTAAGTTCAACAAGGTAGTTCACTGCACCAGAGGTACTCTGGATTATATCCATTCGATTTGTAGGGTCCTTCCACAGTTCACTCACTTGGTGGAGCGAGGTATTTTGTTTCCTTTATTGCTGACTTTTCACATATGGTTTGGGTGAAAATATTAAAAAGTAAGGATAAAGTATTTGAGGTCTTTAAGAAATGGAAGACAAAGGTTGAGAAGCAAACTGAAAGAAGCATCAAAAGGTTGAGAACCGATAATGGTGGTGAGTACACCAGTAAAGCATTCTTAGAGTTTTGTGAACATGAAGGCATTGAGAGACACTTCACTATCAAGGGAACACCACAACAAAATGGACTTGCAGAGAGGATGAATCGAACTCTACTGGAGAGGGCGCGGTGTATGTTATCCAATGTTGGTTTGGATAAAGAATTCTAAGCAAAGGCGGTGAATACAACTTGTTTTCTCGTTAACAGATCATCATCTACAGCTATTGATTGTCAAACTCTACTTGAGGTATGGTCTGGTAATGTTGCTGATTACAATTCTTTGAGAGTGTTTGAATGTCCAGCTTACTATCATGTCAGGAAAAGGAAGATTGATCCAAGAGCTAAGAAAGTCATATTTCTGGGTTATGCAGATGGAGTGAAAGGATATAGGTTATGGTGTCCTGATTTGCATAAGATTGTGATTAGCAGGGATGTGATATTCGATGAGTCTGCTTTGATGTCTAGCAAGCATATGGATTCTCAGGAAGAAGATAAAAGTGATTCTATGCAGGTGGAGTTCAGTACTCCAGGAGAAAATTCAAAGAGTAATGTAGATGAGACAACAGTTGGAACCAGTGAGCAGTAGCAACAGTCATTATTTAGTGGCAGAGCTAAGAGGACAATTAAAGCAACAATTTGTTATGGGTTCGAAGACACGGTGGCATATGCATTGACAGCGTATGGAGATGATCCTTCCACTTTTAGGAAGCAATGAGTAACAGTTGTTCTAAAAGGTGGAAAGAAGTCATGGAGGATGAGATGGGCTCATTGATGAAGAACCAGACTTGGGAACTTGTAAAGTTACCTAAGGGTCAGCGGGTTATTTGGTGCAAACGGGTGTATTCCAGGAAAGATGGTCATCCAAGATCAGACAGTGTGAGATGTACGGCGAGATTGGTTTCCAAAGGGTATGCTCAGAGAGAAGACGTGAACTACAATGAGGTATTTTCTACTATTATGAAACACACTTCTATCAGAGTATTGTTAGCATTGGTTGCATTATTTGACTTGAAGTTGGAACAACTAGATGTCAAGACAACTTTCTTGCATGGGGACTTGGATGAGACAGTTTACATAAAGCAGACTGGAAGCTTTGAGGTTGCAGGTAAGAGTGATCATGTGTGAAAATTGAAAAAGTCCTTATATAGGCTCAAGCGGTCACCCAGACAGTGGTATAAGAAGTTTGACACTTTCATGATCAGACAAGGATACATGAGGGCGCAAGTATGATAGTTGTGTCTACTTTCTGAAGCTTTCAGATGGCTCTTATGTTTATTTACTCTTGTAAGTTGATGACATGCTAATTGTTGCTAAGAGCATGGATGAGATCAACAAGTTAAAATCTCAACTGAGTCAAGAGTTTGAGATGAAGGAAATGGGTGCAGCGAAGAAGATTCTTGGTATGGAGATACATAGATAAAGGAAAAATGGCAAGTTATATCTGTCACAGAGGAAGTACTTGGAGAAAGTTCTTTCAAGTTTTGAAATGGAGAACTCTAAGCCAGTGAGTACTCCATTGGCAACTCATTTTCGACTTTCAGCAGATATGTCTTTGAGCACCGATGAGGAGCGTGAGTACATGAGTCATGTTCCATATGCTAGTGCGGTGGGTAGCTTGATGTATGCTATGGTGTGCACTAGGCCAGACATTTCACATGCAATGAGTGTTGTCAGTAGATATATAACCGATCCTGGAAAACAACATTGACAAGTAGTAAATTGGTTGTTATGGTATCTTCGAGGTACATGAGATGTAGGATTGGTTTTCCAGTGAGACAGTAGTACAGGTTCACTTATCAGTAGATATGTGGATTTTAATTATACTGGTGATTTGGACAAGTTTCGTTCCACTACGGGGTATGTGTTCACTTTGGCACGTGGTCCTATCAGTTTGAGGTGTATGGTGCATACTACAGTTGCTTTGTCTACTACTGAAGCAGAGTATATGGCAGTGACAGGGGTTGTGAAGGAAGTTTTGTGACTCTGAGGTTTGATTGGTGACTTGGGGATTACCCTAGATAGTGTACTAGTTTTCATTTTGTTCGTGAGATTCTAAAGGATGGTGAGATTTCTTTGCAGAAAATCAGTACCATTGATAATCCTGCAGATATGTTGATAAATACAGTCCCAGCGGTCAAGTTTGAGCATTGCTTGAACTTGATCAATATCCTACAGAGTTGAGCACCTCGAGGGGTGTAGTTGGAAATGTTGATTTGTTGTGATTGGCTAGTGGCTTGTGGTGGTCCTCGCCAAGGTGGAGATTATTATGTATGATGTATGGCTCGACCACTTTATGGGTCCGAAGACTTTCTATTTTATGTGTTTCCTTGATTGTATTGGTTTCCTAGATTGAGCAGGAAACTTTTCCAGTCTTAGTTAGGAACTAAATCTAAAGCTCTCTCTATATATATAATAATTAGACATTGTAAGTACTGTACTGGATTCTCTCATATTAGTAAAATTTTCATTTTCTGTGGACATAGGCGGATCTTTGCCAAATTACGTAAATCTGTGTGTGTTTTTCTTGTTGCTTTGATTTGCATCTGCGTGTGTACGTGTTTGTATGTTTGTTCCGCTACCTGAATTTCAACAGATTCTCCAACAGCAACAAGTCTCGCATTATACAATTGTAGTGAATGATGGATCCTTAATAGCTGAAGATAGGGTCCCTATCAGCATATTCTTTGGGGGTTCCAGAAATGATGTCCATGAACTCGAGAATGAAGCAACCATTAGTGATCACCTTCTGAAGAAATCTGTCCGAATTTGCCCATCTCTCATCAAGATACTAGTACGACTCTTTCAATTGCATCTCCACGTTCTTCATTTCTTCCAAGTAATATTAGATGGGTTTTCTTGATCTTCTTACGAAGTGACGTAGTGCTCTGAGCTTGTGGCCTTCCATAGCCATCAAGTGAGGCTTTCCATGGTGGTAAGGACCAATAGCCACAAAGATGGGATCATATGTGGTCTTGTGTTTTGTCCTTGATGAAGCTGGGTATCATGTAAATCGACTGTTTCTTCCACATCTCTTCTTCTTGCTCCCTCATTTGCCTATCCCCTTTCATTACTTCTATCAGCCATCGGTCACTCGTTTGTTGATCGGCCATTTCTTACACTCTTTGCTGCTATAACTAATCTGCATTAACCTTCAGAAATTCCTATCCTCACAAATGCTCGACTAACTGTGAAACTTTTGTTCATGGGTTTTGTTCATGGGTTTAACGGGATTGATTGGGCCGTTGCAAGGATGGTTTGGTGGCCATAGATCTACTCACCTCCCTCTCTTTTCTTTTCTTTTTCTAACTAAAAATAACAAAAGCTATAAAGAAAAAGGAAAAGATCAATTTTCTTTGGTGATGGTCTCCATATTTTGAATGATTGTGGTCAATGATCTTTTCCTTTAAGAAGAACAGACCAATTTTAAGCCGCAAGAGCGCGGGAAATTTTCTTTTTCAGCATTCCTCAAGTTTAAAAGAGGGGTATGCTAAAACTAACCTAAAAATTAGAGCTAAAATCACATGCAAGCTGATAATTAACGAGAAAAAAAAAAGAAACTAATAACCATTTTTAGGTCGTTTTAGTGTTTTTGTTTAAAAAATAAATAAAGCGCAAATATCATGCAAGCATCGTGTCTTTTGACTTGAGATTTCCTCTCTAACTCTTAGTCTTTCTATTCATAATACAAAAATGATAATTCTGGCTACATTAATAGAAATATTCTCAGCATTAATTAAATTATACGCATTTATTTGATTTTTAAAGAATTCATTAATACTAATAAAATGTAAACCTGTATAGGAAACAGGGAGAAAATTAATTTTGATCTTTTATTCTAAAGCTCAAACGCTATACCCTGAGTTGATCAAGTTTCACTTTGTTACACTTCCGAATGTTATCGGATTTCAAAAACAAAAGTCCATCACCAGTCTTCTTATAAGATCAAGATTCAAGGGTCTAAGAGATCTAGGCCCAAACAAGCGTAGGAGCCTCTAATTATACCCAGTTGTATGAAGACCACACCAAGCCCGATGGGCCAAAAATCCACTTTAAGGTCAGCAATATTAGTGAGGACTCTATGTTCAGGTGGCTGCTAAATTAACCCATTATTTCCTCTCTTTCCACCCACCTACCTATTAAAATTTAAAATCACTTAAATCGTCTCTACCCACCCATATACCCATTTTATCCCTCTCAAACCAAACCCCCTCTCTATTTTTTTCTTTGTTCCTCTTCTTTCTTCACCTTTTGATTCATCATTTTTCTAATTTCCTGAACTATTTTTCACAATAAAACAACATTTCAAAGATTTATTGGGTTCAAACTACTAAAATCTTATAATAGAAACACATAATTAGGTCATTTGAGGGCATTTTACTCAAATCGACATGGAGAAAACCTTTGTATTTTAAATCTTGAATTGATGTGTAAAACATGAATAAAAATATGTTATAAGTTGATTATTCGTTATCAAATAAGTTTTGGTGCATTTTTTTGTTAAAAATTCTCTCCAAATAAAAAAAAACTATTTGGTTTGATTTGAATTGATTGATTTGAAATTTTAAATAAACATATATTAAATAAATTAAAATATTTAATTATTTGCATATACATGAAGCAAACTTAATGCACATTTAAGTTACTATATATTTATGTTATGTTAACCAACGGTGGGTTGGTTCAGTGGTTAGAAACAAGCGCACCCAACCCTGAAGTGAAGAGTTCGAATCGAAACTCGTGTCACCCATTAATATGTTGATCAACGATTTTAAGGGTATTTATGACTTTGCTCCAAAGAGATTAATAAAAAATCAAATAAATCCTGATATCAGCCACACTTAAATATATATATATATATATATATATATATATATATATATATATATATATATATATATATATATATATATATATAAGTTGAAAATCTTATTTGTTTATAATAATATTTATTTCATAAACGAATCTTTCATATTAAAAAATAAACATTAACACTTTTTACTTTTAAAGTTGATTTAGATTAATTTTTAAAGTCTTAAATCATAATTTGAAGAAATTTATTTCAATTATACATTTTTCAAATCTAATTCAAATTGAACGTATTAAATTTTGAATTAAATACACAAGAACGGTTTGATTGAATTTCGTTGTTTTTATCAAATCCATTGACATTGCTCTTGATAATCATTGTTTGAGACAAGGTAAAGTACACGAAGACGATGGTTCATTGATCTGTTTACTGTTTAGGGACTTCATGAACATTAACGTGAATGTCTCTTTATAAAAAATAAAATTGTTACACATATCCGAACCGAGATATAGAATGCAAACTAAGTTCATGTACATAGCTTTCGAACCGAGATATAGAATGCAAACTAAGTTCGTGTACATAGCTTTCGAACCGAGATATAGAATGCAAACTAAGTTCACGTACATAGCTTCAAATAACGTGGACTTTTATAACGTGACGAGCGGTTACGTGAGCCCCACTCTTACATAATTAATGAGAGGGAGTCAGGAACATGAGGACAGGTGTATGCTTAGAAAAATTGGAAATAATTGGTAGATATATAGATGCTTAGGTTGATATTTTATTTTAAATCCCATCCTGCAGCTGGTTGTCCTCTAAAAAAAAGTGTATTATTTCTCATGAAATAAAGAATCCCTGCTCATTCAATTATCATTAAACTATCTTATATATATTTGTCACTAGGTAATTACATCTAAGAAAGTAGTACTGAAGTCTATTATTTATGATTAATTTAATTATCATGATTATTCTAATCTTCATAAATTCATTCTTTTTTGGTTTTCACCGTATTTAGTATTATTTATATATATATATATATATATATATATTTATTCCTTTTAGATTAGTTTTCATATTAAGTGTCCCTTAACCTACTCTAATTATAAGTTAGGAAAGGCAAATGATTTGGTGTTTTGAGTTTTTAATTGAATAATTTCTTTAGGCATTTTTTTGCTATATTATTAGTCTAACCTGCTTTCATTGGATTGGCCCCATCATCCTACATTGCATTATTTTAAATGACGTAACTACTCTCTCTTGAATTATCAAGAATTTTCTCCCTTCCCAAGAAGAACCGGAATTGTTCATTTTGTCATTTTGTCATTTTGCTAAAAGTCAGAGGTGCTTTTAGTGATTTTTTTTTTTCAGGATGATAAGGGATCAGACGGCTTAAAACATCAAATGATGTTTACACGAGTACACGTGTTGTGATATAAGAGCGTATGTAACAAAGCTTTTTTCACTACGGCGGACTCTGAATTCAAAGCAAAACAAAAGCTCGGACCCCAATATTTCCGCTACAATCGAGGAATGTTCCGTTCAATGGTTCTTTTGCTTATCCAAAGCAGCGATTCTGAAGTTCTTCTTGGGATCGATCGAACCAATTTAAGATTTTTCCAAATTCCAACGAACAGCCTGTCGAATCTTCTTCTTGTTCAAACGAAATGACAGAGAGATTTGTACAAGCCTTGTTGCTTTCAATCTCACAACAGATCTTGTAAAATAAAATAAAATAAAGAAAGGAAAAGATCACAACTTTTCACTCCAAAATCGTAGAGATTTGCTTGAAAAATGGCCATAATGGATTTTCTTCGTCTCTGTTTCGTATCTTTAACTGATCTCAAGGTTTCTGAGATTATCATCCCTCTGTCAAATATAAGAAAGCCCCTTCTTCTCTTTCAAACATGAGTAATATTTCGTTCTCTCTCTGATCTTGTCAAAAGACGAGATTTTGATTCCTGTATGTAATGTATTTTTTGAATCTTTTTAAACTTACAAGTTTCCAGTATTTTGATTGAAAGATTAATAGAAGAATCTTTATTTCTGCGTGGGACATTTCGAAATGATTACATACTAATGGGTTCAAATACAATCACTTTCATCGAGTGCTTTTTTCAGTGTTCGTTTCCGTTGTACTTCTTTATTCTTCTTCTCTCTTTTCCAACTCAAACCATTTCCATCTGGGCTCAAAACTTTCTTCGATTTTTTTTATATTGAAGAATGCCGAGGCATAGTTGCAGTGTGGAGGGTATGATGAGAGGACCAAGCAAGATTCGAAAACGAGGCTGCTCGTCATCTTCATCATCTTCTACTATAATGCAGAAATACCGGTTCAAAAGGGCACTTTTGGTTAGGAAGAGAGGAAGATTAAGCACGCCTGTTCCAATATGGAAGATGAGTTCAAGAACACCTACTTCTACCAGAAACGCTGAATCTCCGAAATCTCCTCCATCACAAAACGTTGGTAACGGCATTAAAGTTCCGCTTTCCGCTCGCAAGCTCGCTGCCACTCTTTGGGAAATGAACGAGATGCCTTCGCCTCTTATGAAGAAGCAATCAGTCGAGAGTAGTAGAACTAAGAATAATAAACTCAAAGGTGATGGCAGAGATGTGATGGGTTGTTCTTTGCCCAGGCGCTTGTCTGATCCGTCACATAGCAGCCCTGTTTCTGAGGTGAGAAATTTTTCGAATCTCTTGTGTTTCCCCTATTTGTGTGTTGTTCAATTTCATCTTCTTTGTTGGTGTTATTGAATTGTTCTGTATTTTCTTGTGTGTTTCACAGAGGATGCACCGTTCTAGGACAGGTGCTTTTGCTTTTCAGAAAGGAATCTCTGCTAATTACAATACTGGAAGTTTCAGCTCCATGAGCAATTCTAATTTAATGGAGGTAAAATGTCTTCACCTTCTATTTTCATTTTATAACTATCTGATATGAATGTTGATTTGTTCTCACTTCAGGGTTTGAACTACCTGTGTCCTTTGTAAGATTTAATTTCTCAAAACAAAGAAATTCTTTGAGTTATATGGCCGTATTATGATGACATGAATAACTTCATCATGTCTTCTGTTGTATTGCAGATTGTGGCTCGTTCTCGACGCTTAATTCCTACAGGGTCCATTACAGGGAACAAAACTGGTTTGAAGAAGCTTAGAAATATCATGGGTGCTTCTAAAGAACTTCTGAAGATATTAGGTAAGATTTTGAGACATAAAGATCAGCATTCCTCAGGAATGTTAGTCCTCTCAGCCTTGCATGTAGAGCTTGATAGAACTCAAAGGAAAATCAATCAACTGATCCATGAACAGCGCTCTGATCACAATGAGATCGATCACCTAACAAAGCAATTTACAAAAGAAATGGCATCAAACAAAACCCGGGAAGAAGAAAGGATTCAAGCTACTATTAAGTCAATTTCAGGTGATCTAGAGATAGAGAGAAAGCTAAGGAAACGATCCGAAAACTTTACCAAGACACTCCTCAAGGAATTAGCTGTGACCAAAGAAGCTCTATCAAAGGCTACCAAAGATGTCAAGAGCGAGAAAACGGCAAGAGAGATAATGGAACAGGTTTGCGACGAGTTGGCTAGGGGAATTGGAGAAGACAGGGCAGAAGTCGAAGAACTGAAGAGAAAATCTGCAATGGTTCAAGAAGAGGTGGAGAAGGAGAGGGAGATGCTTCAACTGGCAGACATGTTGCGAGAAGAGAGAGTACAGATGAAACTCTCGGAAGCAAAGTACCAGTTTGAGGAGAAAAATGCGGCGGTAGACAAGCTAAGAAATGAGCTTGAAGCCTTTCTGAAGAATAAACAGAATGATTTTGGAAATCAGAATTGTGGGAGTAAAAGAGAGATTGAAGCCCATTTTAGCAAATTGGAGGACTGGTATGAAGAAAAAAGGGAATGCGAAGGAGAAACAGAAGATGGAGATGAAGAGTTGGAAGAAGAGTTAACTGAAAGCGATCTACATTCTATAGAGTTAAATGTGGATAACACCACCAAAAACTGCACTTGGAATTATGCGACTGGAGATTCGAAGAAAATAAATGTTGAAAAAGGTTTGAAAGGGAGGAAATCCAACTCTGAGAAGTTACTAGCTGGGAGGATCTCTCTCGAAAGGTGCTCTTCAGATGGAATTGAGTTGGATTTTAGCCCTGGAAATCTTGCAAATCTGGCTAGAGGGTTTGATCAAAGGAGGTTCTTCAATCTTGATTCGGAAACTTTTGGTCAGGATTTAGGGATTAAATTTCCAAGCTATGACTATGTTAATGGAAGGACAACGTCAACCAAATGCTTTGCCAGTCCAACACAACAGAGGTGTCTTCCGCTGTCTCCGAGGGAAACTGGGAATTTAGCTTGTGAAAGATCAAATTGGTGGCGGGAAATGGTTTGAAGGCATGACTAGAGAAAGTTGTGTATAGGGCCAGTGTTTCGCTTTTGTTTCTTCTGATCTGCTGAACTCATTCCAGTTGCAGTTGAATGTGATTTTTCTTTTTTCTACAAGAAACTAAGTATTGGTGGATCATAAAACTCTTGGAGCATTAGTATACTTTCTCAATGAATTTCCATTACAAGGATGTGTAGTTCAAGTTCATACTCTTCCGTATAAAGAACTTTTCATTATTACCATGATAATGAATGTGTAATAGAAACTACTTTTGGTTGCTTTCTACTCTATGTGTTTGTTCAATGACAGCTTCAAGCATCTAGAGTATATTACTTGTATGTTTTGGACAAAAATACTTTTTCTGTGCACTAAATTAGAAAAATCAAGCAAGATTTATCTGTAATTGGTAAAACTGATAGGTGTGTTTTCTTCAGTTTTAACCATATAAATTATATATAGCAAAAGATAAAATCTGTTTGTGTGCAACCACAAGCGCAAGCCAGAGTTTCCAATTTTTCTTATAGTTTCTTAAGAGTGGATTACTCATTGAAGTTCCTCAGGGCATGCGGCTTCTAATGTGAATTACTCATCGAACAGGCCATGATGGAAGAAAAATTAACATGTACTGCAAAAACAGAACTGAGATTTGGAAAAATTAACATGTTAGGCCATGATGGAAGCCCAACATTGAAGAGCTTCAGTATATACCCCCCATGTGTGGATGTAGCTGAAGGGTCGATGTTCAACCTGGCTAGTGTTGCAAAAAGATAAGCAAGATATATAAGTTATTATGTATGGCAATTTTACTTGGACACTATGACGAAGAGTTCCCGACATACTATGGCAAGCGCACATAAGAAGATCGCTCAATATTTATGATACGTGATCTCCCTTTCCGGTTAGTCACTAGAAGAATTCGTGGTATTGTTTTCTACAGAGATGTTTGGGCCTTATTTGTCTAATACATAGTTGCAAACCCATGTGAACTAGTGCTCCTGTGTGCGTTTGTCTATGAAAAAGGGTTGGCAAACTTCTCATTTTCTTGGAGAAGGTTGAGCATCATTTATGATGGTTGGAAGGATCCCAATTAGTGGTGGGTTCCCATTTTATCTACTACTGCTCCTCATTTGGCATTCTCTCTAGGTTTCTTGTCTACAGTGGAACAGAAAAAATTAGCTGGAAAGATTGGTGATGGTGTCATTGTTCCATTGATATGGAAATAATGTGCCACCGGTGATATTGATCACAGGGGTGGGGTTGTGTTATTATAGTCATCTCAACTACTTAGCGTTGTTGCCTACATAGCCTTTGTTTACTTCCACTCTGCTATATTTAATGTTAAGTATTATTCTACCATATGACAAAGTAGTTGTGTATTTATTAATTTTTCTACTTATATTATATTTATTTTATTATTATAGTTAGTGTTTAATATCTCACCTTTTCCATGTAATAAATTTTGTTTGTACGTGTTCAAAGGTTATTTCATGTCCATCCTCAATTGGGATGACTCTTACTATCTTCCACGTTTGTTCATTTTAATTCCAATCTTTAATGATCTGTTAACAGTTTTATTTTTAGTCATGTTTAAGTTTTTTATTTCTTGCTCATTCTACCCCCGTAAGCATAGTGAGCCTAAGAACAGTCTTATAAAATTTTATTTTCAACTTCATTGAGAATTTAAGATGCACAGGCCAATAATATAATGCAAATAAAGGAGAAGGATTTTATCGAAAAACAAAGAAAAATATTTGTTTTGTTATGCAATATTGCTGGGAACATGGTCAATTGGTTTAATTGAGGAAGCTGTTAAAATCACCTACTCAATCCTCTCTGTCCACCCACCTAAATTAAAAAATAGAAACCCTTTCTCGCCTCATTTTTTTTTATATGTAATTTTGAGTCTAGATTTGGGTAGAACTGAACAAATAATATAAAATATTCAACTTATAACTTATAAAAGTGAAGATTTTCTTATTTTTATAACTAAAGCTAGGGCTTTATAGTTGTAAAATAGGTGGGTGAGGAAAGAATAGAAGGATAAGATAATTTTTATATCTCTATATTAATAATTTGGCCTAAGATTAGCAGCTTCCTTAATTTATAGTATAGCAATATTTTTGGGCCTCAAAATGGGTCCAAGGCCGAACAGAGGTCCAAGTTCAATCAGGCCCGTAAATTTGGAAATTTTCTGTGCACCTGGGCCAGATCAACGAGCACCATAGGGCACAGGAGCGAGAGTGGACACGTAGGCTTTTGGCGCGAAATGTTCCCGCCAAAACAGCCACCGTCACTGAACAAAGAGAGCCATAATGATCAAACGCCACCGCCAATACTTTATCTGAGATCGAAGAAAGAGGAAAAGCAAGAAGAACAGCCACTGTAATTCGATGGTAAGCTAAGCTGCATTGTTTAATGGATATTTTTCCTTTACTTTGTAATCAATTTTGTTTTTTTTTTTATCTTATTTTCGGTTGCAATCCTCAAATCTGCCGCAGGACAACTCTGAGAATCCGTCAACGCCGGGGTCACCAACCTCTGCCGGATTCAGCACCGATCGGCTTCCTCCAAGCACTAGCCGGACGTCCGACACGTACTCCGACGAAGATGAAGCCGCCGTTGATCCCGCAATTATTCGCGATGAACCGGAGGAAGTCGATGAAGAAGAAGAAGATGGAGAGGATCTGTTCAATGACAACTACATGGAGTAAGAGAAGAGAAACCGTGCATTCTGTTTAATTTTCCTTTTTTTCTCGTTATGATTCTTGCGCTAATGTAATTCTTTTTGTGAAAATTTTAGCGATTACCGACGGATGGAAGAGCATGACCAGTATGAGTCGGTTGGGCTCGATGATTCAATTGAGGATGAGAGAGATCTGGATCAGATCATGGCGGATCGGAGAGCTGCGGAAGTTGAGCTCGATGCTAGAGAAGGACGTAAGGGTAATCGGAAACTGCCCCGGCTTCTGCACGATCAAGGTAACGAGAATTAGATTTTTCTGTAAGCAAACCCTATATTTCTTTCTTTTGCATCCTTTCATTTTACTGAATGAGGAATTAATAGTGTTAAATTGCTCAGAGAAACACTGGAAGTTCGTGCTTTAATTGAAATGTTTACCTAATGATTCAAAAATTCTGCTTAATTATTAGTATTACGTATTAGCTTAAGATTTGGCATTGAAACGGCTGCTGTTGACTGGTTTTTAAGTTTCGTTGTAAATGGAGCACGAATACATCATTGTCATTTATGTCAAACCGTTTTGTGTTTCTATCAGAAGAAACTTTTAGTTATCATCAAAATCCAACACAAAATACTATTCAAGGAAAATGAATTTGTCACTGATTTAGTGAGATAGTACTGATTGTAGCCTACTCTTAACTTGTGAGTTTTGAGTTTATCTCTGATCTAATTGGATTTACTATCTGTTAACAGTATGCAATGGGTTTACTTGGTGCTTATAATCACTTGAAACTAGTTGTTGTATTCGATATGTTCTCAGCTAATTGGATTTTGCATAATAATGCACTGAGATATTGCAAGAGTTGGGTTGGAGTTCTCAGTTCTTAATAAATCCATGGCTTTCTTTTCAAAGCATAGAAAGGACTAATATGGATGTGCTTATGCAAGTATAGAGTTGGGGTCAATTCCCATGAGCTTTTGGCTGTACTTCATTGCAATGTTTTCCAAATGATTCACTCAGGCTTCTTTTTTTTTTTTTTTATTTCTTTCTTTCGGGGTATGCATTTTTTAGGTTCTCTTGATATCTTACATACTGTTCTTTTACAGTTTGTTTCATTGGGCAGCTAGCTTTCATTATCTGGCATTTCGTTTTTCCAGGTTCCATGAGCTTTTTGTTTGAAAATCTTTGATACGATGGTCTTCTTGTGGAATGCAGCAAATTATTCAACTTTTCTTGAGATTTTATGGTGTTCTCATTAACCTATTATATCAAAAAGGCTCTGAATTTGAATATTTGTGGCAACCATGATTTCCATATACCTAACTTTGTTGAGTACATTAATTCTTGTATTTGTTTCAACCTTGATACGTAAGGGTTTTGATTGCAGACACAGATGAGGACGTTAGCTTTAGGCGTCCAAAGAGATCTAGAGCTGATTTCAGACCTCCTAGAGAAGCAAGAGGTGATGATGATACTGATGCAATGCAAAGTTCGCCAGGAAGATCACAGCATGGGTTTTCAAGAGATGATGTTCCCATGACTGATCAGACAGACGATGACCACTATGAGGTTTTCATACTGCTTAGAATCCATTCTTTAACTGCATTAATTCTTAAGCATGTCCAAATATGGCTTCATGATCAACTGCATTTTTTAGGATGAAGATGATGATGAAGGTGAGTTTGAAATGTACCGTGTCCAAGGAACACTGAGGGAGTGGGTTACTAGAGATGAAGTGCGTAGATTCATTGCCAAGAAATTTAAGGACTTCTTGCTTACATACATGAATCCAAAGCATGAGCACGAAGACTATGAATACATCAGGCTTATAAACGAGATGGTCGCAGGTTGATTATTTAATACCTCTGAAGCCATATCATAAAGAATAAAGTCATTTGTTGCTTGCAATTTAATGGACTAATTTATTTATCTGGGCTGCAGCTAACAGGTGTAGCTTGGAGATTGATTATAAGCAATTCATCTACATTCATCCCAATATTGCTATCTGGCTAGCTGATGCACCCCAATCTGTCCTTGAGGTCATGGAAGATGTCGCCAAAAATGTTGTATTCAATCTGCATCCAAACTACAAAAATATTCATCAAAAAATTTATGTCCGCATAACCAACTTACCTGTCTATGATCAGATACGAAACATAAGGTGATACAGAAGTTTTAATTTTGATTGCAAGTCATTTAGTTTCTTTTTCTCGGACCTTATCCATTGGTTCAATATACACTGGTGTCTCTTAGGCAAATACATTTGAACACAATGATTCGCATAGGAGGAGTTGTGACACGACGTTCTGGTGTCTTCCCTCAATTGCAACAAGTGAAGTATGACTGCAACAAATGTGGGATGGTTCTTGGGCCATTCTTCCAGAACTCATACTCAGAAGTTAAGGTGGGATCTTGCCCTGAATGTCAATCAAAAGGACCATTCACAGTCAATATTGAGCAGGTACATTTTTCTACAAGTTTCTCTTATTCTGGAAGGAGATAAATGAAAATTGCATTAATCAAGCCTTTTATTGTACTGTGCAATGGCACAGACAGTTTACAGGAACTATCAGAAACTTACTCTTCAAGAGAGCCCAGGAATTGTACCAGCTGGCCGGCTTCCAAGATACAAAGAAGTGATACTCTTGAATGATCTAATTGATTGTGCCCGCCCTGGTGAAGAAATAGTATGAAACACCTCCCTGGACTGAAATGTTAAGTAAATGCCTGCAGCTTCTAATTTGTGCCCTTTGTTCTTTCAGGAGGTCACGGGCATCTACACAAACAATTTTGACTTGTCTCTGAATACCAAAAATGGGTTTCCTGTGTTTGCCACAGTGGTTGAAGCAAACTATGTCACGAAGAAGCAAGATCTCTTCTCTGCTTATAAACTTACCCAGGAAGACAAGGAAGAAATTGAGAAGTTGGCCAAGGATCCCAGAATTGGAGAAAGGGTGTGTTATTTAGAGTATTTATTTCATTTGCATTGTACATTAAAAATGCTCATAATGTGAGATTATATTTTGATTTTTCAGATTATCAAGTCCATAGCACCATCAATTTATGGGCATGAGGACATAAAAACTGCTATAGCTCTTGCAATGTTTGGAGGACAAGAGAAGAATGTAAAGGGGAAGCATCGATTGCGAGGGGATATTAATGTGCTCCTTTTAGGAGACCCTGGAACAGCCAAATCACAGTTCCTCAAGTAAGAAAGCCTCTGCTCAAAAGACAAAGTTTTATTGAAAATGGTAAGCAGCATCTAACTTTTAAGGATAATGCTCTAAGGTATGTTGAAAAGACTGGGCAGAGAGCTGTTTATACAACTGGGAAAGGAGCTTCTGCTGTTGGACTCACGGCTGCAGTGCACAAAGACCCTGTAACACGAGAATGGACTCTTGAAGGAGGGGCCCTTGTTCTAGCTGATAGAGGGATCTGTCTCATTGATGAATTTGACAAGATGAATGATCAGGACAGGTAAGACCATTCGATGAGCTTCATATTTTCTAGCTTTCTAATTTTCAGATGTGAACAATTTTTCATCCTTAAACAGAGTGAGTATCCATGAAGCTATGGAGCAACAGAGCATTAGTATATCAAAGGCTGGGATCGTGACATCTCTTCAGGCTCGCTGCGCTGTCATTGCTGCTGCAAATCCTATTGGTGGAAGGTAAGAAAATAGATAAGGTATCTGCAAAATTTAGTATGGTAGGAAGGACATATCGAACAAATGAAATTCTTCCAGCATTGCCTAGTATTGCTAATTGAATGGATAGCCTCCATCACTTAGGATGTGCATCAATTGCCAAGTCAAAACCCATTTGTGGTGAACCCTTAATAATAGTTATAGACAGGTTTTTAACATGTTTTGACATTGCTTTAATCCTTCAGTCTAACTTTATGAATTTACTGTTTCCAGATATGATTCTTCAAAATACATTTTTGTAAACTATTGAGCGCACTTCTTCAGTCTAACGCTTTGAATTACCTATTTCCAGATATGATTCTTCAAAGACATTTTCTCAAAATGTTGAGCTGACAGATCCGATTGTCTCTCGATTTGATGTTCTTTGTGTTGTTAAGGTCATTTTCTCACCCAGCATATCATTATCATCCTTTCTTTTTCTTTTTCGTGTTTGAGCTGCTTTTGATGTGGAGAGAGATCTCAATGCAGGATGTCGTTGATCCAGTTGCAGATGAAATGCTTGCAAATTTTGTTGTTGATAGCCATTTCAAGTCACAACCCAAGGGTGCTAACTTAGATAACATTTCTATGAGCAACTCTCATGGAGATGTCCCAGCCTCTGCCAGGCCAGTTGATCCTGAGGTTTGGACTCCAAATCTTAACTTGTTTTTTCTCTTAAAGAACTACTAGGTGTACTTGCATCATTAGAAGGAAATAATCTAGATACTACTACACTGCTTTAATGTTGGCATGTCTTTTTGTACGAGGGACAGTATTATTCAGTCTTAAAAGTATTTACAAAATATGCCGTCACAGGTCAGTTAGAGGAAGGATAAAACTTTTACCCGTTTGGATCAGTATCTCTGGTCCATAAGCTTTCTTTGCTACTCTTTCTTGAAAATGTCCCTTCATTATCTTATTCTGTAGATTGTTTCTCTCCTTGACTGTTTTCATCTGGTCAGATTCTCTCTCAAGATATGCTGAAGAAGTACATAACATATGCCAAGTTGAATGTCTTCCCAAGGTTGCATGACGCAGACCTAAATAAGCTTACACATGTATATGCTGAACTGCGTAGGGAGTCTTCGGTATGTTTCACATTAACCTTGTTTATGTTTTTTCTTACTGGTAATTGTGCTTCAAATTTTCCTGAAATCTATTGCAATGGTTCCATTATTATGTAGTATGGACAAGGAGTTCCTATTGCAGTTAGGCACATAGAGTCAATGATACGGATGTCTGAAGCACATGCAAGAATGCACCTCAGGCAGCATGTAACACAGGAAGATGTAGACATGGCCATACGTGTCCTGCTTGATTCATTCATATCAACACAAAAGTTCGGCGTCCAGAAAGCCCTCCAGAAGGTTTGGAAAAATTTTAGTTTTCATCCTTATCATTTGAGTGGCACACTGGTGCTTTTGCAAAGATTTTTCATACAACGTGGAAGTATAACCTGAAGATGCTTTACATGTTCTATTATTGGCAGTAGCATATGTCTGTCTGTTCAATTCATTTTATGCACTGGACATCTGACATACACTGCAAAATTAGATTTATAACCTAATGTTCAATTGTTTCATAGAAGTTTGGGACTATTATCATGGGAAATATAAGTAATCTATGGTTCAATCAACATGTTGTCGAACATTAGTGACTACAATTATATGTCACAAGAGGGCATAACAGCATGGATGTTCAACAAGTCACTATATTCACTACCTTAAAGATGTAGAGCTGGATTCTGACTGAGTTCTGGCTCAAGTCCAAGAAGACACAATTTTCAAGTTCAACACTTGCCAGTTTGTAAGCTGACCTGCATTTTCTCGGAGAAGTAAGGCTTGAATTGCTCCATAGTTTTAAAAACGTGTATAAGAGTATAAAGCTAGTAATGTCAAGCCTTAAGAGTGGAACCCATTAGAACTAATTTTGATAGACTAGATTCAGAATCTAGACCTAAGTTCTATACTACATAACTTGTAACTTTAAAAGCTTGACTTGATCTTGACATTGGCAATATCCATTTTCTCATCCTAACTATTTTATAAAATATTGCACAAAAATTCCTATTTAAAGGATTTGAATTCCTGTTGCAGAGCTTTAGAAAGTATATGACATTCAAGAAGGAATATAATGACTTTCTCCTCTATCTTCTTCGTGGGCTTGTGAGAGATGCATTGCACTTTGAAGAACTTGTGAATGGGTCTAATACAGGGCTCACCCATATTAAAGTCAAGATAGAGGAACTGCAGAACAAGGTAACAGTCTCTCAGCATGTATCCTATGTTTTCTTTTGCACATTATTAGATAAGAGCTCAAGGGTTCTGAGTTGGAATTTTTGTTTTGATTTGTGCAGGCACAGGACTATGAAATCTATGATCTGAAGCCCTTCTTCAGCAGCACCCAGTTTTCCAGGGCCAACTTTGAGTTAGATGAAGAGCATGGGGTGATAAGGCATCACCTTGCAAGATGAGAAATGCAGAAAATATTGTTAAAACCAATTCGTTGTAGCTCTTACATGTAACTTTTTAGTTATGATCAGGGAGGATGATTCAAGATGGCCTTTGAGCATTTCTGAATTCCATGCAATTGGAGAGAATCTTACAGATGCATTTCTGCTTCAGCTGATGAGCTGTGTTTTAATTAATCAAGCGCAAATTTCTTTTGTTTTTATTCATATACTTTCAATCAGGGAGTGTAAGCATGGTGGATGGTTTTACATGTAGACCTATATAAAAAAAAGACCCCATCCTCATGCCTTTGTAATCTTGTATGGCTAGCCCTGTGCAACTGTATCTATCATTGTCTTCTGTCGTTCTGAATTAACAAATATCTGGAAATGCTATGTATTGCATGATCATCCTTAACATTGAAAGCAACTATTGAAAAGTGGAAAAAAGGATGCAACAATTCTAATTTTCTTTCTAAAGAAAATTTCACAGAAGTTTATCTCAAGAACCATCTTATCAGGTGGATAAGATAAATAGGACATCAAAAGATAAAAAGGCTATATTTACAATCAAAGCAAACGTTTATCTGATCTGGAAGATTGCAGGCTTTAAACTAGAATGAAATCAAGGTTTATTTGTTGAATGGGATTGTAGGCGCAGCAGAAGCCTTTTCAGACTTCTTAGGCAGCAAAACCGTATGGATATTAGGTAAGACACCGCCATGAGCAATCGTCACACCTGATAACAATTTCGCAAGTTCATCGTCATTCCTCACAGCTAATAGAACATGCCTCGGAATAATACGCGTCTTCTTGTTGTCGCGGGCAGCATTTCCCGCGAGCTCCAACACCTAGTATCCATAACGAAGGAAAATAAAATAAAATCAAGACATGAAAGCAATTGGAGCCCATAAACCAATTTTTCAAGCAACGAATGGATCATTAGAGATGCAGGAGATCAACCGAAATAAGAGAAATGAAAACGATTTGATAGTACCTCGGCAGCCAAGTACTCGAGAACAGCGGAATGAAAAGAAAAAGTAAATGAAGCTCTTAACTTTATTTTTCTTAGCTTTCTCAATGATAAAATCTCAAAACATAATAATTATGTTTTTCTTTTTTGAATAGTAAAAGATAAATAAGATCAAAATGTAAGGCTGGAATCTCTTTTTACTTATTCCTTTTTTTAATTTATTTGTAAAATAAGACATGAAAAAATAGATGATTTAAGTATTAAGGTTGATTATATGAGTTCA
Organism: Paratinospora sagittata; assembly: GCA_035771175.1. Classification (NCBI taxonomy): domain Eukaryota; kingdom Viridiplantae; phylum Streptophyta; class Magnoliopsida; order Ranunculales; family Menispermaceae; genus Paratinospora; species Paratinospora sagittata. The sequence continues at coordinate 572,151 of CM069602.1, read as the reverse complement.
TAAAACACACATTATTTTTAAATTAAAAATTTGCCCATGCTTGTTATATACAATATTAATCATCAACTATGTCTTTTTACTTAAGTAAAATGTTAAAAAAAAATTGAAAAAATAAATGAAGTTAATATTTATAAGGATGATATCTTATATGTCCACCAATTCAAGCAATAATGTAGGCATTAATAAGCAATAATGTAGGCATTAACTTATGAATATGAATTATACTTTAAGTCATCAAAACAAAAACAAAAAACTGATTTTTTAACGAGGCACTAGAATGATATATAGTAGACAATCCCAATAAAAACTACCACGCTATAAGTAAAACTAAAATTTCGTTTGAAAAAAAAATCTCCAAAGTTACTAAAATATATTTGATACTGATGTCCGTTAAAATAATTGTGAAATTTCATTTAGTAACTCATCGGGTTGTAGCACAGTTAGTGAGTGCAACTGCGTCTTAGTAGATTGAGGGATCTGATCAAGAGTTCGAGCTCCACTATGACATGTAATGATAGAAAATATTAATTACCCACCCTCTTACGGTGCCACCCTCTCACGGTGCCGAACTCCTGAAGGCGTTTAGGACAACAAGAAAAAAAAGGAAAAGAAATTCCATATAGTAAAATTCAATAATTTTTTTTGATATTTTTATTAGGTCAACTAACCTAGATGTTTTTAAGTTTAACAAGGAATAAAAAATAGCAATGAGAAAAATGACATAATGGCAGTGACCAACGACTCTGGTTGATCCATAGCAGGATAATATGGAGCGCAACGTATCTTTTTACCATATATAGTTTTAGTTTTAAAAAATTGAAATTTTTAGGTCTATTGTAATATTATTAGAATAGCCAGTTCCAGAATGAAGTATACATCTCCAATGATTGGCACCAAGATTAATCTCAAGGCTGCATCCAAACACAATCGCTCAACTCAACCAGCGACTTTGAACTTGAACCAACAATTATTTTTTGAAATTAAAAGGTGTACCAAATATTAATTTTCCACGGGACCCAAAAAATTGCATCGATACTGCTTACATGGCGAGCATTCATTGGCTACAGCACGTGGCGAGAGATGTTATTGGTCGAATCCCTGCGAGGCCGTCTGTTTTTTATTCCATACGGCCCTCTCTAAATCTACATTTCCCCATTTCCCCATCTTCGAACTCTCCAGATCACGATTCTCAACACACAGATCACTTGCCAAACAAACTTCTCTCTTCTCTCCCAGTTTGGATTTCTCGGTAAGATCTCGAATCGCCATCTTGTTTCAGATTTCAACTGTTTGTTTTCTCGTGTTGATAGTGTTGTAGAACTGAAAATAGGGTTTGGAAAGTGGTGGTTGTTGTTTATGGTATTAATCTTTGATTGTGTTTTTTTGTGTGTTTTAGTGTTATGAAATCTTTGTGATGGAAGGGAAGCGGATTCCTCTTAAGTTTATTTTACTTTTGGTTGCTTGCGTCACTTTCCGGCTGTGCGCGTCGGATACGGTAGAAATTTTTTCTCTTGATCCGTTTTATTTTCAGATGCTTTAAGCATCTTTGCGATCTGTTGATTTCTTACTGTGGAGATTTGGTTTTGTTTTGTAGAGTTTTTATGAGTCTTTTGACGAATCGTTTGATGGACGATGGATCGTGTCAGAGAAAGATGATTACCAAGGTGCAAATCTCAGATCTGTGTTCTTATATTTTCTACTGTATTGTGTATATCTTGTGATTTTACAATTAGTGGATTCAAATTATTCTTTTTCGCCGTCTCCTTAATAAATTACTGTCTTTTAGTTTAGGATTGCGTGAGGTGATCTGGTGAGAATTTTTCACAATGTTTTACAGAGTTGTAGCAGCAAGTGTGTGTTTTATTGTTAATTGATTTATTTATGGGTTCCTCTGATTTCTCCTTTTAGTTTATTATGCTATTTTGCCTAATTAGTTATGGGCGCTGCACTATTTTTGCGCTTTTACTTGTGTGCATTGCTGCCATGAATTTTTTGCTCTAACTTATAAGTTGGAAGAATCTCCATACTTGCGGAATATGTTTTTGATTAAATTTAGAGATTGTTGGAGTAGTTGCGATGTGAAAAATATGGGGAAGTTTTTGAAATGTTGAAAAAGTTTCAGTGATGATCAGTGGAAACGGCAGTTTTAAGAGGTACCCTTCTGAGGGAACTACGGAGTATGGGCAAATCAAGTCTATAAATGAATGAGTTTAGAGAAACAAATCTTTCAATTTATGGAAAGTGCACATCTTTTTTTCAATATGGTGAAATGATGCATATCGGAATTTCTTCTGGAGCTGAATGAAACATTATGAACTGTAAACTTAGTAGTTGTTTCTATTCTATTACTTTGTGTGCATGAAGTCTATTACATTAATGTATATGTCCAATTATTTATAGCCGCTGATGGCTTTAAAAATGTGCCACTGAACTCGAGCATCTTTCCTGGCAGAGGGAGAAAAGGGCATTTTTGCGCTTAATCTGCACTCTCTCACATGGCTCTAAGGAGGGGCAGTTTTCAAGGTGGCATCCTCCCAACAGGGAAGCTACCTGTGTACAATAGTTTTGCCTAGTCTGTCTATGTAAACATCCAACAGGGCTAAGGAAATTGTTGGCAGTCTCATGTAACACATTCAAAGGGCAATTTAGGAGAATAGAATCAATTGGCTTCTTAGGTAACTTAGAGAGCAGATATGTAGTTTGAGGAATGAGGATACTTTAAAAGTGGGCTTTGAACTGATATAAGTAGTGCGAATCACCCCCAAGGAGGTAGTCATACAATTGAATGAACTCATGGGAAACTTACAACCTCAATTGTTAAAATGTGGAAAATTGAGGACTGAATGTAAACTATGACTTTATTGGGGTTAAAAGTCACTTCATGAATCCAGGTGTACTGATCTTCAACTTGAGATGGAAATAGTTGGTCAAAATTCTTCTCAACGTTTCTGGCTTGTTGTCAATGTTCCAATCATTGAGCCTCCTTTTTGAGGCAAGAGTCCCTAGTCTTGCCTCTTCTAAAATCCTGAATACCTGTATCTCACTGTTTTTCTCATTAAACTGATCCAGAAGATCTGGATGCTGTGGTGGTTATGGTTTGCGTACCTAAATTTGACCTCATCCCTATGAAGCTCCAGTGGGGTCTAGCTTTTCTTTTTTATGTGAATGCTGTGAGGCCTAGGCTAAAATCTCTGGAAATACTCTTTAAAAACTATCGCTACAGTCATATTCTCTGCCCTGTGGATCTGGCTTTTCCTTTTATGGAAGAAGCCAACGTGATGTTTGTGTCGGTATCCAACACATATCATGCAGAAAAATTGTGAATTTTACTGTGTACTATTGAACCGGGTCCTTGCTGACTTCTTTACCCCACAATGTATAGATTCATCTGTTGCTGCAGTATTTTTTTTTTTTTTTTTTGACGGCGCATATGTATCTAATATGAGAATCCATCTGAAGTATATTGGTCTGTGTTTTGAGGTAAATTCTGTCTTAAAGGGTGTTCTTTTAGATAGAATTTTAAGTAAACCGTTGATCCTCTCTCTCTCTCTCTCTCATATGAGTAGATCCATGTAGTGGCACAAATTTATGGTTGGCAAGTGCTTTCTTGGGCAATAGAAGTATGATACTCATAACATGCTAGTGATTTTTTATGAAATGCTTACCGCATATTCCAGTTTTTTTTTTTTTTTTTTGTTAATATGTATTTCACATTTCAGGTGTATGGAAGCATGCGAAGAGTGACGGGCATGATGATTATGGTCTTCTTGTGAGTGAGAAAGCTAAGAAGTATGCAATTGTGAAAGAGCTAGATCAGCCTGTGACCCTTAAGGATGGGACTGTTGTCCTTCAATTTGAAACTCGCCTCCAGAATGGACTTGAGTGTGGTGGTGCATACCTTAAGTACCTCCGACCCCAGGGTGCTGGATGGTCATCAAAGGGATTCGATAATGAATCTCCGTATTCTATCATGTTTGGACCTGACAAATGTGGGTCCACAAACAAGGTGCACTTCATCCTTAAGCACAAGAATCCCAAGAGTGGAGAGTATATTGAGCACCATCTCAAGTACCCTCCTTCAGTTCCCTCTGACAAACTATCCCATGTCTACACTGCCATCCTGAAACCTAACAATGATTTCGTGATTTTAATCGATGGGGAGGAGAAGAAAAAGGCAAATTTTCTATCAAATGAAGATTTTGAGCCAGCGCTCGTTCCTGAGAAGACAATTCCTGACCCAGATGATAAGAAGCCGGAGGACTGGGATGAGAGGGCAAAGATTCCTGACCCCGATGCAGTAAAACCTGATGACTGGGATGAGGATGCACCCATGGAAATTGAAGATGAGGAAGCTGTGAAGCCTGAAGGATGGTTGGATGATGAACCTGAGGAGGTTGATGATCCGGAAGCAGCCAAGCCAGAAGATTGGGATGATGAGGAGGATGGTGAGTGGGAGGCACCAAAGGTTGATAACCCAAAGTGTGAATCAGGACCTGGCTGTGGTGAGTGGAAGAGGCCAATGAGAAGGAATCCAGCTTACAAAGGAAAATGGAGTGCACCTTTGATTGACAACCCGAACTACAAGGGGATCTGGAAGCCACAACAGATCCCAAACCCTAACTACTTTGAACTTGAAAAACCTGACTTTGAGCCCATTGCTGCCATTGGCATTGAGATATGGACGATGCAAGATGGCATTTTGTTTGACAATATCCTGATAGCAACTGATGAGAAGGATGCTGAATCATACAGGGAGAAAACATGGAAGCCAAAATTGGAGATTGAGAAAGAAAAGCAGAAGGCTGAAGAAGCTGCTGCAAGTCCGGATGGGCTCTCTGGCGTCCAGGTGGCGTTTCTGAATTTGGCTTTGATTTCCTTTCCAAATTTATTCTTTCAATTTTTTATTTTACCCTTGTTCTTAACGAATTCGAAATGTTCATGCAGAAGAAGGTATTTGACCTCCTTTACAAGGTTGCTGATATTCCTTTCCTGGATGCTTACAAGATCAAGATCCTGGTAAGTTGGACTAAAATTTTTTGTGAAATAAATTGCACGTAGAAACTATCAGCAGTCTTTACTGGTTAATGTCTGCCCAATCTTTCTATAAGAGTTTATCTTATTATGGTCATCACTCTCTGTGCAGGACGTTATTGAGAAGGGAGAAAAACAACCCAATATTACTCTCGGCATCCTCGTCTCAGTTATTGTCGTTATACTAACCATCTTCTATAAGCTTATTTTTGGTGGAAAAAAACCAGCTGTAAGTTTGTTAATGCTCTTTGATACGCCTTTTTTATTCATTTGTTTATCAAGCTTGTGTACTTTAATCGCACAATTGCTTACTCCTGGTTGAATTTCTTTTCAAAATATTTCATGCAAATGTTTACGCGGAAGTGTTTGGGTGCAGGCTAAAGTCACTGAAGAGACAAACAGCAGTGCAGCTGCAGCTGCAGCAGGAACTGCTGATAACCAAGGAAGCAGTGGGGAGAAGGAAGAAGAGAATGAGAAGGATGATGCAGCTGCTCCTCGTCGAAGGCCTAGCAGAAGAGAAAATTGAAATTATGTACTTAGGAATGGTTGAAATTTGTAGCTGAATTCTGTTTTATGTTATGACGTACTTGATATTTTTGAGTGCAAGTTTCCTCTGTTCGAGGTCAGTTTTGTTCCGACATTGAGAGGAAGAGAACTTTTCTCCATAAAAAAAAGTTTTCTGTTAAATCCTCTTAAAGTTGGTCTTGCATGATGTTAATCTATTAAGATAGGTAATATGGCTCTTCTAACAGCATTTTATCAGCATTGCTTTAGGACTCCTTGTTTTCCTATTTTCTATCAGCTAAGGTGTTTGGTGTGTTTGAAGACAATAATAAAGACTGACAATCTTTCAGTTCGTTTTAAAATAAGCTACTCTGTGAGTTTAGCGTTTTTGTTAATGGACTCTCCTCACGTGTACGCTCTTACAGTTGTGCCTGTCGGCATTAGTTTATTATCCAAATCGGCATTAGTTTGTTATCCAAATCAATTGTTCTCATTTAGTTTAGCAATGGATTTACCAATAATAAGTTTTACCAAATTCAAAAAAAAATGACAATGGCAAAGAAGCTGCTGTTGATAAAGAATGGCGAAGAGCAATACTTTTTCTCCCTTTGATAATTCAATTAGCAGATGTCCTATGACTATGCGATGCCCAATGCCATCGTATTTATTTCGTACCCGTAGCAGAAAGGCAAAACAAAAAAGAAAGAAAAGAAGGAAATATAATTTGCATGAGATTGAGCGTATCTCCACAGAGAGCACCTTAGAGTAAAAAGCCTAAAGGAGACGCGGTTGTCAAGAGAAGATTCTACTGTTTCATAGACATACTACAGACAGACACAAAGACTGTACGGCATCTTTGATTGGACCTTTATGACCGCATTGGGAAATCAGTCCGGCACCCCAAGTTGGAGTTCTCCCAGTAGAAGCTCAAGCACCCCAATACCAATACCTTCAACTCACAAGTCTCACAAGTTTTACGGCTTACAGCAGAGTCCTCTTTGTGATATCTGGAAATGTGACGTTGCTTTTTGACAACTGATTTGTCTTATTGTAACCCCAAAACAGGAATGCCAGCCGGCCCTCTTCTAACTGACAACTAGGCAACAGTGCAAAACCAAAATCATCCACTGGGCTTTGAGCTCACTGGTGAGCCTATCGCCTTTGACTCTGAAATTATGCTCTCCCCTCGTCATATTGCACTACTTTCTACTACTACATAAAATTAAGGCACAGTTTGAACATTTATAGACTAGAGTAGTGAGTAGTAATGATCACTGGGCTGGGCCAATTAATCTGTGATAAGACTCATGAAACATATAAGAAATGTTCACTTCAAGAGTGAAAATTAATGATCAAGACTCTGTATGATGTTATGGATTATGGAAATGGTATTTCGTTTCATGGCTACAATGAAAACAAATTAAAGCAAAGAAATTAAAATCAAAACCCTCACTCTCTAATAAACTTCCTTGATCTTAAGTTTTTCCTTTGAAGAAGAGGTAGGAGGTGGAGCAGAAGTTGAATAGGCTTTGTGGATCTCCCTTCTTTGAGATTTACTTCTTCTCTTATATATTACAAAAGAATCAAGTTTTCTCCTTTTCCCGGACTCTCTTATAGTCTCCAACTTCGGTCTCCACTTTCCAGACCTTACAAGCTGCTTGCAATCCTTCTGCAACTGAGCCGTAGTGCATACCCTTCCTTTGGGCTCGCTGGAATTCTCTGCTTCTTCTTCTTCCTCTGTCATCTTCCCCTCTTCTATTAGTTTGGATATAAACTCATCTGATATGCGTATCTGCAAAGACCCAGATGGTGTCTTCTGTATTTCAAAAGGTTGACAACTCCCAACCTTCTTTAGGAACTCATTTCTTGAACTTCTCGTCGAAGAAGAAGGTGGGGGGGAGGCAAAAGAAGCAATGGTGACGAAAGATAGGACGGATTGGAAGAAATGTTTGGGGAGGAGAAAGTACTTGTGACCCAGTTGAAGCTGGTCGTTCTCAGAGAGAGCAGGAATCTTCTGGCCTATGTAGAAAGAATCAGAGTGGCATATAAGGTGTTTGGGGAACTGAAGCATGAGCTCAGATGCTGTGATGGGTCGATGGTAGATCTTCACCATTCCATCTGATTTTATGAGCTTGATGGTAGTAGTCTCCATTCCTGGAGTCTCCTCTGCCCTGAGATGCACACAACAAACATGGTTTCCCATCAAGTGAATGCACCAATATGGGATCATCTGGAGACCCAGCGATTTGATTCGCATGAGCCCATATAAGAACAGAACAGAACAGAACAAGTGCTATGTTCTTCTTATATGATTAAAGAAGAAGAAGAAGGATCTGATCGAATATGGAGGCGTCGGTGGATTTTCTTTGTACTTTAATGGGTTGGAGGAGACGGTGGAATGGATATCTTAGGACTAAATAGAAGTGTGTTTGTTATGCTTTTGTAGGTAAGAAATTGTATATGCAAACATGCCCGTTGAGTTGAATATATATTCATTAAAATTAGTTGAAAAGGTTCGATGAGAAAATCAAAATGTACTGAAAAAGGTGAGGAAGGTCAGGAGAGAAATCGAGTAGAGTTTTTACCCCCAAACCCACCTAACTCAATAAGATCGGGTGGCAGTTGGTTAGACCCAATGCTACTATTTAAATTTATATTAATAATAAAATATGTTGAATTATCATGTATCCAACTTATTAAATTACAATTTAAGCTTTAAAAAATAAATAAAAAAATTTAAAAAAAAACTCCGTATAAATCAAACTACTATTAAATTTGACCAATACAGGATCAAATTCAAACTATTATTAAATTTGACCAATCCAGGACCAAATTTAAAATGATCAAATTTGATTGAGTCGGGTAAAATGATCAAATTTTGATTGAGTAGGGTCGGTCAATCGGGTTATTTACGCCCCTAAGAAAGGTGAGACCCACTGATACAACCTTTTTTTACTTTCAGATTTTCAATGGATAAAATGCTCTCACTTCCACTGGGCTCAGTGTAGTGGGGGGCTTCTTCACAAAGCCCAATTAAACAAGAATGACATGTAGCCTCTCCTGTCAGATGTTTTTTTGGTGCTCGGGGTCTGAAATTCTGACAAAATCTGTATTCAAACTCATTGGAAGAGAAATCTTGACTACTGTTTGACCATAATTCTATGTGGAAAATTAGTGCTTGCACTCAGGCCGTTGGATGGAGTAATTTGATTTTTTGAATGAACATTAGAGATAACGCTCGAATTGAACAACTAGGGACAGAATGGATCAAATAAAATAATGTAAGATGTTGGACTAATTTAATAGATAAGAAGGAGACAAATTATTCAAAAGGAATCTATCCAAAAACTAGTTGTGAGCAGTCGTGTAAAACCCAACTTCTGCACTAAGGGACACAAAAGAACATCTCTTGTCTCTGCTCTGCTTCCACTATGTACTGGTGGATGGTCTAAGGGGAAGGTGACAACAACGACAAATTCCAATGGCTGCTATTACTCCAATGCGAGTGAGTGGTAGCAGAAGGAGCATTTTTGCTTGCTCTGTTGAACATGGATTGCGGAGCTTAATTGGTTGTTACCTATTTTAATTGACGTTTGAATGGTCACTGCGTCTACACTATAACCAAGACCTCCTTGATCGACTCGCTCTAATTAATTTTAATTATTGTTACAATCATCAAAGATAATTAGTCCTCCCCCACTCCCCAGCTTCACTCTCACCCATACTTAGAGGACTCGTGTCACTTGGGGCTGTTTAGTGAGAAAAAATAAAATAATAATAAAATAGAAGAGTTTATTGAAAGCTGATGCATTATTTCTATCAATATCACAAAGTTCTAGTGACCCAAATGCAGATAGAAACTTGAACTTTAGAAGAAGACATACACTTGCATTTGGAGAATGTCTTTGCAAAGTAAAAGACAAAAATAAAGAATTTGATTGGGCAAGTTCAATGACTTGGGTAATATAAAATGTAGATAATAGCATGATCCCAATTGTCAATTATGTGGGAATATATACAAATATTAGTTATTCTATCTATCCTGTAAAAAATATCAAAAGGGGAAGACTCCATGTCTTGGTAGGTGGAGTTGGTTCAACCGCGATTGAATACATCATGTCCTGCAATTTGCATTTATATCTGTCTAATTTTTATTTTATTTTATTTTTAAATGGATTTCTATCTAATTTCTCTGCCCAGATAGCAACTAAAAAAGAAGTTTCCATAGTGGTGCAAGATCTCCCTCAAGAATGCTTTTGTGACGTCAATGCAAAGTGTAAAGATGTCGATCTTGGAAGCTAAAGCAGCCGCCACAGCAGTAAATGGGAGTTTTGTCCAAATAACTTTGACAATTGAAAGACTCTTCTCATCTCACAGGTGATTACCACTTAGTAAAATTGTTGGAAGGTGGTTCAGTAGGGATGATGAATGATCTTAAGAGGAGTGAATGGAGCGTCACAAAAATTGGCCAACTCATTGAGGATTACAAACAGTTATTCCGTCGATGGCCAAGTTTATCTATCCAGGCAGTGCCAAGAGAATGTAATCAAGTCGCGGATAGACTCAGTCGTTTTGGGTTATGTTCCCATAATCCCTACATTTGGATAGAGAAAATTCCACCTCTAACTACTGACCTTGTAATTGATGAGACATCTACTTTCTCTTCTTCTGATTAATGACAGGTTTTCGGCTTTCAAAAAAAAAAAAAAAAAAAAATTATTGTTAGGTGGATTTAAATCTCCTATATTATTCCCAACTTAATTAATTCTAAGCCTATACTTTTGAACGATGAACTCTCAACTTACGTTTTATGTAATAAACTTATCAATGTCTGCTGTGAGACTATATTATTTCAACTCAAACAATTCTAACAACTATTTTATCTAAAATACTACTTTTTTGGACAATTTGTTTTTACAATACGCCACCACATCTAGCTAGCGATACACTATAAAGAACAAGCATATATGGCGTCTTCAATTTATTTCTTTACAGTTATTATCTCACTGCATAGCCTGATTGCAAAAGTGTTTATAATTTTGGCCCCATCTTTGGAACCATTCTCTAGTTCTCTTATACAATAAATTATCATATTTTAGCAGAATCAAATGCAACAAATAAGAGAACCAATGAAAAGGGGTAGCATGTGAATGAGAATTCAATCAAACGACATAAAAGTAAGAACCACTTACTCGACCGTGCACGAGGTGTGGGCTTTTCCTCCGTTGAAAAGTGCACATTCCACTCGATTAGAGTAGAAAGAGTGCTCAAATGAGACGTTTCTCTTGCCACCGCTAAAGATCAAGTGCCTGATTTAGAAAAAAAACTCAATAAAAATGAAGAGAGTATTTTGGTAGTGGAATAGAACAACTCAGATAAAACTTCAGCATAGCTTCTGTTAGTTCTTTAAAAGCAGGGGATAATTACCTCAAGTGCCTGCTACTTTATTGCACTAGACTAGTAACTGTTTTTGTTTGATTGTACAATGCTAAAAGGATTGAAAATCTTATTTTGAAAACCCAGTGTTCCACAGAATGCATCCACACAACCAATTTACTACCGACAATCAAATGTTAAACTTCATGGTGCTTTTAAGGAAAAAATGTCGTCGAGATTTCAAACTGATATAATGCAAGGAAAAGTCAGCCTGGAATAGATTGGATTAACTTTCCAACCCATTTTTTTAACCTTTGTAGTTTAAATCTTGTTCATTACTAGATTTATGATTTAACATTTTCCAACAAACTTTACCATGAACCTGGGAATAAAATTCATTGCCCAACCCAGCTATTCAATCAATTTTAGGGTCCAGGTACGAGCACCTAGAAAACAAAAAAAGCAGGGACCAAACGAGTGCTACAAAATGGCCCACTTTTGCCCAATAGTCCACCCGTCTCTTTGTTTAAATGGATAACGCTTGATCTCCAGCCTTATCATGTAGTTTAGGTAAAGTTATAGACGGAGAGGCACAATGGTCATCATGTATACCAGCGATCCCTGCACGAACGGAGAAGCTACATCTATGTAAACCCTATATGATGCCATCTCCGAGGAGGATAATTGACTGTAGGAGGATCTGGTATTGAGTCATTTGGGCCAAGATCATCAATTGGTGGTCGTTGTTTATGGTGATCAGTGACAGATTGGTACGCCATTGCTAATGCTAAAGCCTGTAAATACGAATGCAAAACAGATTAGAATAATCTTGTTGCAAGAAAAGCACAGCCTATGTAGCCAGAATGACTAGAAAACAAACGATTTTGTAGCAATTCTCATCCCATAATTTGATTTCGATTAACTTTCTACAGACCATCATCAGCTTAACATATTATGCAAATTAATTCAATAACAGAGGCATTCAACTCAGATAACCCCTTAAGAGAATTCCCTTTCTCACAAAGTAAAATCACAGTTTTCTTCTAGTCCTTGGAATAATTACGACATATGTCCAAGACAGAGACTGCCCCCACATAGGAAGAGTATTCATAATTCAGAACCTTTTGTGGATTAAGGTGAAGCCACATATAGTTTTACTAAACCAAGAAGCGGAACAGAGTAGAATAAGAAGAAACATAACACGTTGATTACTAGTTAATATGATATATGGAAATTAGCTACTAGCATTATTGCGTTAGTCAACAAAAGCAAAACTTACAATGTGGTCCTTTTGTGGGGAAGCATATATGCCAGTGGTGATGGTTGTTCTACGCCGACTGCCACTTGACGGTGGGTTATGGATATTCTTAAACCCTGTTGGAACAACAATGACAGGTAGGCCCACAAGATTTCCCATGCAGACTTTCTCCCAGTCAGTTGCATTGCCAATAAAAGCATCGATGGTAAAGCAATCACGAATCTCCCTAATCAATTTTCCTCTAGCTCTTTGTGCCTATGAACAAGCCAATTTTCATCAATAAGAGGCTATTTAAAATTGAAAGAAGTTACAATCATTTCAAATATTTTCCCACATGAAAGCAGAAGAGCATTGCTAGACTCCATAATTAGGCACTATAATTTTACAAATATTAATATATGCCGGACCTGACTTTACGAGCACAAATGTGGACACATCAACCAGTGGCACCCCAGTGCATGTAGATGGTATGCAACAAAGAACAGCCTCACAGAGCTCACAATTGCCCATTGAAACTTAAACATTATTTATGCCCGTTGAAGAACAGCTATCAAGCTCATCAGAAGGCAGCAAGTTTGAAAATCTCCAATCCATGAAATATGTTTAATTAAATAAGATGATCATAATCAAACTGGTAGTAGGTTTTTTACTTCAGCTACTTTCCTGTTCATACGGCCACACTGTCATCTATCCAATGGCCTTTATTAATGCAATTGAAACACGGTATTTTATAAACTTTTTTTTCCCCAAAAATAAGTACCTGCATTGAAGGTTAGATCACTGTCAGGTTGGAGTATTTTTTTTTTTATTTACCAGATTTTGATTTGAAATTTCCTTCGTTTCTTCAGAAACATAAAGTTCAACCAGATGTTATTCATTGCCACATTATGAATTATTTTGTCATTATCCTTTTCCAAATTTAGTAGGGAAAGTCCTATGAAATTAGATCATGAACATCTAAGTTCAAATTCCGTTATCCATCATTCCTACCGACCACAGTTGGGTTCAGCTAGATGACATACCTGCAAGTAGTCTACTGCAGTTACCATGCGTGCCCGGCGTAGTTCTACAGGCCATTGATCCTGAGCTTCATAAATATCATCCTGTCCTGTACGCTGCCACTTGTCAAAGTGAGTTAGCATATCAACATCCATCGTGAAATTTAGGATGCCTTGAACAGAATCAACTGTGTAATTCAGTTTGAAAGGAACCAAATTGACACCCTTTGAAGCAAGAACTTCAACAACCTGCCAAAATATTTCACGCAGGCTTCAGTGAAAAATTTTAAACAGTAAGTCACTGATTCAAATGATTTTAAAGGCAACTTCTCTATGTATTGTCATAGATTAAGATTCGTAGTTCTAAATTCTAAAATATTTAGATTATTTCGTTGTTGGCCTAGGCCAACAGAGAAAAGCTAAATTAGATAACTGAAATATCAAAGTTATTGACTAAATTGAACCTTCACCACTCAAGTGCATATCTGATTTCAAATTAAAATCATTTGTGGAATATTGAAATCAATAAAATAATTCCTTATCCAGATTAAACCGAATGATGTGAAGGAGAGGGGAAAAAAAGAAAAGAAAACTGAAGTCTATAATGAAGATGGGCGACTGGAAAGGGGTGAAAATCTATGTAGTTGTAACTTCTTATATTACAACACTAAACTGAGCAAAGCTATTATCTTACCCTCTCCAAGAATGATGTTTGTCTCACAGTTGAGCTTTACATTCAGTAGCAGCACAAGTGGCCAGCAAGAATTTGCATGAAATTACCCTAACACAGCATTTCTTTCGTTTCCATGAAACTTAATATTTTTGGTGGTTGAGATTTTCTGTGAAATATTCTCATTTCCAGGTTTGTTGAGATATTTAACAAGACAAAAAAAAATTTAATCTTGCTTGAAATCTGCATTGTACTTTATGTTGGATTTAGTTGATAGCGGTATCTCAAGAAAAATGCTTCCTGACCTCCATTTCGGCATCCTCAAGATACCCTACTGTGAGCTTTGTAATGTCAACTGAAAATGGATCCTCAAGGAAACTCTCTCTGGATGAGAGATCATCAGGGTCCTTTCCCCGTATGGCATCCAGGACGAGTGCACAATCCGTAGCACTTCTGCAGAAAGGCCCCAACTTATCCTGTTAAATAAAAGAGATTTATGCTCCAAGCTCAATTTCCAGCGAAATTCGAAACAGTTCTGAAAAGTATATTCAGCTACCAAGCTCTCGGAGATGCTCATAACACCACTTCGTCCAACGGCACCAAAAGTTGGGCGCAATGCTGTCACGCCACAACGAGCAGCAGGGTAGGTTATGGATCCAGCAGTCTCGGAACCAATTGCAAATGGAACAAGACCTAGAATAAGCCATTGATGGAAATTAAAGTACTTATAAGAAAAAAAATCCATGGTAGACTTGGTAGTGAAGGACGGGAAACTATTTATTATAAAAACATGTGATTTACCTTTTATTGTGATTGTTGGTCTCCTATTCATATTATTTCACATACTCATTATTTTCGTAAATTCCTATACCATCATCATTTGATAGTTTCAACACAGACAGGTCCTTACTTTTTGTTCATATAAGTTCTAAAAAAGTCTAGCTATGTTTTTCAGATAGCTTCTAAACAATGAAACTTTACAATTTCTGTAAAAAGGCAAGTCATGGTATGTTAATACATGAAATATTTATTATATAGATAAAGTAAAGAATTTTATTTGCTTGCATGCAAATAGTGTTGTAATCTTCCAATGGTGTGCTTCTCCCAACTATAACTTTATGAAGTATGACTTCAAACATATTGAAGCGCGATTCATCTGTGGTTCACGTGATCCAATTGAATATCATTGATCAGTAATATGACTTCATATATTTAGTTAAAGCAATTTATGTATCTATACTTAAGTAAGGTATTTTATTTTAAATCCACACCTCCTAAATTTATACATAACATTTCGTGCAAATATGAACCTCATTGCATAAAATTTACAATCCATAACTACTGAAAATTCATCCGACTGGAATAACCAATCAGCAAAACTGGTTTACTAACATCCTACCATTTATTTGAACCCTACCTTGTCCTACAATAGTTTTGGCATCTGTTCCTACACCAGTCATTTTAGACTGCCTCACTCTCTCATTCCCTCCCTCCCTCCTCCATTGTTCCTGCTCCAAAACATAAATGTTCTTAAGATGTCAGCTTCTTTCTCAAATTGCGGGATTGAACGTAGAATGAGAGATAAGTAGCTGTATTTTTAGCAGTTTTTCCCCCTTCTTCTTCTGGAATTTTAATGCATTCACATTAATGGAAATAGAATAAGACCAAAAGCATCTGCGAAATAGCTCACATCAGAGGTGGAAGAAAAAGTGATAGTTCATACTCTGGAGAAGTAGGACTGCTAATGAGAAATCTATTCTTGACATGCTCCATATGTCATATATGATCAGGGGGAATCATATAAAAGTGCAATTATCTGAGGAAATAGTTATATTGTGGATGGGCAAAAAAGACACTCACAGGTATAGCTCATTGTTAGTCATAGTTAAACACCCTTACTTCAAACGAGTGAAGTGATGAGGGGCTGTCAACCCTAGAGGACTAGGACAACAAACCTGAAAGTTCACTTCAAAAAGAAAATTGATATGTTCAAGCAATAGGAAAAAAAAAAACACTTTAACTCCTCTTTCAACTTGTTCTTTCTAATTTTACTTCTGTGCATATTCAATATTCATCCTCTTCATGTAGATTTGTTATTATCAGCTGACAAAGAAAGAAATTCAACACTGAGAAGCACATTACAGAGGATACCTGCTGATGTGCTTGCAGCAGGCCCAGCTGAGGAGCCAGTTGAGAATTCCTCAATGTTCCATGGGTTGCGAGTCCTTCCCCCAAACCAAATGTCATCATATGCTAGGGATCCCGAAACAAGCTTGGCAATAAGAACCGCCCCTGCAGATTTTAACCTGTAGAGAATGAAACCAGAGCCATTCAAGCAATATTACAAGAGAAAGAATCAACTATGCGCAACTTCTGAAATTTGAAACTCAAGAACTACCTTTTGTAAACCCAAGCTTCCACGTCAAGAAGTTGATCCTTGAAAGTTGTGGAACCCCATGTGGTTTTATAGTGGGGAACTGAAATTATATCTTTCAATCCATAAGGAATTCCATGGAGAGGACCTAGAACACAGATCACACTTCAATTTCCAAACAGAGATAGATTGTATTTGTATTTAGATATTTTTAACATGTAAGCAAGGATAAATCATACATAACCATTAGAACTACGCCCATAACATTATTCAAATGATAACAGCAAGCAAAAGTCTTCCCACACGCGGGAGTAAGTCAAATTCATCCATTTGAATGCTCAGGATAGCTTTGCATGCTCATGCCACCAACATGGAAATTATACTATAAATTTGTATATGTTGACTTCCACAATTGTAAAATGACATTGACACATCAAGCCAATCACAGATTTCAAATATGAGTGAAGCCACCAAAAGTAGTTCAATCATAGCGTAGATTGGATTGGGGGGAAATACCTAAATAAACTCCACGCTCAAGTAAGTCATCTGCCTCTTTTGCCTGCTTATATGCTAAGTCTTCCGCATAAGAAACCACAGCTTCAAGAACAGGACCATGCCTGTTGAAGTTATGATAAGCACCATTAATTAGCAAAGGAAACAAGTTGAAATATTATACACAAAATATAAAACTTTAAACCAATCACTTCAATCACATTTACTTCTTTAATCTCCGCATAAATATCTCAGTAAGCTCAAGAGATGTAATTTTCTTTGTCTTGATGAAGTGTCCTAGTTCAAGAACCTGATTTGTAATCTGATTTCAGTAAGTAAAAGGAGAAAGCAAGAAAATACGAAATGTACTAAAGCTTTCATCAAACAAGAGTTGGTTCCAGCAGACTTACACTCATAAATGCTATGTCTTCTTCTCTATCAGGCTTTTGTAGGTTAGAAACAGAAGGATAACTAAATCTTTTGATCCCATGGTGTTTTTCTTCTCCACCCCACAGAGGATTGAACACCAAAACAGATGGATCATGCAGCCCTCCATCCACAGAACCCACTAACTTCCTGTTTGCTCTAGAGATAAGGATGTTAAATTCTTTTGCTCCCTTGGCCATTTCTTCCACCTAGTTCAAATATAAACCATAGAGAAATTTCTGTAACTCACATGACCAAATTTAACATACTTCTCTCTTCAGATAACTAACGCATAAGGGAATCCTTGATGAATTACTTCTATACAGATCCCAAAGTTACCTTTGAATCATTGAAAAAATCAGCATCGAAGAGCCTTAATGCCTCTTTAAGAGACGAAACCTCACTAGTTTCTTCCGAGAACGTAGATTTCCTTTTAGACCCAAGCACCTCACTGTCCTGATCAAAGACGTGAAACAGCATTCTTCAAAAGGAAAAGTAAAAGCAATTGGAACGAAAAAGGGGGAATAAGCAATCATCAAAGCAACAAAATAGTTTTACCTGGAATAAGTAGTCCGAAAAATTTTCCGATAACGAGATTTCCCATAGTTTTTTAGAAGCACTCACCTCTTTTTGAGCAAATCAGGATACACATCTCTCTACTGAAAATTTAACTATAAGAACCACCCAAAAAAAGAAAAAAAAAAGAAGAAGAAGAAGAACACAGAAGTGAATTGAAGTTTTTAATCTGCAAGGATTCTCATTGTTGGCGTGATCTACCAGAGAACACCAACGATCATGAATAAATAATTCGACAGAGGCATCAATGATTTTTCCAGTAGATGTAACGCTAATAATCATTCACAACTATGTATGAGTCAAAGATTGTTTTCATTTGATTCATGAACTCACTCTGTTATTACAAGTTAGAAAATCAGTAAACAAAAATGAGAAGGTCTCGTGGTAGGTTTACCATTTCTTCTTCTCCGCGACTTCCGGCTGGAAAGCGTTTTGGATGGCGCTCAGGTACTGCGAGCGACAACTGAGCAACTGCCAAGAATAGGAAGAGGAAGAAGACGCCACGTTTCAATGAAGTTCGACACGTGTCCAGCGCCATAGCTACTTCACGTTCTGAATTTGAAGCTCCCACTCTGCAACCTGCAACTGCTCTCTCAAGCGGCAGCCCGATCGCCTATTAAGAGCTCAATGAACTCGTGAAATTTGGGGGCTTTTGGTACGGATAATATTGGGATGAGAATGGAAATTTTGAATCGTGTTTTTTTTTTTTTACTTTTGTGAAAAAATAATTTTTAAAAAATAGGATTTTTGCCTATCCAGATAAGCAGTATTCATTTTCTGAGATAAGAAAGTATAATATTAAAACATTAAATCTTAAATTATTTTAGTAATTACATATTAAAAGATTTTAACTTCATTAAATTATTTTAATATTAATTTAAAATTTAAAATAATATTTAATAAAATTAATTTTATTAATTTATTAAATTAATTAATTACTTTTATTTTAAAATAAATAAATTGTATTTCACAATTAGCAAGTTCTATTCAAAATTAACTAATTTTATTTAAAAAATAAATAATTTTATGAAAAAATAAATACTTTTATTAGAAAATTAATTAGTTTTATTAACAATTAAATAAATTTAGTTAAAAATGAATGAATTTAGTAAAAAATAAGTAATTTAGTCAACACATAAATAATTTTATTAAAAATAAAAAACTAAATGATTTACTAAATTAATTAATTTTAATAAATATAATTAATTTCAATAAAAGTAATTTTTTAGAAAAATTATAAAGTTATTTTTTTCTTATATTCATAAAATTATTTTTAAATAAAACTAATTATAAATTTTGTTTAAAATTAGTTTTATTAAATTAATATAATTAATTTTATAAAAAACTCATTAATATTCTAAAATAAATTTTAGAATATATGAAAAGTATATGACAAAATTTTCCCGCGCCATTAGGGGTGCGTAGCCAATTTCAAAAGAATGGTGTGCAAAATTGATAGAATGTAATTTTTCCACCATTAGGGAGAGAAAATAAAATTGCTAGAATGCAATATAAGCTAATATAAGGCAATTTTTCTGCTATTAGGGAGAGAAAAATAGAAATGTCAAAAGAATAACATGTAAATTGCTTGAAAG
This sequence comes from Paratinospora sagittata, assembly GCA_035771175.1. Taxonomy (NCBI): domain Eukaryota; kingdom Viridiplantae; phylum Streptophyta; class Magnoliopsida; order Ranunculales; family Menispermaceae; genus Paratinospora; species Paratinospora sagittata. The sequence goes on along the minus strand of CM069602.1, from coordinate 552,851 downwards.
ACAACATAAGCTATAAGCTAATGAAAACTATAAGTTCAAATGATAAGTTGAAGTAAATGATAAATTCAAATGATTAATCAATATGCAAAAGAATTTGCAAATCAATTAACTGATATATTCATCCTTACCTCCTGAAGGATAATATACAAATGACACACCTGAAGTGTGGTTGACCGGTCAAATCAAAAGACACAACTTTCTAAAAGAGAAAAGAACATACAAATGATTGATAAATGTATAATCATTCCAAAATAAGGAATGGATTAGCAAATAAATATTGAGAAATAGAGAAATAAATATACCCTGAAGTGGTATGGTATCTCATAAAGAGATATGAATTGAAAATTTTATACCCTAGAAGAGGAATAAATATTAGAGAATTCTCAATCCGTTCATATTTGAATTCATGTATATTTGAAAGCTATGAAATGGAAATAATGTTGCTCCTGATAATATTTTAAAGTGTCAATTGATATTATGGGATCCCAAAACCATAAAAATATAAAAGGATGTCGACGTTAAAAAGGTAGAAAGGGAGCAAGATCAAATATAGCTAAATTCATTGAAAAATCGATGGCTATCTGAACTAGAAGTCCAAATACCTAAAGAGGTAAATCATGATTAGATATATGATAAAATATATTAATTCATGGATAATGATGTTATATGTGAAAATCCCTGAATGATTTATGAGTTATACTTGAAGCTTCAAAATGATGATCTTTGAAAAATCTAAAAGGACTGAAGTACGCACTGAATTGGTATTCATATTGATCAATATGCGTACACATTTTCATAATTGTTATGAATAAGCATCCTAACAATCTGCATATGCATTTCATTCATTTTATATATTTGCTAATTGTTGCATATGTTAAGACTCCTAAGGAGTTTATCAAAATATATTTTAAATGAAAAAACTTGAAATGAAAGATCTTGGAAAAATTAAAGTTATTATCTCGGCCTGTAAATCGAGAAATTTTCAAGTAGGATTTTTGTCCAATTATCATATGTATTAAGAGATTTTTGAAGAAAGTTCGTATAGACAAGGTACATCCATTAGATTTCCTAATATTGTGAGATCAATGAAAAGCGAATAAAGATAATATTCGTCTTCATTAAAATAATGAAGAGCTAGCTGGTCCTAAAGTACCATGCCTTGTTGCAATAGACGTACTTATATACAAAACCAAATATTATTTTTTCTGTTGACATGCTTGCTGGATATAACTGTACACCAAATTAAAGTAATGTTAAACATACTTTATATTATTTTAAGAAAGCAAACGACACAAGTCTACTTTATTTAAGAAAGAGAGACAAAACTAGTTGGATATACAAATACTGGATATTTGTTAGACCCCCACAATGTTCAATATCAAGCTTATGGTGATATTACTATATCATGGAGATCTGTGAAGCAGACATTAATTACTACATCTCCAAATCATCCATAGAATTATTGCAACTCGTGAAGTAAGTCGAAAATGTGTATGGATAATATGGATTATCTTTAATCAGAGACTCTTTTACAATATTATAAAAAGATAACGATGCATGCACTGCATAGTTATGAAAAACTTTTATTAAAGCCAACAGATTCATATATATATATTTCACAAAAGGTATTCTTCACACATAAGCTACAGAAACATGACGAAATTAAAGTCTAAGCAAATGAGATCAGATTTGCTAATTACGAAAAAGATTATATACAATATTGAGATGCATCAACTTAAAGATTTTTCAAACAAAGAAACAGAAGTAAATTCTCCTATGTCATCTTAAGAGAAAGAATTTAAAAGAGAGGCATTGTTTAGTGCACTATACTTTTTTTTTCCTTCGCTATAGTTTTGTCTCACTGGGTTTTACTAACAAAGTTTTTAATGAGGTATTCCTAACAATATTAGACTCTAATAGAATATTATATTCTTTTTTATTCATTAAACTTTTTTTTATTGTATTTTCTCTAATAAGGTTTTAACGAGACATATTCTACATATTGTGAATATTCAAATGAGGAGTATTATAAACAATTGAATATTCACTCCCGGTTGTCCAAGTGGGAGCAATTATTTTGTTTATAAGTGGGATCAATTGTCTAGTGGAAATATTTGTATGTATATAGAGAAAAATAGAATACGAGAAATATATCGAAGCTTTCTCTAGATTTTTTTTGGGATTTCTTTATCTTTCTTCTTTATATTATTTCCATTTATAACACTATTCTGTTTTTTTTTTTTTTAATTATATGGATAAGGATAAAAGGGTTAATGAATGTTTCAAAAAGGGGCTCGGTTTGAATATGTATTTTTGCCACCCTTGATGCAATGTTTAACCTTGACAAAAGATTAAAAAAAATGCTTAAAAAAGCCTTAAAACTATAGCCCCCTCGCTCCCCTCTATCTTCCTTTTGCCTTCGTTACTTGCATACCTGTAATAAATTAGTCAAACTTCTGAAACATTTTCTTCTCTAGAAGGTGAAGCGACCTCAGAGAGGCCCGATCTCGGATTGAAAACTGGTAGGGATTTGAAGGCAGCATGAGAAGCTTAGGCATATTATCGACCATTGCTGTCGTCATAGCAATTCTGGGAATTCTGAGAGCGGTAGGGAAGCAGTATGGCTTCGATAAGGATGTAGCGCTGCAACTCTTTCGGAGTTTATCTGATCGCTTAGGGTTTTGGGCGATCCCTCTATATATTCTATTGCACACTGTTACGCTAACCCTTTGCTTGCCCTACGCCGTTTTCTTCGAGGCTGGTGCATCTCTTCTATTCGGCTTCTTCCCGGCTGTTACTTGCGTCTTCTCTGCGAAGATTCTTGGAGCGTCTCTCTCTTTCTGGATCGGCAGGTGAGATGTTCGAATTTTCTTTTTCTGATTATAAATGTATTTGCTTTTGCGTTTACTAGTAAGGGATTCTATCGTAAGAGATCTTTTTCTTATAATCTCTTTGTATTGAGTTTGATTTGCGCCTTTTGAAAAAAAAATATTTGAAAGAAACTATGGTTGGATGGAAGTGAAATTTGGCCTATTTTTCGGTTGATTTCTGAAGTTTGCTTTATTTTGGATGTACGGTCATAAATTATGTAGTAGACGGCTAGACGGGTGGAAGTATTATATCTTTCTAGACTGCTTTCCTCTAACCTTAGGTACTTGGGAGTTAATTAGTTACTAAAGTCTTAGTGCAACTCAAAAGGTATATAAATAATGTCAATAGAACTTTTGAGAAACGTGCATTGGTGGAAGCTCCATCTCCTCATAGATGAGAACGGCTAGAAAGTGTATTTGTTGCCAAATGCACACATTCAAATCAACACGTAGATGATGGGTGAAGCTTGCATTTTTCTACTTTAATGTCAGGATCCCTTCACAAACTCGCAGGGCATCCTAACCAACATAGGAATCTAACGATCCTATCTTCTCATGTATAACTGAGTAGATGAATACTGTTAAATGTTTTTGGGTTAGATTTAGCTGGACACTAATAGATGTTGTTTAAATTTAGAAATGAGATAGATGTGGATTGCATATATTGTGAATGGATTATCAGGTGTTAATTGTGTTAGCTGGCTTATGTACAGGGGAGACTCTGCGGAGTCTGGTTGAAGGAGTATTATCTAGGAGATATCTGATTATTTTTGTTTGGGGCATTTAGCAATTTCAAGTATGGAAGTTGTGGCAAAAAGTTGCATAATTTAGAGACTCCTAACTCACTATTCAAAGGAACCAATGTGCTCATGTTCATCAAAATCTATGTACTACTAGAAGTAGGGCATAGCTGCTGCCTGTTTCAGTCTCTTCTTTATCCAATCTCTCCATATTTTTGTTGTTTTTGGATCTTTTAGAGTCTAAGAACAATACAAAAACTTCAGTCCTTTCAAATGAACCATGCACAATTAGGTTAACGGGCAGCTACTTGTCTTTGCTTGGTTCATGTTAAAGGTTAATGGAGATTCCTCATTTAGCTTTCTTATTATGATCATATCAAGCCATGTGCGGAACCTTTCCTAGGTATGACTTTTGGTTACCTTGCCAACATGGGAAATTTGCTTTCAGGCAAACCCATACCAATATTGGTTCATAGCTAGGGGGTTGCAACTCTCAATTTGCATGTGCCTTCTGTTTGTTAACATAAAAGGTTTTTTGGCCATTGTAGTGACAGTTAAGAAACGGCTTCCCCAATGGCTGAGTTTAGATTTTCTTGGGCATTGTTGATGCTTGATGGTTGGATGATTGTTTTCTTTCAGATTCCTTGGACCATATTTCTTGCTAAAGCTACGAAAGAATGTTTGTTTCTTGGATGTGAAGATTATTTTAGGCCCATTGTATCTTCATCTCCTTTAAAGTGTTTCCCTTATGTTTTTGCTCTTATAGTTTAGTGTTGTCATATTGACAGTTTTTTTTTATATCTTCTATAAAGTAGACTAGAGGAATGTATGTTCATTACTTGTGTAACTTAATCCTCACAACCACATCAAATCTATAGAGGAAACTTAGAATAAAATAAAAATTGTAATTATGAATTGCTATGGAATCGTTTTATCTTTTGAATTTAGAAGAGGGTTAAAATCACCATTTACTTCTTTTGGTACCAGCTAATAGTCTACTATAAAGTATGGAGTTTCTAAAATGAGGCAGGGGCATATTTTTTTACATGTTTTTAGATGTTGATTTAGCCCTTGATAGAGCTGAGTGGAGAAAGCATGTTAATGTAGTTGACTTTATGTAGTTGGGCAAAAACTTAATTTTGTAAGCTCCCACGTTGCGAATGAGGAGACTTTAACCCCCAACCTCACAGGAGGTGGGGGCATACTTTGCCACTTGAGCTACCATTGGTTTTAGGACATTATTAGAAAAAGGGAAAAATATGGTAATTAAAAGAATGTTACCTCAAACTTGATCAAAATTGGTTCAACTCATAAGACTATAGACGTGAATTTAGATATCTACTTTTGACTACTCTTGTGGGTTGCTGTATTTGCAACCAATAAGAGGTTATCTTTTCTTCAATTCAGATGACTAAGAACTAGTTGCTTCATTTGGTGTTTCTTCAGGTTTGTTTTTAAGCATTCAACCTCAGCGATGGAGTGGGCCCAGAGAAGCAAGTACTTCCACATCCTTGTTAGAGGAGTTGAACGAGATGGCTGGAAATTTGTTCTTCTTGCTCGTTTTTCGCCCATACCCTCCTATGTTATCAACTACGCTTTAGCGGCCACCAAAGTTGGTTTTCTTGTGGATTTCCTGCTCCCTACAATAATTGGTTGCCTGCCGATGATCCTACAGAATACGTCCATTGGCAGCCTTGCTGGAGCAGCGGTAGCTTCTGTATCGGGATCTCAGAAATCACAGGTTCTCTCTTACCTCTTTCCTGGGCTCGGGATTGTATCAAGTGTCCTTATTTCTTTTCGAATAAAAAAGTACTCCTCAGAGATCTCTGTAGCTGAATCCTCACCTAATGAGGACATCAATGACAGCAATAACATTAGAGACTCCTCCCAAGATTCATTCAGTGAAACAAGAAGTGAGGGACTGAGAAAAAGATGAAGCCTTAGTAACCATTGTTTATGTCAGTGTGCTCCATTTTTGAAGGAAATTGGAAAATATTTAGCATCGGAGATCAGATTCAGCTGCCGATGGCAATATCCAATGGTTGAAAATCATATGTATTCTCTTATTGTGACCTTTGTCTTTCAGCTAATGTATTTGAAATGTTTTTAAATTCATTATTGAGTAACGGGCCAAGTTATTGCTATTTTGATTTGGGCGTTGAAGATATTACGTACACCCATAAAGAGAAACATTACTGCTCAAGTAGAAGGATTAAAGTAGATACATAAGGTCTTTTTGTCACATTCTGGGTTGCACAGCGTGTCCTTTACCCAGGTGCGGGCGCACTACCGCAGTGGAGAACGCCTAGCCATTATATATCCACAGTATTGTCTTCATTGGGGTTCACAGAACACTGCACGCACCCAACGACCTTTGTCCTTTCTCTATGCAGAACACTGCACAGTCCAGGGGCCTCCCCCAAGTTCGAACTCGCAACCTCTTCCTCATAAGGTTAAATTTCGCAACTTGAGTCCAGTGTTCTGTATAGGGAAAGGACAAAGGTCGTTGGGTGCGTGCAGTGTTTTGTGGACCCCAATGAAGACAATACTGTAGATATATAATGGCTAGGCGTTCTCCACTGCGGTGGTGCGCCCGCACCTGGGTAGGGGGCACGCTGTGCAACCCAGGATGTGACAAAACAGTTGGCTTGGTTCAGAGATTTAACTTCTCGCCTATGACGAGGTTCGAATTTTGTGCTAGTTGTCTTTTATCTTTTAGAATAAAAAGGTGTCTCTAGTTGGTGGTGGGCAATCTGTGGGTACTATTATAAGTTTTTTGTGAGGTGAATAAAAAAAAAAAGAAAAAAAAGAAAGATTAAAGTAGTTGAACGCCCCCAAAAATTGACATCCATGTAAGATGGATAAATGATGTAAATGTATGCCTTAAATATTAATTAGTGTCATGCTTCGTCACTAATGGTGTGTTTGATAGCTATTTTTTTTTTCATGATTATTTAATTGGATATAAATTTTTTTGTCATAGTTGATTATTAATTAGTTATTCAGTTATATGATTGTAACTTTTTTAAATTAGTGTATAATTTTTTTTTATCCCTTTAAGTGAGAAAATAGTGGGCTCGAAAAAAAATTTTTAAAATTTTTTCTCGTCTTTTTTGTCAATCAAACACTAAATTTTTTTTTTAAAAATTACTATTTTCTCAGCCATCTATACAAATAACCTAAAATCTCCGTTTCGCCTGCTCAAATTATAACAGCTGATTAGTTATGTACTTGTGCCTTTTGATTTAAGGAGAGAGGTTTTCTTTTTAAATATAATTATTATTATTTTATTTCGATATGGCAAATACCCTGTTATAATACACTTAAAAAATAATCATCATATTATGAGAAAATTAAATAACTCTCTAACATTTTTTTTTGTTTGGATTAAGGAAAATTAAGAATTTAATTATTAATGCAAATCGTAGATATTAGTAACTCAGGTTAACGAGGACTTCTCTATGACGAAACTGATGTTCAGACTTAGGAAATGACAACTGTATCCTCTATGGAGTTTGTACGAGACTGGTGTGGAGATTCAAGGGCGTTTCTTCCCGCAAACATCCGCGCGCGAAAATGTTTGATTAGTTGGACTAACGATTGGAGGAGCCCCAAATTTCTCAAACCAGCAAGAAGACTTTTGGTGGAGAAGAGCAGAAGCTATGGTTCTACTGTGTTTCATGCTCGACCTTCGAACCTTATCGCCTCCACTACTCACTCAGCTAAAGCAGGTGAAAAGATGATTTTGATCTTCAAACATTTCGTTGATAATCAAAGTAAAGAAATCGCTCTAACTTATTTGCTGCTTTCGTGATCTATGCCAATCGATTTTCTTCCTTCTTTTTTCGGTCTCTATCAGTGTCTTTTGCATCTACGCCATCGGCTTAGGGAAAGGCGAGAGACAATCGGAAACGTTTGTAGATAGAATCGGATTGTGCTACATCCAGAAGAACAGAGAGTCATGTTCCGACGAGGTACTCTGTTATTTGCACACGTTTCCTCATCTTTCTTGAAATATCAACGTTCGTAATTTTATTTCTTATATTTCGAGTTTGATCGTGTTTAGTACACGTACTGAAACTACTATCCGCGGTAACTTTTTTTCCTTAGCATTCTATTCTGTTTTAAGACTGTTTAACGGAAAAGAGAGATCTGTTTGTTTCTGATCATTTTGTGTTTTGATGCAACAGTTGAAGGTCGCATATTGTCCAAAAGGAAATTTCAGTCTCCGTGATTTTCACCATGCTGTTAACTACTTACCTACTGAAGATTTTCGTCCTGTTTTAATTGATTCTGGAGCTACCAATATCAGTGGAGCTAGTAAGAAACTCAGTATTCTCCTACGTGTTAAAGCACTCATTTGGCAGAAAATTGTTCATTAAGTTTGGATTATGGGATGTTCAACAACTCATGTTGCACATATCTCCTTAGACATAAGCTGCAGTACATGATCATGCCACCGAAAATATATGAGAAGAGGTCACAAACTTTATATTACGAACTCTTACTTGCAGTTTGTTCTGTTTCAGGATAGGAATTCTGTAGCTGCCTATTGGCTATAAGCTCATAGGCTGCTCCAAATGTCGTTAAATTAGGGAATATTGAGTGAACGGCATGTAGAGATTAGAGACCTTATTTGGAGAGGAAGTCCTTGAAAATCGCAATGTTATAGTCTATTCCTTCTTTTTATTTAATAAGCCAAGTGATTCTCACTAATGGTAGCAGATGCAATGCTTGCAAGACTCCTGAGTAAGGAGTTTTTGTACTCATGGGGCAGTAAAAATATGGCAAGGAAAGTGATTTTCATTAGTTCATGCCTCGTGGAAGACATTGATTCTTTGCGGAGAATTCTTATTGTAAGTCATTTTTTCCAAATTCCACTACTTCTTTCTCAAGTAGTGTGTTATTGTTGAATCTGAACTAAGCTATGTGGTAAACAGGATGCAGTGAATAAGTTTGTGTCAGTAGATTTTTTACTGCTGGAGCAAGAACCAGGCCAGCCCAATCTTTCTTCTCAGAATGTCCAGGAAATTGGCAACAGCATTTCTGATCAGGAGAATTGCTCAATTCAAAGACATTTTCCAGGTAAAATGGCACAAAGAATGAAAAAATGGTAGGTTTGATGATAGGTAAAATCATACGGAGTTTTGTCCATGTGAATTAGCTTTTTCATCGAGTCATAAACTTATCAAAAGAATAGTCTCATTAATAATGGTCTCATTAAGCTAGGCGTCTATGTGACACTAAGAGGTGGGGCAACAATGAGATATTGTGTACACACTCTTAAATTCTTGTCATTACTCAAGTCAAAACTTCTTCTTTTTCTTTTTTCAAAAAATTGGTACCCATACAACTTGATGTCTTTGAAGAAGGCAACTTTTCCTTTACATGCCATCCTACATGGCTCTTTGGTACTTTATTTGTATATGCTAAACTATCAGTTAAGTTGCTTCATATGCACTCTGAAACTGCCCACTGTGGGGTTGTACTATCCTTGCACCAGGAATACACTTAACTGTCAGAGGTACAACAAACTGGAATCCTGCACATAGATTCTGGACCTTTTTAGACTTCCTTTTGAAACTGAGTTGCATCTTATTGGTGGGAATGATCATGTCAGAAAGAACAATAACCTGCAGATGCGTTGGTGTTGGGTGGCTTAGTAAAGCAATGGCTACAACAGCTCGAGGACAATCTATACAAACCACTGCAAGCAGTATTTCTGTTCAAGAATGATCTTGCAGGCTCTGTGAACCGGATATTTTGCAACTTGTACACAACTGTAAATGAGATGGTTGATGGGTTTGGGTCCTGCAAGGTACTAGGCTTGCTGCTTCTTTCTGTAACACTATGGTCAAATATTTACGTTTCCTAAGAAGTTTATCTGTCATTTTTCCAAGATAGTGAAGAAGACAGCTGCACCATGGGTGGAGCATAGTGACAAAACTCCATTAACTGTGCCTTTACCTTGTCAATGCTAACAATATTTAGAGTTCTGCAATTGGTCACTCTGATTGTAGTAACACAGACCCTGAAGGTATACATTGTTTAAAAAAAAGTGGCTGCCATAAACTAATTATAGCGTTTGTGTGCGCTCGACCATGCCATATGCTATGTGTAGTATGCATGCGTGTGAATAAATTTCTTTCTGTTTACAGGGAAATACACCATGATTTAAAATAACAGAGGAGAAAAAGGTGCACCAATTTGTGGTCTTGGGAGGCCCTAGAATGGGTGTTGGTATTTTAGCACAAAGTAGCTGCTCTAAGCATTTAAACTCACACTATGATTCTTGTTGGCTTGAGAATTTAACATTTTTACCACTTTACCAAAGCAATGAAATTTTATGAGCCAGGGATGTGTTGATATAACTGTAATGAGAAGCTTTTCTTGTAAAGTTGTAATTTTTAAAATCATATTGATTTGTGTTTTTTCTGTAGACCTGTAGGTGTCATGGCTTGCCCTTAGATGGTTCAGTTGGAAACAAGTACAGGTCTTCTTCCTGTCCAATTACCTGCCAGGAACTGGAGGCAGCAAACTTGATTGAAAATGCGGTGAAGGTTGGTGAACAGACCATTCTATTTTTACCCTCTTTCCAGGGCTGTGCAACATTCCAACCCATTTCTGCACCCATCACTTTTCATGTTATTGAGCGTACCAGCTTGTCTTCTCTCAGCGAAGGTGAATGTCAAATGAAGTTACATATTGCTTAGTTTTGAGAGCATATCATGTTTTTTTTTCAGAAGAGGGAGGGAGAGGGGGGGTTGTCAAACAGCATATTGATTGATTCAATGTTTTGCAGCTTTCCATAAACCTTTTTGTAAAATCTCATTAGTGTGGATCCAATCTGCGGGATCTAGTTATTCTTCCTTCAAATTTTAGCCAATTGATTGATCCTTTCCTGCCAAAGAAAATACGGAAAAAACAGTTGCAATGCAGTTAATTTATTGATAATGCGTGATCTCCTAGATTGGTCTCGTCTCTTGGAGACTTAGTTTTCTTTTCTTTTCTTGTAGCAGTGACTTTATCATACGCAATCCCACTGAACCCCTTCCCCCACCTTTGGTGTTAAGCAGGTGTAATAATTGGGGGTTCCTATATTGTCGCTCCACTGGCTTCAAATGATAATGACACCACTTCAGATAATAAGTCCGAGCTGAATACCCAACGTGAGTGAGAACCTTGGGGCTAAATTGTTTGTGAATATGACTTTGGTACATGTCTTACATGCTGATTAATAAAAATTCTTCTGTTGTCAAATCTTTTCAGGGCAATGAGATCCTAGTTTGTGCTATGATTATTTCTTTATGATATTTTTCTCAACATCGAGATCCTAATTTTAGAATTTACTATTCCATTTCTGCTCATCCACTTTTTTTTCTGGCAGTTTTTCGAGGGCTTAGTCTAGCACTACATTCTATGGATCAGGGCTTGGTATGCACTTCAAATTGTAACATGGAGACAATGAGGGAGGCAACCTTCCAATGCTTTTATATTCTTCTACCTTCAGAAAATGGGCCGATGCTTCTCAGAGTAAACTGCCACCCACATCCTTTTATAAAGTTGAAAAAGGAAGAATTCTCTCTTACTGGACTACATCAAACATTCAATTCATTGATTAGGTGTTAGGCAGCATGATTTCAATTCTCTATTACTTTTATCAATCACAGAGACTTGCTGGATCAGAGGAAATTTTATCCGTTCCTGATGCCATTAGGTCCTTGTACCTTTCAGTGCCTGTACAAATGCATAATTCAATCCAAACATCTTTATCAAAGGTAGGATTCTTTTTTTCTTTTTCTAAAACTGGAAGAGTTTACCTGTTTTCATCTTTTTCCCCCTTGCTTTATTCAACTTGATATCCTTCTTGAAAATGCAAGTGCATAAGGTGATGAAATTGTGAAGAAAATATGACATCATTTGTCAGATTTTACCTTGTTCCAAGCACACGTTGAGAATTTTGTCACATAAGAAAGCAAATAATCCATTTTTTACAGACTAAGATTTTCTGGCTGTTATCATTTAATGGAATAAAATTGTTTCATAAGCCTTTTCACAACTTGCATGATTACGCAAAACGAGCTTAGGAGCATCTTGTCTAGTTTCAGAAGCCATAACCAAGACTACTTTTCCTTGGATTTTTTTGTCTTTTCAGATAAAATTGTTGGACTACAATCCTCATTATCATGAAAGGGGCTTACATGTAAAGCTAAATAATCTTGTGAAGGAGAGCTTACAGTTTGGGTACGTCTCCGCTCAATTTAATTGATAGTGAAAAATGTGCAAAAATGCTCTGGTCTTTTCTGTGCATTAATATATTTGATTCTCTACTTTTTGAAGAAACATTCTCTCAAGGCTAGTTATTTTGGATCTCAAATTGCAATTCCCTGCCGCATCCCCCCAAAACGCCTCACAGACACAAGAAAAAAAAAAAAAAAACCTGTTTTATTTAGTGTATGGAGAACGATCGCAGAGGAAGTTCTGAACTCCCTCATGCCCTCCACCCTCCTCTCCCCCTTATAGAGAATGTAGCTATTGAGAGACATGTCTTGACTGATTGAAAATTGACATGCCCATCAATTTTATTTATGTTATTTTTTTGATTGGGTCTCAATCCTTTTGGAAAGCTAAGGCATAGGAGATCAACTAATGAGTGGGCTTATTCAAATTGGTTTATTATTGGGGCCCAAATCCCAATTGATAGATGATGATTGACTGAAACAACTATTTATGAAACCAGATAATAAGTCCAGCTCGAATATGTATGTGAAATAGCTGATTTTCCTACTATTTGATTTAATAAAAAAAAAAGATGGTGGTACAAAGGTCTCTCTAGCATTTGTGTTCAGTTATACAATTCAAGTAATTGCAGTAACATGGTTGTGAGAAAAGGTAAGATAATGGTGCCAATGCCTTGATAAATGATGATGTGTTCTGTGTCAGATACCATGAAATGCAAAGGCTACTTAGCCGATAGGAGGATTCCCCACTATGAATATCAAAAGTGCTCTCACACAAATTCTAAATTCTCACACATTCTCTCACACACCCCAATGAGAGTTTATATAATACTAGGTGTTCGAATTAGTTTCCAACACAAATAGGAAAGTTTCCAATTTAGACAAGGAAACTAATACACTAGAAAACTGTACACAGATAAAAATAACCCATTGGATGGGCAGAGCCATCCCATATATAACAGATTTCATCAATATTGTTCTTTTACTTTATTCTAGCTTCAGTTTTATTTAAAAGCACATTCTTTCTGAAATTCTTTTTTCACTTATTTGAGTCAGTTCCTCCGTTCATTAAGCTTCTCCATTGTGATAATAGAAAATAAATAAATAAATATTATTCCTTATCTTGTGCGTTGTAAATGCCAAGATCACTTGTCTAAACCCAGTGAACTTGTCTTGTGGCTTTCCAGGTCAATACCACCAATGACAATGGAAATGAGCTTTGAATCCAATTCAATGGAGCAGGAGTTCCCAGAAATGACAGAGCTGCCAGCATCATCAAAGACAGAAGTAGAAGAGCACATACCATCGCTCTCCCAGACGATGAAAGAAGATAAGACTACTACATGTATTACAGCAGAATGGGAACAGCTAATTGTTAATGAAGACCCCAATATTTCTTATTCCAACTGCACATCCATCCCCTGGACAAAGATTCCGCTTTTGTCACCCCTTGTTGGCAATAAGCAGTCATCGGGCGACAAAACCTTGAGAATCCTAGAGAGACTGGAGGGCCCAAGACAGCAGAAAATGAAGGGATCTTCTAATGTATTAAGCAGCATTGGACCAGATGCATGTTTGTGCAAGAACCCTTTGATAGCTTTAGAATCCAACCATGCAACAAACCAGGAGACGACCTTATGCCAACCAATGAGGCCCAGTTTCCAGAGGCTGAAGAGGAGACGGTAAAAAAAAACTGACTTATTTTACACTATATATGGTTAGCACCAGCAGTACTGCCGCTTTTGCTTTCTTTATAATTGATACATCTTTGCCTTTCCCTGTAGGTTCTGATATTCTGGAGTCCTTAGTATCATACATGCATGAATGATGCATATACTAGTCGTTCACTAGGCAAAAGGAGTGCTATTGATGCACCTGTACATGAAAATGAAAATTTCAATAAAGAAAAGGAAACCTTTTCAGTCCCCATGATCACCCTTTTACACTATGTTCTATTGATATAGCTGATAACACATTGATCTGCCAACCAAACTTGCATTTTTTATTTTAGTCCTAGTCCTGGATCAAGGACTTGTTGGTTTTTTTTTTATATATTTTCCACTCTGACAAAGACCTGATCAAGGACTTGGATCTTTCATTTTAGTGTCACTACTTCGAAGAGTCCTTGAAACTATGTCTGTGCTTAGCATTTTTACATACTTTTATACACATGGTCAACCTCAAATTAAGAAGACTGCATTAAGTTGCTGATGGTCAGCATAACTTCCACAATTCAACAACGATGTGAATTTTCATAATCAGACTATGGAAAGGCTAAGATGTATATGTATCAACTTAATCTTTGATAGCGGGAAATATAGAAAAAGAAGAAAATTAGTTACATGCTCTAAAATGGACTATTTGTATCTGTGGCTCCTTTTACATCAATGCATCTGAGAAGCTAGTCATAACCTGTAATAGCTTTGTAGTTACTACAAATTGAGGAGTGTTGTCAGGCACCAGATTCTAGACTATCATGCCTCTAACCATTTCAAATGGGAAAAAAATTTACCATTTAAAAATTATATTTATGTTGAAGTGGTGGTGTATAGTAATTTGTGGGTGTTTTTTTATTCTTTGTTTTTTTTTTGGTGATGTGATGTATTTCATTGTCAACTTGGGTACATATTTTGGATTGTTTTAGCATTTCTCATATCAAATATGATTCTATAGTATTTTTCAGTGCAATTGAACGAACTCGTGCTGATTATTTGAAGTGTTATATTATAATAACAAGTTTAATTGTTACAAAAATTGCACAAATTTGAAATTATGGCATTTGAACTATTTTTCAGATGAAACATAAACGGTATTTTGTAGCCTTCACAAAAAAAAAAAAAGTCACATCTGCAAAAATAAAAATCTCAACTTAAGGATATTCACTGTTTCTCAAGATATATAGAGGAGACAGGTACGTGTGTATATATATATATGGAATGGGTCATATCTTATACTCAAAATTCACACGGAAGAGTAGATGGATTACGTGTTCCTATTGGTTTTTTTGTTTTTCCTTTTGAATGGGCAACAAATTAATCATTTAGCTAGCTAAAAGTCAAGGTGGTCAATGTTTTTTTTTTTAATTGAATATTATTTCCTTATCTACAAAAAGAGGCACACACAAAAATTGGTTTGAAGCCTAAGAACTGCAGCTTGAATGCTCCCAAGTCCACTCAAAATGTATACAAAATATTTATATACAAGGTTAAATTTGACTTATCGTCAAGAACGTGTAGCGCAGGTGGTTGCTCCCCACTTTAGCATAGTAACAGTTATGAGTTCAAGTCTTCGTTATTACATTGGGAAAGACTAGCATTGAGGAGCTTCATTATGTCAGCGGACAAATTGTCAAACGCGCTTAGAAGGTATTTAAGGTTGGGGTATACATTGTTAATGGGGATTAATCTATTTTCAAGGAATGGAATACCTTGGGGGTGGGCAGGCTTGTAATTGCTTATTTTCTCTATCTAAAAAAAAGAAAAAAGAAAAAAAGATCATCTGGTCTTTTTTTTAGATATTGAAAGGATGGGACGCACAGGAAAGTAATTGTCGTTGTAATTGTAATCATGAAAGCAAATACGGATTTCTGTATATTCATTGAACGATTGTGACATTGTAGAAAGGGAATTCAAAGTTGGCGACGCACAACACTTGCAAGGTTAATTAAAAAAGAAAGGGGCAGTGACCACTATCGAGTTGTTGAATTATTCTAACAAAAGGAAGACAGGAGCTTTCTAATTACGTCACGTGTAACGGTTTTTATTTCAGAAAAATTAAGGATCGAATTAGGTGGGAAGGATTTCAGTAAGTTCTGTGGCGTCGTAATTGAAAACTCTTCATGATTTTGGTGCGTCCACGCGCACTGAACATAAAATAAATTATCTAGCTATTAGAATATTTTACCAAGAATAACAATTTAAGGTTGTGGGATAATGGATTTGGCACCTGGCCATTCAACCATCATGTGGAGCCTTTTCTTTGCAACTTAGCCTGGAGGAAATGCAGGATCTTTGAAAATACGAAGAACCCTTCAAGGGTACTATAATTTTTATATTATTGTTTGATTTTTAAGTATTAAGGTTTGATATTTTAATTCACTGGGATTTGAATTCAATGTTTTTTTTTTTTTTTGGAGGGGGGAATCACTTCAAATCTAAGTAATGCTAAAAAAGGTTTTGACCCTTTTTAGTTTGACATTTTTTTAGTTATGATTTGTTTTTATGATGAGTCAATCTCTTGGTTGGATGGTTTTTGTCTTGTTTACTGAAGCTAAATTGCAAAGATAGCGTTGAAGTCAGTACAGAAGCGCGTAAAAAGGAAGATAGATGATTATTAATGTCAAGTTTCATATATTGAATGATCTCTCCAACTCAATATATAGTACTACACATGCACCGAACATTTCTCTTTCCTTTTTTTGACTCTAAATCAAAAACTTTTATTTTACCCTTCTAACTTTCCATCCTTAATTATATCCTCTCATTCTTATTATTGAATAAAAACACACGTTTTGCCCTTTCATTTTCAAAAACTAATTAATATCTCCCTTTCTCATTCTTAATTACATATATAACACTAATGTTTGGTTTCTACATGACTTCCAACCCGTGAAAACAAATGCATTTGTTACAATGTGGATGGTGACTTGATGGATGACAACCTCAACTTCAAGGAAAATTCATTTAACGCACATCTAGCCTGCTAAGAAAGTTGGGGTATTACTTGAAAGATGTTTGTCAAAAAGTTGGCGCGAGGAGTGATGATAAGGTGGTAGGTTAACCAATTAATTAGTAAGTGATAAGTTTGCTTAAATAAAAGAGAGTGGAGGTCGATTTTGGTACATTATAGGTCATTGTTATAGTTAAAAAGGAATTTGGCATTCATCCACTTGATATGACAAATATAATTTAATTAATAAATAAATCTGTGTGCTTTACGATGGTATTGATGATTGGTCTTGGTATGGATCTATTACTATAGTTATAAGTTATTTTGAATTTTGACTCAAATATGAATTTTTTGTTGGAGTATAATTATATTTACAAAGTGATTAGGACTTACTAAATAGAAATAATTGTCTTATGGTCTACTTGTATTTGAGCTAGGAAAGTGTGTTATTCGAATTATATTGTCAAAATAAATAAATAAATAAATCATATTGATATAATTATATTAGAACGAAGATTCCTTGTTGGTCATAATTTTTAATATTGCGGTTTAAGAGTTTATATGAAGGAGGCCTCCTTGTTGTTTATGAATTAATTCCACTTCATAAGGAAACTGTGTTGGTGAAGTTTTGTGAAAGAGACGATTTTAAAGCTTATGACGGTGATACAATTGGAATTTTGGTTTTATTTTATAAATTATCTTTCTATTTTTGTTCTTTACTAAAGTTTAAAATCTATATGTATTATCTGGTGTAAAAATACTTAAGGTGTTTAATTTCTTTAAGTACTTGTTAATTGATAATAGAATAAATTATTTTTTTCCATAATTTTTTTCTTAATTTTAAAATTTTTTTACGTATATCTTTGGGCATTTTTTTATTAAATTTGTAAAATTAGAGGGTTTTGAGTGTTTTTTCTAACAAGCTCTACTCCACAAGTGAATGAAGTGAACTTTTAGATAGAAAATAAACAGGATAGCAAGGCCATTTTTAGAAAGAAAATACTAATTTGACATTTCTATTGGACATTGATAGAAAAGATTAACATTATGAATTCACTTTTGGATTGTTGTAAATTATATATCTTTCCATGATTAAAGACAATTTAAAATGTTTGTATTAATGTGAGCTAAAAACGTTAACGTCGAATTACTCTAGTTGGAATTGCGTTTTCAACGAACAAAGTACTTTGGATATGATTAGGAAGAACGTTACAAAAGCAACAAAGCGTTAAAATAAGATAATGAAACAATTTATTAATTGTATTGTATTCTGCAAAAAAAAGATCTCGAAGTGGAGATTTATCACGCGGAGTTTGAGTGGACACGGCCTTGTGGCTATTAACACTCGTACATTTACATGATATTCTTTGATACATATATGAACGACAGTGACACAAAAAAAAAATAAAAAAAAATAAAAAAAAATAAAGAAAGCAAGAAATGGAATGAAAAATTATGAAGAAAAAGGGGGGGGAGAGATGGAGAAAGAGAGACGTGTTGCATTAGCGAGAATCCTGACCATGGCAAATTTCCATTAAAGTCATAACTCACCTACACATATAGGTAGGTTTAGTACGAAGTCTAGTTGATATAATATGGATGGAGTAAAAGTGGGGGTAGATGGCCGAAACATTTGACCACGGCCACCATGCACATACGCATTACGCGTCTCACCAACTGCCAGTAAGTGGAGTCCCCTCCAATTCCCACTATCCATCTGCTGTTTGCCTGCCTTTCCTACCATCCTTCAAAGTCATCATCTCTTTCTTTCCCTTGTCTTTTGTGGGGGAAATGATTAAAAAAAAGATATTTTATAATTAAATAAGAATAATGGAAGCAACTGTACATGTGGGTTTTTTTTTTGTGGATGAAAAGAGATAAGAGATGGAGAGAGGGTAGCGGGGGATTGTCAAAAGTTCTCTTTGTTGAAGTCGAATTTGGTGTTGGTTTTGTGAGAGAAATCCAATGCTAGCTGGCGTAGTTCCTTTGTCAGCGCTGGTGCTCCGCAATAGAATACTCCTGCAATCAACCACCCTCCATGTTACCACTTCCCATTTTCCTTCTTGTTATTAGCGACAAACACTCACACAATAATGTCAAAAGTCATTTCTCTAGGAAGAAAATAGAGTTGCTTAATTAATAATTAAATAAAAAATATTAATTTAATTATAAAATAATATAATTACATTATAACTATATATTTATGTTCATTAAATATGTATATTTTAAAATATATAATAAATAATTTAATAAATATATACATATAATTGTAATATAATTATATTATTTTATAATTAAATCAGTGTTTTTCTACTCAATAACCTAAGTCAATTGAGTTTTTTTTTTAAAATAAAAAAATAAATAAAAAGCAAGCAATTAATTAATTAATTAATTAAGGTGGTAATTATTAACAAACTCACCAATACGGGAGTCCCTATGATTGAGGGCAATCCGCTTGTAGACGTTGCGCCAGTTGGGCTTAGCAAAGTGGGACTTGACGCGTGTCCCCGATACCACGTCCACCCCATTCTTAGCGTGGTTGAGGGACTGAAGCATAGCTATAAGAGCAGACCTGGCGTCACCCTCTTCGTACACGCTGGTGCAGTAATTGTGCAGTTCTATCACACCCTTTTGGTCCATCTCCGCCACCTCGTTCATTATACCTTTGAACCACTCGAACGACCCTTGCTCTCTCGTAACCCAATAGAAGTACGCTCTTCTTGTCTTGAACCCTTTCTTCTTTGGTGTTGGAGTAGAAGCGCCACCGTTAGTGGTGGTTCCACCACCACCACCTGATTCCAAGGCTGCTTCTTCCTCTTCCATTGCCTTCATGTTGTTCACGATGTCCTTCACGATGCTGATCATCGGTGTGGCCCCTATCCCCAGCCCCACCAGCAACACCACTTCGTATTTCTTGTAGTCTTGCGCTGGTGCACCGTATGGACCGTCTATCAACACCTTTGGGAAACTGCATGTACTCACCACAATCAGTAATTAAAAAAATTGTTTCGTGTCTCAATCAATATATATATATATATATATATATATATATATATTATAGTAGATGATAAGTTTCACTATAATAATTTAATTAAGTCCGCCCGTTTTGCTCTAAACGAATCAAATATTTATAATTTACGTCCATCCAGAACAAGACGAACGTTAACTTACTTATTTGATGATAATTAATTAATTATCTAAACAACAATTGGATTTTTTCAATTAGCTAGAGACCTGTATTGATTGATGGATCCATGGATGTAATCAATAATTGCATGGTTTTTTAGACTCGATCGATGGGTCCTTTTAAGTTAAATAATTATACGGTTACATCATTCATTACTCCACTTGCAAGCACAGTTGACCCATACAAAAGCCCATCTCATATACGCTCTACGTGCCTGAATAAATAAATAGATGTCTTGATACACATAAAAATGCAGGGATTCTATATTTGACTGGCTCGTATTCTCAAAAGACAAAACGCTAACTGGCGCCCATTACTTTTTAAGGATGTAAAGTAAGTACGCTATGGCTGGATTGGAATAAAATGAATATAAATTTGTTTGCTTAATTCGTGAATTTACCAGTAGTTAAATCTAAGTATTATTGTATATTTTAAAAATTTTAAAGATGAATCGGATTTCTGATTTATTTACTTACTTTGGGTTGGAACCTCCTTGCATGTAATCGGCCCGGAGCAGTCCACTTCTTCCGCCGGTGGGAGGTTGACACACCTGCATCAATCGTCCGTAATTAATTAAGGTTTACAGATGAACATAAAAAAACAGATAATCATGAAGTAATTTTTTAACAACTTCACGCATCAATCGTCTCGACAGAAATTAAATATTAATAACTTATTCTGGACCTCATTTATTTTATTCTTTCAGCTTAAGATAATTAAGGAGATTAATTAATTAAATAGCGTTAGACACTGACCTCAGAGAATACGGTTTTAAGCTGACGTGTCCAGTCACCTAGAGTTCGAATGTGAACGCTCAGATAGTCGTCTCCAGGAGCTGAAGTGATAGAGAATGGATGCCTGTAATTTCCATATATAAACAAAATAAAATCAGTGAATAACAAACAAAAAAAAATAAAAATTTAATGCATACAATACTCATTAATTAATGCAACTACTACATTATAGCCTTTTGTATATAAATAATTTTGAACAAGGGTCATTGTCAAATATTATTAGCTTAATTAATAGAAGAAGATATTAATATATATAATTGATCGTTACCATTCAAATGGAGAAACCGCAGAGCAGTTGACAAACATGTATTGCCCGCTCTTGTATTTGAAGCCATTCGGCCTAGACATGTGAAGTGCCAGTACATTTCCAGGATACACAGCAACCTTAACATGCGGAAGGGAGACATAAATTTAGTTTTGATTATTAAAAATGAACATGCATGATGTTAAAAACTCTCCCATGCATATATCCATCATTGGGAAAATTAATTAAATAAATTCTACGTACGTACCTTGAGGATCTTAACGGGCTTGATGCTTGACCTGAATGCTCTGATTAACCTTTCGCAAGCATATAGGACTACCGGAACCGCCAAATACATCCATGTCTGTCATCACAACGCAGATTAATCCATCAGTACCTTTCCATCATATATACACTTTTTTTATTTTATTTCTTTTGTCATTTTCCGTTTTCCTATTCAGTATCTAGAAGACAAGGAGAAAAACAAAATATAGATATAATAATGGTGTGGTAGTAGTACTGACCGTTTTCTTGTACCATTCTTTACTGAGGTAAAGGTAGATGCCATGTACAATGAGTAGTGTGTAGACAATGACGAAAAGGTGGTGGGAGTACCAGAACATGTTGAAGCCAGTAAGCCTATTGAACGGTTTGGGTAAGTTGATCCTATTGCGCCTGAACCATGGGGTAGCTAGCGTGAATGCTATTATCATTAGCACCACCATTATGATCCCCGTGACCCCTTCCACTCCTTTCACAAACCACCAGTAGTTCTGAGGTTGATCTTCCCCAAAGTAAGGCTTCATCGGTTCATATTCGTCTTCTGACGCGTGTAGCAACTTAGGAAAATCACAGGTTAAATGAGCCCCTGCGTGTAATGCAACTCCTATCGCAACCGCAGTCGCAATTACCTGACACCAATTTTCGAAATTATTTAATAAAGTGAGAGATCAAAAAAAAATTTATGGTTATTTAATTAATGAATTAAAGGAAAAGTACCTTGTGGAAATTGAGGTTATCGTCAAAGGGGACTACTACGCCTAATTTGGTTTTGTTGCGAAGCCAGGTGATGGTGTTGCGGCAGACTGGTAGTAAGATCAAGGCCATGTTGAATTTGAGGGTCTCGGCTGCACCTTTAGCGGTACAAACGCAGTAGCCCATGATGTCGAAAACCGCCCTGTTTCTGTACTGAACGAACTTGTAGGAGAATAGGCCTAACACGATTCCTAGCCATAATGCCATTACCCATACTCTCCGCCAGTTATCCAACAAGAAGTATTTGATCTTCTGGTACCATCTCCGCAACGGGTTGCTTTCTTGGGTCGGCTTCAGTTTCTGACTCAATAGTTGACTCAGGTTTCGGCTGTCTGCTCCCCTGATCGACTGGTTTGGAGCTTGTAGCAGCAGTGTTTCCAGGTTGTAAATCTGTTGCATCCCCATGAATTATTATTATTATTCTTTCTTTCTTTCTTTTTTCGTTGTTTGGGAAAAAATAAAATTGAAAATAGCTTATTAATTTGACAAATATAATGTTATTGAAGAGAAAATTACATTGACATAACCGCAGTTCTCTGGATCAAGCTCTTCCATGATTAACGCAGCGTATTCTTCTGCTTTTTTTTGGATGTTCGACAGCTTGTTTGCAGAAGCACTTAGGCTGATAATCTGCAAATTTACCCCATTATTTAATTTCAATATATCTACATTTTTCAAATTTCCGTTGCTTTGTAATTAATTCTTTAACAATCAAAGTAAACGGAAATTAAATGTACTAAAGTTTTACCTCTCTCACTTCTTCCTCGGTGATTCTTCCATCGGCATCTTTGTCCACCCTGTATAATTTTAACTGCCTCTTATTAATTTCTTTACTCATATATAGGTTGATGTCAAATGGAAATTCATAAAAGTGAATGCGACCATCTTATCTATGTGTGAAAAGAGACAAGGAATATACTTACATGTCAAAGAAGGTTTGAAGCCTGGAGTCAAAACTTTGATCAGAGATCTGCTCCCAGAATTCTTTTAGCTCTGTCTTGTTAATTGTATCTCCTGTTATATTTCTCCTTCGAGCAAGCGCGTCGAACAACTCTCCAGCGAACTCCTTCGATTCTTTGTTCATTCCTGTAGGAAATTTCAGACACAAATTAATCCTCCAAAAAAATAAAATAATAAAACAAGGAAAGTTTTAGGAACTTTAATTAATTAATATGCCTTTCTTCATGAAACATAGATAGATCACAGACTCACAGTAGCAGAATGCTACATTACCACTCACCTATGCATTCACCGAAAAGAGAACGATGAAGAACGCCGTCAGTTGACGCCGTTAACTCGTTGAATCGCTTCTCCACGGATGGCCATCCGGCACCACCATCCGTCTTACTTATGAACTTGAGCCCCTTCAAGGCGTACGCAGCTGCAGATTTCGTCCGATCAAACCGCGACCTTTTCGAAAACGAAGCGAGGCGCTTCAGCTCCTGCGAAACCTGCCTGATCCGAGACGAAGCACTTCGCACCACGGACGAACCGATGGAAGATCTCTTCTCCAGAGTCTTCGCTAACAGAGTCACCTCCGGATCCTCATCGCCAGCACCTCCGGCGGTCTTGACACTGTGAACTGCGACGGAATCGTCGCGGACGTCAAGTGTGATCTCGACGTAGGTCTCGTCATTGGAAGATCTGATGCTGTTGCTACTTCCGCTTCCGATTCCTCCGATGGTTTTCGGATTGTCCGGTAAGTTGAATCTAGCGCTCTTTCTTCCTCCTCTCTTGTTGAGAGGTCCACTCAAAGGACCACTGTAAGAGGTTCTTTCGCTTCCGACACTCTCCGTGTCGGAGTAGTTATCTGATAAGGCGCCTCTGCCGTCGTCCGTTCCCATCTTTTGCATTCTTTCAGAACGTAACAAAATCTCGATCGACTTGGAGGAATCAGATCAGAGAAACCTAAATATACACAGAGTACGTACTCGGTGGAAATCAGCCGATCGATCGACAGCTAGCTTACCTTACCTTACCTTAGCTAGCTAGCTAGCTATCGGTTTGTTCTTCAAATAGTGTGATAACGAAGCTTGAAGTGGCGGGTGAAAAAAAAAAGTTAAGAAAGATATTTAGTGCAGATGAGAATGAATAATGGATGATTTTTTTAAAAATAAAAATGAAGAGAATCAATGAAATTAATTTGGCTTTATTGGGCTTAGGGCTTAAAGACATGA
This sequence comes from Paratinospora sagittata, assembly GCA_035771175.1. NCBI lineage: Eukaryota > Viridiplantae > Streptophyta > Magnoliopsida > Ranunculales > Menispermaceae > Paratinospora > Paratinospora sagittata. Next base: position 528,896 of record CM069602.1, on the reverse strand, counting down.
GAGAATCGAAAGAGATTTCTGGGGTTTTATCATTGGGTGGTTGGTGGTGGTGGTGGCTTTTGGAATCAGAGTGGGCGTAAATGGAGACTAGTTGGAGTAGGTATATAAGCTGTTGTTTTTCTTCTGGAAAATATTGACGGTCAAATCCATGTCACCTACGTAGAAAAGTAACATCTTTCTTTCTAAATTGTCTGTTTATTTATATAATTCGATCCAGCCGTGAACGAGAATGCATTTGCCTTTCTTTAGTTACAACTTGTTTTGAGAGATCATTTTTTTTAATCTTTTACAAGAAGAAAAAATGATGAAGAGATGAAGAATATTTCAAACGTGGGAAATGGCTTAGAATACACAAGCCATTGAGACTTGACGGAAAAGTACCGCGGCGACGACGATGTTCTCACTTACCAACTTCACGCTGCTTTCCATTGATTCACATGTTACATTTAATTTAAGAATAAAAAAAACAAAAGCTACTGCTACTATAATGAAATGAACAGTCTAGCCTGCAAGTTGTTGGTTAGTGTAGAAAAGAGTAATGCTACTACTGTGCCAGGAATGCACCCATAAAACGTTTTTCGCCTTTATTAAATCACATCAGGATTAATACACAAGCAAGCCATATGATCATATGTAAGTGGAAAGTTTAGGTGTCGTTTGGTTCGCGCTCTAAAAATTTTAATATAACTTAAAAAGTAAAAATTTAGATAATATTTTATTATTTTTAAAAAATAATTTATTTTTTTTATAAATTTTTGAAAACTGTTTTTAGATTTTAACTCCAAACATATTTTTTATATTTTTAAAATTTTAAATATAAAAAATTATATTCAAATCATAAACCAAGCATACCCTTAAGTTTTTAATTAAGTTTTCGAGTTTCTTTTAACATTTTTCCATAGAAAAATTCTCACATGTGCTAAAATAAAGAAAAATAAAATGAGAGGATTATTTCTTATCTGGAAAGATATGCAAAAAAGAAAAAAGGATTTAAGGAACTAATAGGAGAAAAGTATTTGTCTTTTTCTATTGTTTTAATTAATGCGGTTGACATATATAAAAGTTAATAGTTAATAGTTAATAGTTATCTGCATGTATTATTCTTATTCATTTCTTAAAAGGAGAATCTGCCTCGAATACGCAATAATTCTTTCTTTTTCTTTTCTTTTTTATTATTCTTGAAAACAATGATTTCATACATAAAGATTGAAAAACTCAAAAATACTTTCTTGGATAAACAGTACCATTGATCCCCTTCAAGTAGAATATGCGTGGACTAAGCATTTTGGATTAAAATCTTCGTGCATGACACCCAAGATTCAATAAGTAAAGATACCATCTGTATTAATTGAGATTTAGGCCCACTCAGCAAGTGATATTAGACCCGATGATTTAGCTTAATGAGGTTATAACATGTATATTGAAATAGAGTACGTGTAGATATTACTCAAGAGTCACCGATAGGTTTTCACTCAGGCAATACTAGAGAAATTGAAATAAATACACCAATTGTTATCAGATTTTAACATTAATTTATTAATATAACACACTTTACAAGAAAACTACAAATTTAATATAGAGTCATGACACATCAGGTATGTAGTAAATGATGTGAAAATTTTAATTTTTATAGCATTTTTCTTCTCAAGATAAGTGCTCTTCAAGAATAAGATTGCAAGAAGAAATATAAGAAGAACATCAAAATCTGATCCACTACTAGTGATCATTCAAGAGGGATGGTAAATTACCAAGCCTCTACAGTGCATCGCCAAGCTCTCACTCCTTAGAATGCTTGTTATTACAGTGACATGACCAATTTTCTTTGAGAAACTTCTTCAAGTGGCTCTTTTACTTTGCATGTCGGGGTGGGATTTATTAGGCTAACTTCCCTCCCAAGCCTTGGACTAGTCTTGTTTGGTTCATAGAGCATATTCCTCCCCATGGAATTCTTCTAGAAGGTCTGGGAATGATGTCCAGTACTGTCTAGATCAGTAAGATACATAATTAATTGTGAAGAAGCTAGACACTTCACTTTTAGTTCACATTGAGATGGTTCAATACAATTATCAGTTTTAATTTATACAATTATAATTATTGATGTATAAGTATTGCCGTGTTACAGCATCAGTGCCCCCTAATTAAATTGGGGCACAAGCACTAATATAAGTGTGGGCTCGCCGCATAAAGTAATTAAAGTTCGCCTCATTTTTGTGGTTTCAGAATTTTAAAGCAAATAATAATTAATCACCTAAGATTATATATAATCCTTTTGGGGGCCAACCGCTGCTAAACTTGCGTTCTCACGATTATATTTAAAGGACTGTGTCAAATAGATGGGAGGGTCAATCATGGCCTTGATAAATAAGCATAACCAAGAAGAGCAAATATATATATATATTTTTTATAATATTAAATTTAACTTTTAAAACAAAAAATAATAATAAATAAAGAAAATACTAGAAGAATGTCAAATTAAAGTAAACATAATTTAAATTTTTTTTAATGGTGGATATATATATATTTAGGATAATGTGTACTAGCTGGGGGGTGGTGGTTCCATTTTAACGCGTTTCTACCTACAATTCTTGTAGCGCGACTCATATTGCAAAATAATTCAGCAAATGCCAAACCCAAAGTTGAATTAAGATCTAATGAGTTCCCATCTACTTTTTACTAAGTCAAATCATTTTCAACTTTAAAATGAGAATCGTTGTGGATTAATACATTTGGGCACACATCCAACGTTCGAAGACTAAATACATAAACTCATTACTAATTAATTTTGAGGAATTTACAGTGAACCAACACAACACAACACTATCACCTTGTGATAATTTTGTGGTCCTTGCATCAGCCGTGTATAGCTGAAGGTTTTTCGGTACAGCTTCAAAGAAGAAAATGACAAAACAATAAAGCGGCTAAAGGAATTTAAATACATGTAATTTGGAACATAATTGCATCAATTAGTTTCTTGACGTTCATCTCACGCAGCTGATCACTTTAGATGATGGAGGGTGGACCGGACCACTCTGCGTGGGTGGGTTGCTGGCTATTGCAAGCAAAGGTTTATGGTTTCACATGCATCATGTATACATTTCAAATTTTTAAGAGAGAATTAGATATATAGAAATAGAAAAATGTTTTTAGGACCAAAAAGTTATATTTAAAATTATATTCAAGCTAACACGGTATATGATGAATCGATGGTTTTTTTTTTTTTTTCTCTGATAATGTAGTGATGGGGTATATTGTTACATTAACTTAGATATAAATTTGAATATATATTTTAGATCATTTTAATATTTCTCATAAAAATATATATCATGTCAAATGGCAATCTTCTAGGATCTACATATTATTTCCTTTTGATTAGGTCACGTTCCATTAGAGTATTAGTTAGTGTACAATCAACACCTGAAAATGAAAGATGTGTGCAAACCATTTCCATATCTTTTTTACATATGTAAATCTTTACATCTATGTCATCGATGTTGATATGTAACTAGCTGACCGCGCGTGTGGTCTATCCCTAGGTAATTTCAATTTGTGGTAAAATCACCATTAGAACTGGTACCTATATTTTGAAAGAGTAATGTTTGACTAACAAACTTTTTAAACACACATTATTAACATTACTTTTGAAAGTTTTTAAATTGCATTGAATAACGCATTAACACTTATAGTTATATAGTTATTTTTAATTAATGTAAAAGTACTCCAACTTAATTGAATATACATATGTGTGTGTATGTTAGGTACTGTGCGACTTGATTCATTATGTGGGCTTAATAGGATATTTTTATTTTCATGTACTGTATCAATTTTCTGAGGGGTATCCGTCTCGGCTCCCTTCTTTTGCGGACTTTAACACAACGGCGAGGTCAAAATGAGCTACACCAAGTGACCTTGAGTTTTCTTTTGCTGGTTGCCTAGTTGAGTGTCCACTGGATGCCACTGAGAAGGCGCGTAAGGAAACATATGATATTAATCTTAAACTGTGTGCCACCAATGTTGTAGGGTTTTTTTTTTGCACTGCATGTCACTCACTTGCTCTTTTTGCCTCGATGCATTGTTGCATAGATTGACGTGAACGCCATGGTCAACCTGAAGAAGGTTGAGCAGGCAATAGCTTGCAATAAGGCAAACTATTCTCAGAAGGACGTCGAGATTGCCGGACCAAGGAGCAAGTTGGCGTATTACGAGAGAGAGGTCTTTTAGGGAAGCGGAGTGGCATGCTCTTTTGGACTAGCAAAAGAAAACGATTGAGTTTTTTTGAAGCTGATTTGACCGTGAAGAGTGTTGAGCTCGAGACGGCACATGACGAGGCAAGTAAGGTAGTGTGCGAGACTGTATCTGAATATAAATAATCTTTGGAGTTTGCCTCACTGCTACAGGAGATGTATAAGTAAGGTGCCTACGATGCTATGTATGATGTAGGCGAGTTCATCAAGGATCGTATTGATATGAAGGTATTCCTTGCGGCGAAGAAGCTGGTTGAGGCAGCACGAAAGGCTAAGGAAGAAGAGGAGTCGAGAGCTAGACAACAAGTTGAGACGAACAAGCTCATGGTGTTGGCTTCGAGGAAAAACAAGACTCCAGTTGTGGAGACGACTGCAGGTTCAGTGGCAAAGAGGACTTGGTCGCAGGCTGAAGATAGGGCCAACACCACGACCAGTGAGAAAGCCAAGACTTATGTTGCTAAGCCACCTCGAACATTGGTTGCTCCTGAGAAAGCCACAACATCAGTCCGGGAGAAAGCCAAAGTATCAATGGTTCTTAAAACTCTGTCAGGTCCTTCTGCGAGAAGTACTTCGGATACTGCTCCCAGGGCCTTATCGATTTCTCCTTCACCTGGTTTTAGAAAGCCGCGTGGAACTCGCAATCCTTGAAGTCGAAGGCATTTTGTATAACTTAAGTCGAAAGTCGATGTATTATAATGTCTTTTTATGTGTCTTATCTGGAAAGAACACATAGTTGATGTTGAACTAATCTTTATAGTTGGGTCCACCAGTAGTAGTTTGTAGTACTTTTCAGTTAACCAGTTGTAGATTTGTCGTAAACTTTTCAATAATGATGTTATCGACATTGTTCATTGGATTGCCGAGCTAGTGAGAGTACCTATAATTTAGTGCACAAGTAGTTTTTTCGAATTCAATAATTTAATGCAAATTTGATCGGTTGATCTGGGTTGTTTATTAAGTTGATGGGCTAGTGGATGATTTTAACCACTTCAAACTTCTCGGTAGGGATTGCACAACCCCCCAAGGCATTTTGGACTTAAAGTTCTCTTCTCGGTAGTACCGACCTTATGAGTTGGTACCCCAAGACACTTTTGGTTGTTGTCATCTTCTCGGTAGGAACTCGTAGAGTACCCCCCAAGGTACTCTAGGGCAGGAGCCCATATTCTCGGAGGGTACCAAGCTAGCGCAAAGTACCCCAAGGCACTTTAGGGTATAAACCCTTCTTCTCGATGATAGGATGAAACTTACCCCAAGGCATTATAACACTTGTAGTTTCTTGGTCGTCGTGTCGTAGAAAAAAGCATGTGATGACACTTTGTCAATGTTGTAGACTATCTTCTTGAACGAAGTAGAATATGAACTTCTGACTACTGGTGCTTTATTGTTAGCATTTCTTGAGGTGTTTTGCATGTCAAGGCATTGTGGGATTTTACTCTTCTTCTTGGTGACCGAGCTTAGCTCAAGGTCCCAAGGTAGTTGTGGCTTTATAATCGATCTTGACCCCTAAAATTTCGGAGTTGTAGTTGTATAGTCAACCTTCCTGCGTAGAATTCCGGAGTTGCAACTGTATAGTCGACCTTACTGTGTAGAATCCCAGTTAAGATAACAATAGCTTAAACGTCTTATTCCATTCACAGTAGTATAATTTCATGGGCCGCATATCCTTTTTTTTTTGGCAGTATTTCTTGAGTTTTTCGGGGTATTACGTCCTACCCCCAGACTTGGATCAAATAGTAGTTGGTCACGTTTGGCCAGTGACTTATGTTATTTGATACGTGTACAACTCACGTTTTGGCCTTTGGTTTTGGAGAGCGTAGCTCAATCATAAAGAACACGTAGCTCAAGGCCAAAGTCCTTGATGTCGACTTGAGCGAACATGGACTAGGTAGCAGAGCTGCTTCCATGCTTCTTGGTAGTAGGCGATTACTTGAACTCGTTGGAGTTTGTTTCTCAGCTCATTCTCTAGATGATGTGATACTCAGTCCTTTTTTTTATTCCGATTGATAGGGCAACGGACTTGATCAGTCGTTCCTACAGACGGCGCCAAATGTTGATGCTAGATTTAACCAACACCAAATAGTAATAAATTGGAAGGGAGGTGCTGAGGTGGAACCTGCTAAGTTGTTTGTTCGCTTGTTGTATTCCTGTCTGATTTGTAGTGTTTGGTGATGCATATAAGGATAGACTGTACCAATGCGCCTTATTTGGACATCTAGTATTACCTTTAAGCAGCTTTCAATAAACTCAACCAGACTAGACTAGTCCCCAGGTTGAGAGGTGGGCTCAAAATAGACCCTGCTTAACTACTAAGTTTTCTGAAGCAGAAAACTACATCCCGTTCACTATTTAAAGCTATTAGGGACAAGACTGAGTCTGACTAATTAAATCAATTGCTGATTCAACAGAGTAACGGCATAATACGTTGATTCCTTGACAAGGTACATGCATAAATAATAGTATACTCTGAATAGTTGATATACGTCGATTCCCACTATTTTTCGTTAATAGTACCGTATACATAAAGAGTATCATATACTTAAATAATGTCACGTAGGTGAATAGTGTCGTATGCGTGAATAATATTGTATCTCGAAAAAGACTTTTCTGATGTGGAAGATCAGCCAAGGCCACAACCACAGAGCATACTAAGAATTTTTCAGAGGTTTTGATACAATTTCTTGGAAAACATGTACAATATTACATTACTAAATAGTAAAATAAAGGTAATAACTATAAATAGTAGAGAGACAAACGTTTTACGTAGTTCGGTTCTGAGACCTACGTTTATGGGCAAAATGTAGAAACTTCCATATAGACTAGATTATAACTTTTTCTTATTTTTAAAGAAAAAACAATGACTCGTAAATAATTTTGATCGTTTAAATCTAAATGAATTAAATTAAAATCTAGTCCCAAATTATAAATAAAATATTGTTATTTTAATATTTTATTTATTTATTATTTAAAAATCAATTAAAAATTATTTCGTTTTATCTATTTTATTTTTTTCCTATTATTTCACGGCGTAACAGTTATTAATGCAAGAATGGCGCGCAACATATTCACGGATTGTTCTTTCTTCGCTTATGCACCAAACACATTAAAAGTTGAAAGGCGGCTATTAATATGGCAACCAAATGGTTAACGTATCTGGAAAAAAATTGCAGAATTTTCAAATTTCATTCCCTCGAAATGGTTGCAGGGTACGTACACTTTAAAACAGTTTTTTCATTCTCATGGTACTATTAATTTTCTATTTTTTACTGTTTGAAAACAGAAAACAGTCTCCTAATTAGAAACTAATCGCTGCCTAAATGCTATGGCCAGAAGTTAAACATGGATGGCACGACAGGAGTGATTAGTCCATACATCGTTAAAAAAAAAACGCAATTCTTTTTGGATTGTAAGCGTAAGTAGTAGAAATATTAACAACTAAGGCAGGAAGTACACAAAGTATTCCGCCAACAGAATTGCAGCTAGTCAAGAATGGAGACCATCATAAGTCAACAGAATTGCAGATATTCTTAATTTCCTAAGTAATTCCTAGTCTTTATATCGCGTGACTATTAATAAAATGGTAGAGAAAAGAGGAAATGGAACCGCACATCTAATTAATGCAGATCTTCACCTACTACGTACAACCCTTCAAAGAGCTAGAAGGCTTATTTAAGAACAGGACTGTTTAATCAATTAAACGCATAAATTGTCATCAGTCCAGACTATTTGGGCCGGGGGCAGAAACATAAAATAGACTTTTTTATATATTAATAAATAAATATTATTTTTATAAATATCATAAATATATTAAAAGTTGCAAAATTAATGAAATATAAAAATATAAAATTTATAAAATAAAATCACAAAATCAATACAACAAAAGTTATAAAATTAATATAATAAAATTATAAAATCAACTCAAATTACAAATTATTTTAATTTTTTTTATAAATATCAAATAGTAATAAGTTTTAAAAAAATAACGGTCTACTATTATGACAATTTCAACAATATATTTGTTGATAAAATTGTTATACTTTATTCAAATATAAAATTAGTAAAAAAATAATAATGGTAGAACAAGATCTGAATACATATATATTAGAACAAGATCCTCTCTGATTTTTATATTTTTTCTATATGTCAAAAAGCACAAGATCTTCTCTGCCTATTACATATATGTTCTTTTCTTAAATATTGGATACAAAAAAACTGTTAGATACCAATGACTGGTTGGTAATTAAAATAGCGTATAATGCGCTAATAAAATATTAGACAAAAAAAAAGATTTGACCAACATTTCATTTTTTATTATCCTTTTCCTTCGTTGTTTTATTTAAAACTAAACGTGTGATGTTATCATATCATGCAACCGAAGAAGACATTAATACGGCAGGTTAATTGTATAATAAGATCATCAGAAAACAGAGGCACATGCAGTTTGTTAATTAAATATCATTTATATACTTTTCTTAATTCGTAAAAAGAAATCGAGGCAAAGACTAGGAAGACTATATTTTTTCAACCTTTCTATTAATTAATTGATTCTCTTTTTTTTAAAATTTTTCTTTGTTCAATTCCAATTCCGTCCTCCTTTCATTTTACTTATTCTTCTGTGAAATTGTTGGCGCTTTTCCGTGTGGGGCTGTGGCCCGCCCCCCAACCAAATCCGGTCAATTGGCATTTGGCATTGTGCGGTCAAAGTCAACTGAATCGAACGGTTGACGAACGACTAGGCCAAGTTGATTGACTTTTCGTTTGGCACTTCAACAAGCCCTGCTGCTTAGTGCTTAAAGGGCCCTTGGCCCTTGGGCTTTAGAAAGAGGACTTTTAGTAGGCACGTTTCCACTTCGTCGATGTCAGCTTGTCGGGTGGCAAATATTTTTATTTATTTATATTATTGATCAAAGTATTTGTTACATTTCATCTCGTATATACAAGTTCCACCAAGACTTAACAAAGCCGTTTATTTTAAAATATAACTTAAATGTTAGGAAAGATTCTTCTTCTTAAGGACGGAAAGTGTTTTTAATTAATAATTTACGAACCATCTTTTCCTTAAAAGCTTGCGAACCAATAATAAGTTTTTTCCTTCACTGACACAACTCTAGGTATTAAGGTGGTGTAGTTTGAATTGTAATTATTCCATTTTTGTTTTTTTAATCACTTCAAAGTTTGGTAGCTTATATTGAAATTTGAGACACAGTTCTTAATTAGTAATGTCACATCAGTGACGTGGCTAATTAAGGCAATAAAACCTAGATGTAGCAAGACATATGATTACAATTTACACGCACTACGGAATTTTGTACCTCGTTCCTAAAAGCGTGGTTGTTCCACAGACCGCGTATTCTAGATATGTGCACTCCAGGACACGTATAAGCAGGATGTGTTAGAATTTTCTAGATAGGTATATTTTTGTTTGTGGTGGTGTCAATTAAAAAAAAAGATGGTATAAACAACGGAAATCCACACACACACAATATATATATATATATTCTACTGAAAGATGGTATAATCATCTTTTTTTTAATTTAAAATTGACTTTAGGTTTTAATCTAAGTTAAAAAAAAATGTTAAATATCTGACAAGCCAAACTCAAGCAGTGATGATTCGTTCCACGCAATGACATTATTATATTTGGCTAGGTAGGTTTTATGATTAACAAAACATAAAATCATTACATTTTGTTTGACGCATGCTGCTACTTGTAAGTTCCTGCGGGCTGGCTCTGGTTCCTAAATGGACTTGCGTTCCTTTACGTAACATCAAATTCAGTCAGGTGGGTTGGGTCCAATGGCCCATTGAAATGTAGGTTAGGAAGCAGGAGCCCATATACAGATTACACAGGCTGCAGTTGCACAATCGCTTCGCTTGTTGGACTATTGTACTGGTCCATTTCACATTTGTAGAGCCTTTTAGGCCCTAAGGTTGGGCCATAATCTGGGCCAGTAGAGAATATAAAAACGACTAACGGCTCACACAAGGGAATTGAAAGGTTACGCAGACGTCACTGGCCCATTCAGTAACTGCGAATGACGTGAAGGCTAGCAACGCGTGAGCTCTAAATTTCCCAAGGCGTGAGGAGAAAAGTGAGGCCCCGCGGTTTGTGCTTACGTGTGTAAACGCGGGAAATGTCCGTTACGTGGACTTAAAGGACAAACGGTAACGGCTGCCTCTGCAAATATCTTTGTCATGCTTACGATTCGCCCAATTGAATTGATTGTATTGTTCAACCGAAACAAATTTTAGTTCATCTTAGTTCTCTCCCGAAATAATAAGCAGCTCCCAGCCAAGCCCAACACGACCTTTTCCTCTCTCGCTCTCTCCCTCTTTCTTCCCAAGTCAAATTATATAGATTCCAGGTTCGGGATTTTCCCTTTTACAACTTCCTTTTGCTTAATTATCGTTGCGTTTTCGTTCATTTTGTTCTACTTGATTCTGCTTCGATTGCATTTGATTTTTCTTTTTCTTTTTTTCCCAATTAGGATTGTGGGGTTTCAGGGTTTTAATTGTTATGTTCATTTGTAAGAATGGAGAATGTTTAGGGATTTCACATCTAATCGAGGAATAACACTTGTGAAAGATGTCTTATTTTTCTGCTTCTTTACTGTAAACTCAATCCTGCAATTTAGGTGATGCTTATCTTCATTGGCGGGTGGGTGGGTAGGTACTTGACTGCTTGGTGGTTAATTACTTCTGATTCTCCATTTTATACTTTCTTATTCTTTGATTTGGGTTTGAATGTATACAAGTTAGATGCCTTGATATGAAGTTAAAATAACCGAACGGATCTCTAGCCGTGGACATCCTCTAGGTTGGTCCTCTGAAAGTTTTGATTCTGTGGTCTATTCAGCTTTGGGAACATAAATCTTTGTCACAATTTCATTAATTCAATTCTGTCTTTCGGCTGCTGTATGGGATTGGAAGATGGGTGTTCATTTAATCGTAAACCAGAGATCTCCAAATATCTTGGTTGAGAGCAATGAAAAAGGCCGTAGAATGTTTTTTGTGTTTTATGATGCAACATTGATGCAGGATATACACAAGTAGTGTCGGAGTCTAATTAAGATTTTATTATTTTATTTTATTTCTATTTAGATTGTTATTTAATTTTGTTTAGGATTTTGATTAGAATTTCAGTATGTTCAGCAGTCCTGATTAGTGTCAGTTTACAAGTCCTATTAGTTTATAAATATACTAGGATGTAATTGGAAAAAAGACCATTATTGATTATTAATTCCCTCTTGATTTCTCTCTCCTCTCTCTCGGCATTGCGCCATTAATTGGTATCAGAGCCTTTCTTCCGCTGCCCTCTTTCTCCTTCTCGATCTCTTTCTTTTGCGCCTCTCTTCTTCTTCCTTTGTTCTTCTTCATCGTTCTTCTTCTCCTCCTCTCTTCCACTTCTCTTCTAGTTTTCGATCCTTTCTTCTCCTTTTCTCCTCATTTGTTGCTGCATGTAATAATCCAAACATTATGAATTGGATCTCGCTGTTCTCCGTGCTACATAGAGAACCAGAAGAAGAAAGTACTTTGGAAAGCAATTTGAGAAGTGATTTTGTGTGCCAGTACCTTGGAAAGAAGCTTATCTTGTGTGCTAGTTCACCTCAAGCCCATACTGCCACTTTGGAGTCCATAGCAAGCTTGATACGCGTGTTGCTCAAGACCTTTATACGGTGTTGGTATAATTCTTCACTTGCCGAATTATATTGATATTTTTATTGGTGGAAATTTGGTAAATTTTCATAAGGTCCATAATCCATTCTCTTCTTTTCTTTGATTCTAACACCAAGCGTCTAACCTTTTGATTCCTCTCGATTTACTACTATTTTATACCCATTAATCTTATTGTTGTTGCACGTTAGTTTTACCCCATTTGCATTAGGCCATATTATTTCGTTTTTTTTTCCTTCCCTTACCCAATTTCCTACCATTACTTACATTATTTCAAAAAAAAAAAAAAAAAAAAAACAAGTATCCCAAACTTTTAATTATGTTAATTACTTGTTCTACGTTGGATGCCCAAAACTCCCTTCAAGCTGATCTTCGTGACCTCAAAGACCAAGTTCTAGCACAAAAACAATCTAACGAAGAATTACGTGTAGAACTTGTTGAATTAAAAAAGACTGTGTCTTAGTTGGCTTCTATGTTGGGATACAACTAATGGATGAAGCTAGAGCAAATTCAATTCCACTTCATAATGGTAGCCAGTGTCCTGGTACCGATCATGTACCAATTCCTCCTCAAAATCAAGTCCCATCAGAATCCTCACATCCTACTCCAACTTTATTACCCACCTTTTCAGAGTCCTATGTTCCATTTCAGTCGTCATTTTGTAAGGAATCTCAAGCTCCTATTCACAAGATTATCCTTGAACCATGTTTTTCTCTAATCTCACCTGAGAGTGAGTTTGCGTTCTCTAGCCCATTTTATAGTCTTCGAAGCATTGGACCTAGTGCGTATTTACTTTATTTATCTAATAATATGAATATTAGTTTAGTTTTCAAAGGGGAGAATATATTACGTTATCGAGGAATTTTGCACCTCTTGTGCCAGTTAGTGTTCCTACATCAGTTTCTTTGCTTCGTCTGCACCAGTTCCACTTATTTCGTCTATTGTGCATCCTCCTGCGTAGTTTGAAGATGTGTTGAATGATATTTTTGGAGCAGTACCATGATTGTAACTCATCGGAGTCGAATTCTTCAAGCCGGGGAGAGTTGATGCAGGATATATATGAGTAGTGTCAGAGTCTAATTTGGATTTTATTATTTTATTTTATTTCTATTTGGATTGTTATTTAATTTTAGAATTATATTTTGTTTAGAATTTTGGTTAGAATTTCAATATGTTTAGGTGTCCTGATTAGTGTTAGTTTAGGAGTCATATTTAGTTTATAAATATACTAGGATGTAATTAGAAAAAAGACCATTATTGATTATTGATTAATGAATTACTGATTTCCTCTTGATTTCTCTCTCCTCTCTCGCGACACTGCGCCATCAAACATCCTATCGTGCTTCCTTTTAATTAGCAGCATAGTTGTTGCACCTGCATAACCAATTACTACTTGTAGCTTATTTTTATGGAAAATGCTAAGCCTATAAGAGTAAAAGCATTCAACCAAACAAATTTTGGTTGTACCAATGGTTCTGGAAATGAATGAAGATGGCTTGGCCAGGAGAAAATTGGAGGACTTTTTGCCCTTTTAGCTACTCCAATTTCTGCCACATAGAATTTTATTAAATTATGAGGCAGTGTAACTGAATTTTGTTAACTCTCTAGGATTTCTTCATATTTTGCATCTTAATGTAATAGATCAGTCTCTGTTGACTGATATATTGTGTGGATTTTTATATTTGGGCAGATTTCCCGTTCAATGTTGCGAAGAGGTGTCAGATTCTTACACTCCCAAGTTTCTTGATTTTTACTTTTCTTCCTTTCATGGTGTGTTTACTGGAATTTCTCATATATAATGAATACTGCTTTTGGCTGACGAATTTTTACATAATTTAGCACTTACAATGTCTCCTTCGATTCTACATACAAATTCAAAGAATTGCATACTATAAGTCATTATTACCTTATCTTTATTTAAGAGAAATTAAAAAAAAGAAGAAAGCTTGTTATATTATTTCATATAATTCTGAGCACACATCATATTTGTCTGGTCCTCTGAATATGCCTTTGCCCATCAGAGTGTGACACTTGTAACTCTATAATAGAGACATATGAGTCTATTTTGTTGTTTTGTCTGTCAAATTCCTTAATGACTATTCTGGTTTAGTTCATCCAGTACATATCTCTAACATTATTCTCGCACACTTATATTCTCTTCCCCTTTTAGCCAATCAAGAGAAGCTAAATTGTTGCTAGCTTGAAAGTGCAAGAGGCTGCAAAACTACATTATGAGAAATGGAACTCATAACGTTGGCGAATGTTCTAGCTCTACTTCTGTAAGTAGTCAGCAAGATGTTGAGGATGACAGGATGATTGCTGTTGTACTATCAGAAGAGTATGCTAAACTAGACAATGGAGTTGCTGGGCGTCTTTCTAATCTAGCTCCCATTCCTGTAAGCTACTTAACCGTTATTATCATACTGTGTCTGTCCATGTTTTGAATCTTAGAAGCTTATGCTCATGTGCACATTTCGATTCTTGTCATGTGGTACACACCATATCTTTTGAAATCTTAAGACCTTGTTTCAGATAAAAGCTTCAAAATATATTTGAATGTTATTTAGCATTGGTCATATCACTGACAATCTTTTCAATCCATTATGTTTTGATTTGCTCCCTTGCACATAAAGAGTGTATTTCAGTGGTAAGATTCATAAACCTAATTGATCTTCTGGCTGTTTAGGAGATTATCGTCCTTCCTTTTCATCATGTATTTTCCTTAATATTTGCTTCTAAACTGAACAAATTATATATTCATATTACCTAGAAATGAGTGCTGTAATACTTGTCTGATTTATAATATGACAAAGAAAACACTGTTTGTTCCTGGTTATTGATGGAGCCAGGGATGCAGGCTTTTCTCGAACAATTCCTTCTTTTAGCATTTTTTATATCTAGTGCTTCTTTCCTTTTGTTTTTACAATTCTGAGGACAGGGAACACTAAGCTACCAAAATTAGTGAACATATGCTTTTCATTATTGCAATGAGGATTGACATTGTTCCCTGTTGAAAGCAAGAGTTTAATATGACAAATTACAATTTTCTTTCGAACAATGACCAACCTCAATGATTTCTTATTATTAATTAGTGTTTATTAGTTAAAAATAAATTGGGTTTGTTGCTCAAAGATGATCTTCTCACCATCTTCTCATTATTGAATTTTCGTTTAATAAGTCTTCATGTTTTTTCTGCAACATAGTTTAATAAGTCTTCGTTTAATAAGTCTTCTGGGAAATTTCAGCATGTTCCGCGGATTAATTCTTTTATCCCTAAGTTGTGTGATGTCGGTCTAGATTACCAACGGCTGCTTCAGAGGTAAATCTTTTATGCTTATGAAGAATGACTCTCATTGGGGATTTTCTTTGCAGAGTTTCAGCAATATTTACCTGTTTGAAGTTTCAATTAAATGAAACAAAACAAAAAAACATTGCAATATCTTGTTTTTTCTGCAAACAATAGAAAGTTTGTTTTCCATCATATTTGATATTTTTTGATAGAGTAACGATTTTCCAACTATAAAAAAGTGAACAATAATGGAGGCAACACTGTCAAGTTTGTTGGACGTTCATCACGATCTAATCAACCAGACAGCGTCTTCTCCACTGTAGTCCACTTTTTTGTAGTTAGAATAACACCTCTTTTTTATGCATACATCTCTTTCATTTTTGTTTCTTGAAAATGCTGTTAGACATGCATGCAGGTTTCCACTAAAATAGTTGAAGTTCTAAGTTATTGTTTTCTTATCAAACCCTCTGCTAGGTTAAATGTTTATGGCTTATATGAAGTGAAGGTCTCTGGGGATGGCAATTGTCAGGTCTGTACACTTCACAGCTTTTTGAACTAGTTAAAGATGATTTACCGGAGTCCTCATCCTTGGAGTTACGCTCTGTTTTGCAGTTTCGTGCCCTTTCAGACCAAATGTACAATTCTCCAGAGCATCACAAGCATGTAAGGAAAGAAATTGCAAAACAGGTATGTTACCAGGATATCCTCCTAAAGCTGTTCAATGTATTTAACAGCTTTAACATTGTCATTTCTTAAACCTGCCTACCTTTTTCTAAGAGCCCAATACTGCAATCAGGTGGTCCATCTTGTTGCAACCTGAAGGTTGTAGCTTGTAGGGTTTTTCTGTTTTTTTTTTTTTTTTATTCTTGTGTGGATGAGTTCAAGGTTGTAGGTTTGCTTCAGAATTCCTTTTGAGAAAGCTTCTTTAGATTGAGGGTTATTATGGGCACCTTGATATCCATGCTAAACTTTTATAAGGATTTCCCCTTTTCTGGAATCATCTTCATTACTTGACTAATCCAGCCTTGACAGAATGCTGTTTAGTGGTTAGATACATCATACACACATAGTAATAATCATAGAAGGTTCCTTTGTTATTATGTTTAGATAGGCTATTCTATTTGTATGGATGTGGTAGAGGGGTGCTTTCCAATCCTTATTTGTCATTCATTCTAGCTATTCTCTTCAGTTCAATGTAGAACACTTCAGTAGCTAGCAAGGCTCTTTGCCTTGAGGTCATACATTCTTTGACATAGATTTTCTTGTCAAAAATGTTTTTTGTTTTACTTTGTTAACTAGCAATTAATGACTTATTAGGATCTGTAAACTCATGGAAATAGACTCATACTTTTAGTTTGGCCATTTTTTGCTTATGAAGTTCTAGAACAGGCTGGTTTTTTGTGATTATGATCTCTTAGAGGAGATCATCTTCATGAAATTCAGCTTGTATTGAAGTTCTGATCCAATCAGAACGGTCTTTAAATTAACTATGAAGAAGTCAATTGTTCTTCCATGCCAGAGAAATGGCTGAGTCATAGCATGCATTAATTCAGACAAAAATGCCTGAAGGATCATTTCCATGCATTGGCCCTATTACTCATAAAAATGAAGAGATTGAGGGTTGCTATATAAAGAATTAAAGCTTGGTGATTAGAGTGAAGTTTTATGCTTCTACTATGTTGTTGACTCATTTAAATCAAATTAAAAGGAAGGTTTCATTGAATGATTCTATCACAGTAAGCCACACTTTGTACTGGAGCTAAACATTAGACAAATGTTTAAGTAAAGAGTTCTAAAAGTAAAAAGAGGAAGGCTAAAATAGGTTGTTAATTGAGGTACTGTGAGCATATTTGAAAATGTTGGAATTATTAGAAGAATGAATTTTTCAAGTTTACCTGAAGCCATTTAGAATTGAATCAAAGAAAAAGATTTTCTCAGCGGTTACAAGTGATGTATTTGCATTTTGTAAGAAATCTTACTTATTCTAACTTCTTTTTCCAGCTGAAAGACTATCGTTCTCTGTACGAAGGCTATGTACCCATGAAATACAAACGCTACTACAAAAGAATGGCCAAGTAAGACACTTTCTGGTGGTTATTGCTTTGAACATTATTTATTTAAGTATTTAGGAGCTTCTACTTTTATGGTTCAATAGTTGGAACTTGAATAAAGATTAATTTCCTGCATCATGCAGATCTGGTGAGTGGGGAGACCATGTTACCTTGCAAGCGGCAGCTGATAAGGTCGGATACTTCTGTCTTTGTGATACTAAAATGGTTCTGTTGAGCACCGGCACCATATTAACTGCAACTTGACTGTTCACTTTATAAAAAGTTGCAACTTGTGTATCACATTTTGCAGCTCATTCCTTTTTCTCAAAAATAATCATCTAACATTTTAGCAACCTATAAATGTTTGTTAATGTGTTTTCAGACGATGACCTAGGTTTTTATGGTAATATTGATAGTTAAATAAGTTGTATTTTTATACTACATTATTTTGAAGATGGAAGAGATTGACAAACTATTCATTGTTATCCAATCCATGATTAGATGATAGCCTTAGCCCTTGGGACCTTTTTGCTTACAAGAGATGATTCTGTGATTCTGCTAGGATTAAAATATTGACAATTTGAGTGTTTACATGTCAAGAAAAAAAGACATTCAATTCTTTATTTTCTGTGTTTTAGTATCCAGTGGGAGTTGATCATTTCTTTGATTTCATGCTCATTAAGAAGCCTGATTTATTTGGATTGTTTCATTTCAGCTCTTATTGCTTCTACTGCTCCAAGCAATGACCCCTCAATGTCAAAGTTTGAATTCTAAACCATCTGAAGATCATATTATTATAACTAACCATTCATTGATGAAGTTCACTTAAAATTGTTGCTTGAGTTGCCACTACTCCTTCACATTGTGCTAATGCAGTCCCCCCCAAAAAAAAAAATGGTGTACCTAGTGCATGGGGCTCTTTCCATTATAGGGCGTGGAGATTGGTCGATACATCCAACCTTACCCCCACGTTGCAGAGAGGCTGTTTTCATATATGAGCCCCTTTAACTTCCAGGTCACAATGGAGCAACTTTTACAGTTGTTAATTGAGTTCTGATAATAAAAAAAATAAAATAAATGGCCACAGCCATTTCTTTATCTTCTTTGTTCTATAAAAGTCTAAATGTAGGTTGCAGTTTTATAGTATAGTACATTGATATGTGGGAGCTTTGTGCACCGGGTTGCCCTTTTTGAACATTGATAGGTTTCTGACATGTTTTCGTTTTTACCATGTATAATGTTGAAAAGCTGCAATGGAGCTCCACTAGGGCATCTTATTTCTATGTTTATCTGTACACATCATGTGCTACAAAAGTTATATTGGTGTTATCTGTGTTAATTTTTATATTTGCACTTGATATCCATAATTGGACCCTTACGTGACAATTATAGCTTTTAGGTCAAATGGTTTCTATTTTCTAACATAGTATTAGAGCCTTGTTATTTTGGTTCTGGAGGTCCTATGTTCGAACCTCCTTACAAGCTCATTTGCTTGTTTGTCTCATACATGAGGGGGGAGTGTTAATATCTATATTTGCACTTGCTATACATAGTTGACCCCTACCTATAACTTTTAGGTCAAGTGGTTTCTAACAATCTAATTGTAGTGGAATCTTGATTTCATTTACAAAGATGCAATGTCCTCTGGACTTCTTTAAAATTGTAATGTTTTGACACCAATTTAGAATCATGATGTTGCCGTCTAATGAGCCTATATTTGAATGCTGCGCGTGTTTTTTTTTTTTTTTTTTTTTTTTCAGTTTGGAGCAAAGATATGTCTTCTAACATCATTTAGAGATACCTGCTTTATTGAAATTAATCCACAGTCCCAAGCTCCTCAACGAGGTAAGAATGCTAGCTGCTATTTCTAGATTATTGTTGCATGAAGTAATATTCTTTTTCTAACATTGACAATCTTTCCTGTTGCAGAATTGTGGTTAAGTTTCTGGTCCGAAGTACATTACAATTCCTTGTATGAAATGCGGGGTGAGTTCCATCTTAATCCTTTTTTTACTTTGGAGTTACTCCACTTGCATTTACACTAATGTGTCTTTGTGTTGCATGATGTCGCAGATGTCCCAATTCAGCGGAAGCCCAGGAAGAAACATTGGTTATTCTAAGGTAGTAGGAACTATCGTCGATATAAAATCACAGGAGGGGTTTGGAATTTCCTTTGTGCATATTTTGATCTTGTTAATTTAATTTATTTTTTAATGTTAACTCGTGTAGTTGTATTACATGTCTTCTTCCCTTGCTGCGACTGTTGTTGTTTAGGCCATTTGATCACTCGTGCCCCTCTTTTTTTTTTTTTATTATTATCTGTTTCCCATTCCTGCTGGAGGGGGATTCTCTCGCATCTTTTTTCTTTTGGGAGACGTCTGGATGTTTTGCTGTATTATGACTTGAATGTAAATTACACGAACAAGATTGAGTATTGACTCCTACAAGTAAATAGTTTATGTTCTTTTATTGTTTTAGTCATACCTGCACATATTATTGCTCACATAATAATAATAATAATAATAATAATAATAATAATAATAATAATAAGAGAGTAGCGAGATGGACCTTACTCATGGATTATTTACACTTCAGTCTATATTTTTTAACTAATCTTTAAAATACCTTCAATGAAATTTATTAAATTAACCTTAAAAAAAAAAAAAAAAGAACTACCTGTTCTCACCCCATTGTTTTTCTTCTCTTCAACGGCAACACTCATGTTTTTCTTCTTCTCTCCAATGTCAACGCTCAAACAATGCAATTGTATTTTTATACACGATGTAATCGTTGTAAGTAGATTATTGCAAGAGTGTTTTTTTTCAATCTTCAAAGGTTTTTTTATTTTTTATGATTTGTTAAATAGATAATTGTTTCATTTTTCAGGTTAAATCATCTAAAAAATAACATCATCAACACACATTTAAATTAATATGGCCAAAGGAGATTATTCTTGTGACGATGTACTTCAAGGAGAGGTAAGATTTGGTTGTATGAATGAAAATGACGAGTTTTTTTTTTAAAAAAATTGGGTTGAAGGTCGGCCCTGCCAGGTTGATCGTTGTACAGGAGAGTCGGCCACATAGGCTCGACCTTTCTTTATAAGGGTCAGTCATAATCAGCCGACCTTCCTGTACAACGGTCGGCTTTAATTGGCCAACCCTTCCATTTATTACACTTATTCAATTTTTTGTGTATGCAATTGTTATCATATGCATTTGGGTGTATTTGATGTCGTTAATGACATTTTTTATTTATTTATTGTTTAATTATAAAATTCTATATAATTTCAGGGTGAAAAACTTGCAGTGGTCATTGATTACATGGAATAGTTCACCCCCAACAGAGACTTTAGTACACGGGAGGAACTTGTTTCCTTGGTCCAAGAGGTTGGCAAAAGGAATGGTTTAGTGATCATAATCCGAAACTCAGATGTTGGGGGTAATGGTAGGTGATTCTGTGTCAATTTTGTTTGTGAGAGATATGATCGTCATAGATCCACTACTCAACAATTTTCTGTTGGTAAGAAGGCAAACATAAGTCAAACTGGCACGAAGAAGTGCAGATGCCCTTTCTTGTTAAATGGCAAGAACCCTCGGGATGGTGAGTGGACGTTAAAAGTCGTATGTAACACCCGTAACCACCCCGCTGCGAAGTACTTTGAAGGACACTCATACGCCGGAAGGTTGAATAATGATGAAGTAAAAGTCATTGTACAAATGTCAAAGAGTAATGCTCGACCAAAAGACATATTGATGACTTTAAATGAAAGAACTGCCAGTAATGAATCGAGGTTGAAGGCAATATACAATGTCAGACAGAAGCATAGGTTGTTGGAATATGGAGGCAGATTTAAGATGCAACACATGTTGCACAAGTTAGAGGAAGAGAAATACGTCGAGTGGCACAGGTGCGAAGAAGGTACTGATGTTGTTCAAGATATATTTTGGGCACATCCTGTTTTAGTAAATCTTTTGAGGTGCTTCCCATATGTGCTTCTGATGAACTGTACATACAAGACGAACAAGTACAAATTTTCATTACTGGAGATTGTTGGTATCGCATCGACTGATATGACATTTTCAGTGGAATTTGTGTATATGGCATATGTAAACAAAGAAAATTACATGTGGGCACTACAAAAATTGAGAGAGTTGTTGAATGGGTGGTCTCTTCCCAAGATAATTGCGACAGACAGGGACTTAGCCTTGATGAATGTTGTTTCATGTGTATTTCCTAATACAATGAATCTGTTATGTACATGGTACATAAACAGGAACGTGCTGGCCAACTCAAAGAGCAAGTTTGCAAAGAATGAAGACTTTGAAGCTTTTATGAGGAAGTGAAATGAATTGGTTTTTTTTTATACAGTGAAAGAATATAATCATCAGAAAAATGTATTGTTTCGAGAGTATGCTGAGTACCCTAACGTGATTACGTACATCGATACGACGTTGTTGGTACCCCACAGGGAAAGATTTGTGAAGGCGTGGATGGATCTATTTATGCACCATGACAATACTACAACCAATAGGGTGGAGGATGCACATTCTAAGCTGAAAAGAACTTTAAAGTCTTCTCAAGGCAACTTCAAAACATCATGAACTACAATCAATACAATGTTCGCTTTGCAACACACAGAGATTAAGCCATCATTTGAAAAAAGTTTGAATACTGCTCAATACCACTTCCAAGATTCTACATTCATGCATTTGCGTAGGTTCATCTCCAGAGTTGCACTAGACAAGATATGAGATGACTTAGCTCGTGTTGAGAATGTTGGGTTTCACCGAAATTTATGTGGATGTGTGGTATGCAGAACACATAGATTGCCATGGGCACACGAGTTTGCTTTGTGTAAGCAATCTAGCATGCCCATACCTCTAGCTGATGTAGATGCCCATTGAAAAAAGCTAGATCTTACTCCTGTGAAAATAAAGGACAACGAGATGAATTTCAATTTTAGGGTTGAGTTAGGTCTACTTTAAGATAAATTTAATAGTTATGATGCTTCTTGAAGAGCTAAAATTGTACAGAAAATCAGAGAGATAGTTGTTCCATCGACCTCTTCTCTCACTGTGCCCGTAGACAAGAAGAAAACAAAAGGGCGGCCGACTAGGAAGAGTGATCGGCCTACAAAACGAGATCCCTCGTCGTTTGAGCATGTTTTGTCTGCATACTCCACTCGTTCATCAATCTCATCATTGCAAAAGACCAAACAGAAAAATGATGAACCAAGGAAGGTTTACAAGACACGCTTGCAAATGTCTCATTGATATCTAGATCAACTCCCTCCTGGCTGGCATCAGCACATAACCCATGTTAGAGATGTTATGGTCGATGGACATTGTGGGTACCGAGTCATCGCTTAGTTCATGGGTATGGGAACAAACGGTTGGAGTGAAGTCAGAGGTAACTTACTGAGAGAGGTACAAAGGTTTGAAGCACACTACATAGAGCTTTTCGGTAGTGTTGAGAGGGTTCAAGAGATTATGAGTTCTTTACAGTGTAGTGACCATGTGGCACCCCTAGAGAAGTGGATGACTTTCCCAGATATGGAGTTGTTGATAGCATCAACATACAATGTTATGTTGGTGTTTCCATCTATGCAGCAATGTCTTACATTTTTGCCTCTCAGAACCTAACCTCCACCAATCCCATTGAGGCGAGTGATTGGCAGTGGTTACGTGAATGATAACCACTTTGTACAGGTAAAAACTATTTTCTTTTTGTATTTTGTTTCAATGTAAATTATAGAATAATGGAAATAATGATTTTAATGTTGTACTTTTTACAGGTTACGTTTGCCCCTTCATCACCGATACCTCCCATATCGCTAGATTGACATAGATTCCGGTTACGACAGACACATGGATGGGAAACTCCTTATTTTATTTTTAATGTTGATGGTAGCAGAGTAGCAAACATTGCCGGTGATAGACAAGATGTAGTAGTTCACTTAGACGATGACTGGTTATTTTGTAAATGTCGATATGTAGGAGGATGTCAACATGTTTTTTGGAAATGTTGAATTGTATAGGGAGATGTTGATATATTGATATATAGGGGGATTTTAGCATATTTTTCTGGAAATGTTGACATGTTTAGTCATGTTTTTTTTTTTTTTTTGAAATGTTGACATTTAAGGAGATGTGGATATGTATAGACTTTTATTTTTTGAAATGTGGATACAAAAGATGTAATTGACTTCGATGTTGATGATATATATAGATTTGTTGCCTTCGAGTGCTACTATGTTGATTTGGATGTTTAAGTTATTGTTTTATTTCCGTATGTATGTACTGTAACACCCCGTAGTTTAATTATACACCTACGTTGATGGATATGTATATGTACGTATAACATAGGAGTTAAACGTATATGCATATAAACAAACATAAATTAAGTAGATTGTATTATTAAATGTCATACTATCATTAGATTATAAGATGATATTATTATAAGATGATATAAATGACCTTGATATAATAAAATATTATAAACTATTATAATATATCATTCTCTCACCTCTCTCAAACGTGAAACAGAAAAAAACAAAAAAAAACAAAAAAAGAAGAAGAAGAAACAGAGGAAGAGAGAACGAAGAGAAGGAAGAAAGAAAGAAAAGGGTGAACGCGGGATCTTCATCGAATCGGGACCCACGGTAACTGTTTTTCACTCTATTTCTTCGTGAAATTGATATCTAAGCTAGATGTAACGTTTCTTTCGAAGTAATTTTCGCTGTGGGAGCCGTTTTACGACATTTTCAAAAATTAGGGTTTTGACCAAACTTAAATGAAAATCCGCTATGAAGGTTAGAAAACACTTCCTAGGCTGTAGGAACCTTAAATATATGGTTAGATTGAATTTATTTGTTAGTATGTAGTTTTATAGCAATTAGAAGTTATATTTGATCTTGAATTCCTTTGGAACCCTTAGATTTGATATTTGAAACCTTTGAAACTCCATTAAATCCCGATGAAACTCCGGTTGGAGACTATAGAAGATAGATCTATCAATTTCAGACATTTCAATGTTAAGATCATGATTTTTGGATATGCTTTGATATTTTTAGTAACTAAATATATGATTTTTTGAGTAAAATTGACTTTGGATGCCTCCGCGAACATGTAAAACCTCAATAAAATATCTGTTGAAGGTAGTAGAATGGTAGCATGATTGATTTTACACATGTCGATGTGGACAGAATAATTTTAGGAATATTTTATATTTTTAATAAAATTGATATATGTTTTCAGTAGAAAACTGAAATTAAGAACTAGTGGAAATATGATTTGGAATTCTATTTTCATTGTTTCTTCTTGTGAAAATATCTGGATTGAGCGTGGAAACGGTATAGTAGCGTCTTCAATTGCTTATGAGTCCTAAATTGAGTTGGATCTTAAATTTATGGAATGTGTGTAATATTTTTTAGGTTGTTAAAATAAAAATTAATGGTGAATGAGCAAGATTTGGATCAAGTGGAGTGCACTGAATTAATAATACTAGTGAGTATAATTAAGTATGATGTAGATTAGATCTTTAAATGAATTGAAAATATTTATTGGTGATCGAAAGTGTCATGAAAAAATTAATATATAAAAAGAAACTGAGTATTTACTCGTGAAATAGATATGAATAAGTGAAATTAATTTATAAAATACTTATGACAAGTTGAGTTAGTTGAATTTAAATTGAAACTAGACTCGGAAGCGGCGGTGATTGTATTTTAAGTTAGAAAGTCTTGTTTTGTGAGTATATTTTCTTGATTTGGTTCTTGTATGACATTATATATATATGAAATGTTTGAATGAAAATATGTTATGTATACATTGCGGCATTGTGTTTTAATTTGCATTCATAAATGATTTTTTTGGCATTGGAGTATGTGAGCCTTGCGAAGGCAAGTTGGCGTCATTTCGTTAGGAATTAGACCCGGATGAGTGTTATGCGTAACCTCATTGTCAGTAGGTCTGTCCTAACAAAGATTTGAGATTCTTGAAATGATTGTGAATTGGGTAATGGAAGGCTGTGGCTACCTTGTAACGGCCATACAGAGGTTAGACCCGCTCTATTACCTTGAAGGAGGGAGATGGTGATTTTTGAAATCCATAAAAAGTATATTGTGGCATGTGTGACTCAATTGTTGAATGATGCATATGTGTTGTGTAAATGTTTTAAATGATTTTGAACGTCAAGTTTCCCTAAATGCATATGATTGTCATATCAAGAAATATATTCACTGAGCTTATTGTTTGTTCACACTATTTCCTCCACTATTTCAGGTACAGAGTCACGAGGAAAAGGAAAACTCTGGGAGTGATAGTCACGTGATTGCATTTGTCTTACTTATGTATGTATGATACGGAGGAAATGAGTTATTCTTCTCTATTTTGATATGTAAAATTGTCACACTACTAGGTATATAATATCACATAGATGGGATGAGATATAATATGGATGAGATTTGCATATTTTGGGTTTTGAAACACATTGTGTACATGAGGAACCGATAGATGACATTTTGGGTTTATGTTGTGACATTATGATATTGGGATCATTATTTATTGTGGATGGAATGGATAAATATATATACATATATATGATTTGCTTTGTGGTATATCAGGGAATTCGTGAGATGCCCAATTTAGGGGGAGGTGCCGCCAAAATTTTGAAATATTTTGGGAAGAGGTTATGTTAAGGCTGACAGTGTATAGTATACTGTATACTGGAATGTACTGTGCATAATACACTGTGTCGGTCAGAACGTCAACCTACGTTAGGGGCATCGTGACATGTACATTACGTCAAAGTTAACTAAACGAGTAGGGAACGGTACTCCACCACCCAAACTAACCCGGAATGGTTGTAAACATGTCAAAAATGTCAAAAATGTCATTGAATGCAGCCCAATGCAATGTAGAATGTGAAAATGCAAAAAAACTCGAGAAATAGGAGGGTCAGCCATGTCCGGTCGGCCTTATTATTTCTCGGGTTTTTTTTGCATTTGCACATTTCACACTTTATTGGGATGCATTTCAACACATTCTTAACATGTTTACAACTATTTCGGGTTATTTTGGGTTGCGGGGTACCGTTTCCACCTTTAAACTCTAATGTGGAGTACGTGTAAGGAACAATACCCCATCGCCCAAAAGAATCCGGATTGGTTGTGAACATGTCAAGAACGTGGTGGAATGTATCTCAATGCAGTGTGGAATGTGAAAATGCAAAAAAAACCAGAGAAATAAGAGGGTCAGCCAGACAAGGCCAACCCGTAAATAATAGGGTCAGTCATTGAAAACTTACTAATATCTCTCTGTTCGGGTTAGGATAACTGACCCTATTATTTCTTGGATTTTTGTTAAAGGTGTAAGCAACCCGACCGACCCGACCTCTTAAAATTTATATATATATATATATGTATGTATGTATATATAATAAAAATACTAAAAAATTATTACATACAAGGCCTCTAATTAAAAAGGCCCATAACCCTCAACTACATTTCTTGAGTTGTTAAGTTAGATGGTAAGAAGAATATGATAAGATGGGTGTTTGAGACTAAGAGAAAAGTTCTCATTTTAGTCCCACATTACTTGTTGAAAGAATGAGAGACTCTCTTTCTCTATAAAAGCCCATCAACTTCCTATTCATCCTCATTCTCATAAGTTTAAACGTAGTTTGACTTGTACATATATGAGTTCTTCTAAAAAAGAGAAATCTCATCTTTTAAAACTTAAATTGTAGTTTAATAAGTTAGATACATGATAATCCAACATATTTTATTACTAATATAAGCTTAAATAGTAGTTATTAAGCTTAAAAAAATTGGACTATTTAATGAGGGGCCCAACCCGACTGACCCGACCCGACCTCATCGGGTCGGGTGGGTTAGGGGGCAAAAACCCGACCCGATTTCACCCCTAGTTTTTGTGCATTTGCACATTTCGCACTTCATTCGAATGCATTTCAACATATTTTTGACATGTTCACAACCATTCTGGGTTATTTGTGGCTGCGGGGGTACCGTTTCCACCTCTAAATTCTAATGTGGGGTATGGGTAGAAAACAATACCCTACTGCCCAAAATAACCCGAAATGGTTGTGAACATGTCAAAAATGTGGTGGAATGCAGCCCAATGCAATGTGAAATGTAGAAATACAAAAAAACTCCGACAAATAAGAAAGTTTACCATCAACGACCAACTATTACACAGTGTCGTCAGTTCTTTCCCACCGAACAAAGAGATATTGGTCAATTTTGGATAACTGACCCTACTTTGCCAACTCTCTTATTTATTGGGTTTTTTTTATTTTCACATTTCACACTGCATTGGGTTGTATTCCACCACATTATTGACATGTTTACAACCATTCCAGGTTATTTTGGGCTGTGGGTATTGTTCCCCATCCGAACCCCACATTAGAGGTTAGAGATGAAAACAATACCCCGCAGCTCGAAATAACCCGTAATGGTTGTGAACATGTTAAAAATGTGTTGAAATGCATCCCAATGCAGCGTGGAATGTGAAAATAAAAAAAAATGGGAGAAATAATAGGGTCGGCCAGTTACTAAATACGGTCGGTTATTCAAAACTAACCAATATCTCTCTATTTGGTGGAAAAAAACTGACCCTACTGTGTAAGGGTTAGCCATTTCTGACTGACCCTCCTATTTTTTTGCATTTCCCCATTCTACCTTGCACTAGGATGCATTCCACCACATTTTTGACATGTTCACAATCATTTTGAGTTAATTTGGCTGTTGGGTATTGTTTCCCACCCGTACCCCACATTAGAGTTTAAAGGTGGAAAATGTAGCCCAAGACCCAAATCACCTTGAATGGCTGTGAACATGTCGAGAATGTGGTGGAAAACATCCTAATGCAGTGGAATGTGAAAATACAAAAAAAAACCCGACAAATAAGAGGGTCAGCCATTTGACCGACCCGTAAATAGTAGAGTTGGTTATCCAAAACCGAACAGAGAGATACTAGTCGATTTTCAATGACTGAACATAAAGGTATTTGTCAGCTAGACATGGCCGACCCTCCTATTTCTTGAGTTTTTTTACATTTTAACATTTCACACTACATTGGGTTGCATTTCATGACATTTTTGACATGTTTACAATAATTTCGGGTTAGTTTGGGCGGTGGGGTACCGTTCTCCATTCGTTTGCATCATATGGTGTACGGGTGGGGTACAGTTAGGGTACGGCACCCCACCGCCCAAACGAGGTTCGAATGTTAACATGTTCATAGACCTATAAAGACAACGTCCCGAGGTGAAAAATAACAGTTAATACATACACAATAGTATCAACATAAAAGAAATTTCATTCACCAAAATTTTAAATCGTATCAAGATAAATGATCGACAACAAACAAATTCATTACATATACTCGCACCCTAAAAAAAAAATAAACAGACAATAATGAAGCTATTGTCCTCTTCACTTGGGTGAATATGCTCTAACCCTTAACGGACCTACTTTATTACCCCTTCGAATTGATGGCCCCTGCCCCTCCCCCTCCCCTTCTTCCATCGTAGAGAAAGGCCTATCTTCAGCATGGATGTTAAGCCCAGATAGAACACCAACAATTGACTCCATGGTGATTCTCGCACTACAAACTGTTACTTCTGGTTCAAGCATGGACATCCATTGTAATGCGATGTACAAGGCTTGTTTGTTTCGTTGTTGTATATATCCCAATGCAAATCAAAAATTACATGTGAATAACAGATAAATCCAATTTGATATAAAGAAAAAGAAAGAAATGCAAACTTCAGTACCTGGGTGGTATTATCATCAAATATATATCTTTGTTGAGGGTTGACAGGATCATGGCGTGCTTAGTTCTTAATGACCGGGTGAGATATAAATGTAAACCACTTGAGGTAGCCCGGAGCCGCATCCCATGTATTGCTAGATGCTCGCCCCGTGCTCGAGCAGAAACCACTTGGTATTGACCCGCTGATGAACCTCGACCTATTTTTAATGGACAAAGAGGTCATGGAAGAATTGTCTGTACATGGTCTAACTAGTGAAGAACCCTATCAGGATGGCAAGGTTCCACAACGTCCATGCACTTTTATACAAGCATAAAAAAAAAGCAAACTCTGAATTGGCTGAGTCTCTCTCAAATCAAAGTACGGGTCCAAATAAACCTGAACAAATTCAATATAAATAATTACACCAACAACACGATGTCACTCAAAGTCATAGTTATAAATAAAACTGTATTGAATTTCTAAACTTTGTTACTGACCTTGTGAGGGCGTAACATATCGAGTGCCCTACGTAGTGTTATCACTTGATCCTCAGCTAATCCCATCTCTTTTTTTGGGGCCCACATTTACGTTCATGACAGATTATATTGATATGAAGGGTTAACACAAGGACGAATTAAAGGAAAATGGTCATACAACCAACCCTATCATACACATACGTTGAAGTATGCGTATATCAAGATGTATAATATACATATTTTATACGTAAGAGGCAAATATATGCGTATATGAAACTACATACTAGATTTAAAGCGTATTAGTAAATAAATAAAATTGTTAAATGAAGATGCTACATATGGGATCATCCAATATGGGTGCTTACAATGTAAACAATGGAGTTGATTTAATGACTTAATGCATAGTATGATGTAATGCATGTGTGTATATGAATACATGTGAAATAAGTGAATTGAGTTATAAATTTAATTAAGAAAATAGTGTAGATTGAAATTGAATTATTAAATGAATTATATAAATGAGATGAGTTGAATTCAATGAAATTTGATGGAGGAGTTGGTTATTAAGGGGAGCCTAGGTGCATTGGATCATTTTTATATAAAATATCATCTCTCATTTCTAATCTCTCTCCAACGTTAAATAAAAACAAAAAAACAAAAGAAGAAGGAAAAGAAGTTGCAAAAGAAAGAGAGAAAAGAACGAACGAAGAACGAGAGAAGGAGAAGAAGAACGGAAGGGAGAAACGAAGGATTCGCGGTCAAATCTAATGTGCCGGTAAGCAATATTTACTATTTTTCGTCATAAAATTGATCTTTAACTAGTGTCTGACGATTCTAGCGGAGTAATTTTAGCTATGAGAGTTATTTTATAATAGTTTTGAAATTGAGGTTTTTACCCAACTTGGATGAAAATTTGTTCTAAAGGTGGAAAAACACTTCCTAGACTGTAAGAACCTCGAATATGTGGTTCGATTTCAATTATGTGTTCATTTTGAATTTTTATAGCCGTTGGAAGGTTGTTGGAATTTAGAGTTTAGATTGGAGACCATTTGAATCATTTAAAACCCGATGAAACTCCAGTTTAAGGCTATAGAATGGTAAAATGAACTGTTGCGAGTCCATCGATGCTAATTTCATGATTTTTGGATATCGTTTGACAATTTTAGTAAAAATTTCCATGTTTCTAATGAATAGTGACGACGTGAATAGTGACGTAAATAGTACTATGATCATATCCGGTGAATAAAATGGAATTAGAATCCAATGAAACTCCAGTGTGAGATCATAGAATCGTAGAGAACTGAATTCCGAACATTTCGATGCTAAGATTGTGATTTTTGGATATGATTTGATATTTTTAGTAACTAAATATATTATTTTGATGAGAAACATTTACTTTCGTGACCTTCGCGAACATGTAAAACCTCAATAAAATACCTGTTGAAGGTAGTAGAATGATAGAATGATTGATTTTACACGTGTCGATGTGGACAGAATAATTTTAGGAATGTTCTAGATTTTTAATAAAATTGATATATGTTCCAGTAGAAAAATAAACTGAGAATTAGTGAAAATATGAATTGGAACTCTATTTTCATTGTTCTTTCTTGTGAAAATATCTAGATTGATCACGGAAACGAGATAGTAGTTTCTTCAACTGATTATTAGTCCTAAATGGAGTTAGAATCTAAATTCACAGATATAATATTTTTCAGGTGGATCTTTATTATTAGTGATTTGAAGTGAGTTGAGAAATTGAATATGTAAATAGATATTAATAAATGAAATTGAATTATGGAGTGGTTGTGGCAGGTTGAGTTAGTTGGATTTAAATTAGAGATGGACTCGAAAGCGACGGTGATGGTATTTAAGTTGAAAAGTCTTGTACTGTGAGTATAATTTTATTGATTTGGTTCTTGTATGACATTGTATACATATAAAATGTTTGATTTTATGCATGTTATATTTATATGTAATGCATTGAGTGTTTATTGATCATGCAAACTGATTTTTAGCATTTGGAGCTTATAATAATGTCATTTCGTTACGAATTAAACCCGGATGAGGTTTTGTGAAACCTCATTGTCAGTAGGCCTGCCCTAACAAGGGTTACGATCCTTGAAATGATTGTGAATTGGGTAATGAGAAGCTGTGGTTACCTTGTAACGGTCATACAATGGTTAAACCCGCTCTCTTGCCTTGATGGAGGGAGATGGTAAATTTTTTGATGAAACTGTGCACTGGTTTATTGAATGAGCACAAACTATATATTGTGGGCATGTATATTATTTTGATGAATGTTGCATATGTGCTCGTGAAATATTTTAATTTAACCGATTTGATATGTCATGTTTCCCTAAATGCATGCGATCGTCATGTCAAGAGCTATACTCACTGAGCTTGTTGAATGCTCACTCCATTTCCTCCAATATTTCAGGTACCTAGTCGAAGGAAAAAGGAAAATCCGTGAATGATAATCACGTGATTGCTCATCTGGTATATGTATGTATGCTTGGAGGAAATGAGTTATATTTTTGTTATTTTGTTATGTATAATTATCACATACTATATATATCTAATATCACCTAGATGGGTTGTGTGGTAAGGTTATAAAATGTTTGTGATGATAAAATGAGATGATCATAGATATTTATCAGGTGAGAATTTAATTTGTGGAATGAATGGAATGAATGTGATGATGATTTATATAGATATATATTTGATTTGATTTGTGGTATATTAGGGAAAAATGTGAATTGTCCATTTTATGGGGAGATGCTGTCAAAATTTTTATAAATTTTAGAAATTATTGTGAATGTCCGTTGAGGCTGACAGTGTATTATATACTGTATATGGGATGTACGGTGTATAGTACACTGTGCCGGTCATCACGTCGGCCTACGTCAGGGGCGTTGTGACACGTTAAGTGTGAAATGATGCATATATACCTCAAGCACGGTGAGATACCCTGCAATCTGACAAACCGAAGCCCTCGTCGCACATCCAAGCTGACGATATAGCTAGGCAAGACATGCGACACCCCATAAGTACGTATAAACAATGTGCACGTGCATGAGCAATTGAAGATAAAAATGTGTTCGTCTCTGGTGGTCATCTCTCCACAAACGCATCAATCAGTGTCTTGTTGTCGTGCTTGTACGAGCAACCGATCAGGGGACTCAATCCAGATCCATCTAAGATTTCTTTAAGTCTTTCTTGCTCGGGGTGGCATTCCAGATCCCACGTAGCCACCTGTGCTCCATGATTTATGTACCTAAGTATGGGTTGATGTTGTAAACAAAAAAGAAAACCAAAACAAATATGAATGGTCAATATTAATAAGATATAACCGTCAACAACAGATTTACTATACACTAGGGATGAAAACTTACTTCGTCAACCCATATAGCTGTAACAATATGATTCTTGAAACTAGTAAGGACAGAGAGATCGGTAGGGCCTCTCGGAAATGAGACAAGGGCACTATCATCTTCTTCAGTGTACTGGCTCTTCTGGCCAGTGTGTTGCGTGCTTGTCTCATCTATTTGCTCTTCTTCTTGTTATTCTTGGTGTGCAACATCTGTGATGGCCGATAAATTGGTTTTCCTACGCGTACGTCTTCTCTCTGATGTTATAGGTCGAGTGTGTGAACCACTTTGCTCAGTAGAAGTAGTGTTGCGTGTCCCCTACATATCTATACACAATAAAATGGTTAATTACTATTTTAAAAAAATCATTTCAGGCAGGGTCGACCTTGATATGCTGACCTGTACAAAGTAGGGTCGGCGTTGAAGCTCGTCCATGGTGATGAGCTTCGTTATTGCCTATTTTCGTGCAAAACACATTGAAAAACACCCATAAATATTGCATTTCATGAATAAAAGTGAATATAAACAAAAATAACTATTAAAATATGCATTTCTTACCGATTCAAAGGATTAATCATCAAAATACTTTTGAAGACGACTAGTGGTGATTTACTCCAAATTGGGTCCAAATGATGCTTTCCTAGCTTCAGTATTATTCAAACTAAGATAAAAAAAAATGAAAATAGTAGGCTTTGAAGTTAGAGGCTAGGGTTTTGAAAAAGAAGAAGTAGTGGAGAAGAAGAAGATACCGAGAGTAGGTTTGGGGTGGGGTACGTGGGTGAAGGGTAGTTTAGAAAGTTTTGTGTTTTTGACTGGGATAGAAAGAATGTATACGTTTTAGGATGGGATTGTATTGGTAACTAGGGTGTAAATAGTTCATAAGTAGGGTCTATTTAACTGCTCTAAAAAAATCACTTATTGCTTCTTCTTTTTCTTTGAAGTAAACAGGGATTGTTTAGGGTGACATGTAATTATATTAGTAGAAAGCATATAGATGTGTTGCGTGTGTCACAATTGCTTTTTCAGGTGAACAAAAAAATTACAATGTCCCTAGGTAGTGACTTAGTTGTTCAAAATAGTCTTTATGTTATATGTGTATATATTTGTGCTAAAACAAGAAAGATTAAGTACATAAAGAGGGGATCTCTGAGTTATGAGCATTAAGCTATATTAGATTTTTGCTGTAGGTAAGACAAAAATATGTTGGAGTATAAAAGGCCAGTATTTTATTTATTTTAACTTTTTTTCATTGTTTGGGGTATCTTTTGTTAGTTAAATTTGTTAATGACCACGGAGGGTTCAAATCTCATAAGCCTAAGTTGTGCCCATATTAAGCGTTTATTGTGACCTTATTAGACTATCTTTTCTTAACAACGATGAGGTTGAATCACATTAATCTGTTTCTTGTATTTTGCCATATTAAAGGTGGAGTTGATAGTTATTACTAATCTATCTCGAGATGAATTGGTGGATCGGTGATGATGTCAATGAAAAGGAAAGAAAAGGCAAAAGATAGAAAGCAACCAAGCATGTGTAAAGCTTTATTAAAGTGGAACGAAATTAAAATTGGGGGAACAAAAACATAAAATTGGATGATGGATTATTGGGGCCACCGAGGATTCGTGACTTTCCCTCAAATGTTTTGGGCCCCCAAGAAGACACATCGTCGTTTAGTGAATAGATGATGAAAAGATAGATACATTGATACAATCCATTCCGAGAATCTCTCTTCTCTTATTCAGATGCGGGCTCCAGTTGGCTTCATTCATGTGAACCTGAGACAGCTATTGCCTAACGGAGGAAACCATGCATGTGAATTTGTTTACTTGAAAACATAACAACTACGTATAGTTAGTTAGTTTGTTATCTCACCCCTTCCCAACCTATTCCCAATTACTGCTATATATATATATATAGGCCATGTAACCGGTTAGGTTGAAGCTAAATTCCAACTCGATCAATCCAAATTAGTTTACGTTGGACATTTCCAATCCAATCTAATTTAAAATGTTCCTTAAACTTAACTCAAACTAGTTCAAGTTGATTTTAGATTTTATAATAATTTTAGTATAAATTAACTTAAATAATATAAGAGTAAAGTAATTAAAATTACTTCATTAATAATATATTTTATCATATAAATAAAGGTGTTATGATAAGAAAATTTAATTTAGTTTTAAGTAATAAGGACTTCAATGCAAAGTAATAATTTATATTAAAAAAAAAATTGTTCAGTGTTTTATATTAATTATAACACAATAGTATTATCTTATAAAACTAATTATTAAAACTTATTAATATCATTAAATATTTTCAATTCGAGTAGAGTTAGATTGAGTTGATTTATGATTAAATTTCAACCTAATTTAAATTAAATCCGGTTAAAGATTTGTCAACTTAATCTAACTCAAATATTTCACCGACTCAAGCCAACCCATTAATTTTTATTAGGTTAAATCGGTTTAGTTACACCCAATTGTAGGTAAAGGAAAGAAGGAAAGATCTTGGATCACAGTTGCGCTACCATTCTGACACGTATGACGTGTCATATATACCTCACTCGAGGCTGCACTGCTCTCTGCCCCGTAAATATCACCCGCATGCCTGCATCCATCCAAACTCACGAACATATGCATAAATATATATAATAGGCACAAATTATTTTTCTATTTTATACATTTTCAATTATACGACGTTTTCTGCACTACATATCTCATGTCTAGACTAAGCACTTTTTTATATAAGCCCTTGGCGTTAACGAAGAGATTAAATTATATTTACAACAAATAAATAAAATAATAGTTGCAAAGGTAATATAATAGATTGTAGGTTATGAACTTGATGGAATATAAAGATGTTACAAATTAGTTACTTTCATAGTTTAGAGGTTATGGAATAGTAAATGGTAGTATTCAAATACATTTACAACAAAATTTATTTTATTTTTCTTTCTTTAGTTATTTATTAAAGTTATTATTTGGACTTTATGATCATAATAAAGCCACTATGAATTATTAATAATGGATAAGTGGTAAGAGCTGTTGGGAATCTTTAATATATGTTACTAAGTTAATTATGAGGGCAGCAATTATTCTTGAATGTCCAATGACTAAGAAATTAAGTCCTTCACAACAAGAGGAGCGTTGATAGTAGTACACAATTATCACATTTCAGAACTACCAGCTATATATATATATATCTCCCTTTAGGATAGTTTATAGCTAGCATATCTACTTATAGCTTTTATCATTAACTGATAATTAAGATGCCGAGACTACAATACATTTCCAGGGTGTTGTAATGGGGATTAATTAGTAATATGAAGCATGTCCATAGTAATTGGTTCAGTTTATGATCAAAAGCTATAAATCTTCAATCAGCAACAGATCATATCCGTTCTTTTCACACGGTTAATACGTGTCTTAACTACCAATTATTAATTAACCAAATCATGGCGTGGTTTATCTCTGTGTGTGATTTCCCTGAATTAGCAACTTCATCATTTAGCAGTAGGATTGTGATCATATAATATGACCTCATATTTACTTCTTAATTTCATATGTAATTATTGGTCCCCACTATACATTAAGGATGGGGTGGATATTTAAGATGGAAACGTAAGTTGTGGGGTGGAGCTTGGGCATGAAAGCTGGCTTACCTACTCTTAAAGATCCCGCTTAATTATGTTTGACGTGCCTAAACTTAAATGAAATTCTTAGAGGGGGTCACTGTATTGAATCCAAAATGAAGTTAACATATCTGTATAATACAAGCATTATCACTCCTTGATCTAGCAATTATATTATTATTAACAATGATTTGAGAAAGACCAATATTGTATTATAATTCAAATGTGATTTAATGGCCTTGTTTGTGAGTGTTTTTGTAAAATATGAGTGAAGTAAAAATATTTTTAGAGGTATTTGACAACAGTTATTTTTAGTTAAACTGCAACGAAAAAATAATAATTTTTAATTTTTAGAAAAAATTGAGAGGGAGCGGCTTTTCTGAAAAACACTTAGAATAGATGGGCTTCTCAAAAAATGTTTTTGTCATTATATGTAGAATTATATATGTAAGTATTTTTTAGTTGGTATATGTATATTTGTAAACGGGTTGTTTTTCTCTTCTAATTAATAATCTGGTGGCCCTAATTTTGACAAAACTGTTAAGACCCAATTTGCAATTTCTAAGAAGTGGTTTGGATAGGACGTGAGGGATATGATTATTAGTGATCGACTTGCGACCAAAAGGGTCATTAAATGTGTGTACGTAGTTGTTGAAGAGGATTGAACACAAGAGGGAAAGAAAGAAGAAAGGAGATAAAGCGGAGAGTGGGTTTGGTTTGTCCATCTCCTGTAGATTCCAGTTTCCAGCTCTCGTCCAACCAAAAACACATGTGCTCAGGTTGCTACTGCTGCAGACCAGGCATCTGTCACGTGGACCCCTCCATCGTATCCAAATCCTTTTCATATTCAAATCAAATCTTCATGACTATGGGCCTCATATGCCCTTTCTTATTTCGTTCATCAACTAAAATAGAGGTAAAGTATAGATATACACTACATTAAAAACAGTAATGCTGAAGTAATTTTATGTTTTAATGCACTTTTAAATTTATGTTGATGCCACATTATTTATATATATCATAAAAAAAAAAAGAAATAGTAAAAAATAGTTATATTACACGTATCACATAATATAATATTAAAGAAAATATATTAAGAATTGCATCTCTTCCACATTAAAAAAGGAAAAAAGCGCGAATATTCTATTCTATTAGACTTGTGCGATAAGAATAAAAATAGCGGAAAAAACAAGAAAAAGAAAACAAAGGAAAGTTGACCCTTTTTGAAAAAAGTTTGAGTCAAATGAATTTGTAGACTCAAATGATGGCAAACTAAACTATTTTCACCAAATCGTAAAGTATATTGCAATTTTTATTTTTATTTTTTTATTATTTTTTTGTGTTGGGGGGGATTCTGATTGTTCAAATTTGCTGAACCAATTCTATATAAAAGAGTTTGTTATAGATTTAAATAAGTCAAAAACAAAATAGTGACTTTCAAAGAGTATAAAATGGAAATGAGAAAATGCCATTATTCATCAAGCAAAATTGGTAGAAAAAGAATATTTAAAAAGAGAGAGAGAGAGAGCCAGAGTGAGAGAGCCAAAGAAAAGTTCCTTAATGGGTCAAATTAAGATGATGAGTGAAAGACAAAAACAAAAAGAATCCATTAAAGATGGGACTCTTGTTTTTTTAGAAGAAAAAGATGGGACTCTTTCTCTTATAGTATACATATATAAAAGAAAAATACAGAATTATGTTTTTTGAAAAGAAAAAAAATACAGAAATTAAAAGGTTGTTTTTGTTTGATGAGTGAAGAAATGGGACATACATCAAAATAAACGTGTATTTCTTGAGCTAAACACAGGCAGTGTCGAGCTCGAAATTTCACTCTCATTTTGAACATTGGAGCCCATAAACCCGCTTCTTCATGTAATGAAGTGGTTCATTGTTGCTAAAAAGGAGGCCAAGACGACCCACTACAAGACGAAAACCAAAACCAAATGAAGTAGGGCCGAACCGATTGATCGATCAATCGGTTCGGCCGCAGACCCTTCTATTCCGTGGTTACAGCTCATGAGAGAGAGAGAAGCATGAGAATGTGATGTGTAACGAATGTTCTTCAAATTAATGTTTTTAATTGTAAGCTACTCTGCTCTCTGCGAAAGACCCTGCAATGTGCAAGTGATGAGTCCCTTCCTACCAGGCAGTGAGGTAGAGATATAGCTGTAAGAGCTGTCCTACTTTTTTATTATTATATTCCATCCATTCATAAAACACCAACCGGGTCTCTACCAGAATATTGCAAGATACCGTCAAATTTTTATTTTTTTTTCCCGCACCCTTGGCCTACAAAAGGGCATGTAGCATCCCATTTCCTCCCACTCCACACACTATTTCCTTACGTGAAAGCCTCTTCTGCTTTCTCTCATACTGTCCACTCCCTCTCCCTTTCTACAGTGGGGTAATGAACTGAATCCTTGAACCCATCTTTTATTTTTCTCCTTTCGTTTTAGCTTATTTTGTGCTTTTTAGTACTGTGTTCTTTTTCAACTTACTTAAGAAAAGGATTTGTTTTGCTTCTCACACTGCAGAGATGACGTCCTTCTTGTGGAGTCTTTGTGTGGGTGTGTTGCTTGTGGCTTCAGGAGCTCTTGCTGCCATACCAAGAACGCCTGTGAACGTGCCCTTCTCTAGGAACTATGCGCCAACATGGGCTTTTGATCACATCAAGTACTTCAATGGTGGTAATGACATTCAGCTCACATTGGACAAATACACAGGTAAAAGGATAAAGTTATTACTATTATCCCTGCCTTGGCTTAGGCTTGAACCAGCAAAGCGGCCCTAAGAACCATTTTTTTATTTTTTTTTATTTTTTATAAATATGCTTTTGTAAGGAAATTATGAGATGAGTCTTCTTCATCTTGTTCTTTTTTGGTTCTTACTACTGAACAGGAACTGGCTTTCAATCCAAGGGCTCTTACTTGTTTGGCCACTTCAGCATGCAAATAAAGATGGTTCCAGGGGATTCAGCTGGAACTGTAACTGCTTTCTATGTAAGTGATTCTTCTCTTACATTGAAACAACTGATCATTAGGATTAAAACATTCACTATTAATTGCACCCACACCCCCATATCCCACTTATTGCCCCTTGGGGACTAGCTATCTAGTAGTCATTTTTATGACATTGTGCCTTTTCTTTTCAGCTATCTTCTCAAAACTCGGAGCATGATGAGATAGATTTCGAGTTCCTGGGAAACAGAACTGGGCAGCCTTACATACTTCAAACAAATGTCTTCACAGGAGGGAAGGGAGACAGAGAACAGAGGATCTATCTCTGGTTTGATCCAACCAAAGAATTCCACTCTTATTCAGTTCTGTGGAACATGTTTCAGATAGTGTAAGTTCTTTCTTTCCTCTTCAAAGCTCTGGTAATTAAACACTAACCACTAAGCGAAGCGCCAAATAATGGAAGGGTGAAAAACATCAATAAAAAGACTTGCCGCTTTTTATGGGATGATTTTGGCCGCAACTATGTCCTTCCCCAATTTTTCGTCTTTTCAACAGTTCCAGACGTCTTTTCAGCTTGGTTTTGGGGACTCCCACCCTCCCTATTAGTCCCTTTTTAAAAATGTTATTCATTTATTTTAATACGCTCCGTACTAGTATTATTATGAGCAATGCTTCAACAATAAACTTATCAAAATTTTCAATAATAATAATATATACCCCATGTACTAGATTTTAGTTGTCTTCCACTGATGAGTCAAATTAATTATTTATTTCCTCTTCCTTTTATTTTTGTTTATTTTTTCATAACATTTGATATTAATATAAATAATTGATATTTAATCACTATTATAATTTTTACATGTATGTGGTTGTGCGCGACAGATTCTTTGTGGACGATGTACCCATTAGAGTATTCAAGAACTGCAAAGATTTGGGGGTAAGATTCCCATTCTATCAACCGATGAAGATATATTCGAGCCTGTGGAATGCAGACGACTGGGCCACAAGGGGCGGTGTGGAGAAGACGGATTGGTCCAAAGCACCATTTATAGCCTCATACAGGGGCTTCCATGTCGACGGCTGTGAGGCATCGGTCAATGCGAAGTTCTGTGCGACACAAGGCAAGCGCTGGTGGGATCAGAAGGAGTTCCAAGATCTAGACGGTTTGCAGTACAGGAGGTTGCAATGGGTCCGACAAAAATACACCATCTACAACTACTGCACCGATAGGACTCGCTTCCCTACCATGGCGCCTGAATGCAAGAGAGACAGAGACGTCTAAAATTCACATGCGAATGTGTGCTTCGATATATATACGATCGATTTCGTATATTTACTCTCTTTATCTATTATGATCCTACTCTTTTGTTGTATGACATTGTTCTTTTCTACTACCTCTTGTACTAGTACTACTACTACTACTACTGTCTACAATTACAATGTGTTCATTGGGAGGGAGGTAAGACACGGTGGGTTTAAGGGTTTATGGTTGGGAAGCAGATGACAAAAGTATTGATTTGCACCTGGGGATTATTCATGTATGTATACGGTTCTTGTTATTGCTAATAAATGAAATGCAGTTATACCTATTCTATTTTACATAATTAATTGGACTCGATCAAGATTTA
The DNA here is from genome assembly GCA_035771175.1 of Paratinospora sagittata. NCBI lineage: Eukaryota > Viridiplantae > Streptophyta > Magnoliopsida > Ranunculales > Menispermaceae > Paratinospora > Paratinospora sagittata. Next base: position 487,809 of record CM069602.1, on the reverse strand, counting down.
ATTATGTGTGTACCCTTAATTAATTACAAATGCCTTAGTCTTGTAGGATGCGTATTTGAATTAAATGTATGCCTATACATATCATGGCTTGGTTGATCATTATTGTACATACATAAGTGATTGTCACACAATACATATGCATCTGTGCATTAGAGTACTGCTTGAGTGTTTCTATAAAAACACAAACACGACTTCAAAGCAAATCCCTTTGATCTATACTTGCCATGGTCGGTTCCATCATTTAGAATAAAAGATTTATCATTGTATAATTAAATTATTATTGCCATTGTCATTGTACATTTATATATATCATGGTATGTATAAATTATATTATGACTTATCTTCTTCCTGATTAAGCCATTCAAGGGATCTTCGCCTGGAAAGCCAATTGAGAAAATAAAGCGTGGCATATAACTCCTTTTTTTAATGTAAAATCTACCCAAGATCTCCACCAACCAATACATAAAAATAAAAATGAAGACATTCTTGACATTTTAAACATTGATTTGAAGATAGAAAAAAAAAAAAAAAGGCTTTTAACCTTTTCGCATAAACTTTACTACAAGAAAAAAGTTAGGGGGCTGTTAAGATAATTATCAATAATATACTAATTAAGCTTATAAATAAAATAAAATATTGTATGAGATCACAAACATTAATTTTTCCCTTTCATATTTTTCTTTTTACAGATACATAATGGCCAAGGTTTGTCTTTGAATGTATTACCTCAAAGCCACACAATATTTCAAACCACTAAGCCAAGGGGTCAACCTTTCCCTTTTACATTAACGTTAAGATACCCCTTTGCTCCAATTTAGAGAATTTTGTGATAATTTTGAATGGTCTACGGCTTACAACACTTCAGAGGGGAGTGTTGCGAGGCATTGTGAGCCGGACTGGGCATTCATATATATACTAATTACAGGACCCAGCTTAACCTCCTTTGTTTCATTGTAGGGTTTTCATATCCTTATTAGAAAGCTTTGTGTGCATGGGCACTATCTCGCTTCCACTCTGTTCAACAAAGGCTAAGTCATAGTTTGATTAAGATTTATGTGATTAAACTAAGTTTTACATAAGATATAGAAATAGAGAGACCGCTACTCTTTCCTATTTTGAATTATAAACAAAAAAGATTATTTAGGATTGCTTGGAGAGAATCCTGATTTCCAAGGAAATAATTCAATTTTTTTGTTTTATAAATCAGAGGTAACCTTTATTCTGTTATTCTGTTTAAATACAGGGGATCATACAATGGATAATAGTCACCAAGGACCGAGTAAAAAGAACGTTAAAAACAAACTATTATGAATCCCAACAAATCAGCCCACTAACAACCCAAGCAATATTATTCTAACTAATTAAGACTTATTCAAAATAAACAACTAAACATACAATTTATGCAAACAAGTAACACAATCCTCCTTCTTTACCATGCTTGGAATTGGTCCTGACAGAGTTAAGTTTCCTAGCTAGTCTCAACTCTTGTGTAGGTTTAATCCATTCAACTTAGACATTCATGTAGGGTTTCACTGTTCAGGCTAAGTTAATTTCATTCTTCTAACCGTAATCACAGTCAAAATCTGCGTAGACATGGTAAAAATGTTTAAATTGTACATATGTGCATGCATTCAAAGATTTGAACTGTTCATTTATATATACATGTGTTTCTCATGCGATCAAAAGAGGTTGGGGAGGGGGTCGTCCCTCGGGCCTTATGAGTTCCTTGAACTTGGTCATGTTCGTAGTTTCTGCAGTGAAGTATTTAATCGTATCTACCATAGCGAGTTGAAGTGTCTCCGTCGGCAAATTGATCTCCATAACTCCTCCATAATTAAACTGTCGGTGATACTTTGAAACAGTACTTCACAGACCACAGCATCCACACTGCGATTTCATGTCCATATTAGTCCATGCATCAAGACTCGTTAAATCACTTTAACTTCACTTCTATCTTTTTTCATATAAATATATGTATATATATATATATATATATATAGAATAATTTTTTTTATTTTGATTTAACAAAGTTTAAAGCTATTAAAAACCAAAATTTGGTGTTCTAGTGTCAACAAAAATGCACGCACTCTCTCTACGTGCATGTCCCACAAATTAACCACAGTCATCAGTGACGGTGGCCGACTCTATAAACGTCGCTTCATCTTTTTCTTTCGTGAAAAAGGGCACCCCGCCTTCGTTCATTTTCAATGTGAGTTAAGTAGCTTTATCAATTAATCATTGCCCCCCTCCCACCTCTGACTCTTAAAAAAAAAAAAAAAAAAAAAAAAAAAAAAAAGGGAAACAACAAGTAGCTTCATTTAATTAGTATTTCCGCCACTGATCTTGACGAATGTCCCATTCTCAATACATAAATGGTTAGCCCAGAACAAATCATGTAATCCATGTTCTCAATATATATATATATGCATGATTCAAACCTAACCTACCCCTATCATGTCCTGATTTCAATTCTTTGAATTAATAATGCTTTCTTTTCCTTATAAGGCACGAGAAGGGATGTGCCTTTCATAGACTTCACCAAATTATAATATCCAGCTCATCGCAAGAGATCTCATGCCACCTAACATTTACAAGTTCAATAATTATATTTATTAATCAGGGATACAGGCTCAACGTCCTGATTATTATCCATATTGCTATGCTGATTTCTTTTCACTTATTAGTGCTGTGTGAGAGTGCGATAAAAACTGTGTTGAGGCACGAAATCAGGAGAAATGTAAAGTTGGCGTATTTGAGAAGCCAAATGGCGATTGTGGTTTGTGTGCAACGTGATTCTTTAGTGATTTAAAGAAGCATCCTTCTCCTTGCTTCTCCGTTGTTTGTTTGCGTTTTAAGGAAGCTTGTTTCGTCCAAAACATTGCCCAAAGACTCGTAAGAAAATGAGTAATACTCGACAACTAGTGTAACACTTCAATTTTTACCAAAATAAAAAAATTAAAGTTTTACATTCTTGGACATCAACTTTGATCTCTACATATTTCTTAAAATTATTTAAAGTGATTAAAATAATATACAAAATTTAATTTACACATTTTTACGTAGCAGAACCTACACAAAACTTTCCTAGATCTAAGTTGATATTCGCCCATCGTGGTTCACTTTCATGACGTCCGTCTAACTTTCTCCAAAACCTAAAAATATAGAAAAAGTAAGCTAAAAAGCTCAGTCGTCCACCCAATAGTTCTCACATATTATACATATCAATAGTATATTATTCAATAATAACAAACACGCACTATAATTGCAACAATCATAATATCAAGATCAACATATATGAAAAACATGTGCATAACATCCAAACCAGCTTATAGATATTCAATTAACCATAGATCAAATACATGCGCATGAGCAATTTCTTTTACCACCAAATTAAAAGGGTAAATCTATACTCAATGATTATATTTAACACACAGCAAGGGCCAATCTCATCCAAAATCAATGAGCATGATGGATGAATGCAACACTATAGAAATGAATCAAACCTTAGGAATCATTCCTTTGTTCTTCTTTTTAGCAAAATTTCCTATTTCAAGAATCTTCCAATATTTCAAACACCAAAAGAAAAAGTAAGAGAAAAAAAAATAATCAAAAGGTGCCTTCCCTTACCCCACCACCCCTATTTATTGGATGGATTTTTTTTGTTTTTTCCTCGTAATGTCCTTGAACTTTGAGGATAATAACATTTATGTCCTTTTTTTCATAAATAACCTGATTTTTGTGATATTTACATTTATGTCTTTTTGAGTTTTAATAATTAATTGTATGGTGTTTAATTGTATGATCCTAAGGTTTCAATTAGTTTGGTTTAAGGGTATTACAACTAGAATGTAGAACCCTAGTATTAAGGGGGTAAAACCCTGATAACAAAAGGATAAAACCCCACAGCAACTGATAAATCTAATAACAAGAAGACATAACCCTCACAATAAGATTTCTTTATTAACCTTGATCCTGGGTAATACAATGACATCAACTTCAATATTTCTTCTTAATTTCATTAATTATTACATACTGAGACAACATAAGAAATCGATCAACTAAACATTTAATTAATTAAAAGTAAAATGCAAGGAGATCTAAAAGATAAACCCCACTTGCCATTAACTAGTCATTACTACGAACGATTTTGCATTTGAAATCGTTGAGAAAAAATTGTTGGGATTTGGAACTGGATTGGGCTAAAAGGCCTAAATTCTATATTGATTCAATGGAGAGAGCATTATGCAGGACAATTATTGTATCTTCTTCTTGTTTGGGCCCGGAATGTAGTGCTGGGCTTGTTTACATGAACATCAACGTGGCGTTTTGAAGTCTCTGTATAACTTCAGCATGGTTCTTTAGTGATGCAGTCGTCAAAAATGACTAACATGATATTATTCTTTCAACAATTTGGTGAAAGTATGCTTTATGTACTTAATATTAAGGTGACTGACAAATTTTATGTTACAGTAGCTTTTCTTTTATTATTTTAAACTAGTTGCATCATATTTATTTTCCTGAATCTTACTTGTTAAAATTTTTTGCCGTAAGTATTTGTAAAGTTCACTTTATAATCACACAGCGCGGTGGGAATACATGTTTGTACAATTGAGCCTTTTAAATTAACACCAAATTAATTTAAACTGCAGTCACATGTTTGATTTATTTATAGAAGGAAAAGGTACCTCTGACAATTCAAGTGTATATATGAGTTTATATAAATCTCTATAGGAAAATGTTATTTTACCCGTAAAAAGTATCATGTGCAACTACACATATATGTCTATTGAATATAACTCTTTTGCACATCTCAATATTTGTAATACATATTTGTGTAGTTGCAAAATTTCAGTTAGAATAATATTTCTGATCTCCCCCTCTCTCTCTCTCTCTCTCTCTCTCTCTCTCTCTATATATATATATATATATATGTGCCCCCTATTCACATCAAAAGAAAGAAAAAAAAAAAAACGTTATGGCTTCTACTAACATGAACTATATGGCCTGTCACTGGCCATCTCATCTCATCACGTGTCGGTGGTGGTTAGAGGTGTATATAGGTTGAGTTAGGCTGGTTGAGGGTCAAAATCTAACCTAACCTAAATAAGTCAAGTTGGTAAATTTAAAATTTAACCTAACCCAATTTGTCCCCTAACCCAACCCAACCTAAACAGTTTAGGTTGGATCAGTTGATCGGGTTGAACTTGAGCCTAATATTTAGTCAATTTTAACTTACCTCTCCACCTTTAATTAGAGGTTAACTTTTAAACCAAATTTACATCTTTCAAAATTCCAAATTCATGTAAGTAGCCTTAAATAAAATATGTTCGACACTAATATTCTTAACTTTATTTCACCTATCATTATCAAAAAATAATAAAATAAAATAAACATAAAAGAACATACATAAACATTTAAAACATTTAAAGACTGAGCTGGTGACCCAACCTAAACATTTTGATTAATCACAAACATTAAATTTCTTTAATGTTTGTAATTAATTTTGGGTGTGTTTTTGGATTTTGTTGTTTTTAATTTCGGTTTTTGTTTATTTTTCATGTTTATGGATCTGCTTCTTGTGTTTGAAATAAAAAAAGATGTTTTTAAAAAATAAAAATAAAAATTGGGTGTGTTTTGAAATTGGTTTTCAATTGGGGGAAATGTGTAATTCTTTCTGTATCGGTGATTCTCTTGTGATTTTCTATCTATGTTATTAAATAATTAATGCCGACCACTTGATACTTTTTTAATTTTCAGAAAAGGGGGTAATGCATTTTTGAAATTGAACTAGATTATATGAGTTTATAAATTTTAAAATTAGTAATGTTGGTTCGGGTCGGGTTACTCGGGTTTTTATAGGTTGAACCCGTGATTCAATCCAAACTGATCAGTTTGGATATTTTAGAACTCAACGCAACTCAACCTAACTAAAACTAACCCAAAAGATTCAGTTCGGTAAGGTTGGTCGGGTTGATGAACACCCCTCAAGGTGGTTGTTGCTTGTTGTTCTGTTAGATTGACGGAGGCCCTTGCTCCAAGGCCCAATATGATTCTAAGATGATGGCTGGCCCAATCCTGCCCTAGGGAAGCTAATTCTGACGTCTAGTATCTTCAAATGTATCCACATAAAATAAGAATTAAAAATAAAAATTGAAATAAAGAAAACGACCTCTATACATGTTTATGTAAAAATATATATATATATACGTATACATGTGTACAGCAGGGTGGTCCTGAAACTGACCTTTTCTTTCAGCCAATAACAAACAACAAACAACAAACAAAAAACAAACCCTTTTCATTTATATATGGAATAATACAAAAAATCTCGTATGTGTCCCCGAAAGCAAGGCAGAGAATAAGGAAGGGAGGGCCCATTCGCCTTTCCTCTTCATTGAATCATGGCGTATAAGGCAGTTCGTTCCTTGGCGCAATCAATTACTTACTTAATAATGAGAGATCTCAAAAGAAAAAGAAACCACAAAAAGCGAGCCTTACGACAGACACCTATATATCTTAATTTACATACATTTGTAAGGGGCGAGAGACCCCACTAGAATAACACCTTTTCTTTCTTTGTTTCTACCATACTGTATATGTAATAAAATTAAGGGAAATTACTCCATGTTAATTTTGAGCCCTACCCCTTGGGCCTTTGGGCACAACCTTTCAAAAGCTGGCTTGATTATGGAAACGAAATTAATTCTTTTTTTCTTTTTCTTTTTTATTCAATAGAATGACAGACCATTAAGGTCTTACAAAGGAATAACTAGTAGCATCAGCTAAGAGCAGGTTACATAATTCAGAAGGAGGAGTATCAAGATATACTAAACTAGTAGTCTGCAATGATCCCATGTTAGCTAAGAAATCGGCACAATAGTTACCCTCCCGGAGAGCATGAGAAATGTTGTAGAAGAGACTGACAGTCATAAAGTAGAACATATAACGGGTGATGAACAGGTAAAGATCCTTCGAGCAACTGAACGGAAGATAAGGAGTCAGTTTCTATAATGAGTTTATCCACATGTAGCTCCCAAGCCAACTTCAAACGCCCTTGAATTGCCCCAAGTTCAGCCACCATATTAGTCGCGTGGCTAAGAAAACCACAAAAACCTTTTATCTACTTGCCTGAACTGGTACGAAGAAGCTCTCCAATGCTAGCTTTCCTTCGATTTCCTTTGGCAGCTCTGTCCGTATTTAATTTAATCCAATCATTTGGAGGAAAAGTCCACTTCACTAACTTTGGGCAACGCAAATGAAACTCATTACTATGCGGCAGAAATGCTGAAATCAGATTTGAGGCAAGTGATCGCACTTGCCGTTGCAAAACCCAGAAGAGTAACCGATACTCCCTCAAAAATTTCCTTATTACGAGAAGTTCAAAGACACCAAAGAGCTACAATGAAGAACTAAGTCCATTTTTTAGAAATACCATGACCTGGGTGGAAAGTAGCATGAGTGAAAATCCAGGTAGAAATATCCATGCTGAAGAAAGGTTGTTGTAAATGCAGGGGTACTGATATTCTCCAAAAATCAGCTGCAACTTTACACTCTCTTAGCACATGGGAGATAGTTTCAGGACAGTTTAAGCAACGAGTACATATACGATCAACCACCAAACTCCTTCGAAACCGCATGTGATTAGTGAGTAAGTTGTTGTGGATAATCAACCACACGAAGAATTTTAACTTCTGAGGACACTCAACTGCCAGATCCAATTCCAATGATTCCCACGTGAAGAAGATTCCACATTAGAAAATAACCGGTATGCAGATTTGACAGAGAAAACTCCATTAGCTGTAGCAGACCAAATGAGGCAATCTTCAATGTTACAATAAGAAATTGGAACTGCTCTGATACACGCAACAAGATCGGGAGGCAAAAGAGAACTAAGCTGCTCCAACTGCCAATTTCCATTAGCATCACCAAAATCTCTAAGAAGCAGAGAAGAAGAAGAGAAGGAGATAGGTTGAAAGGGAAAGTTATTCAAGGAATAATTTCCAACCCACTTATCCGTCCAAAAGTTACCAAATTACCATTTCCCACACACCAAACAAGGCCAGATTTGAGGAAGGCCATACTTCGTATAATACCTTTCCAAGTGGAAGAGGCAACACTTGAAAATGTACACTGAAGAATATCCTGAGATCGAACATATTTCTCCCTCGCAATAGCACACCATAATCTTGAGTCATCCTTTAGAAGTTTCCAACCTAATTTGGAGATAAAACTATCAAACTTTTCAGATTGATTTCTCACCTCATTAAAATCTCCCATTAGTAACCAATAGGAGATGGTTGTTGTGGCGACCTCTTATTGGATGAGACCGGATCGGTACAAAATATCACATAAATAATATAAAAACGTACATGATACTTTGTCAGCCTTCTAATATACCAAATTTTTTAAAAATTTTGACAACATATTCTCATAAAATAGACAAAGTCACAAGTTCAAATGCCACCTGATTATTCAAAAATAATTTTTATAAATTATCATTTTATTTTCATAGCATATAACATATTCACATAATTTATAGTTATCCACAAATCTCATATAACATCCATGAACATTTCATATCTCATCACATATCCGTATTAAGATTTTTTAATCCAAATCACTTACATAATTATAACCTCATAATTACACATTCAACCAAATTATTCATCTAGATGATAAAATATAAATAAGATGTTAATAGTATAAATATATTTATCAAAATACAAAGTTTCTAATTTCTTCAAAAAAATATACAACCAATAATATATAGGAGTCTGTAACTCCTCATGAGACTTGCTCTTTCCTTTAGAATCTTTACCTGAAATATTAAAAAATATAGAATAAGCAACCACAAGCTCACTGAATATTTCTTATTATGACATTATATATACATTTATAAAAAATTAAAAAAAAACTATTTATTTCAAATAATTAAAACAAACATATTCAGTGATCAAATAATATAATACATGCTTAACATATAATGATTTAATGAAATTTCTTTTAAACAATATCATTTAAAAATCATATTGATCTCTCTCATTCTAGGTAATTGAGTGAGTTTGCTCCTTATATGCACCAATGAGGAGTGCATTGACCTCAAATTACTTATTTATCAATTACGTCATTTTTATGTCTTTTATCTTATGCTAGAAATGCACCAATCAGAATTATTAAAACCATCAATCCTTTGAGTCTGTTCTCTGAGATTTAGACTAATAATAATGCTTTACATGTCAATAACTTACTTTGGTACTTCTATTGACATGTTCCTATGCATCAAAACTATTTCATAATTTTAAATCAAATAAATGTATCATAACATGCAAACTATTTAAAATTAATTTCATATAATACAATGTCATATAAGAAGACCAAAGTAAAGAAATAATTACCGTCCAAGACTTTTTAAACCCAAGTCCTCTTATTATCGTTACAATTCAAATCCGCTTTAATGATTTTATTGTTTCAACATTTCACGTTCTTTCAATATATCTGTTGATGCACTTATTATACTGGAATTGAAATGCTTTTCCAACAATTCCTTCCACATAATATCTGTGTAAAACAAATTAAGTGATAGAATTAATGCTTTTAGAAAAGCATTGGTCAGGGTGCGTGGTGAAGTGGGCTAGAAAACTGGTAGATGGCTGGGGTAGGCCAGGCCGGCCGGTGGTGAAAAAGAAGGGATTTTGCCAATTTGGAATACGGATGGATAAAAACAGAGAAAGAACCAAAAACCCACATTACGATTCATGCGTGTTGACGTACAGTCGTGTTACTTCTCTGCTACTGTTAATTGGTGGAGCTTTCAAGCTATAAGGGACCACGCGAGAACATCATTTATCTATTAAGTGAGAACAGTTTCTGGTCCCGATGAATAGCGTTGTCATGATTTTTATCAATTTGCGTACGAATTGGTTCACACCTCATATCACGCCTATATGAATGTTACTTTATTTGTATGAGAGTCGAAAAACAAATAGAGCCAAAGAGATTGAAAATTTTACATTATTTTGTTATAAATCAACCTTATATCAGCTTTATAATTTAAATTTATTTAAATAATATAATTTTTAATAAAGAAAAATTTAATGTAGAGGCTATGAACATTAAATTTATAATAATTGATATAAAAATTTTAATCCAATTAATAAATCAATGTTTGGTAATCACAACCTTCGCATTTGGGACTTCCTTTCAATTAACTTGGCCCTTTATTATTTGCATCACAAAGATGGTGTTAGCTAGCTAGTATTGTACATTAAATTAAAATGCATTCATTAAGAAAGAATGGTGCAAATGAGATTTGTATGTTAACAGCTACTCCACCACAAACTTTTACGTATCTTAAACGACAGTGCTCAAGCATGCTGAAAAATCTAAGCATACAGTAATGCACTCTTTTTGGACTTTTGGAGACGGAAAGACCTCGATACTACTCTTTGTTATCATCGTTTGACTTTCAAATGAAATGAAATCAAATTATGAAAAGGTTCATGTATGTCTTTTATAAAATTAGAAGCGTCCACACACCGTGTAACCATCAGAGAACAGTAATGTTAGAGGCAATGAAAGCACTATATTAATTATCATATATATATATATAGTAGAACTGTATGAACTTTTTTAACCATTTTTTTTTTTTTTTGTAATCAAACTTTTTTAACTTTAATTCATTAAAAATAACACTTTTTCAATAAAGCAACAAATCTAACTTATTTAATGTCTAATGAAGAGGTTTGATATATTATATTTGTAATAATTAATGTAAAAATGTCAATCTTCATAACATTTTCTACAAAAAATAAAATAAAAATTAGGAGCTTTCAAAAACAAAAACAAAATAATAATAATAATAGGAAAAGAAAAATCGGGGTTGGTATTAGTCCATGTCGTGGCTGGTGAAAGGTAAGAGTACTGCATGGACCTGGCAAGGTCGCTAGCCAGCTTGCCAGCATCTAGTCTAGTGTGTTGTCAAAGGAGAAACTTATCCCCTTGGGAGACCCACGACAATACACGAGAAAGAGTAGATAAAGCAGGAGCAGCTTGCCCTGCCGCTTTGGACCACGTGATGGGCGTGATTGTAAATAGAAACAATTGACACATTCCAAAACTGTGATATTGTATGCCACCATTAAATCAAATTAAACAGGGTATGCATGCATAAGGACGATACCCACGTTCGTTGAGTGATTAAAAGTTTAAAACTTCTTTTTCCGTATCTATTATAAAGAGGTGAGAAAATATGAAAGTGACTTAACTACGAATTCAATAGGTGCAATGACTAGCAACATACAAAACTTTTGAAATTTTGAAAAGAATTGCTAGAAAAGCTAATATCAACATATATAACTAGCAATATCCTTCAAAAAAAAAATCATAACTAGTAATATAGCATCAAGATGCAACAACTAGCTTCTTGATGATCGTGGTTGAATTATGATCTGTAATTTGGAGTTGTGAAATGTAAGGATATGCTATGTCACGTGTCTAACTGTTAAGTGTACAGCTGTGTTTTTAGTTATTTTTTTTATATTATTCTAACTAACCTGTCTAACCTACTATAAATAAGTGTAATGTGGTTCTCTCATATAATAATAAAAATAATGGAGCGGGGGTTGGGCGCTGGGAAAGAAAGTGAGGTAGTGCGTGTGTGAGAAATTGACCGCTGCGACCCCACTGGCGTACGACCATGTTTAACCTAACCTAAGCTAAACGGGGTATCAGGAAATCCGTCAGAAGGCAGAAAAAACAGTAGAGAGAGAGAGAAGGGCACGCTGTTCAATAGAAGAGAAATGGGAGGGTCGGGACAGTCCGGAGCAGCCCGGGTCAGTAGCCGACGCTGTCCAAAAACACATTAATAGAGTAGCTAGTGTTGAGCAGCACAGACTCAACACTCTGTGGGACTCGCCTTTTTGGGCTCTCTTCGTCCTCTCACCGACTTGGACGCTTCTTTTAACCCCATACTCTATTTATGTGTAGACGCTCTTACTCTATATTCAGTATCAAATAGCAATTAACAACGCCACCCACTCTCTGTTTACACCAAATAATTCCTGACCTACATCTCTTTCTCTTTCTCTATTTACCAAAGAAAAAACAGTAGAACGGACAAACAAACAAATGATTTAATAACAGCAACCGTATCAGATAAACCAGACAGATAATGTCAAAAATAATAATAAAAAGTTAAAAATAAAATAGAAAAAGGCACGTCTAGCTCCACGTCCCCACCAGCAGTGGAAGTAACAGACCAAGAATGATTGGTGAACATTCATAAAATGTGCATTTTTTTTTTTAATGCAGAAGATGTGATAATATATTTATTTTATCGTTAAATGCTAAAATAACTTGGTTAATTTAATTGAAACAATCTTTGACAAAAAAAAAATAAAAATTTAATTGAAACAATATTTGAGACATTAGCACCATTCATCTTTTTCAAATAAAAAATGGTATAACATAATTTAAGTAATATATCATCGGTATACAACTATAGATGTCCCTAGTGATTATGTCGTACAAGAATATGTCCCTCCATATCAAGTCTAATTTGATTATATACAATACTATAAAATCTGGGAACTTTCTTTTTTAAAAAAAGTTTCATTCAGTTTCATGTTAATAATATTGTTTCCATGTCTTACATATTTTGATTTAAGAACATGGGCATAAACTAGTTAATTAATTACAAATGACATTATTGAGCGGTTGTTGAGATGGCAAAATGTAGAAGCACGTGATGGGGTGGTGCAGTGCTTCCTCCCCGGCTAACTGCGAGTAAGTGGGGGGAAGTTGGGAGGAACCACACAAATCAATATAATTACCCAGCCGTGCGGAAAGCACTGTATGTCCTTCTACTTCTTGCGTCTTGCTTCTTGTGTGTGATATATACTGTAGTATAGTGGGGATTCTTAAAAGATTAAAAGACCCCACCATGTTAATTACTAATTGTATGGACTCCCATCTCTTCTAGTAAGTAAATGAAGAAGACACGACAGGACGACAAATGATCATTGACGCATCCTTCTGAGATTTCCTTCCTTTTATAACTCCTCTATTATATGTATGTATGGGGAGGGACCAAGGGGGAGTGATATGGCATATATACAATCTATCTAGATAGCTAGTGCTCCCAGAAGGAGACCCCTGCCTCACCACTGGGCCCAATCCTCCATCCTCCCATCTCTCTTTCTCTCTCTCAATTATGATCCATACATGTTAACAAAATTCAATCAGAAATCACTATTAATTGTTGTCCGTGGGGGGTGCTTTTGGAATCAATCGTCTAACATTATCAACTCGTGTACAGATACGCACGTATGACTCGAGAAAATACATATAACATAGTCAAATCTTTTCTTCAATAATAACAGAGTTAAAAAGAATACGCTCTATATGAATTCAAGCGGCGTTCACAATTTAGGCACGCCATATATATGTTTATATAAACAGTACTAGAAGACATTATCCAAAAATAATTACTGCATGTCTTTTCTAGTTAATTCTTTATGGACATTATTATAACTCTTTCCGGTGTGCATGCTTTTTCTATTTTATACAGCGTTAATTATCTGTGAGATTCGGAAAAAGTATATATGTTTGATTGAATAATCAATGATCTGGTCGGTGATATATATATATATTTATACAATAAGTATCGATTGAGGTCTATCTGTGGAAGATGATAGATTGGATCTGGATTTGGAGGTTTAAATTAAATAACATTGTACGTCTTATCTGTTATTAATATGAAGAATTAGGTTCAAGTGTTGTAAACAATTTTTAAATGACACAAGGTATTAATTAATATAAACCAGGTATCTTTATTAAAAATAAAATAAAATAAGATGAGACAGATATTAAGTGAAATTAATCATCTTGGGTCCTTTCTGCCAGACGAAGGTGACCCTCCCAACCGTCCTATTGTCAATCACTTATAGTTGAACCACTCCGTAACTTTTACATAAATATATATATGAATTCTGCTGACTTCTTCGTCAATAGTAATTAATTAGCCGTCCAATTGTTTTTCCGTAGAAATTAGTATCAATTGGCAAATCATGATAAATTTTTAATAAAACGCCAAAAAAAATAGTAATTTTCAGTACTAAGAAGCCGCCATGTTTAGCCATAGTTTTATAAAACAGAGATAGGTTTAGTAGACGAAAGTGGTCCACTACCAATATATACCATTATAAATTCTCCTAGTAGAAAGGAAATTGAAGGTACAATACGTAATAATTCTGTCACCATCATGGGTCTGTTCCAGAACGAGTGGGCTGTGTTATTTTTTCTTTTCTTTTTGTTTTGGCCGTTACAATGACAAAATTAAATAAAGTCAGGCGAGGGGGCCTTGTTTAATTTCACGAAATAGAAAAAATATAAAAAAAATGTTAGGGGGTCCATTTGAATTGAAGAAGATCGGTATGTGGTAATTAACTTAGAAAATTATGTATGTCATGTAACTTAATTGTGATCATTCCAACCACCCAAATGATGGATGAGCACAAAGTAGTTTGTAGCTAGCAGAGCAGAGTCATTGGTTTCTTGGGGTGGGTCCCGATTCCTCCCAGTGATCCCAATTTTGGGTCACGGACAGATGCGACCGTGTTTATTGCGTGTGCCCCACACAAAGCTAGCTGTTTGAGCTACAACATGTCATGTATCTCGTACTTAGTCAAATGAGTGATGGATGATGCGTGTCCTTAAAATTCCACTTTCATTGGAATCTGTCTTTTATTAATCATTCATTCACCCATATCATATCACTTGAGATGATACCAAAACAATAATATATATAATGTTTATTTAACTTAACTAACGAAACTCGTAATAATCAGCCATCATCCTCCAACTTTTCCTTTTTATCTCCATTCATGATTTCCCACTTTCCCCGATTTCTAAAGGGTGGACGGGATCCAAAATGGGGTTGGTGGGGACACCACGAATACCTTTTAAAAAGAGAGAAAAAAGAAAGAAAGAAGAGGTGGTCTATGAGTCTATTATTTTTTTTTATCTAAGAGGACTCCGTCATGTAATTTTCTATGGTCATTCATTAATTTGGGTCAATAATGACACTTGACAATCACTGTAATCCATCAATTCTAAAATTTTGAGTATTAAGCTAAAACCTTTGCAATGTATTTGAAAATGATGTTGATGTTTTTCAAATGGTCGTGTTAAGTAGACATTGGAACAAATGCAATGTTGTATTCATCGAATAAGAAAAACTCTGCATCGATTGCATTGCGATTAGATCAATGGGCCTGATCAAACTCAATTAATACTAATTTAGATTCTTACTCTTATACCAAAACACCTCCTACTTAGATTATTATTTTAGTAAAAATATCCAACAATTATTACATTGGACCATCATTTCAATCGACATATACACGATAATTATTTAATTACCTCGTACCATGCCCCTCTGCTTTATCCTTTTTTTCTTTTGAAAATTACCAAAGTAAGTATGATATACACTCTTTAAGTTGTCGAAATGAAATAAGAATAATGCTAAATTAGTTGGGGTCAACTATTGCAATACAAACAACACCCCATTATCAATCTTTGAACTGCAATTAAACGACAAACTGATATACATGATTCAATAAAAATTAATCTAATAATGATGGGACGATAGAATTTGTATTGCAAAATGTAGCATTATTCATGAAATAAAAAATGAACCAAAGTAATTCGGGTTCTTTAATTAGTCATCATTGGACTATGTTGAAAAAATCACGTGTGCCTCAAGGCATATGTATTTTGATAAGGATTAAGATGCTTTTTAAAATAAGCACCCGGGAATGGATACGCAGAAAGTTACACACAGTTGCATATATAAAGTGAATAAAATGGAAAGATAAGGTTAACTTTAGAATCAGATATGAACACACTAGCTCTAATATTACACCAACCCTTCTAGTTGTAAGGTTAATTTATGTGGCTTCCTAGTCATATCCACGGAAACCACCTAACTAACCCAGCAGCGTGCGTAATCAGTGTTCTGCTTTAAGAAAATTAAAATAAAGAAATAGAGAAAAAAAAAAAGATAGAAAGATAGATTGATGTATATATATTCATGAAAGGTAACGTTTAGTAGATATTGCGAAGATTATAGGAAAAAGTGATATGTAGGAAGGTTAACTTCAACCACCCAAAAGCTCCCAACGCTACTTAATAAAGCTAACTTAGGCCGCCCCTTAATAAATTATCATTAACAAGCGCAGAAGCAGACATCTGGGAGACATTAATTACTAGAAATGAATAGGGGAGAGGGAGGGTAAGTGGAAGGGGCAATGGAAAGCGACCCGAAGTAATTGCGATAGAATCAGATTTGGTGGCTTACAAATATGGAAGACAACCCAAAGCTTTGTCCGGCTTTAAAGTATAAGAAATGGAGAACCCACAAAATTACAAGTTATTCCCCTTGAAAGTAACACCGAAATGATGTTGACAAGTCCTTAGTGGCTACTGCAAAGACGATATCTTCTCGACTCTAATCACTAAGAGAAAAATAATTATAAGGAAAATAAAAGCGGATTGGTTTTCCTTTTAAACTAGCTTTATAATGGTTTGAAAGGAAAAAAAAAAGAGATAATAATAATAATTAATAATCGGGTGGTGAGAAGCACGCTATCAAAGTGATCCCTTCAACGCTTTTAGAACAGAAGAAAACAAAAAGAAATAGATAGATGCAATCAAAACCTTGTACCTAATATCAATAATAAGTTCATATGGACAAAGCTTACTTCAAGAGATTAGGACTTGGTGTTTATCAATGAATTAAGTAGTAGATGTGCAATAAAGAAAAGAAGGGGTTGGTCGAGTACGAAATAAAGGAGGATCTATCAGGAGAGAGGAGAGTGGGGGGGTCATGAGTCCTTGTCCGGTAGCTCAGAGTAGTTGCCGCAACAAGGCAAATGTTGAAGGAGATATTGAATGATATATACAAGTGATATGATGGGTGCATTCAGCGCACCAAGTCATCATGGGCAAGGATCATGCAATATCATCATGGTTACCAATTTATTAAAAGTATTGCCTTTCGATCGCCACACTAGGCATCTTGTGACCCCACCAAACTCATGATACATCACCACTTTCCCTCTCCCTTCCTCATTATTATTATTTTCTAAGCCTAAAATTGACCTTATACATTAACGGTGACTACTCATCACTTAAAGAATATATCAATATATGATAAAAATATTATTTGATACTTATCATTTTATTAAGCAAAGAATCTGTTTTTAGAAAACAATAAAAGTTGTTTACAAATTTTTCATTTAGATATTGTATCTCTACTTTCGAATTACAGAGCTAGCGAATGCAACATATATAAACTTATTATTTGAAGAGTCCGATACGTGAATTTGCTTTCTTACTCCATCTTGTAAAATATTAAGTCAACATTTTATTTTTTAAAATATGTTTTTCCTTAAATTTTAAATTATTACTATAGATTCTTATTATTAAAAGGTCTTTTTTTTCTAATTGATACATATATCAGATGATCTTTATTGTTTGTATTCAAATCATCTTAATTAATGGATTTTTATTTTTATTTTATCTGTATTTGGAACTACTTATATATATATACACTATTGCTTGTTGTTTTATATTTATGTTTCCGTTATGCTAAATTTGTAGTGTATAATAATAAAGTATGAATTAAACGGGCATTGAATTTAAGAAAGACTAGTTGTTATTTCAAATATGATAATTGGGAGTGTTTTTTTTTTCTTTTACTTTATTGATAGCAGACAGGTATTTCTTTGAATGAGGAATAGGGAGAAATAAAAGAAAGGTGTGTTGTTGATGAGGTTGGGGGTAGAGGAGGCAAATTTGACTAACGTGAATGTGGCAATACCCAACAAACTCAAGTTAGTTTGACAAGAAAAAATAACCTAACGATCCGTTACTTATTTCTGCATCACGTGCAGAAACACGTGACAACTTGGTACGTGAAGCAGTTACCGAAATCAGAAAAGCGAAGAATCATCCAATATATGTATATAGATGATGGTACAGTAACGAAGCAAAAGTAAGTTTGGAATAGATACGTTTCGAGTAGCATGGAAGCTTCCGTCAGTCACGAGAACTGGCTAACAGTCAAGGTCATGACATTTTAATATTTTTTTTTGAATTAAGATAAAATCTTAAGATCTACTTTGTAGGGAGGTGGTAGTTGCCTAGAAATAGTATTTAAATATCTTTTACAACCTAGCGTCTGTGTAAAGCTACCAACGTATGTTCCTTGTGACTGCTTACTATTGCTAGCTTGTGGTTCTCTAGTGATACATGCTCCCTTAGGGGGTGTGTGTATTCTTTTCGTGTAAACATCAATTATACAATATTTACTTGAGGTTAATATAAATATACTTTCAATTACTTGTATGTTCTTGTGTGTGTTATTGTTCTTTACCTACAGATTGGCTGACCTTGTTATTTGATATTATCGAGTGCCGCACGAGTATTGCCTTGCCTCATTGACTTACCCGTGACAAGCGGTATCAGAGCTTAGAAAAGAGAATGTCTACACAAAATCGGTCAACTAAGGATAGGTTGGATGAATTAGAAGCTCAAGCAGTGTGGTTTGTTGAGATGGCAACTACGTTAGAACCATTGGTTGCGAAGATGGAATTACTTGAAAGGAGTCACCAATCATACAGTGAATCTATGGATGCTATATGTGAGGAAACCCATACTGCATTCCAAGAGGTTCGAGAGCAGCTCGATGACATGAATGTTAGGTTGAATGTCCTCACCAAACTTGCTAGCGTGACTGGTCCGAGGGAAATCGAGAACCGAAAAAATGTGAAGATCCCAAAATCGAAGCATTATGTCGGAGCTCGAGATGCAAAAGAGTTGGAGAATTTCCTGTTCGATCTTGAATAATACATTAAGGTGGCAAAACCAGTGACCGAGCAAGATAAGGTTTTTATGGCTACCATGTATCTAACTGGTGATGCCAAGTTGTGGTGGCGACACCGTTGCAGAGACATTGAGAATGGGTTGGTTACAGTTGATACTTGGGAAGATATCAAGATAGAGCTCAAACATCAATTTCTTCCGAAGGACGTGGGATTCTTAGCTAGACCGAAGCTTAAGAAACTCGCACACATTGGTACTGTTCCAGAATACGTGAAACAATTTTCTACTCTCATGCTCGACATTCAGGGCATGGCCGAGGGGTATAAATTGTTATTTTTCTTAGATGGATTGAAGTCGTGGGCTTAGACTGAGCTGCGAAGACAGCGGCTTGAAGATCTTGAGTATGCTTAAGACGCTGCAGAAAGATTTATTGATTATAATGCAAACCTTGGTGACAAGAAGAAACCCATAAATAGCAATACCTCGAAACCTCACTCAGGGAAAGACGACGGTAGTACCAGTAAGCAGAAGAGCCAATTCAACAAGGGAGCTCCGTCTTCCAAGCAGGCATCCACATCTTTTGACTCAACGGCCAGTTCCAAAACAAAGCTATGATGTGTTTCTTGTGTTCGGCACCACATCGAGTAGTCGTTTACCCTCATAAGGGTTCTTTGAACGCATTGCAATCAGAGGGAACCTCCCAATCAAATACCTCGGAGAATGAGTCAGGTGAACTGAGGATGAGTACTCTCTGATTGTTGAATGCCTTAAAGGGAAGCAGATGGGCACGCCTAAAGGATTGATGTTTGTTGAACTCAAAATCAATGGTAAGACGATGCACGCTATGGTGGACACAGGAGCCACTCATAACTTCGTTGCTGAAGGTGAAGCCGAATGCTTGGGTCTCAAGTTGGAGGGTGACTCGAGCAAGATCAAAGCAGTTAATTCTGCTGGAAGACCTATCCATGGGATTGAGAAGGTCGTTCCTACGGAAGTGGGTAAGTGGTCAGGGAGGACCAACTTTATGGCCATTCCCATGGATGATTTTAAGGTGATATTAGGCATGGAGTTCCTGCATAAAGCTAAGGCACTACCGATGCCTTAACTGGAGACCTTGTGTTTGCTGGGAGACTTTCCTTGCATGGCTCCAACAATAGTAGTGGAACCAAAAGACAAGAGAATTTATGCTCTCCAACTGAAGAGAGGTCTCAAGAAGGGTGAGGAGAAGCTTCGCAACCAGTCCCAGCTGCAGTGGTGAAGTTACTGGCGAGTTTCAAAGATGTAATGCCGAAAGAACTTTCAAGGCAACATCCTTCACGAAAACCCGTTAATCACAAAATCGAGTTGATTCCAAGGGCGAAACCGCTCGCTAGTCGTCCTTACAGGATGACACATTCTGAGTTAGCGGAGTTGAGGAAGCAGTTAAGTAAGCCGAGTGACTCAGGCTACATTCAGTCGTCAAAAGCTCCTTATGGGGCACCTATTTTGTTCCAGAAGAAACACGACGAAAGTTTGAGGATGTGTGTTGACTATAGGGCAGTGAACAAGATAACTGTTCGAAACAAGTATCATATTCCTTTAATTACTGATTTGTTTGACCAACTTGGTGCAGCCCGCTACTTTACTAAGATGGACTTATGGTCTGGGTATCATCAAGTTTGAATTGCCAAAGGAGATGAACCTAAGTGTCATACCCTGGGTTGCACAGCGTGCCCCCTACCCAGGTGCGGGCGCACCCCCTCGGGGCGAACGCCTAGCCATAGTACCACATAATATTGTCCCATCTCGGCCAGCCACGCCACACAAGGACGCCGGACACCGAGATCATTTATCCATATTACTCACACTCCCATGAATAATATAGGGCCTCCCCCAAGTTCGAACTCGCAACCTCTTCCTCATAAGGTTAGATTTCGCAACTTGAGTACCCATTGAGCCAATTCAATGGGTACTCAAGTTGCGAAATCTAACCTTATGAGGAAGAGGTTGCGAGTTCGAACTTGGGGGAGGCCCTATATTATTCATGGGAGTGTGAATAATATGGATAAATGATCTCGGTGTCCGGCGTCCTTGTGTGGCGTGGCTGGCCGAGATGGGACAATATTATGTGGTACTATGGCTAGGCGTTCGCCCCGAGGGGGTGCGCCCGCACCTGGGTAGGGGGCACGCTGTGCAACCCAGGGTGTGACAAAAAGGCCTTATGTATTGGTTCAATGGATACTCAAGTTGCGAAATCTAACCTTATGAGGAAGAGGTTGCGAGTTCGAACTTGGGGGAGGCCCTATATTATTCATGGGAGTGTGAATAATATGGACAAATGATCTCGGTGACCGGCGTCCTTGTGTGGCGTGGCTGGCCGAGATGGGACAATATTATGGATTCATAATGGCTAGGCGTTCGCCACACGGCTGAGGTCGTGGTAGTGCGCCCGCACCTACCCAGGTGCGGGCGCACCCCCTCGGTGCGAACGCCTAGCCATTATGGATCCCATAATATTGTCCCATCTCGGCCAGCCACGCCACACAAGGACGCCGGTCACCGAGATCATTTGTCCATATTATTCACACTCCCATGAATAATATAGGGCCTCCCCCAAGTTCGAACTCGCAACCTCTTCCTCATAAGGTTAGATTTCTCAACTTGAGTATCCATTGAGCCAATCCTCCCTGTGCTGTGGATTGTGCAGGGGGATAAATGATCTTGGTGACCGGCGTCCTTGTGTGGCGTGGCTGGCCGAGATGGGACAATATTATGGATTCATAATGGCTAGGCGTTCGCCACACGGCTGAGGTCGTGGTGGTGCGCCCGCACCTGGGTAGGGGGCACGCTGTGCAACCCAGGGTGTGACAATACATAAGGCCTTTTTGTCACACCCTGGGTTGCACAGCGTGCCCCCTACCCAGGTGCGGGCGCACCCCCTCGGGGCGAACGCCTAGCCATAGTACCACATAATATTGTCCCATCTCGGCCAGCCACGCCACACAAGGACGCCGGTCACCGAGATCATTTATCCATATTATTCACACTCCCATGAATAATATAGGGCCTCCCCCAAGTTCGAACTCGCAACCTCTTCCTCATAAGGTTAGATTTCGCAACTTGAGTATCCATTGAACCATTTGTCCTTGTGCGGCGTGGCTGGCCGAGATGGGACAATATTATGTGGTACTATGGCTAGGCGTTCGCCCCGAGGGGGTGCGCCCGCACCTGGGTAGGGGGCACGCTGTGCAACCCAGGGTGTGACACTAAGACTACTTGCGTTACTCGGTATGGAGCGTTCGAGTACCTGGTGATGTCGTTTGGCTTAGCCAATGCTCCAACCACCTTTGCACGTTGATGAATAAGATATTATACGAGTATTTGGACAAGTTCCTGGTGGTGTACCTTGATGACATTGTCATATTCAACTCTACTTTGGAAGAACACATGGAACACTTGAAGATAGTGTTCGAGTTGCTGCGAAATAATCATCTCTATGTAAAAGAAGAAAAATGTTCTTTTGCTCAAAAGGAAATTGCCTTCTTTGGCCATTACATTGGTGGTGACAAGCTGAAGATGGATATGGAAAAAATTCATGCTATCCAAGAATGGAATGCCCTAATAACAATATCTGAGTTGGGGTCCTTTCTCGGTTTAGACTATCATAAGTTCATCAACGGTTATTCTGCACGAGCAACACCTTTAATTGATCTATTGAAGAAGGATCACCCGTGGGTTTGGTCAGAAGAGCGACAACGTACACTTGATGACCTGAAGCTAGCAGTGATGGAAGATACTGTCCTTGCTCTTTCTAATTTGAGCAAACCCTTTGAAGCACATACAGATGCTTCAGATTTTGCACTTGGTGGAGTGTTAATCCCGGAGGGACATCCTTTGGCTTATGAGAGTTGAAAACTTTCTGAAGCTGAGCGTCGTTACACAACTCAAGAGAAAGATGTACTAGCGGTGATCCAA
Organism: Paratinospora sagittata; assembly: GCA_035771175.1. NCBI lineage: Eukaryota > Viridiplantae > Streptophyta > Magnoliopsida > Ranunculales > Menispermaceae > Paratinospora > Paratinospora sagittata. The sequence goes on along the minus strand of CM069602.1, from coordinate 464,970 downwards.
TGCCTTTGGACGTTGAGGCATTACTTGTTGGGGTCGAGGTTTGCTGTGAAGACAGACAATGTGGCTATTTCACATTTCTTGACCCAGAAGAAACTTACCTCGAAGCAAGCTCGATGACATGAGTTACTTTCAGAGTTCGACATGGTACTTGAATATAGCCTGGGCGAACTAATCAAGTTGCCGATGCACTAAGTAGAAACGCGAAGCTCGCTACACTGTTAGTTGAAGCTCAGAGGAGCGTCATAAAGTTTCAGACTACCTTGCGTGGCCAAATCAGAGACGAGTTGCAGATGGATCCTCAGGTCAAAACTCTCTGGCCACTAGTGAAAGCTGGTCGGACGAGAAGATTCCATGTTAAAGACGGGTTATTTGTCACAAAAGAGTAGCGTCTCTATGTACCTCGAACTGGTGGACTTCGCAAGGAGTTGATGCAAAAATGTCATGACACTCAATGGGCAGGTCATACGGGTAGTCATTGCATTTTGGCCCCAACTTGAACGGGGTTACTATTGGCCGAATATAAGGGATGATGTCACTGAGTATGTCAAGACTTGCCTTACTTGTTAGCAGGACAAGGTGGAACGCGATAGACCAATGGGATTGTTAGAACCACTGCCTTTTCCTCAGCGTCCGTGGGAGAGTGACTGTCACGCCTGGAATGCACCGCAGCACATTCTACCTAGACGCGGGCGCACTCCCACCGCAGCGGGAGCGAACGCCAGCCATTATGGATCCATAATATTGTCACATCCCAGTACACAGCACACCGCTGCGTCTAGTACCCCCGGGATCATTTGTCCATACTATTTAGACAAATGATCCCGGGGGTACTAGACGCAGCGGTGTGCTGTGTACTGGGATGTGACAATATTATGGATCCATAATGGCTGGCGTTCGCTCCCGCTGCGGTGGGAGTGCGCCCGCGTCTGGGTAGAATGTGCTGCGGTGCATTCCAGGCGTGACTACATAAGGTCTTTTTGTCACACCCCAGTACACAGCACACCGCAGTGTCTAGTACCCCCGGGATGTGATGGGTACGCATACCCCAGCCATAGTACCACATGATATTGTCATATCGCCATGTAGCAACCCAACCACAGCTGGTCTACATCGAAACAATTATTTGTCCCTACTATTCATGAGGGAATAATAGAGACAAATAATCGTTTCGATGTAGACTAGCTGCGGTTGGGTTGCTACATGGCGATATGACAATATTATGTGGTACTATGGCTGGGGTATGCGAACCCATCACATCCCGGGGTACTAGACACTGCGGTGTGCTGTGTACTGGGTGTGACAGTGACGATGGATTTCATAGCTGCCTTGCCAAAAGTGGGGGAGTATGGCTCCATCATTGTGGTAGTAGACCGATTTTTGAAGTATGCTACCTTTATTTCTGCTCTCAAGTATTGTTCAGCAGAGGAGACAACTTATCTTTTCCTGCGACATGTAGTAAAGTATTGGGGTGTACCTCAAACCATCGTTAGTGATAGAGATTCGAGGTTTACAGGGCGATTATGGGCAGAGCCCTTTAAACTCTTGGGATTGCATTTGAACTTCTCAACCAGCTGTCATCTCCAAACATACGGCCAAAAAGAGAGATTCAACGCATTACTGGAGCAGTACCTCAGATACTTTGTTAGTGCAAAACTAGAAGAATTAGGTGAACTTGCTAGATGTTGCTCAATTCTGATTCAATTTGCAGCAGAGCTTTTCGACCTCGAAGAGTCCTTTTGAGTTGGTATTGGGCCAACAACCTCTTACACCTCACACAGTAAACATGGGGTACACTGGAAGCAGTCCACGAGCATATCAGTTTGCCAAGGAATGACAACAAATTAATGAAGTTGCACGAGCCTACCTTGAGAAGGCCTCTAGAAGAATGAAGAAGTGGGCAGATCAGAAGATGAAGCCAACATCTTTTCAGATGGGAGATCAAGTCTTCATCAAACTTTAGCCTGATATCATGAAGTTCTTCAGAAAGGTAAACTAAAAGTTGGTTCGCAAGTATGAAGGGTCATTTTCGATTAGAAAACGAGTTGGGAAAGTTGCTTATTGGGTCGTGCTATCTTCTTAGTGACAGAATCTTCATCCAGTGTTCCATGCCAGTAACTTGAAGCCATGTCATGTTGATTAGAGGATCCAGTTCGTGGGTGTTCTTCAATGCCAACAACAAATGTCAATTGCCGACCTAATCGTGAGGTGGAGTATATTATGGCTGATCGTCGAGTTCCAGGGCCTTCATAGAAGTAGTTCGAGTTAGAGTATTTAGTCAAGTGGAAAGGGTGCTTGAAGCTGAAGCCATTTTGGAACCAACCAGTTTGTTAATACAGTATGAAGCAGAGATCCTCAAATACTTAGCCAGTCTGCCGACAGGGGTGTTGTCGTATTAAGTGGGAGAGTCTCTTACGGTCATGTTGTCAAGTGCACGGTCATGTCTTTTTCCTTGTACTTAGGGGTATTTTTATAATGTTGATATCACATTTTAATGTTTCTTTTTGGGATTGGGGTAAAAGTTTAAGATCTACCTTGTAAGGGAGGTACTAGTCGCCTAGAGATAATGTTCAGGTGTTCCTTATAACCGAGCGCCTGTGTAAAGCTACCAACGTGTGTTCTTTGTGACTGCTTGGTATTGCTAGCTTGTGGTTCTTTAGTGATACTTGCTCTGTTAGGATGTGTGTATTTCTTTTATATAAACACTAATTATATAATATTTATTTAAAGTTAATATAAATATACTTCTAATTACTTATTACTTATTTTTATATATTTTATTATTTTTTACTTATAAATTATCTGACTTTATTATTTAATATTATCAGATACCGCACCTATATTGCCTTGCCGACTCACGGTTACGCAAGGCCAAACAACAGCTACATCATCACCTTCTACTGGTCCCTCCCTCCATGCTTTTCTTCCCCTTTCGGCAAGTGAACGGACAAAACAAAAACCCAATAAATTGGTTTGAAATGTTTTTAAGAGATTAATATTAATTGTCCCGAACGAAATTATCTCATTAATTATTTTAGATAAAACATGTAAACAGTGAGTCAGTAATGTAAATGGATGGATTTGACAGGCGAATCACACTGCTGGTAGCCGTAATTGGAGGGCTTGTACTGATGGATGCGTTGGCAGCAGCCCCTTACGGGTCAAAGATGGAAACGAATAATCCGTTCAGAATCTGAATGTCGCCCGCTCCAAGGCGTAGCAGTCAAGTTACTACATCACATCCTTTCCTTCCTTCTCCCGTAATTTCAAGCATCAAAATCGAAGCCACAGTATCTTAATTACCATAAAAGAAAGCCACGTACATATATATACGTATATGGAAAGAGAAGAAGAGGCGTTAGTAGGAAAAACTGAAAAAGACAGAAGCTTTGTCAGCAGGCCGCTGTCATATTAGTGTCCGACATACGATATACGGCATAAACATCAGAGGGTTCGTACCACATATGGCTGACGCGTGCCCCCTGCTTGATTGCCCTGCCTAGCCCTTCGGCCCCTTCCCTTTCCTTTCCTTTTTAAAATTTTTATTTTGTAATCTGCACCACCGCGTTCTCTCGTTTTTCCTGGTTTCACAGTAAGAAGAGACCCTCCGGTTAGTCCCGTGTTTGTAATTGCCAGCAATGACGTTGATGTTTTGTTTCCCCATAAAAAACCCTAAGTATCAAGTATTAAAGCTTTAAGGATTAACTGCTGGCTCGAAGCTGTAGCTCTTTCTCTCTCTTTTCTATTCTACGAAAGCATCGTCTCAGTTAAGGGTGAAATAAGATGAGGTCGGATTGGCTTAAATTTTTGTTTTTTAATCTATCCGACCTAATAAAGTCATATGGTAATGAATTGGATCGTAGATCGGATTAATCAAGTTGATTCTTATTAAATAGTTTAGTTTTTTTTTTAAATTTAATAATTATTATTTAAATTTATATTAATAATAAAATATATTAAATTATTATGTATCTAATTTATTAAATTATTATTTAAGTTTTAAAAAATAATTTTTTTTGAAATAACTGTACAAATAAAACTATTCTTAAACTTATTTTTATATAATTTATTAAAAAAAGAATAAACTCATATATATATATATATATATATATATATATATATATATATATATATATATATATATATATAAATTTTAAAAATTTAAATTAGGTTAGATTTGATCGAGTTATTAAAAAATTAATTTAATTAATTTAACATATTAATTAAATTTGACCTGATTCAATTCAAAATAATCGAATTTAATCAAATCGGTCCGATGATAGGTTACTTCCACCTCTACTCTCTACAAGTTCACCCAACTTTGAAATGAACCAATGTATATATGTTGTATGTAGTCACTGCTCAATCAAAACACAAAGCCCAAATCATAAATCTTAAAAAAAGAATTGGACTCTCGAGATGCATGCATTTAAGTACAATTACTCAATTAATGACTGCATTTGTAGTATAGTAGTTTTCTCAAGTAAAATACTGGATAAAGGAAGTAAAATAGCAGGGCTAAAGCAATGCGAAACTTAGGGAGAAGTACATTCTATTCTATTATGTAAAGGAGTAAGAAAATAAAGAGAAATTAACGTTTCTTATTAGGTAAATTGACGCGACTTGTTGGTTTTAGAGCGCAAAGACCAAAGAATGACGTGAGAGAACCGCCATTAATTCAACCCCCTCTTGCCCGGCGTTTTTTCTTTTTTGTTTATTACGACACCCATGTCCTTGGATTTAGGACAAAACTCAGTGAAAATGCTGTGAAAAGAGTGAAAGCGGAAGGAAAATTTGAAGAAACAGTGGTGACAAACGAGAAAAGGCATGGTTTTATACCGCGGGTCTACATGATTGTTTGTTGGCTTTCAAACGTAGGACGCATATCATGCGAATGCTTCTTCCACGGCCACGTCACTACCACCACCCATCTTCTATTCTTCTTTTATGTTTGCTGGCTAGTAGGTCCCACCTCTCTTTAGTAAACAACAAACTAACTAAATACCCAAAAAATCTCTCTTTCCTTTTACGACTCCTCTCGGTTCTCGCATATAAAAAGCCGAATCCCATTTATTACGAGCATTTCCTTTCCAACTCCTCGCCCTCTTCTCTTCTTGAGTCCCGAGTCCTGTGTCTTCTGCCATACCTCTCTCTCTATTTAGATAAGAATCGACACTTCTATTTAGATAAGATAGGTATACTACGATTTCAAAGGCAGCACCGAACAAGGAAATAATATAAGGGAGAAAATACAGATTGATGGCCGTGCAGGCGCACTATCCTTCGAGTGTTTTCAGGTGAGCGATCGATTACAGATTTCCTTCTTCCTTCCTCTCTACGACTTTCTTAATTGTTTCTTCGGATCTTAGATTGCTTTCGCCTTTATCTGGTGTGTTGCTCATTTGCGGTTTCTTCTTTTCATGTTCGCCTTTCTGATTCAGGGTACGGAACAATGTTTTTCAAGAATTTCAAGAAAACGTTAGCAGGAATCTACTCTCAGGCTACAACAATTATGGTGAGTCGCGAGGAACCGTCTTTCTATTTTTTCCCTTCAATTTCGAGTTTGTTCTCGTTTGCAAGGAACCTTCACTGATTGGAAAAAAACTGTTTTTCTTCCTTTTCTTTATTGAAATAAAGCTGGACAGCATATCTTAAACGGCGCAGCCGTGGTTAGTGATCCTGAGAGTGAATTAACTTGCAATATATCTGGATCCAGAAAGAGAAGTAGAGGCGATCAGATGGCACAAACTCATCATCAACAACAGATGCTCCATCAACACCAACCTCAACTGCTTTCCCAACAGTTTCCATACCCCAACGTATCAAAAGATTTAGCCATCGACAGAAGCACGACCACAGTACCTTCTACAGGTCTACAGCTATCTTATGTTACAAACAGACTACAAGGATCAGGAGATGCGTCGACGAGCGGAAGAACCGCGTCAATTTCCTCTCTCGCCTCACCGATTACCGCCGATTTCAGTTCTTATTTGCTCCATCAAAATTTGGAAACAGACTCTTTACTTCTCTTACATGTACGTTCTATCAATTTAAATTATATTCAGCAATATTAATTGGAATGTATATTGTATTTTAAAATCTTGTGTGTATTATCAATTGATTAATCTCTATAGCGTCGTTATATTAATTTTTCTTTGTCATTCCAGAATGAAAAACTTCGATCAATGTTGGATGACACAAGGAAGAGACATTGTAGCTCGATACTGTCCCTCCTAGAAAAGAAAGTTCACAAGAGACTCGAAGAGAAAGAAGCCGAGTTGGCTGATGCGAGTCGACGGAACGCAGAACTCGAAGAGAAAATAAAGCAGATGAGTGCTGAGAATCAGATCTGGTTCAATGTGGCTAAGAACAACGAAGCATTAGTATCGAGCCTTAAGTCCAGTCTTGAACAGATTATGTTACAAAATCAAAGTCTAACAAGAGAAGGCTTCGGTGATAGCGAAGAAGTAGCCGCCGTTATTGATGACACTCAATCAAGTTGCTACCAAGGATGTTTCAATGGAGAAGAAAGGGAAACTACAGCTGAAAGAACAATTCGGGAAAATCAGGATCTTAGGAAGCGGCGATCATGCAAGGTTTGCCGGGAAAATGAAGTGTCCGTTCTACTCCTTCCTTGTCGGCATTTGTGCCTCTGCAAAAGTTGTGAGTCACAGCTCGATTCATGTCCAATCTGCAACTCCGTCAAGAATGCGAGTCTTCAAATCTTCATGTCATGATGGATTAGATGAAATTTGATCCACTGCTAATCGTCCAGTAAGAAGAGCTATACGCGACTCTAAAATTCCGGAAATGATCGGTTTGTAGGAAACGTTTTAAGTGGGAATCGGTAACAAGTAAGCAGTAACTGTCCTGTATCGCTCTCTATTTATCTCTTTTCTTTTCTTTTGTTTTTATTAATTGGCGTGCATAATTGCAATATGTACTGTACGGATTATTATAACGTTTATTATTGGTAAAGAGATCGGTGGCTTTTACTTGAAAAGAATTGTCGTGCATGTTGGCCTATTCCTGGGGGGGGGATGGGATGAGTATGATATTAATAATATACTCGTAAATAGATCCTTTTGTTCAAAAAAAGAGAGAAAAATTACACTATTTCGATTCATTCGTAACTCGTGCTTTTCCTCGATGTAATTTGTTGTGGGGGTGGAGTAGAAAATATTACTCGTGTATGTATTACTTAATTTGAAAACATGTTTCAATTATAATACATTATTTCCTTTTAAAAATAAAATAAAAATAATACATTTATTATTTGGGGTGCGAAAAATAGTTGTGGAGATGGTGAATGCTATTGGTGCATTAAAGAATCAAGATGGAAGGATGGTGGGGTAGGAAGAAAGAGATCGTGGGTATTCATGGTGTGTATACCGTGAGGACCGAGGCTGCTTTTTCTTGCGGTTTCGTCCTCTTGCTATTTATTATTATGTGATACGTACAATTGTATATTTCTTATGGTCTACTTGATATCATGTATTATATAACTGTACGATTTCAATTGTCGCTGGCGGGGTTGAAGTTTCAAAATCGTGATTCCATCTGTATACGACGCTGTTGCTAATGCGTGTAAATTAAGAGCAAATGAAGTCCACATTCGATTGCTCTTTCCCGACATTGCGTGGATGATCAAATGGTGAAATGAATCAACAGTTTTGACGGGCACGTGGCAAGACTTGTGGTACGAGTTTTAAAATTAAAACTCCTCCCATCCTCAATACTATTTTGGTTGATTTCGATTAATGGGGCTGTCGGATTTTTAGCATTGTGTTGGTCTCTTGAAAAGTGGATGATGGTTAAGATGTTTACTAGTTACCCCCTAAGGCCGCCTCAATTTGATTTTTAGGATGGCTAGAAGAAATTCTTAATTGGGTCTCAAAATATTTTATTTTTAATTAATTCCCATCAGCTATTTTATAAGCAAAAGCTTTTTTGATTTATCTTATTCTTTTATAAAATGTTAGTCAGGAGCTAATTTTTTTTTATTATTGATTAAGTGTTTTTTTTCAGTGTTTGAAGTTTTGAATTATATACTTCAATGAAGATATTTATCTTTCAATATAATAAAAAAATAGCTTTTATATTTGATGAAAATCTGAGTAGATAAAACATCAAATATCATAAAAATAAAATAAAATAAAATTGAGGGTTAATAGTACGCAATTTTTTTTTTTAAAAAAAGTGTTTTTTTGAGTGCGAATTTTGAAAAATTTAAGTGAAATTGAAAAAATAAAACCCTTGATAAGATGCAGGTTTTGCTAAGTAAATTTTAAACGTTCAAACAAAACAAATTGGGGCCTTTGGCTAGGCAATCTTCGAAATGGTGAAAATGATTAATTGATGGTAGTAATAGCCTAAAATTATGGGATTACTTGCTTAGGGGAAATCAAGTGATTTAATCCTTCAAAATGCATGTGATTTGGAATGTGGGTACGGTTTAATTTGTTCGTGCTATCAGCAATAGCGCGCGCGGTCCCAGCATTGTCATTTGTGAGTCCATTGAACAGAGCATTGCTGCTCATATAGAGATAAATACTATTTTCCTTGATTCTCGGGGACAGATGCAACTTTGCTCAAGGGTACAAAAGCGTTGAAAAGGTCGTACAAAGTCTGGTAATTACAGATACGTCAACGTATTTGATTTTCTCTTCCTATTTCTCTCTATCATATCTAGCCGTTTCCTTTCTTTTTTTAGGGTGCCAACTGTTTAATGGATGAAGGTCGCAGGGCAGTGGAGAAGAAATACAAACAAACTGGCGTTCTAACGAGCGGGGTTTGTTATGTGCCTGATGCTCTTAAATTTAAAAGTTTGAGCATTTGATAAAATGTAGTAGTGGAGATGTGGGTAGGTTTGTTGTATCAGTGCCAAAGTGGTGGGGCGTAGGTAGTAAATGTGGGTCGGCTTTGGTATAGCTATTGATTCGACTATGAGTTTAATTTTGTGGGTAAAATATTTGGAACGAAAGGTGAGATTGTGTTGACTAAACTTCTTCAACTTCAAGGTGAGTGTGCAGGAAGGATCTTTATAACTTTTATGAAAGTGAGGGGTCAGGGGAGGGAGGAGATAATAATAAAAACAGAAAATTAGTGTTTGCGACAAATGAATGATGCAATGGAGACGACTTGAGGTGTTAGATTGGGGTGGGAGGACGGGAACCGGCCCACCACACGACTCGGGCGGGGGGTATCGTAACGCCACCGACACTTTAATTTTCTTTTGAAGTCTTCGGTTCTTGGTTTTGGTGGAGCAGATGGTCGGATGCCATATGAGTACGACTATGATTGATGATGACCTCTTTAAAATTTATTCACAAAACTGGACCATAATATAGATAAAAAGGACGGAAGCTAGTGTTTTTATCTCTACCATGTGTTGTCGCCTTTCATTTCCTATGTTCTATATATTCTACCATATATTACCGCACCGCATCTTCTTCTTTTTTTTTTTTTTTTTCTCTCTCAACATCTCTTGCTGGCTAAGTTATAAATATGGCATCAGATGCCCCTTGGAAAAATCCACGCACCACAATACGAAAGTGCTTAAAAAGTCATAACTTGTGGTCTTGGTGGGTGAGATATATCATATATATGAAGAAGGAAGGCAGGCAGAGCGCACAGGCAGGCAAGCAAACAAACAAAGGAACAGTGTGCCTTATTTATACTATACGGATGGCTTAATTGGCGCGTTGCACTGTTCGTCTTTGCTCATGATATCACATGGGAAAGGGAGATTTCGATATGACTATTCCATATTGACTATTCGAATCTGTGGGTCCTCTCCTCTCGCTTACTTAATCAGACGTTTCAGAAAAATAGTTAGTTCCCATTGAATGCTTCCAAATGGCAAAGTAGGTTTTTTTATCCACTTGCTACCCCCCACCACCCTCTTTCCCTTTATTATTTTTTATTTGTTTATGGGTTTTGGTGTGACTTGTTTTGATGGAGTGGATTCAGACTGCCTGGCCAAGTTGCACATTCCCTAGTAGGCATCATCAGCATAAGAAAGTGAAAGACAAATGTAGCATCCTTATCATCTCCATTTTTTTCTGCTGACAAATGAAATGAACGCGTACGTGATTCTTGAAGAAATAAGGTAAAATTTTATTTGCAATTTTAAGTTCAAGAATTAATGCACCATTCATTTCCTCCAAACCCCAGAAGACAGTAAGCTCAACAAACACAACCGATGGCAATATGTCACCAATATAACTAGTTTGATATCAGTCTATATATATGATAGTACATCTGAAAAAAAATTATTAGAAAAGTTAGAATAAGTGTAGTCTAAAGGATTAATTACACTTTTCCTAGGGCCTATTTGTGAGCATTGTTTGAAAATGTATTGTTGTTGACTTTGTTTAGCTTACGTTACACGCTGCACTACACTAAGTTTATATTATGTTATTATGTTGGAAGGATACATGAAACTTAGATTAGATCTGTGTGCCGGGACGTCGATGGATTGGTTCAAATCGTGAAATTAAATCGAATCGTTGAGTTTGATTTGATTTGATTTAATTTTTTAATAAGTTCGATTTGATTTATATTAGAAAAAAATTTAAACCGATAGATTTTATTCGGATTATGGTTTAAGACTTTAAAAATCGATCTAAATCGAACCCGATTCTAAAATTAAAATTATTAATATTTATAATTCTTTTATGATATAAATATTCTCATTAAAAAATTATATAATCATCTTTATATAGTACATATAATTTTCAAAATTTTTAAATATGCATTAAAAAATTAAAATTACTTTATATGCATACATATATAATTAATTATTTTAATTTATTTAATATATGTATATGTAAAACTTTAAACTAATCAACCCAAATCGAACCAAACCGATTATGTTTGGTTCGGTTCGGTTTGATAATTCGGAATAAACCGATTATATTTAGTTTGGTTTAAATTTAAGCATTAAACTAATTCAAACCGAACCCCTAGCCCTCGAGATCCTCATTTAATATTTTATTTGTTCGAAATGTGCTGAGTAGAAGCATCCAAAAGATAATACATGTAATGCGTTGCTCTTCTTAGAATTGTACACTTTTAGGACTCTTTTGGCATGCAAGATTGGATTGGATTAGATTAAATATAGTCTAAATTCTATGTTTGGGTCTGAGGTGAGATGAGATAAAAATAATCTCACTTGATTTTTTTTATCCCCTTCTAATGAAATAAAATAATCATAACCAAAATGATGAGATTATTTTATCCCACCATTCTTTTTCTTCTTCTTTTTTTTTTCACTGCATTTTGCTCATCTTTTTCTTCGCGTCTCCTCTTCTTTCTCTAACCACTATCGCAAAATTGCAATTTCATAAAATACGTGTTTTTTTTATTTTTTTTATGTGATTTAATTTTTTTAATTTAATTACTTTTCGTTTCAATTTCATACATAGCCGCAAATACATTATTACTCTATTTTTAATCTTTTTCTGTCATTTTCAATCCAATTTAATTTCATCTCATAAAAATAATCCTGGCCAATCAAACGAGCCTTCGTATCGATGTGTACAACCATAAAATTTATTCCCATGCACCCCGCCTCAACACACATACATACCATACTAGATCACACTTCAAAATACAAAGAGTCTTGCCATTACTAATTAGAAAAAGGGAATAGGGGGATGTCCTTTTCATGCATTAAATATATATAGAGGAATTGATCTCTTATTGAGACACCGCTTTCAAATTTCTTTTTGATTGGGATGGTCTGTTTCGCCAAATTTTTTATTTTACGAACCAAAATCAATGAGATGGGCATCACAGCTTGTTGTTCAATATTAATAAATGAAATTGGAGGATGCAACATGGCCTTTGGAGGTGGGAATCATGCATCAAGTACAATTATTAGATCAGAGGTGATGGATGAAAGGGCGGGTTGAAACATATGAGCCCTCTTACCCATCACCTTCCCTGCTTTAATTTGGTTCATCCAATGCTCTCATCTATTGTCTTTCTCTCTGTCAACGGCGTGCTTTGTGGTCACATGTGGCTGCTGGCATCTTTTCTGGAGCTCCTGCATGCTTCAAGTAATTGGAGGACCCAATTACTCAATCCAAAGAGAATAGGGAATCTTAAGCTAAGTCACGATATATATGTTTTCCCAAACATCTTTTTTCCCACCCTTCTTCTTGGAATCTACCATTGATTTGAAGCAAGCATATAGAGACTCATTTTGGAATCAATCAAGTGGATTTTGATGGCCAAATACTTGTAAATTATTTATTTATTTGAAAGGTGGTAGCAGTAGAACTTGAGATTTTATTTTATGAGAGAGACCGAGGATTGATGCCTAGCTAGAACTCATCAGAAGCATATGGCATCCACGCCATCTATTACATAAATAAATAAATATATATTAAAAGAAGCAATTAAACACAATTGTTGGGAATTCAATCTTATGAATGGATTGATCCTACTGTCTAGCTTTATTTATTGGTGATAAATATAATTTAATTAGTAGGCTTGCCCTTGATGGTTTTTAGTCCGGCCTTCTCATTTATTGAAGATGCTAAAGCTAAGTTTGGCAAAGAACAAGGACAATGCACTACAAGAAAAGTGTGTCATCCTCATTCTGTCGCTGTATACCCATCATTGATTCTCAATGGCGACGAATAAAGTTTTTCATCACTAACTATAAAATTTTGCAACGAATGTTATATATCTTAGCAACGACATTCAAATCGTTACGGAAGAGTTGATGACACTTTATCGTTTGTTATTGTTTTTTTTTTATTTGCAACAAATAATTAGTTAGTCTATGAATATATTTGACAACAAATCACATTCGTCGAAAATTATAAATAAGTAATGACGAATCATTTTGTTATTAAAAATATTTGGCTACCAAAATAAGACCAATAGCTCTAATAAGAAATTATTACTAATGACATTTACTAACAAATTTTCGATGCAAATGTTATTTAAAAACGAAAAGTTTTGTTGTCGTAAATATTTAAAGACAAAAAATTTGTCGTCATTTCCTATTAACCACAAAAAATGACTTAATCTAAAAATGTTATTTGTGACATAATAAATCATTTTATCAACGAAATTGGATTCGTCGCAAATAGTTCTGTCATTTAGGTATATTGGCCACGATTTATTTAATTTCGTCGCCAAATAGACCTTATAGTGATGAAAAAAAAAAATTGTCGCAGTAAATTTTGTCGCTAAAAATGCAGTTTTTTTAGTGTTGGGAGGCTACGTGCATCTTGCCTGCTTGATGAGGTTACGTTACGGTGGATTGTTTGATAATATCACCAAAATTAAATGATGTTCATCATCTTCAATATATGAATGCCCTTAGTCTCAACGCATTATCATTTAGTCTTAATTATCACATATATATATATATATATATAGGTCATAATAATTAGAAGACGTGCTAATAAAGAGAAGCCCACAGCATCTATGGCTCAATTGACTGTTTCCTTCAATTCCCACTCGGACCTTGATAAGATGAACCATTTAAACCTTTCATTATTTATTTTCTTTTGTCACTTTCATTTGTATTAATTTGTGCTATAATTTATTTTATAAGATAAAAAAATACGTTATTGACAAAGAAAAGAAAAAGATATACAACAAATTAATCTCTAGTAAATATATATTGGATGGGTTCTAAAAGTGTTTGATCTCAAAAGAAAAACGTAATAAGCATTTCCACTAATGCTTGGGTTTTGGGTCTCTGGTCTTGGGATTATTTCTATTAGATGTACTGATTGAAGCTCAACCCATTTCGGTCCAAAAGCCTTACCCCCAACACAGGCACACACTCTTCATCTCGTATTCACATACATTCAGACTTTTATTCAATTCTGACTTCTTTATATCTTGAATTCAGAATTACAGACATTCTTTAGGGTGCAGAATGCAGTAGATGCAAAAAATAAAAAAAACTGAGATAAATAAAACTATCTAAATTGTGATGCATAGCCATTTATATGACTCCTCTTTGGTCAAAGAAGCGAAGAATTTGATTCTCGCTGGTCATAACAAATATTGCAGTGCCATGCCCAAGCCCAATAATTCCCTAACCCGTGTGATATATGAGATTAGAAATCACTTCCCCTAAAAGTTTTTACCGCTTATGAATATCAAAAGAACACAAATATTAACGTTTTCCCTCACTATAATAGCATGTGGACCAAATTTATAAAGAAGGCAAGACATGAATAATAAATAATAAAAACAAACAATTGCTTGTAAGAAAGTTTAAACATAATACCTCCACATAACAAGTCTTTAATATTATATTGGAAACAACCGCTCGACCTAATAGTTGGTACCTAGAAACCCATCTTATGTATATCAAAAAAATATAGACAAGGATATCTTCGTTTGGTCACATGAAGACATGTCCAATATATAACTGTTAAAGCTTATTTTGACCTGTCTCATATGTTGTAAGATACTGTCCATCCAGTTTGGCTGACCCTTAAGTTGAACTATCGAACTTGTGAGTACCCGCGTAGAGCGTGCTATAAAGGCAAGTTCCAATTGATTTTATATTTTTTTTCTTAGAAAAAAGCCTCTTTTTTAATGTGAATAGGTGAAACTTTTTATATGTCTTAGTTTAAAAGAAAACATAGTTGATATTAGACTAATATTTAAAGTTGAACCCACCAACATATTATAAAGAATGTAGGTAGTAATCAACTTTCAAGCTTAACATACAGACCGGTGAAAAGATCAAGCTATAAAGCCTACTCAATAATCCGTTATGCACCCTAGATAGCCTATGTCGTGTTTGAGGTCTTGGGCAATCTAATGAACACTCATGGTTTAGTGAATAAAGTCAGTAACAATTAGGCCGGACTCTTGAGTTATACATTCACTTAAACTATAACTCTGAGTTCAGGACGCACATTCAAACTAGAATCTTTCCTTAGAATTAATTCTAACTTGAATGTACAAATATATTAAGTCAAATTTCTAACATATGGACTACCCAACATGGCAAGAAAAGAAAGTAGGAAAAGCTGGGATTAATTTAAAATAAACAAACTTATTGCTAAGAGATCATTAATTCAAAGAACTTATTAGAAAGGAGCTCGGTCAACAAAGCTCTTGAAAGGAGCTCCTAAAGAAACGCGTGCTAAATTGTAAGAGCTAGATGTCAAAGGCGCGCAACAGGAGAAGCCGGAAGCTGGGAGATAAAAAGTAAGTAAGTGGGAATGCATATAGGAGTTACAAGAATTCATGAATGTTGTTGGTTGATGCCAACCATACAAAACGACTCCTTTGCTTGACAAAACTTCCAATTCCCAGAAAGTCAAAGATATACCTAGTTAGTCTACGAGTCTCTAATACCTATAAATACCTTTAACTCCCAACCAGATGAAAGGTAAAACATACTCTCCTAGCGCTATGAAGTACCTGATCTACATTTTATTAATTATCAACTTAAGCACTTGAGAAGAGTCTTTGACTGATATCGGGTGGAGGTGATGGTAATGTTTATAGGTTGAGTTGTATCGCAATTACATACATCCTTAGCTTTGGATACAAGCACCCTGTGTCGTATGGGCATTTGTGTGCTTAAATTTGGGGTTTATGTGCGAACTTTGTCAAAGACTCTTAGACAAAGTTGATCTCCCAAAGACCTGCGGCCACTGCTCATTTTTTGAGCGTGGTCAGTCGGTTTTCTTGAGTGAGTGTGTGACTATTAACAAAAAAAAAAAAAAAAAAGTTGATCTCCCAAATTCATCGTATCCAACATTTCATGTAAAGCCATTTACAATCAAGTTCACATTCCATATTAATGTTCAGTAAGGTATTAGGCATGTTGTTCTTTAATTTCTTAAAGAAATAGAAAGGGGAATGTAATAACATTGATCGGTCCACTTGCAGGGGAGAGAGTGGAAGGTTATTCCAAAAGAAAATAATAGACCTTGCTGATTAAATTAAAGGCCTATCTTTCTTTTCCTTGGATTATTATTTGACTAAAATTAACTATGCAAGGCGTTAATAGGAAAGATAATAAACATATTTTTTCTGGCTCTTTGATTCATAGGAATGCTGAGAAAAGAAGAAAAATAAGACTAAAAATCTTAAATTCTATTGACATCTTCCCAATTACTCGTACGATGGCCTTAAATAGGCAAAACTCATGAAATTTTCTAAATAGATTCAAATACAAAAATAATAATAACTAGACTTCAAAACAAATTCCAATACGAATTTTTTAATTCAACAAAAATACTAATTTTCTAATTCAATAAAATACTAACCAATGCACACAAGGGCTAAATCAGGTGTTTTTAAGCCAAAGGTTTTCATGTCTACAACTGAACCTTCCTCTCTTAAAGAAGCACTCCAAAACACTTAGTGGAAGGATGCCATGACAAATGAATATCTTGCTCTGCTTAGAAGCAATACATGGTCCTTAGTTGATTTGCCACCTGACAGAACGATTATAGGTTGTAAGTGGGTATTCAAGGTGAAAGAAAATGCTGATGGAAGTATTTCCAAATACAAAGCTAGATTAGTTGCAAAAGGTTTTAGCCAAGTTCTTGGATTTGAGTGAAGAGGTGTACATGTTTCAACCTTCTGGGTTTGAAGACCCAAAATCTCTTCGTTTGGTGTGAAGATTGCACAAGGCTTTATATGGACTTAAGCAGGCTCCTCGTGCCTGGTATGAGAAGTTGAGATTAGCATTGTTTAAGCTTGGTTTTTCAGCCTCGAAATCAGATACTTCTTTATTCATCAGGTTTAATGCTTCTTAGACTATGTTTGTTTTAGTATATGTGGATGATATCCTCATAACTGGTGATTGTTCAGCTGCTATTAGTGAACTTATTGCTCAGCTTCATAAAAGTTTCTCCTTGAAAGATTTGTGTGATCTTAATTATTTTTTAGGCATTCAAGTGCACTCTAGATCTGATGGTTTGTTTCTTTCCCACAAGAAGTATATTACAGACTTGCTTTGTAAAACGTAAATGCAATTTGCAAATCCTATTGCCTCTCCTATGGCTACTGGTGATAAGTTACTTTCCTTTGGTAATGACCCTGTTACTGATCCTCAGCTTTATAGAAGTGTTGTTGGAAGCACTTCAATTTGTGACTATTACAAGACCAGAGCTTGCATATCTTGTTAATCGTCTGTGCCAGTTTATGCATCAACCTTTACAGTCTCATTGGATGGCTGTTAAGCGGATTTTGAGGCACTTAAAAGGGAACAATGGACTTTGGTTTACATTTTCAGAAATCTTCTCAGCTGGATATTACTGGGTTTTGTGATGCTGATTGGGCATCTGATCCGAGAGATAGGCGTTCTACTTCAGGTTTTGGTATTTTCTTTGGTTGTAATTGGTGTCTTGGGCATCTAAGAAGCAACCAATTGTCTCCAGGAGCTCCTCTGAAGCAGAGTATCGCAGTCTAGCAAACATGACTGCTGAGATTTTATGGATTAATTCTTTGTTGGCTGAATTGCATCATTCTCAGTCTAGGCCTCCTCTTTTGTTTTGTGATAATGCAAGCACTGTTCTTATGTCAGCACATCCTTTGTTTCATGCTAGAACAAAACATATTGAGATTGATCTCCACTTTGTGAGAGAAAAGCTTCTTCAAAAACAGATTTCTGTGTGTTATATTCCTTCCCAAGAACCCACAGCTAATGTGTTTACTAAAGCATTGAGTGGTACTCGATTTTTACAGTTGAGGGATAAGCTTTGAGTTGAATCTCTTTCATCTCTCAGATTAGAGGGGGAATATTAGGATATATATACATGTTTAACTATAGTTAGTTAATCACTACTATAGTAAGTTTTATGTTATTATGTTACAGCTGCTTTATATATATGAGTTGTATAGAAATGTTGTGGCTAATGATAAATTGATTCAGAGCATGTCAGATTGCTCTTTCTTTTCTCTGTTATTCTCCCATTCTTTCTCTTCTTCTTCATTCTCTCAATTTAACTTCAATCCACATTCTATCTAGCTACTTTCTTTTAATTATTTACTATTTACTCGCAGCAGATGCATTGACCAGCCGTAAGTGCGTACGTACTAATTAAAGAATCCAATTGTTGGTGTTAAACAAGTCCACGAGAAACTAAAAGTAACTTTAAATCAAATGGGTGAAAAAGAAGAGGTGCAGAGGACGCGTACGTGTGCAACCACGAAGACATATCGAACAATATCCAAAGTGCGTTGGGCCGTCATTTTACCAACCCTCCCAAGCTGCTTCTGCTGCTTAACGCAAGAACTTTCTACGTGTATACAATTTTCCTTTTTCTAAATATCAAATAAAATAAAATAAAATTGGTGCATATATATCTAAATATCAAATCAGGGAATTAGACGAAGGAGGTGTGCGTGCGCAACGTATCCTCTTATTCTGAAAACAAAAACCTCTTCATTCCACGTGTATGACTCTTATACTTGCTTAATAATTGAAATTGTGTGTTGTTTTATTCAAAAGGAACTTCTACTTTGTCAATAAATAAAACAAAAGCATTCAAGACGATGACCCCATGCCAATCAATCGCTATGCTTCATTCTTACTAGACAATACAGAATTAATGTTGCATCCTTACCTTGATAGCTAGGGGTTGAAAATTGTAAGGAGAAAAAACAAAAAATAATTAAAGATAAGGAAGAACATGATTTTGATTAGAAAGAAGAGGCTGTGAAGGGTGTCATGCATCAATTGTCCTTGCAGAATAAACGCTGAAATTGTAATGAAAATTAACTAATTGATTTAACTCTTTTATTTATTTTTTTGTTGTAATTTAGCCAGTAAACTGGCTTGATTTGGATAATCTCTACGTACCTTTTAGTTCTAATGATCTCTTTTACCTCGTTTTGAGGACCCTTAATTTTCTTTACAACAGATCTAAAATGTATAACGTGATGATTTTAATTCAGAACGTTCGAATATTTCAAATTAAACCAACCGGTTCATACTAGCTAGCTAGCTACGTACGTACCACCATATATTATTTGAATTTTGAAGGTTATAACTAAATGAATCATCATGTTAATGTATTAAAATTAATGCAACCTAAACTCGCAGTAAATATCAACACAAGGAAAAAAATTAAAAATTGCACTATTTTTCTCAGTTAAAGGATGACCTCTGAGTTTCCAAATGTCATCTTCCAGATTCTCATGTTGAAGAGGGAAGCAATTCCGTACGTGTTACATTGGGCATTGAAGATAAGAGTTCAGATTTTAGTTTTAGTAAAAGTACACACCACCAACAACAGCACTGGTTTATTCTCTCTTTCAGGCTCCTCTCTAAATGGTGCATCATCTAGCTAGCTAGCCCCAAAAACAAAACAAATTTTCTAAGACCCCATATGGTTTTAAATAATTAGTAACCTTATTGATTCATTTGTATCTTTTTCATATTAGAATCAAAAGATATTTTCAATTTGTTAATAAAATAATAATCGGTACTTGTTAATTAATATTAATGTTTAATTGACAAGCCACGCATGCCCTAACTTTTCAGCTGAACCATGGGCCACTCTGTTTCGATCGGTTATTGCTGAATGCAAAACTATTGGTGGAGCACTTTGGAACATTCAAAGGAGGTCGATTGTTGTGATTTTTCGCTTGCAAAGAAAGCTGTCCAAAATGCTTTTGCGTTGGAAGAAAATATAAACATTTCATTGATAAAATAATCAATTATTCTGACCCCACTCCTGTGTTATATATAAGCCCCCACTTGTTGTAGCAAGCCGATCGAGGACTACTACTACTACTACTACAAAGCTTAAATTTCCTTAATTCCTTTTACTTGTGTTTCTCTATTAGTTGGCTCATCCACGTACGAATACGATCGAACAACTTAACCTCCGTGGGGGTTCAGTTCAGGGTCGCAAGACATGGCAGCCAAGGAAGTTGACTTATTAAAGGTGCCACGATCTGATAATTAATACTCCCTACCTCCTCTTTCGTCGGTACAATGTATATTTCAAATTTCGTGCATGTTTCTCCCGTCTTTTGGATTTGGTCCCCTTCTTCTTTCTTTTCTTTACTGATAAGGAAGGTAGTAAGTCTGAGACTGAGACAAAGTTGCCTTTCACTTTCTTCCAGAAAGTTGAATTGAAGGTCTCCGTGAATTGCTGCGATGGTTGCAAGCGGAAAGTCAAGAAGCTGTTACAAAGTGTTGAAGGTACCACCTTGTTAATTCCTTATGGAAAATGTTATTTTAACTTAAAAAATAAAAACTGTTTGGTGCATTAAATTATTTTTTTCATGTTCATTAAATTATTTTTTACGTATATTTATATATGTCATGTCATGTTTCAATGAATGTGTAGCTGTACATGTAATTACATTTTTTTCTTTCTTTTATAGTTAAATTATCATTTTTCATTATATAATTATTATGCCTTGCATTAGTTTCTCCTACGTAGTCAAATATTATTCCATCATCCGCTATATACACTTTTTTTTTTCTTCATGTGAAGGTGTTCTGAAAACAGAAATAGACCCTTCCCTGCCCAAAGTGACCGTCCTTGGCAATGTTGATCCAAAAATTCTCATCAAGAAGTTAGTAAAGGCTGGAAAGCAAGCGGAAATCTGGACAGCTAATGCTGCAAATCCGAAACAAGAAAAAGAGAAGAAGCTGGAAGAAGAAGGGGTTAAGGGGAATGAAAAAGAAAAGAATAAAGATGTAAATATTGGTGGAAAGAAATCCGACTGTTGTGACCAAGCCAAATGCTCAAAATCTAGCTGCACTTCTGATAAGACGGTTAGAGATGAAGTGATTAAAAGTGGGGATACTTGTAATAATCAGGCAGAGAGCAGGGCTAAAGCTAGTATTCCACAACAAAATGTGATTAAACCCGATCTTCCTCATGCTTCTGATCAATCAAGTAATTACACCATACAGCCGGGCGTGGTGCATGAAGCTGCAGGTAATGTCATGCCCTACACTCAGTACTGTTACATTGTGGAGCCTCCTAGGATCGCTGTGCCACATTACGCTGTAGCTTCCTTTGTGCCACCTCCTCCTATGTACTACGGTGGCAGAGATCACCAATACTTCTACGAAAGCCCAAGCCCGATATCTCAGCCACCGTTGCAATTGCAGCCTCCAGTGCCAAGGGTCGGAGATTATTTCAGTGACGAGAATACAGTGGGATGTCATGTGATGTGAGTTAATTAATTATGAACTCAATCGAGATCTTAACACAGCTGCTAATTAAGATTTAAGAGTTTAAAGAGCAAGAAGCAGGGTAATTCCGCAGAGTTTTGCTTGGTATCAAGGTAGGATGGTGGTTCATTCCAAGGGGTAACTGGTTGATTTCTGTATGGAATACTCGTAGTGAGTTTTTCTTCCTCTTTTTTTTTTTTCTCCGTGCAAGTAAAATTTGTGACCTTTGTCAGTTGGTTGAAATTAATTAAAAAAAACATATATTTATTTTTGTCTACATTTACATTTTCTTTCTATATAGTTTCTCAATTGATGAATTTCATCTTTGCTTGAATGAACTAAATGTTGCTATGGCAAATGAATATCATATGGAAAAAGAATTTGTCTTTTACACATTGAAGGTAAGGGCATGAATTGGTGGAAACTCTTCAACCCCTCCTAATAAGAATACCGATACACAAAAAAGATTTAGAAAAACACACATATTTCCTGGTTCCATTAAACCATATAGGAATTTCTCAAACCACATACATGTTTCACAAAAAATCTTATGATCTTTAAAAAGTGTACATATACTAAAGTTAACTCAATTTAACTTTGCTCACTATAAAGATTATTATCATTATTATTTTTTTAAAAAGCAGAGCCCCTTCTTCAGCTCTTGTTGTAGATTTGGGTCATGATAATAAAAACTACTGTTGGGACTGCCTTGAATTACTTGAGATTTGTGCATCTCAATAATGATAAAA
Organism: Paratinospora sagittata; assembly: GCA_035771175.1. Lineage (NCBI taxonomy): Eukaryota > Viridiplantae > Streptophyta > Magnoliopsida > Ranunculales > Menispermaceae > Paratinospora > Paratinospora sagittata. The sequence goes on along the minus strand of CM069602.1, from coordinate 443,073 downwards.
TTCATATATGTCACCGTTATAGTCACTTGTATGTTTTCCTTACTTACTTTTAAACTTGGGGGTTATAATGTGTTTGTCATGTTTAATTAGAGGCAGCTCATATCAAGCCTAATTAGTCAAATTGCTATTTACTTTTTTTTTTTTTTTTAAAGGTATATTTGACGAGGATTTGATTGTTTTGGACTTAATGAGTGAAGGAATGTAACTTTGGTGCTTGGGTGATGAATGAATCGTACATGTTAATTAGATGGGCAGACGAAACTCTACTTTGTTTTGGCGCCCATAATCAAAATTTGTATTTATGTCTTCTAATACGGCTATCTAGCTTTTTCTAGATGGAGTTCGTGAGATTAAAGTGGTGATTCCATCAAGTATACATATATATGTATTTTTTTTCTTTTTTAATCTTTCCTCATATGCTTGTTCAGTTTATTGCTACTTTCATTGATCGATGTGGTCAAAGGGAGTTCCCCAAGGTATTCCAAGAAAAGCATATGGTCGTGGGAATCCATTCCCAGTAGCTAAGTGAATGAAGGTGGTTAATTAGTTGAACTAAACCGTAGGTTTTTGATAGAATTAAATTATCAAAGCATCTTTTGACCAAAAAAAAAAAAAATCAAAGCATCTCACTCGCTTTCCCTGGACCCTTCACCAGCTGACTAGTGGTGGCAGCAAAATTCATTTCTAAGGTGCTGACGATAAAAATATATATATATATATATTATTTTTGAAAACTTGTATTATGCCGGATTTTTTTTTTGTTAAGAAAAAAAATAAAGGGTTGTAGGGGTAAATCCGTAAAATTTAGGATGTTGAAGGATAGCACAAAATGGCGGGAGGTGGGTTTCCAGTTATGACTCCCTCTTTCCCTCCGTCCTTAACGGTTTCGGGGGCTAGGGTTTCTACTCCCATTTTCTGTCTCTGTTAAACTTGAGTAACATTATTTGCCCTGAATTTATTTCTTTTTATTGATTTTTTTTTTCATTAATCTTATTATTATTATTATTTTTTTGTATTCGTTATTCTAAATTCATGGAAGAAATTGACGATTCTTTTAAGCGGCAACGAGCGGATGTTTTCGTGCCCATTTCGACTCGGAACAAGCGAAGAACCATTGGTAAAACAGGATTCTTCTATCTCAGATCCCTTGCATCACCTCTGATCTCTTCAACCACCAACTCTCCTTCTAAATCCGTTTGTCTGAGGTCCGATCGTCTCTACTCAATTGGCCGGGACTACCGCTACTGCAATTTTGTCTTCGACGACCGACAAGTTAGTAAGAAGCATTGCCAGATTTTCCTTGATGGATCGGAGCGCAAGATTTTCATTTTAGATGGTTTTTTCTTGCCCTTCAGTTCTGATTTGAATAAGCTAAGGAGCTATTTTCGAACGCGATTGGAAGGTAAAGAAGCCCAGGTTGGAGTTGAGGTTAGACCTTCTGTAAATGGAGTTTTTGTTAATGGCTTTCGGCTAGGGAAGGGTGCACTCATGGAGTTGTCTACTGGGGACGAGGTTTCCTTTGTTTGTGGTAACGAATTGGACCCAAGTTTTAGGTCTAAGATTGGGTTTGTCCTTGAAAGAGTTGTTTTTGTAGAGGAAGTTTTAGGGCTTAATGAGATTGAGTTTCGTCATTGTTTCCTAGAGGCAAAAGCCAAGATATCAAGTTTAGAAGGACAAGGAAGAATAAGGAAAGAAAAGCTTCTCTCTCTAAATGACTATGGGATTGATAAGAATTTTAGATTCTGTAGTTCTGATTGTGAAAATTTGATTGCACGAGCAGGTTTTCTATTGGAGCAATGTAGAAGTATATTGCATAGTATGGACCCTATATCTTACATACGAAGAGAAGTGAATTTGAATAGGAAAAATGAAATCTCCAGGACTCGAAATGAGCGTTCTCTTATGAATGAAGAAAACAAGCTTTCAGAAAGGGTGATAAAGGAGAACACAAATGTACATACCTCAGTTTTAGCTTCAGAAGTGCACCATACACATGCTCTTGTTAGTGTTCCTAATCATCATTTTCAGAAAAATAATTTTACAGGAACTTCTGATGAGAATGGTGAGGAAGATTGTCTAAAGAAGGGTCTTCCATTGAATTCTACCAGGAAATTTGATCAAACTGATAGTTTGCACAATAAGACAGATTTGTGCAAATTGTGCTCTACTTCCGGGAAGAAGTTCTATCTAAATCGACTTGACTTTATGGACCATAGTTCAGTGGATCAAGAAAGGGTTGTTTCCTTGCCAGAGCTTCTTTATCCTGTAGAATGCTTGTTGCGCATGTTCATTGCAACATTTACAAGTGATATTTCATGGTATTTTTATTTATTATACATCCTTCTATTTTTATCCTAGGAACGTGTGTCCATTCATGATAATCTACTTCTGCAAGTTTGATTTAAATGATACATTGATATTAAAACTGTTGGACCGCATTTTTGGATGTTCATACTTTGTTGATTGCCCATACTATGCCCCCTTTTTTAATGTTCTTTTCCTTTTTTTTTTTTGGTTCTGAACCACTGGAACCTAATATTCATAACATCAATGTCTGAGAAGAAATTTCTGCGTCCTATCTTATGTAGAACTTTTTGAAGTACTCTGTTGTATAAATGCATCTTCTTTCCTTTTTCTTTTATTTTTTTCTTCTCCTTATTTATTAGTTTTGAAATATGAGCCTCTTTTTTATGCTATCTTTTACTCCTTTGAAATGAGAAACTTCCCACTGTTTTTGTTACCCATGGCATGTTTGATCATGTTCTATTTAGATCATGCTAACTAGCATTTACATTTTTTTTTTCCATTACTTGTTATTTTTATTTCTCAATGCTTTCTAAAATTGGCAGGTTTTTGTCGTACTGTGGGATTCCCAGCAGTCTACCAGTAACTATTGCATGCCATGACACTGAGAGATGTTGGAGTCCAAGCCCTGATAAAAGAACCTCGAAACCTTATACAGATTATCCTAATTTAGTGGTCGTGTGAGTAATGTCAATCTTTACATTAATGATCATTCAGCCTTTTTTTAATTTTTGAAAACATGTTCATATTATTATTGCAGGTAACACTAACTGTGGTCTACCCTGTTTCTCATTATAGTTATCCCCCATTTCCAGATGTTGTAGCCTTTGGCAAAGACCACAAGAAACAAGGTGTTGCATGCCATCATCCGAAATTGCTGGTTTTGCAGAAAAAGGACAGCATTCGTGTTATTATTACTTCTGCAAATTTAGTCTCAAAGCAGGTGATAATTCATTATATGTTGGTTATGCTTCATCTGTAGACGGTTATATTGCATGAGCCATACAATGAACTCTTTAAGGGAGGATTAAGTGTTCTAACAATTTTTTGAAAAGATTGGGGAAGTATGTTTTGCTTTCTCCTATTGTTATTTGGAAGTTAATCTCATTGTAGTTTTGTTTAGTGCAGAGAACATGTTTGAAGATTAAGTTACCTTAGTTTCTTTTCTATTTAATGGACAAAAACAACTACAAGAACTGCAGCAAAGCAATGTTTATTATTTAATTAATTGAAGTTCTTCTTTATTCTTTTTTTTTTTCTCTTTTTATTAATTCCATTAATTTTCAGTAGCGGGCTCTTCCAAGGCTTGAAAGCCAAATTATGCTATCTTGTGCACTTTGTTGACGAGTTAAACTATCATCTACTGGGGTCAAAGGGTTGGGTGCACTCTCTGATGCATGCTCCACTGTAATCCGATTGAATGATGGAGTTTATTTAATATAATTTGAACACTTTCTCAGAATTGGTAGCTGAAGAAACTTGTCTATAAATGGAGTATAATGATTGAATGTAAGTGGATAATTAGAGTCCGCACACGGACCTAATTGGACATGTGAACTTTTTTCGATAAGTGAATGGTAAATTTACCAATATCTAACAAATTTAGGTTTATTTCAGTCTGACCGTAAACCTTTGTTCCACTTACAATTAGTTGATGCCATGTCAGTACCTAAAACTTGATATTGAATTTGCCAGAACTTAAACTCTTTATTTGTTGTTTTTCCGTTTTTAGTCACAACATTAATTAGATTTTCTTGCAAAACTTTTGCTAGCTGCATTATATTGTACCTCCACTTGTTTCTTGCAGACTTGCTTAATCCTACCTACCTTTTGATGATGGCTTTGGCAGTGGAATAATGTCACAAATACTGTATGGTGGCAAGATTTTCCTCTCAGAAGTTTGCCTGATTACTCATCTCTTTTTACCTCTACCAGCGTGGGGAAAACATTTGAATCTGATTTTGCTGCTCATCTGTCTGGATTTATGGCATCTCTCCTCATTGATGTACCCAGTCAGGCATACTGGATTGCAGAGTTGACCAAGTATGATTTTGGAGGGTCAGTTGGTCATCTGGTTGCTTCAGTCCCAGGAATGCATATGAAGCTGTGTACCTGTCCACTGAAACCAATGTATTTTCTCCCGGTAAGTGTTTTTTTTATGCAGGATGAGCTGACAAAACTGAGCCGTACAGGATGTGAATTATACCTTCTTAATCTGACTCTATTACGGGAAGGTTAGATGGAACCATAATAGTCTACAATAACATGTCTTGATTTAATAGATGGAAGTGACCCATTATTCCCACAAACTTATTTAGTTAGTTGCTTCTTGCTTTCTTTTAGCATGTGGCTAGGGACACAAGTTGTTAGGTTCTGTTGCCACTTAATCCTGGGTGGCATCATCTTTAAGCCTAAGCACCACATGGCCAGCTTAAGTTGGGTGGTAGAACTTAGAAAAAAAGTAATTTATTTATAGAATTAATAGAAAGCTGAGAACAATGCATGGAAGTTGTTTTACGAGTAACAGTTATATACTTTAGGGGTTGTGAAAAGGCTTTGTTAAATCGAGCTATAAATATAATTTAACGGTTATATTGTCGTTTGGTTCAGCCCGAGTCTAGAAGGACAGCCTTCAAAGGAGGCACTGAAATCCTAATCTATACTGAACCCATGAAAGAAACAAACATTAGAGCTAGATGATCTTGCCACATCACTTGGCAGAAGTAAAGTTAGCAAACAGCACTGGTTGTTATTTCTATTTGGGGATGGACCATGGTTATCCCTCCACCCCTCCTTCTCCAAAAAAAAAAAAAGAAAAAAAAAGAAAGAAAGAAAAAAGAATGTAAAACATTTGTGCGAAAAGAAATAAAATATACAAACTACAATAGAAAGACGAAAAAAAGTTCATAATTGATGCCGAATTTAAGGAATATAAAATATTTGTTATAAATCAAGAATGAAAATTGAAAAGAAAAGCAGGATTAGATTATGGACGCTATTGGTCTGAAAAAAAAATCACTCTAAAGATTGTTGAATGGTGGAACAAGGTCTTATAGTTGATCTTATCTAGCAAATTTAAAATGAATGATTTTTTGTTGATATAAATAATATTAAAGAAGGACAACTTAATAAAGTAGAGCTCTCATTTTGAATGTGTTCATGATATTATGATTAGTATGCATGTGGTGGATGGATTTTGTTATTCCTCTTTTCAAATGATATTTTTTAGAAACAAATCATTAAAATGTATTCTCTCAAAAAAAGAAATCATTAAAATGTAGGTCAGGATTGTGTTTATTAAAATATGTTGGAGTTCTGTTTATGCATCATTACTTTCCTAAATCAGTATATGACCACTTCACCACAGTAGAATTGTATTTCCCTTCTTGTATAATTAATTAGACCATATTTACATAAGAAATTTACAAATTTATGAAATGGACCTGTGCCTAAATCAAAGAAATTTGTGGCTTTAATAGCCATAATTCCATTAACAGTATTGATATTTTAAATTGGATGCTTTCCAATTAGACAAAGTTGGGTTGTTAGGGTTAGTAAGAGTTATGCTTAATTGTGCTTGTTTTTCTCTTTTATTTTTTGAATATGGACCAGGATAATTGTTGCAAATTGCAGTCAATTGGGCTGAAGTTTCTTGGTTTTGTTGAAGCATCTTTAGTTGGTTTAAAGCATCGGTTTCACACTCCGGCTGACCCAAATGGTGCTCAGCTTAAGATGCTGGCTGCTTTCCTTGGAAAGTGCCCTGAAAATGCGGTTGGCATGTTGGAAGTTCTCTTAAGAAGAAATTTTACTATACCCATTGATCCAAATGCCGTGACTGTTCTTGTTGGTGACCTAGATGAATTCTCAGAGGGAGGTATTTTTCGCATAACTTTTTTATGTTGGAATGATGATTTCTTTTTTTTTAAAGAATATCACCTGTTAAATATTTTATTTCAGGAAAGTGGTTTCTGTTAACAAGAACTTTAATATCAATTTTCCTGTGATACCAATGCTTTTCTAATTTATGATCTTGACGAATTATGTGGGAAGATTGTCACAAAGCTTGATGAAGCAAATCTATAAGATAAATATGTCACGATTAGGCTTTGGAGTAACACTCAACTAAACTTGACAAATCTTTTTTCCAACTATATGGGGTTGGATACGTGAATTCACTTCACTCGCTCTATCAAAGGTTTTGTCGACATCCTAACCCTTTACTTAGTCCTATTAAGTAGATTCACGTCATAGTTGATCTGGCAAAGTTTTACTTTTGACTGTCTACGTCTAACACAACCCCTTTATCCAGCTACAATTTATTGTTATGTGCATATGTCAAATTTATATTGATAATAAGAGTATCAGTTATTCTTGGTAGATATTATCTATCACTTATTGCAAAAGTGCGTCACAGATTTGTTGGGATTTAATACAAGCAAGATTTGCTATGTGATCATGATGATTTGGTTTTGTGGATCTTTGTGATTGGTAATTTTTTTCTTAACATTTATACGCACAAGATGCACTAAGCATTATTAAGAATTTGAGAGTATCAATCTTTCTCTATGATTTTTATTATTTTCCTTGCCAATCATTTACATAACAAACCTCTAAACTTATTTGTGACGAACACTTAACTTGGACTTTCCTCAACTAATCCTAAATTTTGTGTGATCAAAGATTATGAAAAAGATCAATTTTTTTATCCATCCTTATAGCTAAAAACAAACTCTCAATAATGCATTTAAAGTAGGGGAAAGGAGAGTTGATTAAATAGCACAGACATTAAATCATACCTGAAGTTAATGTAGTAGGTGAAGACTTGACAAATAATTGGAATTGAGGGTTCTAAATTTGGTTGGCATTTCTCCTTGTTAATGAAAATTTTGTATATTAATGTGTACAGGGGTAGGTCCCTTTGGATTAACATATTGATGGAGCAATTTTGTAAATGGGAATTTCTCATATAAAACTTTCATTTGGCAGATGGCCCTGGCACATAGCCTCTTGACTTTAGGTAGGGACTAGGGAGGTCCGTCAATGTTGTCGAAGCGTCAAGGTGATGCCTAGGAAATTCTACCTATTACCTCCAAAGGTGTGGAGTGCTTAGGCAATTAGGAAATCATTGTTTATAGGTCCCTAAATAATTATATTTATACATACATATATATGTAGACACAGCAACATTGAACAAAAATACCATGAACAAGAGTTCACTAAAATTATAACTTGAAAATTCACATTAACATGATGCAATTATAATTAACATAATAAACTGGAGACCTCCGTGGTGCCTGCCTTGCTCATTTCTTAGGTGGTTTGGCCTAGAATAGTAAGCAATCAATTAGGTGACTCCTTGACATCCATGAGGTCCTCGCTCATTGTGTTCAGCAGTAGCCCTTCACATTCATGCTCCTGCATAAGTTTTTTTTTTTGTTTCCAATCGACTGGATTGTTCTATCCACATTTCAGCAATCATAAGGTCTTTCTCAAATGTTGCTTCATGAGTCAAATAAATCCCAACCATATGTAGTATCCCCGAATAATTCTATTTATTTACCATTTGAAGCAGATTACATTCTGCTGGGATTTCTACCTAGGAATATTGCAAAGTGGGTAGCTCCTCTATGTGATGCTGGCCTTTTCAGTTTTTCTGCATATGTTTATCCTAAAGAAGTGCTCGCAGCTGCTTTAAGAGAAAGCAATAGCAAAGTGCAGCTGATGCTGTATGTCTCACAAGTATGTCTTCTCTCCACTGAAACCTAAGTTTTCACCAGCTATCTCACTGCTATAGAGTTTCATGATAATTCTTTGGTTTTACCCACATGAAGTTGTACTATATATGACTATTCTTTTCAGGGTCCTAATTTTTCTAAAATATCAAGTTTGATGCAACCTGAACATGTTGCTGCCTTATGCTCTCTCATTGCATCCATTCACAGATGTGTTGGTCTATGGCGTTTACAGGAGGTATGATATGAAGTTAACAAGGTTATGTTCTCTATTATTACTTCAAGGTTGTTTTAGATCCATCACTATGTTTCTGATTTATAGTTCCGATGTCTTTTTTATCCTGCAAATATTAATGTATGCATTGTATATTGTACAAACTGTCAATGCTTCTCATTGATGAAAGCTGGTTTTCCCTTTCCCAAGGAGAAGAACCTCTTTAGGAATTAGTTACCTTTTCTTTGAAGGTACTTCTGACTTTGTTCTTCTGGTTCTGCTTTCTACAAGCTGCTAGGTCCATACCACTGGCCTGAAGAACTAGAAACTGATTTTATTTATGGTAAGGCTTTCACACAGTGGCATGCATAAAACAACTTTAAGTTCATTATCATCAACTTAAGGTTAATAAACTCTCTGTTCTAAAGGTTCGTCATCAATTGGAACATCAGTAAATTCACATTTCTTAGCGGCATTTTCAGCAGCAGCTGGGAAGAGGTCAGTTAAATTTTCTGACTCAGAGGAGTCTGATCCAGAGGTAACACAGCTTTGCATTTTCCTCTGATTTGGTGTTAATGCAAGAAAACTTAAAATATCTACATAATGGTTTTCCTTCATTAAAGTTGTTTGTTTTATGCTTCTGACAGTGGGGCAAGTGGAATGCTAGTCAAGAGTTAAAAGATCCATCAATGAGGATCATTTTCCCTACTATTAAAAGCGTCAAAGATGCATCTTGTGGAGTAAAGTCTTATCGACGGCTGCTTTGCCTCTCAGAGGTATGTCAAATTCTGAGGAGTTGAAACTCATATAAAATTTGTTGGGAACTTCTGTCCTCAATTTATGTTTTAAGGAACTTTTGCAGTTCTAACAACTTTCTTGAGTGAGTTATGGGTTTTGAGTAGAAACAAGGAAGTTCGTAATGTCCTTTTATATATTACAAAATTATTCTTTTCGAGGAACCATTTTGTCAATCTCTTAACATACACCAGTTACAATATTACATTGGATATAAAGACTTGTGATGGGCTGTGATTGTTTGTGACATTTTGTAATGTTATTTGACTACCAAAGTGGTGTTATCTTAATAATCAAGTAACTAATTGTACATTTATCTTCTCATCGTCTGAGTCCTTATGCTTGCAAATTGTATATAAGTCAGGATACTTGCGTACTCTACTTTTCCATTCTCTATAAAATTTATGCAAATTGCTTACAGTAAGATTTAAGTTATCAATTGTAAAATTTTCTATTATTTAGGATTCACTTTTTGATATTCAAGTTAAGGATTTGAGTTTTTCTCTTTGGCTTTGTATCATGAATCGTAATATTCATTCATACATAAATCAGGATTCTAACCTCTAATTGAGACTAGTGCTCAGACGCTAGTAAGTATTCATATTTATGCAAGTATAAGGTAAAGTTTTCATATATAATTACAAATAAGAATGAGGGTTTGGGCACAAAAAGGCTTCAGCGTCAACTATTTAAGGTGGTGTTTATTAACTCTACTTGTAACCTCTAAAAGAACTCATCTTTTTTATTTGATTTTTTTTTTTTAGCAGAAACAAGAACTGTATTGTATTAATAATAAACATGAAATACAAAACTGTAGCACAAGAGATGCTACAATACACTATTAAAATCTATCATGACAGAAAGGAAAAGTTCCAATGAGGTAAACCCATGAATGCATCCTAGACTTGATGCAGACAATTTGCCCAACCTAGGACCCAATCTGAAAGAGAAAGGCCTTGAACTAGGGAGGCCGCATATACCCATGAACTGGCCACGAATTTTATGTCATCCCATAGCGTGTCCAGCTCCTTAGCTCTATCAAGAAACACCCTGTTGTTACGTTCAAGCCAAAGCATCCATAAAGTTGCATATGATGCAATAATGGCGGCATCCTTGCCCACACTAGAAATAATGGAAGAGTGTGAAGCCATCAAACTCTCCTCCAGACTTCTAGGGGCGAGCAGTCAACCTCCCGAGAAGTTGGACCACCTAACCCATATCCTAGCCGCAAAAGAACAGTAAATGAATATATGATCCGGGTTCTCTTCCGCCTGCATGCAAAAAGTACAACATTGGGGGGGGGGGGGGGAAAGACACATATTAGGAAGTTTTCTCTGGAGCATATCCATTGTGTTTATTCTTCTAAGGGCTAGCAACATACTTTAACTTTGGATGGGATTTGTGCTTTCCAAATGTATGCCGAAAGTGGGAAGGGGGGATGGTTTGGTAGGGGGGCTAAAACATCAAAAAATGATTTGTAGGAGAATATACCATTGGATTCCAGGTTCCAAGAGAAGTGATTTGGGGTGATTGTCAGCCTAGTGTGCTCCAAACTAAGGAGGGCAATGACTTCATCTTGTTCTCTAGATGTGAGGGCACTAGAGAAGTGGAAATTCCATGAAAGGGTGGGGTTGGGGCCGTCTTGATTGTTTGAAATAAAGGAAGAGAAGGGTTGGTTGTGTAAAGAAGAAAATCTATAGAGGTTTGGGAAGGAGATTGCCAGTGAACTATCATTCAACCATCTGTCCTCCCAAAAGCGAAGGGTCTCCCCATTGCCAATCCTTGGGTGAACATTTGCAAACAGCATAGGCACAAGAGATGCTATGAACTTCCAAGGTCCTCCGTGAGTATTCCTCTTTTTTTTTTTTTGAGAAGAAACGATAATATATGTATTACTTGTAGAACTAAAGTAAATGTACATCTTAGCACCAGAGGTGCAGCGTCCAACACCACCACTGGCCTGAACAACTATTACTGTCAACAGCATCATACAAAGCTTGATTTAAGTAGCAAAATATTCCCCCCCTTCCAAAACACAGAGCACAAAAGCATCCACCAAATAACACCATCTCCCCTCACAAGAGAAAAAACAACCACTCGACCTCAAAACATGCAGGAAGCCCAATTTGCAAACCAATTGGAGATTGAATATCCTTTTGACCAAGGTGAGGCATACACCCAAGAGTTCGCCAGGAGCCTTATCTCTTCCCATAGCGAAGCTTCCTCCTTGGAAATATTGTTGAAGATTCTTCTGTTGCGCTCAAGCCATAATAACCATATTGTTGAGAGGAAAGCAATCAGTCCAATCTATCTATCTGCTTTGCATAGACATATGACAAAGCGATAAACCTTCCACAGTGTTACTAGGCTGTAAGAATTTGTTGCCTGAGACAACATGCCACCTGTTCCAGATTTCCTTTGCAAATCTGCAGCTAAAAAGAATGTGTTCAATAGTCTCACTTTCCTGCAGACAGAAAATACAGCAATGGGGGGAAAAGCATGCTGTAGGATATCACCTCTGTAAAACTTCAAAAGTGTTTGCCTTGTTATGAGCAACTGTCCACCCAAACACTTTTACTTAAGATGGCACATGAATCTTCCATACATATGAAGCAACAGGTAAGGGAGGGAAATGGGGACGATCAATTAGGAAGGCCAAAAAGGATTTACATATAAAGGATCCTGATTTGTCAAGTGTCCAGTAGATTGTATCCGGGTTATTGTTAAATTGGGTTTGGTCCAAACAAGTCAAAGTAGGGACAATTCTCTATGGGCTGTCCTTGTGAGCCCCCTAACTAGGTGTAAGTTCCATCTGGGTTGGTTTGCGTCATTGGGTTGTGGGTGGTTCAAAAATGAGGTTATGGGGCTGTTATGAGGGATGAGGTGTGGTAAAGAGCTGGGTATAATGTTGCAATAGGTTCAGAATCCAACCATCTATCTTCCCAGAATCTAAGGATGCTTCCATTACCCAATTGATGCTGAACATGTTGAGAGAACGTACTAGGAAGGGATGAGATAACTTCGAAAAGAAGATCTACCAACTGCTCCATCTGGATAACCAATCTGCCTAACCCCATATCTGCTTTCAATGACCTTAGCCCAAAGGTAATCACCTTCTTTGCCATACCTCCACAACCACTTCACGCAAAGTGCAGCGTTCCTATGACCAATATTTGCCAATCCCAAGTCCACCCTTCTCTATCGGTCTCTGGGGACCCAAGTCCCACCTAATAAGATTGCTCTTTTTTCTTTCTCCAACTTCGTTCCATAAGAATGCTCTAAACATCTTTTCAATCTTCATAGCCACCATGGAGGGGACTCGAAACATGGCTAGAAAATATGAAGGGAGAGCTGAAAACACCGAGCAAATAAGAGCCAAGCGTCCTCCTTTTGACAAGAAGGCCCCTTTCCAACCTTCCAATCTAGTAGAAATTTTGGCTAATACCGGTTCCCAAAAAGTTGACGAAAGAGGGCAGTGTTGTCAAGGTAGAAAGGTGGTAAACCTTAATTAGGCGAGGCGGGGCCTAGGCAGGATATAAAATATTTATTTAGAGGTCCTTGAAAAATTTATTTATTTATTCATTGGTCCCTCACTCCATATATATATATGTAATTATTAATTCAGAAGTCGAAGTAGAAGAAGGGAGAGAATTTCGCAGGTTTTACAAAATAAAAATTTTTATAAAAAAAATCCTTTAAAAAAAAAAATTGCTTAGACCTCCCCAAACCGCCTAGACAGTGGTCTAGGCGGTGCCACTACCCAAGGGGCCTAGATCCCATTGAACAACCCACCTTATCTGTAAGACGGAGAACAACCTCACTGTCCACAACCTCACTGTCCATATTTATCTCGCATATCTGGCTTTTTCCCATGTTAACCTTCAAACCGGACATCTCACTAAAGCTCTAAAGTGTATCAATAGCATTGATGACATTTCCTTCATCCCCATCCAACAGAAACAGAGTATCGTCAGCATAATGAAGCAATGTGACCTCCATCTTTCTCCTGCCAATCATGAAGCCTTTGATCCGATTTGCCTGTGTAGCCCTATTAACCAACTTAGCTAGGCCATCTGCAACTAATGTGAAGAGGAATGGGGAAAGGGGGTCACCCTGGCGAAGCCCACGCTTAGCAAGGAATAGAATAAGATATTGAGGAGACACACCCCATGATCGACCTAATCCATCTGTAACCATAATCACATTCACGCATCACTGCCTCCATGAAATCCTACTCTACTGTATCATATGCCTTTGCGAAATCGTCCTTGAACACCACTCCTGATCTCTTCCTTAACCTATAATCCTCAACAACTTCATTTGCAACCAAGACCACATCCAAAATTTGTCTACCCTCAATAAATGCTGATTGAGAGACATCAATGAGTTTGGGAAGGACCGTTTTTAGCCTTAGTGATAGGATCTACGAAATGATTTTGTATAAGCTGGAGATCAGGCTAATTGCTTTAGCCTTTAATCTTGCTTGATCCGATGGTCTTGGGGATGAGGCACACATAGGTTTCATTGGATGCTTGGTTGATAACACCATTCTGAGAGAAATCTTCCATTACCTCCATTATATCCCCCTTTAGAACATCCCATGACTTTTGGTAAAAAGCCATAGAGAAGCCATCCGGGCCTGGGGTCCTTATTGCCATCACAGCAGAACACTGCTCTTCGAACCTCCTCCACAGAAAATGGTCTTTCCAGCAGCCCGCGATCCTCATCAGAGAGTCTTCCCCAATCCAAACCCGTTTCCCTCCGACCAAGGCTTGAAGAACCTGTATATAAATCTTTGAAGAAGGATACCACCCCCTCAAAATCTTCAATTACCGTCCCATCCTCCTCTTCAATTTTGGAGATATAATTCCGGCTTCTTTGGTCTGAATATGAGAATCTACCATATCTGCTGAATACAACCTGCGCCCATAAAGAGTTCTGATCCTCCAAAGCCATTTGTTGCAATAAGTAGCATTCTCCCTTGAGATGTTCCCAATCCCAAGCCCCCCTGCCTCGATCGGAAGTTGTACAATCTCCCACTTGACCAAACATCTCAGTTCCTTCTCCCCTCTACTACCCCAAAAGAAAGCTTTGAGCTTCCTCTCAATTGTTTTTGCCACACTAAGAGGAACTTGGCTTATTCTAATAGAGCTTGTAGCACTGACCGCATTAGTGCTAAAAAATATTTTTTTATTTTATTTTCAACCTCTAATTGAAGTAGAGGTATAATCTCTACAAGAATAAGCAAAAAAAGCTTGGCTTATTCTAATAGAGCTTCTAATAGAGCTTAGACCTCTACTATAAATAGAGGTTGGTTTTGAAGTAGAAGTAGAGGTTAAGTAGTGTTACCAAACACTACCTAAATATTATTTTTTGTATTAGTATCAATGTAGTAACAGCGCATGACAGGGGAAACAAGATAAGCACTAGATCTCTGATTTAATTCATTCGACTATGTTCTAACTTACAATTAAACATCTCTCATCTAAAATAGGAACTTTATTTAATTGAACTCCATTGCTAAAATTGGACTCAAGCTAGACTTTTACAAAAATAAAAATACAAAATAAAATAAATATAACAAGAAAATAAGAACAATATCTGATTTTTTTTTTTTTATCTGAATTAGACAAAATTTCTATACTAGCCCTGACAATAGAATGGAAATTGCTTAGACTTCTTTGACCACTGCTCTTAAGTTCATAACAATTTGCTCAAGAAACACATGAGAAACAGGTCAGATTACCTCACAAGAACCTTTTTTTTTTTTTTTTGGTCAAGAACTTCAATGTCTATTTTGATGTCTCCAGGAATTCGATCCTTCGTTGTAATGAATCTTTGCAAGATAGGCAAGGCAAACTGATTTTCTGTTATTTTTCTCAGCTTGTTGCTCCATTAAAGTGGAGCTTTCTTTGGCATTAAACATATAGTATCACTTTTAAAATTTGTTTAATGTGCAAGTAAGTTTTGTTCATTGCTTTCAGAAAACCTGGCAGAGGCTGAGGTCCATGGACATTTTTCATGATGCAATTCCTCATCCCCATTGCAGAGTAGGTTATCCGATGCATAGCAAGGTAAATGTTCCTTTGGTGTGGATGACTGCGTTGTTGCTTTTGAGGTTAAGGATCAGCTGCAATTGATGTTTATACAATAAAACGGTTACACAAAGAAAAAGTAATCTCAGTTGTGCATGGAGATTTTTATTATTCCCCATGTTGGCATACTTTCCTTGACCATTTGAGTTGAAATCAAGCCTGAATAAATGGCTTGAATAGTTCTCTAGCTGCCAGCTGCTAAATAACGAGTGTCAACTTTTAATATGAAAAAATACCCAGTTCTACCAATCAAAGACACATTACCCTACCTGCAGCAATCCTAATTTGTCTGCTAGTAGCGTGAATCAACAGGAATATGTCAGGGATATGAGATATGCAATTGAAAGTGCCTACTTTGAACAGTTATTGCATTCTTAGACATGAATGATCGTTATTGCATTCTTAGACATGTATGATCTGAGATGCTCTGAAATATAGTGTCGTTCATTCGCACACTTTCACTAGTCAAGCGTTTCCTTGTTGATTGGAAGTGGCTGGAAATATCATCCACTTGATTTGGTCCATACTTACCACATACAATGTTGGCTCTTTTCACGTATTGTTTTTTTGTGTAAATCTATGTATGTAGTTGATTTGTTAACCTAATTGTTACAACATTTTGGTAATCTTATGTGATTGTATAAATTGTTTGAAGTAACAGGTTGCGAGGAGACGCTTCCGGCCAAAGACACAGTCATCTTCTTTTGGATGGGTATACTGTGGATCACATAATCTTAGCCCAGCTGCCTGGGGACTTCCAGTGGCTACGGTCTTAAATGTGGACAGGGCCTCGGAAGCTCCCTCTTTATTTGGTTCAAGACTTCGGATATGTAATTATGAGCTCGGTATTCTTTTCATTGTGCCCCCATTGAATAAATCTGATACCAAACAAAGATCAAACTTAGATGATATTATTCTTCCATTTGTCTTGCCTCCACCAAGGTACCAGCCTATGGATAGGCCGGCAACAGCACAAGCGATAAGGGGAGCAGTAGCTGAACGTGCTAAATTAGATGAGGATAGTTTTCAAGAACAAGTGGCTGCAGGAGAGCTGATGGATGAGGAAATCCCTGATGAAGAAGTAATAGAGGTGACTGAATACGTTGCAGAGGAGAAAGAGGTTGACAACGCTTATGCTGATATGATTTGGAGCCAAATTAATTCATATTCCAGTCGTTGAATTCTCATCTAAGCAGAAAGTGAAGAATTGTCAGATCTGCAGGCCGAGTGGCATTTTGTAAAATTTATGCGGTATGATTACTCATTTACTCGTAAGAGTGAAAGAAGCAAACGATGGGCTTGCACTTTGGTTCCATATGACAACTCAAAAGAGAGAATTGCTACTGGGCATGCTCTATTTTCTTGTTTTTAAAGCGGATTCATATTAAGGAAATTTGTAAATGTACACATAGGAAATGTTGTTACATGTCATTAAATAAATGATTATGCCCAAATCTGCAACCATTGGGAGATGTATTTATTTTCAGAATCGTTACATATTTTCTTAAAAAAAAAAAAAAAAGATATCGATCAGAGACTTTGATATAGTGTTTCATTTTTACATAATTGCATATTATGGAATCTGCAGCTGTTTTTTTTTTTTTTTTTTCATTTTGGGCATCATGGTATATCTAGAGGTAGAATTGATGGAGAAAAACACCTAAATCTTTTAATATCACAGATTTAATAAAAAAAAAAATAATTAGAGATTTATATTCACAATTTAAAGATATACGTGAAAAATTTTGAAATCAGAAAAAAAAATTACAGGTAAAAATAATTTATTATTAATTAATAAATATTTTAGAAGAATTAAATATTTCAAGTATTTTTATATCAGATGGTACACAGATACGAGACTTTAATAAAGAAAAATAACCGAAACTTTAATAAAGAAAATAACATAAAGATAATACTTAAAGAAAATTAGAACTTCAATTTTCAATTGGCTTAGGATAACGTGATACATCAAAAGACAGGCCATCCGCGTAGGATTAGAACTTCAATTTTCAATTGGCTTAGGATAACGTGATACATCAAAAGACAGGCCATCCGCGTAGGGGTAGGACCGACATTTCCGGCCAGTAGTTTAAAGTAGCAATAGACTTCAAGTTCAACTTGGCCCTAGAATGATGACAGCGTCTAAAGCCTAAAGGGAAGCTCTCCCATATAAGCTAAATGAACCGAAAGTAAGCGGAGTAATGCATCGTCGTGGTCGTCTGTATCCGTCAGGTTCTGTGAAAGAAGCTGCTGCTAGTGCCAAAGAACTCAACCTCCCCAACTCATCTTCGACTTCCGTGTTTACTTCTTGTTCACTCACGCAAAACACAAGCTTCCAAGGCAACACTGCCTTCGAATCCCAACAGTTGTATGATCATCTTCTGCAATCCTGTAACAAGTTGAAGTTGCTGAAACAGATACACTCCTCTCTCTTAACTTCTGGCAACATTAAGAACAATCCCCACTTGGGTGCCCGAATCATTATTAAGTATTCCACGCTTGGAGACCCAATCAGTGCCCGGTCTCTCTTCCATGGGATTGCCACATCCAATTCCTTCCTTTGGAACACCATGGTCCGAGCCTACGCAAATGGCAGTCACTCGATGGAAACTCTCGACCTCTACAGGCTTATGCGAAGAAGGGGCATCGCTCCTAACAATTACACTTTCCCCTTTGTTCTGAAGGCTTGCGCTTCCAGATCATCGGTCATAGAAGGGAAGATGAGCCATGGAGATGCATTGAGGACTGGGTTCGACTCGGACATGTTCGTTGAGGCGGCATTGGTGGATATGTATGCGAAATGCGGCGAAACGGCTGACGGACGCAGGGTCTTTGATAGAATGCCTATTAGGGACCTGGTCAGCTGGACTGCCATGATCACGGCTTACCAACAGTCCGATAGGCCTGAAGAATCACTCATTTTGTTCCGGCAAATGCAGGATGAGGGAGGTCTTTCTGCAGATTCGGTTACGGTAGTTAGCGTGGCATCTGCAGTAGCTCAGTTAGGAGACACCAGGAGAGCTCGATCAGTTCATGCGCATGCCATCCGAAATGGGTTAGTAGAGGAAGATGTGTTCGTGGGGAACTCGATTGTGGCCATGTACGCCAAGTGCAGCAACGTGGAAGAAGCTCGTTTGGTTTTTGAGCAAATGAAGGAAAAAGATGGAATCTCGTGGAACTCGATGCTTTCGGGTTATGTTCAAAATGGACGTGCGAGCGAAGCTCTCTTACTATTTGATAAAATGCAGCAGTTCTCTAATTCTAGTGGGAGTGGCAGCAGCGCACCACCATCCCCTAATCCTGTAACGGCGTTAATCATGGTCTCGGCCTGTGCATACTTGGGATCTCTGCAACTTGGGAAGAAACTTCATGATTTCGTAATAAACAGTGGAATACGAGTAGACACTACGCTTTGGAATGCAATACTTGACATGTATGCCAAGTGTGGCGATTTAGACACTGCCGTTGAGATGTTCAACCAGAGTCCCCCAGGAGAAAGAAACGTTAGTTCATGGAATGTTATGATTTCAGGGTACGGGATGCATGGGAATGGCAAGGACGCCATTAGAGTCTTCTCTCGGATGCAAGAGGAAGGGATTGAGACAAACCACATCACGTTCACATCCCTTCTTTCTGCATGTAGCCATTCAGGTCTCTTGGATGAGGGTAGGAAGTATTTTCAGCATATGAATCTTCTAAATGTAAGGCCGGAAGCAAAACACTACGCTTGCATGGTCGACATGCTAGGCAGAGCTGGGCTCCTGGATGAAGCCCTTGATTTGATTGAGAGAATGCCAATGGAACCTAGTGACGGCGTGTGGGGGGCCTTACTTTTGGCTTGCAGAATCCATGGAAATGCTAAGATGGGTGAACTCGCAGCTAAGAAACTTTTCCACCTTGCGCCGCAACATACTGGATATTATGTGCTGATGTCCAATATATATGCAGCAAGAAGTAAATGGCAAGAAGTTGGAATACTCAGACAAGACATGAAGAGCAGGGGACTGAAGAAACCTGCAGCTTTCAGCGTTATAGAATTTGATGAGAAGGTTCATGGTTTCCACTCTGCAGACCGGAGTCATCCACAGTGTAGAGAAGTTCATGACAAGGTGAAGAGTCTGGTAATGGAGATTAAGATGGCTGGTTACGTGCCAGATAGATTGTGTGTCTTGCACGATGTGGAAGAAGAAGAAAAGGACCACATCCTCACCACGCACAGTGAGAAGCTGGCAGTAGCTTTTGGGATTATGAAGCAGCTTGATCCCCAGATGCCCATATATGTCACCAAGAACCTCAGGGTCTGCAATGACTGCCATTCTTCATTCAAGTTTATTTCTCAGGTTCACCAAAGAAAAATCATTGTGAGAGATGCAAATAGGTTTCATCACTTTCAAGATGGATCATGCTCCTGCTGTGACTACTGGTGACAACTGCAGTTCATGATGAATTCAATTTATCCATAGTAATAATATATGGTTATGGCGACTCCAACTGCAAGTATGACCATTCAGAGCTCAACCTGAGGTCAAGCATTGTAGGTGCGAAAACAATGAACGTAACACTACCGCCAGCACAGTCCAAGCTTTGGAGTTCACTGATCATTTATATTGGGAAATCCCAATGCTAGTGAGAACCATTACAATGTGTTTATACACATGGGGAAATCTAGAGTAATACCTTCTGAATCATTTTGAGACACCCATGCATGTGTACCAGTGAGAAATGTTATAATGTCAATATGATAGCAAATTCTTCGTTTGCTTGCTGCGAAACCTTCACCTTTCAAAATTTTTACTCAGACATTGCAATTAAGATAACTAGAACAAAATAATTTCCTTTCCTCTACAGGATTTATATGACTTGCATTATTCAAAACTATGTAAACTGTGACGTTTTAATATGCTTGCAAATCTCAAGCAAGAGGGTCAAAGACTCCACCTTTACTAATTAAGCCACTCAAGTATGAGTTAAATGAGTTAAAGTAAGAGATTATGTACAGAGGTTGACTGATCATAGTACATGCCATCGTCCTGACCTTGTAAACTTCAACAACTTCATAACTAAATGTCATACTTACAATTAAAAACAAAAATAAAGGAAAAATAAAAGACCCTGAAATGGCATTATCAACATGTTGCACAGGAATATAAAATCCAAAACTCGCCTACCTGAAAAATTATTGTAAGGGATCGGTCAATCACGACAGGAGTAATGCTACCATTAAGTAAAAACATTTTCGAAGGGAAATCTGAAGTTACAATGCTAAATACAGGAAAGCCGATGCAACTACAATCTTGAGATATTGAAGCCAACATCTAGACCCTAGCATTGCCTGAACAGAGTCCCGCACTACATCAACAACTGAAGAGGCTAATTACATAGGTATCTTGTGTAGTATGAGAAATCGACGGAAATAGAACGAGAGTATAGCAAACTGCAAGAACATAATGATACCATATACAATTCTGGGCTAAAAGACTGGATAACGTGGAAATCTTTCAATGGCATAAAATAATATAAAAACTCAGGAGCACAGAAAACCAAATTTCCTTGCGCCTAATCTTAAGCCAAAAAAGGTTGCCGACCATTCCATCATGGCAAAACAAATCAATATTGTTTCTGAAGCATAAAACAAACGAAACCGTCCACAAGCACACACCCCACACACACACACAGACCAGAAATTGCTGACATTTAGAATGCTGTGGGTGGATTGGTTTCTGCTGTCCTAATCCTTTTAAATGAACACTATTAAGTAAATGTACCAGAATCATTTACTTTTGTACACGAGAAGAAATAGAATGAGGACCATGGCAGAAAGTGTGAGTTCATATTCATAAGCTCACAGAGCATTGGGGATAATGAGGCTAGCGGATAGCTAGGATTCCTCAATGTTGAAACCCCTTCACACTATGATGAAGGCCTACCCTGGAAACCAACTTAGACTTCACCATGTGAAATCTAAAGTGTTTCACAAAAGGAAAAGGAAAAAGGAAAAAAAAGGACCAATGGAAACATATAACAAGTTATTAATCAATTACAAATCTGAAAAAAATATTCCCCATTGAGAAATAATAGCAATGACAAAAAAAGGAACAAATAATAGCATTCATCATCATTCCTCTTTCCATATGCTTCACATCACAATTTCTTTCTAGGTGTCCTAGAAGATGTTGAAGTGGGCTAATCTAGAAATCGATATAAACCCATGAAC
This sequence comes from Paratinospora sagittata, assembly GCA_035771175.1. NCBI lineage: Eukaryota > Viridiplantae > Streptophyta > Magnoliopsida > Ranunculales > Menispermaceae > Paratinospora > Paratinospora sagittata. Next base: position 421,719 of record CM069602.1, on the reverse strand, counting down.
CCATGTGATGAGAGTGAGACTCATAAGGTATATATAAATTTATAACAAAGCAATATATATATATATATATATCAAAACCTAAAGAAGAAACATAGTTCAAGGGAAGAGTTCTGTAAAATTTGAAGTTTTTAAGTTGTTATCTAAACCTGCTTAGTTATCAACAAAATTAGCAATCCTTGAAAATAAAATAGAATAATGAAAATACAATAATGAAAATAAAATAGAAACTCATGTGGTTGGAAAAAGGCTTAGTAGAATTGAGTTAATGGAAAATAACAATACAAGCAATATGGGTTGTAGCTACAAGAATATCAATTTGACATGAAACAACTAGAGCACGAGGGAGACACTAGAGAAACTAAGAAACACGTTAGAAGTAAAGGGGCAGTGAATTTCGTACTGAAACCTTGAGAGGAAAATTTGGTAACTCAGTTGAAAACTAGGGAAAACGAATTAGAAAATGAAGGAGCAAATTAGCAGCAGATAAGAAAGCAGCGTCCTTTACCACTACACACAAATAACAAATACCAAAAGTTACTAATTACCCATAGCAGGTCAAGTATAAATGAAGTCATGTAAAAGACATTAGACTTAGAAAATGAGAAGTATGTACTGCTGTAGAGCCAATCACCAATTATATACGAGTCTTTGTTTGTAATGGACCCTTCTTCTCCTCCACTACTGAGATAATCAAGGAAAATATAGCATCGAATTTATACCTAAACTCTGAGTATCTGAAGCTTGGTTGAGAAGGCAATTGCCACCCAGTCGGGCTGAGACGAAGACCACTGCAGCTGCTCAATTTCCGCCCCTGCCGTATATGCCAGGATTGGGTCCAAACCACCTTCCACAGGCTGCCCCATGGATGACAAATCCCAAATTAGAGCCTGCGAATCGTCTCCAGCGGTGCATATGTGGCAAGAACTGTGAGGAGCCCACGCAATCGCATTCACACTGGCCTGGTGCCGCTGCAATTCCACTACTGGAAGAGTGGGGAACCTAATGTCGAGCACGACGACCTTAGCGCTGTCCATGATGATGGTAGCCATGTACCTGGGATCCTGCTTATTCCAACCCAACCGCACGAGGGGAGTGTCAGGTTCGGAGCTCTCGTAGATGATGGTGGAGTGCTCCTTGTCGCGCAAGTCGAAAACCCTAACGGAGCCATCGGCAGAGACGGAAGCAAAGACGCCGACTCCCCCCCAAGCGATGTCGTACACCTCCTTGTCGTGTGCAATCAACTGAGTATCAACAGTCTCTCTCTCGATGTCCCAGATGGTGCAGGTGGTGTCGATGCTGGAAGTGCCGATACGTTTGAGCTCCGATTCGTTCCAATCGAAGGAGGTGAGAGGGCCACAGAACTCGCTGTTCTTATTGCCATTGAGAACGGTCTTGAGGTCGACGCGGTCTTCTCCGATACGCCAGATACGGAGGAAGTCGCCTGAGGTAGCAAGGAGGTCGGGCTTCTGGCACTCGCGGTCGGGGATGAAGATGGTCTTGGTAGGGGGATAAGGATGCTCGAAGGAGAGATTAGGATCGGAGCGGATCTCGCCGTTGGAGTCGTCGAGCTGAACAATCTCGACGCGGTTGGGGTACTGCTCGAGGAGACTAGCGATGGCGAGACGATACTTTTTGTCGCGACGGACGCTCCAGTTCATGGCGTAGATGTGCCATGGGGCTTCGTAGGTGTAGATTTCGGAGCGCTTCTGCTGCTCCTCTGACCCCTCTTGGTTTGGATCGCTACTCGTTACCATAATTTGTCCCTTCGTCGCCGCCGCTGCCGCTGCAAGCAGCAATGGATCCTCCTCAGTGAGGGCGACGATGTGGGAAGTTGTGAAGACTGAAGAATGGGGAATGGGGAATACGAACTATAGAGGCGCAGAGAGTGGGAGACACCTAAAGTTCTTCAACGCACTGCCACGTGGCGATCAAACCACATCAAAGACTCCTTGAGATTCCCTCAGAACCCTTGATCCCCGCGAACGTTTAGTTGCCATATGCTACCAATCGCACGGTTTCATTTCCCTTTTCTAACTTAGAAAAACGCCAGAGAAACGCAAGGTTGTACTCATATCTCATCACAAGATGATGTCGCAAGTGCCACGTTGATCTCTTTGAGTTTGTTTTTAAATTTTTTGAAATGTGCTCCTATTGCATATTGTCGGAGTACCTCTAGCTCTGCTCTTCTACTTACTTGCTTCTTTTTTCAAGTTTTCGTTCGACCCCATGTTTAGATTTTCCACTCTCATCTATCTATCCTATTCTCGAGTTATAGGGCCTTTGGTTAGAGGTGGGTCCATCATCAATGTATTCTTTTAAAAGAAATTTAAAAATAAAATTTTCGAAAATAGTTTTAATCCCCTATTTCTCCCAAAAAAAAATAAATGGAAAGAAGATAAATATTTTATTTCTTTGGTGATTCGTCATATTAGAACAGCATTGTTGTTCAATTCAAAGCAATTCTAACAACAATACCCGTGTCAACTGTGGGAGTAATATTTCCTACAGATCAAACGTCTAATATTTCGCAGATCAGTAGGAAAAAGATTAATCCAACAGAAGAAAACTTCAGTCTACAGTTCAGTTTAATACCAAGAATTGTATAAAAAAAACATGCTGAAAGTGAACATATGTTCCTTGAGTCTTCTGAATTAGGTTGCTCTACTATAAAGGATTAGTACAATTAGGAGCCTAAGCAATCCGACCCGATCTTATCAAACTCGATCATTTCGAATCGGGTCGAGTTTGATTGATATGTCAGGTTGGTCGAGTTAATTTTTTAGCAACCCGACTTGACCTCTTAAAATTTATATATGTATATATATATATATATAGAATAAAATTATTAAAAAATTATTACATACAATGCCTTTAATTAAAAAGGTTCATAATCCTTAACTATTTTTCTTGAATTATTGGGTTAGATAGTAAGAAGAATATGATAAGTTGGGTGTTTGAGAGTAAAAGAAAAAAGTTTTTATTTTAGTCTCACATTGCTTATTGGGAAGAATAAAAAACTTTCACTCTATAAAAACCCATCAATTTTCTATTCATTATCATTCTTATAAGTCAAGTTTAAGAGTAGTTTGACTTAAATATATATATATATATATAAATACGAGTTCTTTTAAAAAAAGAACAATCTCGTTTTTTAAAATTTAAATAGTAATTTAATAAACTGAATACATGATAATCTAACATATTTTATTACTAATATAAGCTTTAATAATAGTTATTAAACTTAAAAAAAAATTGAGTTATTTAATGGGACCTAATGCAGCCGACCGATCCAATATGATTGCGCCCCTAAATCGACTTCCTAGTTTCTCTGCGGGGGATCCACTTTGATGGATATAGATATACAATAGTCATCAATAACAAGGATGAGAAGATCTAATTGTTTGGACTTTTCTTGCGCAAAACTCAACTTTTTTACTCTTAAAACCGATGCAACTTCCATGAAAGTGTAGAAATGGACCTTTCTTTCCCCTGTTAAAAATTTGGGTCTATCAAGTCGGTCGTTGCAATGGCCCAGCTCGGGCGTCTGGAAGTCTGAAATGGACTTGACGCGAAGGCTCCTCCTCCTCTTCCTCGTCTTAAAGACTAAGAGAGTTTCATTCCTTGCCATTTATTTAATTGAATCTTGCCTTTTTGTGTTCTCAGTTGTGGTGTACCTACATCTCTCGGCCGGGTTTCGTGATCATGAGCAAGGAGAGGAGGAAGCACCAGCTTGTAACATTAGTTGGGCCGTTAGCCCCTTGTAATATTGCCTTTCTGATGTTCAAATTGGAATTGTGTCTAGTGATCATCATCCTCTGCCACGCCCACGCCCACGCTGACGCTGCTGCTGATGAAAAAGCATTATGCGCTGTGCCTGTTGCTTCATGTGGCAAAGTCCGTAACATCAGTTATCCGTTTCACCTAAAAAACTGCAACGGATCAGACCCCGATTACTACCAACTCTTCTGCGAAAGTAATCGGACGGTCATTCGTCTATACCCATTTGATGATAGGCCCTACATGGAATTCTATGTTGAAGCAATCTCTTACAAGGATCATCAGCAGACAATGCGATTAGTCGATCCCGCTCTACACCCTGCCAATTGTTCTTCTCTACCTTCTTGGTCCATCAGAGAGTCTGACTCCTTTCATCAGGCCTTTGCACTTGTCCCCGCACCTTCTATAACATGGATTCGTTGCAGTCTTCCCCTCAATAATATCGATACGTCGTCGTCACCGACCTACATCTCCACTGCTCCTTGCCTCAATGGAACCTCCTCTCAGCCATTTTCCTATGTTGTTTTCGACGCTAGTGTCACGAGCTCCGCTCTAAAAGGCAGAATGTGCTCCAAAATCAGGGAGTTCCCCCTGCTACCAGAGATCGGCCGTATTGCTACTAATTACCAGCAACTTCATAGGACGTTGCTCATGGGTTTTGACCTGTCCTGGGATTACCCCTCCCACTTACAATGTCCCGGCTCATTTCATTCGCTGCACTGTTAGTACTGTGTTACTACCCCGCCTGCATGCCATGCCTTCCTTACTGCTCTACTTTTATTTTTATTTTTCATTTATTTATTTATCTATTTATTTCTTCATGACAAACATATCTTCAATTGCTCTGCTGCTACAGCTTCCTTCTAAAATCAAAATGGAGGAAATTGCACAATAATTAGCTAGGCACTTTTACTACAATATATTTAGCCTTTTAACCAATTTATAAAAAATAATAAAAAGTAAAAAAAAAACCTGATGTACTAGCTAGCAGTTTGAAAACATATAGGTTTATGATATACAATATGACTACTCTGAAACTGCAATATATCCAGGATCCATCCAGACATGCAATCTTTGTTCTTAATGACTAACCCATAAATTCTTTGGCCCGTCCATCCTCTGAGGTTTAAACAAGTACGCCCTGATCTGTGATTTGAAAATTTTGTAACTAGCTACCTCAAGGGATTATGAATAGGCCACCTGAGCGGGTGGGTTACAATTCAATAATTAATTAGAAAAAAGAAATATTATCCATATATCATGCTTGAATCCAGTTGATGAAATCTCTTTTCAAGCCCTTTTTTTTTTTTTTTTTCAAATTACATGATCAAACCAACAAATTTGTGGTGCGGGTCACGCTGAATTGTGAAAGGAACCTGCATAGTATAGCCCTTGATTCTATTCCAGATATTACAACTTCATTTTGTTGGATTGATCTTAATGCTTAATATTGTTTTTGATTGGCAATTTGACTTGGTGATATTGTTACTTGTGTAACAACTATGCAGGCTTCCTCCGTTTCATGAAAACTGTAATCGTTGACATTTTGGGTATGACCACCTCTTAGTACTCCTCTTTATTCTGCATACGTGCATTGTGGTTTGCTTGGGATGCTTGTTTCTATGTATATATTGTTAATTGGTCTTTTGTTCTCACCTTTTCCAAACAGTTGCATTTTTGGGCCTGATAAAGACAGTAGGTGAGTCAGTATTTATGATTCATAAAGGAAAATGTTAAAGTGAAATTTAAAGTGTACATACATCTCAATTAAACACCATTGAATTACCTTGAATCATGTACCAACTAATAATTCGAGACAATTCAATGGTGCATAAGGGTGATATACACTTTAGATATCATTAATGTAGCATTACTCATTCATTAATTCCTTTAACAATCAAGGTGAAGGCGATATGCCAATATTTACCTTTGTTTAGGTTTATGATTATGAGAAAGAAACATTTTCAATTCATTAGACTCCTCTGTTTTCTCTGTTAATTTGGTGAAGGGTATATTATGATTGGAAGAACATCAATTGGAATTCTATGCCTGTCGGCCTTCTTGATCTATAAACTGCGGAGAATTCATTTATCACTCGACGACCGAATTGAAGAGTTCCTAAATAATTACAAGACACATACTCCCATGAGGTATTCTTACTGGGAAATTTGGTGGATGACCAGATGCTTCAAAGAAAAATTGGGGCAAGGTGGATATGGCTGTGTGTTCAAAGGAAAGCTTCTAAATGGCCATCCCGTTGCTGTAAAGATGTTGAGTAAGAACAAAGGTAACGGGCAAGATTTCATCAATGAAGTTGCCACCATAGGGAGAATCCATCACCTCAACGTGGTGCAACTTATCGGGTTCTGCTCCGAGGGTTCTAAAAGGGCTCTTGTATACGATTTTATGCCTAATGGTTCTCTTGACAAGCATATATTTGGTGCACCAGAAGATGAAAAATATACTTTGAGTTGGGACAAATTGTATGAAATTGTCATAGGAATCGCCCACGGCATTGAATATCTTCATAGGGGTTGCAATATGCGGATTTTGCATTTTGATATCAAGCCTCACAACATTCTTCTTGATGACAACTTCACACCAAAAGTTTCAGACTTTGGACTGGCAAAATTCTATCCAACCGATAATAGCATTGTGTCGGTCACTGCTGCAAGAGGAACTAGAGGATATATGGCTCCAGAGTTGTTTTATAGAAATATTGGTGTTGTCTCATATAAGTCTGATGTCTACAGTTTTGGAATGATGCTGATGGAAATTGCTGGAAGAAGGAAGAATGTAAATGCACACGCAGAGAATTCAAGCCAAATTTACTACCCGGCATGGATCTATGACCAGTTGGATCAAGGACGGAGTGTGGACATAGAGGGTGCTACAATGGATGAGAAAGAGAAAGTGAAAAAGATGATTATTGTTGCTCTATGGTGCATACAAATGAAGCCTACAGATCGTCCTTCAATGAGCAAAGTTGTTGAGATGTTAGAGGGAAGCTTGGAACTTCTGCAAATGCCACCCAAGCCTGTCTTGTCTTCACCACCGATTCCTAACGAACGTCATGCTAATACTAATGGAGACACCCAGGAATCTTCGTCAAGTACATGTGGATCTGATGCTTGCCTTGCCAGCTCTAGCGTTATCAATATTGTTACACACTGATGACCAAGATTAGCTTCATGAATGGAATATATGTAGGCTTCTTTTCTTTTCTTTTTTGTATTAGAATATATGTAGGCTTCTACTCCCTAGTTTCTATAAAGATGTTGTAATTGCTGCACAAATATGTCTATATATGTTCCTCTTCCTTTAGAATTGTTGTGCACACTAATGGTTATTTTCAATAAGTTTTCTTCCTTCTCATTTTTCTTTGGACGATGTATGTTGATGAGAAAAAATATCTTCTTCTGAATAATCAAAGAACAATTTTGAGAAATTAAATTAGTTATTGAATATAGATTAGGAAAAGAAATAAGTTTTAGATCAACAAAAGTATGTATACATACATACATATATACATATATTTGTGTTGAAATGTTCAATATATATAGCTGTGTAGGTGCATTGCATGTGAACATTTCAATTTAAATGTATTAGTAAGTGAATTCAAAGATTTGTGTTATTTTAATATACAAAATTTAAATAATTAATCCCAATTATCTAATGGTTAATTAACCGTTATCAAGATTTGTGGAATGGGTGAGAATTATGGAGAGAGTTAAAATGCCCATTTTACCCCCATCAATTTAATTTTTTTTAATAAAAAACAAGAATGAAGGTAAATGTGGAAGAAATGCAAAAATGGTCATGAGGTGAAAAACTTAAAATAGATTTATTATAATAATATATAATTAATGAGAAAAAGCTTAGCTGAATTGGGTTGAGTATATATATATTAATATATAAATAAATTTGGTATATCCAATGCTAACCTGACATATTAGTGAAGGTTCAAATTGGTATAAAAAATTATGTACATGACAAAATTAAATTGTCATTGTAGAAGATTTGTATTTGAGTTTTGAAGTCAATTTGTCCAATGTAGAGATTTTGAAGAAATGCTAATACATGACATGTATGACAAATTCTTCTTGCAATTAAAATAGTTAATACACATAAAATACAAATTCTTTCAATTTTGATCAAGTTTCTTTTGCTATTTCATTAATCAAATTTTCACTCAAAAGAAATGATTTAACATAAAAATCATTTAAGTGCTACAAAAAGTAAAGTAAAAAACTTGAAATTATTTCTAAATTCAAAAATATCATTTAAGTGTAATAAATAAGACTCAAGAAAACACTTCAGCTCCCTACTAGAAGAAATACAAAAGTTGTGTTGTGTAGAAATTGACTTATGAAATATATAAAAAAATTTATACGAATCCTAACCTCTACGCTATTTTTCAAAAGACCGGTTTAAAAACATATAAATGACAAATTTTAAATAATTAATCAACCTCTTAATCTTTCTAATGAAATAAATAATTTATTTCTTAAACAATGAGTCAAGCATTATTGAGACCATAATCCATTATATATTGCGTTTAATATATTTATAAGTACAAAAGCATTCTTTTTTAGCAAATCTTAAATACAACACACACATGTATATATATATAGCCTAATTTTTTTTATACTTGTTTAATCGAATTTTCCTAAAAATTCTGGACAACAAATTGAACTTTTTCAAAATTAAGTTTAAATAATTGAATTTAACAGTGACGTTTTTTTTATTTTGTTTCTTTGTACCCTTCTTACTTATACATAGTTTCTATCATTAATTTGATTGTCTCAAATTACATTTTTAAGGCAGTTAAACGAGAATAAATCACCTTGAAGTAGTGTTATATGTTTATGTAGAAGTAACAATTATAAATCTATATTATTATAAGATAAATGTTTTGGTAACACATATTTTAAATATTATTTTTGAAAGTTATTAGATGATTTTAAATTACGTGTTGATCTAACAACTCTCCTCAACTATATAAAGTTTTCCAAGTATATATATTACCTATGCAATACTCTTATTATAATACGAGAAGAAGTTTAAAATTTGTAGGAAAAAGAAGAAAATGATAAACATTGTTTTTAAAATGAAACTCAAAAAAGTTATTTTCAAAAACAGCGCGCTTGACATATCTAAACCACGAATTTTCAATTTTTCTCTTTTCTACACGGTTGGCAATTGGCAATTGGCATGGCATGGTACGACCAACCAAGAAATTTCAATGACCCACCATGGCATGGTAGGTAGGACCCATCAAGAATTTTCAATTTTTCTTTTTTCCACACGCTTGGCAATTGGCATGGCATGGTAGGCCGGGTTTTTTACATGATTACCCTTCCCAAAAAGAATAATTCCACAAATGTCATACACTACAAAATAATGTCACTTTTGCCTTGTTTTACTGTTCATTGTACAGTCAGCGCACAATCAGCTGTCCACACAAGCGCCACGTCGGCGCAGAGGTGGAAATTTTTACCGTTGAAGAGAAGGCGTCTTTTCAAAAGACGCCTTCCCTTCAAATGGTTTTTTTTTATACCGAAGAGAAGGCGTCTTTTGAAAAGACGCCTTCCCTTGCAAGTTTTTTTTTATTTTAAGGGAAGGCGTCTTTTGAAAAGACGCCTTCCCTTAAACCCTACAAATACCCCACCCGCGAGCAAACACTCCCACACTCGCACACTCGTCCCTCGCCCCCCTCCTCTGACTGAAACTCTTCGGTCCGTCGTCGTCGCCGTCCTCTCACTTCGCACCGTGTATTTGCCGTGATAGTAGTAAGTGATGATTCCTGATTTCAACCTTCCAATTTCGAAATCGAAATAAGTTTAGGTCATTTTATTTTTTCTGTTTCTGAATAGATCTACCTGATTTAGAAGCTCAATCAAGCTTCATTAATCATATTTGAGTTAGGTCAAGTTCAGGCTGTAAAACAAACATTTGTTCCAGTCTCAGTTCATACCACAGAGACATATATGTCTCAACGTTTATTCATCCAAGTATTCTTGGTGAACCATATTTAAGATCATCCAATGTTTTAAGCCATTGTTGATTGGCTTTCTTGGAAGCAATGCAACTGCTTTCCATACTCAGTCAAAATAAAATGCAATATTATACAAACCATCACTCACAGGTATAATAAGCAGTGAAATCTTTTTGTTGTAGCATTAGCATACCCATGTTTTGAAATCATTTTGTTGTTTCCAAGCCTTCTCCCAACTACATAGTTGGACATACTATATATATGCTATCCATTTCTTTATATTGGAGATATTATATTGGGAAGCTTTATGTTTTTTACAAAGATAAGAAATCTTGTACTGATCAGTGATCACACATTCTTTCCTATCGGAGCCATAGAGTGGTCCAATTGAATCACTTGCAAAGTTTTCCTTTCGATAGACCTCTTTCCAATGCTCAACGATAGCTTAATCAGCAATAGACGATTAAGGATTTTCCATTTTGAACTATGACTTGCTTTGTTGCAATGAAAAGATGATAGACCATCTCCTAATCCATAGATCTTTCAGCAATGTGTAGAAATCATCCTTGCTGTAAGGATTCATTTATTTCCTTATCTCCCTCTTAAGTTGAGTGTGCATCAAATACTTCTCCATTAGATATAGTTATTCATGATAGTTGTTCCCCTAAGTCATTTAAAAGAGCCTTTGGAAAAAGAGGAATGCCATTTTTGGAGGAAACTTCTGAAATGAAGAAGCATTGCAGAATTAAGGTGTCCCTGTCTATATTCTAGAATCCTCCTTTAATTTATTCATGTTCACAAATGATCTTCTAATCTTACTATTCTTTCTAATGATCTAATCTGCCATTGGACTATGCTATAAAAAAGCTTCTGACCATCTTGAATTAAATGCTTCTTTATTTTACCCTCTCTAAGAAAGAAGACAATTTAGTCGCCTATAAAAAGGATTTTATGAAGCAGATAATTATGGGTTCTGAACACATCATAAATCTCACTTTATTGTCCTTGGAAGTTCTATCTCTCTCGTTCCATGTAGTCCACAGCCTAAAAACTGAATTAGCTTAGGGAGAGGTTTCTTTCCATTTTTCCTTTCTTTCTTTTTCTTTTTCTTTCTTCTTCTTCTTCTTCTTTTTCTTTTTTTTTTTATTTTTTTGTTGAAATCCTTTATGAATGCTTTTTAATCACATCCATAAGATTCTTCAAGAGGATCTGTTAGTGATCAGTTTGCAATTTGAAATTGGTGAATCACATGATTCACGATTTGATTAACCACAAATCAGTTCAAATTGGGATCTTGAATTGTTGTTCATGGGTGCATACGGCTTCGTTGGTTCATGGATTTTCAATCTCAGATTGGCTTCTACATTGGGCTGCGTGTTTGTATAATACTTAACCTTGTGTCTGTATGTCTGATTATCTATATGAATTTTAGTACGTAGATGACTCCAAAAGTTGATGACTTCAATTCAAACAAATTAGCCTTATTACATTTCCTTTTAATTGTTACTTTGTTCAAGTCATAGGCTTTAATTTCATATTTTCTTTGAAATAATGACGATTGTATTTTGCTTATTCCCACAGAGATGACAAATAGACTTGTATCTATAATATGCTACAGTGGTGGTTCTGTATTACATGATTCGCGTGGTGCATCATACGATAGACCGCCAGTAGGGCTTGTAAGAGTCCGATCAGGCATTGATTTTAAAGAATTTGAAGGGGTTATTCGAGGTAAACTACGGATTTCAACGTGTGCAACGATCAATATCACCTATAGATATCCTTTGCTTTTTGGCGAAAAGGATTTCAATTATACGGTTGTTCCGATTAGCAATGAGGAAGAGCTAAGGGATATTTTTTCCATGTTGCAAGAGGTCCCACCTCCTACTAATATGGAGGTGTATGTAGAAGTTGTTGGTGGAAATTCAACCCAAGGTCGTCAAACGAGTCATCGCCGAAGCCACATGAATTTTGACGGTCAGAGTGCACGAAGATCAATGGAGCACATTGGTCCGAGTACAGCTTCACCAATTGATGGTACATTCGATCACATGACCAATGATTCTGAAGATGGTAGCCCTTCAAATGTACATTTGTCTGATGATGATTTCAATTTTGAAGACGACGACAGTGATGAAAACAGTGATGAGGATGACGGACATGAGATGGATAATTTTGTTGATTTGCGTGGTCCTTTGTTGAGAGTAATTGAAAATGATGGGTCTATGTATGCATCGCCACTACGAGAAGATGGCAATGGCGTAAGCATTGAAGAAACAGAGTTACAAGACACCGAGTTGCATAGTATGAACGATACACCACAACCTACCACTGCAAGTTTTGAGCCTCCATCACCGAATTTCATGGAGCTTAATCATGAAGCTATGACCCCATTATCAGACAATCATGATAACATCTCGATGGGGTGGAACGAGTCACAAGATCTTTGCGAAGGACTCATATTTCCCTCAAAGGAAGACTTGCAACATAGAGTAAAACGATGTTGTATAGCCAAGCAACAAGAATATGTTGTGGTCGATTCAGAACCCAAATTGTGGTCAATTAGGTGTAAGAAATCGAAAGATGGTTGTCAGTGGAGGCTACGGGCTTCGAAACGCAAGAAATCGGGATTGTTTGAGATCACAAAATGCCCATTTCCACACACATGTATTTATGCCCAAATGTCGCAAGATCATAGACAATTGGATTTAAAGCTAATATATCACGAAATTTATGATATTGTAAGGCGAGATCCTTCAACTTCTGTGTCGGCGCTACATCAAGTCATTAAAAATAATTACAAATACGATGTGCATTACAAAAAAGTGTGGCGTGCAAAAAAAAGGTGATGGAAAAGATATTTGGTGATTGGGAGGGATCGTATAACCTACTCCCCAAATGGATGGATGCATTGAATGCTAGTAATCCAGGTTCCCATGCATTTGTAAATCACTACGAACCTGACAACAATGGGATAGCCATATTTCATCGTTCTTTTTGGGCTTTTGGTCCCTCAATTGAGGGTTTTAAGCATTGTAGGCCTATCATACAAATAGATGGTACACACCTATATGGAAAGTACCGCGGTAAGTTGCTCATCGCCACGGCAATCGATGCAGCCAGTCATATATTCCTTCTCGCATTTGCTATTGTTCATCAAGAAAATACTGACAACTGGGCATGGTTTCTAAGGAAGCTTCGTTATAGCGTGACTAACAGAGAAGGCATTTGCCTTGTCAGTGATCGTCACCCTGGCATATTGAATGCAGTTAAAAGAGTTGAGAATGGTTGGACCGAGCCGGAGGGATATCATAGGTTTTGTTTGAGGCATGTGGGTAGTAATTTCAATGATAAGTACCGTAACGAGAAGTTGAGAGATTTGGCCAAGGCAGCAGGGTCACAACACCAACCACGTAAGTTTGAGGCACTAATGAAAGAGCTAGAGCACCAGAAAGAGGGTTGCACAAGATGGTTTAATCCCATTACCCTTCCTAGAGAGAGGTGGACAATGGCTTACGATGGTGGGGTGCGGTATGGTTGGATGACTACGAATGTCGCTAGTTAGTCTATGCATTTACTTATTTCAATTCTCTTAGCTATTTATGTAATTGTCAATTACCGTCTGATTTGTTTCCTGTTTTTTTCCTTTAGAGTGTTTCAATGGAGTTTTGAAGGGGGCTCGATTTTATCCGGTCACAGCATTGGTTCAGTTGACGTTTTATAGATGTGTTCGTTGGTTTATCGTTAGACGGCAAGAAATAGATGAAGCAATTACTAATGGAGAAGTTTTCACAAAGTATGCGGTTGAGAAAATGAAAAATTGGGGGCTTAAGGCAGGGAACCACACTGTTACAATGATCAATCGACAGCTTGAGACATTTGAGGTTGTTACCGGTATACAAGATGTCCGCATGAACAAAGGGGGAAACAAGCAGGTGGTTCGACTAAAAGATCGTTTCTGCAGCTGCGGCAAATGGCAATGTTATGGGATTCCTTGTTCACACGTCCAAGCAGCGTGTCGTTATGCTTCGATCAATTGTGACCGATACATTGATCATTGGTACCTCCTCCAGCATTACTCTAAGTGTTACGAATCGAAGTTCCATCCCATTCCGCACGAATCTTATTGGCCAGAATGTACTATTCCTTATACGGTGATACCTGATTCTGGTCAAGTTCGCAAATCTGGTCGACCGAGGTCGTCGCGCTTAAGAAATGAGATGGATATAAGGGAACCGTCATCTAAGATTAGATGTAGACAATGTGGACAAGAAGGCCACAACAGGCGGAGGTGTCCAACCCTCCGTGATGGGGCTGCATAAGCTATTGTTTGCCCACATATATTTCATGTTTTCTACTTTTTAAGTCTTCTGTATCTTTTGCAATGTAATATGACACTGTGCGGGATAGACTTTGTCATGTACCATCTATTGTCTAATAATTATTCTCACATTTTTATCTTGTTCTAATATTTCTTTATCTACGTTTGATCCTAACATGTGGTAATTAAATGTTATGTTACTTCATCTACGTTAGATGGAGCCAGGACCTTTAGATCCATCAGTACTTTCGTTGCAGGCCCGTCATCGATCTGGTCCCATATGGGATGGAGAGGTAATTACGTATTATTTTGATATTTAATCCCTTTTGAATTAAATCTTTGACTGACAATATAATAATTTTTTTTTGCAGCCAGTTCCAGAGTTGCATTGTCGGCGCAGGGAAGCCGTTGTCCACCGCACACTTCCGCTTGACCCGCGTATTATTCCATACTTGCAGCGCGCTGGTTTTTATGGGGTTGCACGTGTGGGATACATTCAGTTAGACTGGCACTTAATAACTGCCTTCATAGAGCGTTGGCGTCAAGAGACTCATACCTTCCACCTTACTTGCGGAGAAGCGACTATTACACTCCAAGATGTGGAGGTCCAATTGGGCTTGCGTGTCGATGGTCTACCTGTGACGGGTTCGACCAACCTTCTTTACGAAGAATTATGTGCTGAGTTGCTCGGGTTCATACCAGTTGGAAAAGAAAGACGCGGGGGACGATTGAGTCTCGTCACCCTTGGGGAAAGAGTTCCAAATTTACCCGAAGAAGCAACCGAAATTCAAATACAACAGTATGCACGCGCATATATTTTGCAGCTAATTGGAGGTGGGTTGTTGTCAGACCAATCAAACAACCTTGTACACCTCTGTGTTTTGCCTCTTCTTGCGGACTTCGATGTTGCCGGTACATACGCGTGGGGCAGTGCAGTGCTAGCCTGGTTATATCGTCAATTGTGTCGTGCAGTTGATTATGAAAAACGAGGTGTGTCAGGAGCACTTGTACTACTACAACTATGGGCATGGGATAGATTTCCTTTTTTGGCTCCACGGACTACGAACATTCCACGCGAGGATCATGCGGGCCCAAATGCACATTTGTTGCCACCACCACCATTGGCATATAGGTAAATTCGTAATTCCTTACTTAAGTCCACAACGATCTTCCTTTTCAACATTTACTGTTAACGTTTATTAATTTCCCCTTACTATTTGCAGGTGGAGACATGCGTTAATAAAGAAAGAAGTCTCAACGCATGTATTGAATAAATATAGAGAGACGTTGGACACTAAAGGTTTCGAAGAGGTACAATATTCCAAACATTTTACATTAATGTATTCCTTAATTTTTTCCAATGTTTTACAATTTTGATGTTAGTGGTCCATGTACAAGTCAGTTGGACTCCATACACCGATGATTTGATTGATGCCTTGCCTGAGTATTGCAAGCATGGGCGACACATATGGCACACCATTTCTCCACTCATTTGTTTTGCCATAGTTGAGTTACATCGACCAGATCGAGTGTTACGTCAATTTGGCATGAGACAAACGATTCCGGAGCCGTGCGACACAAGTATTGAGCTGCACAAGTGTGATATGAGAAGCCAGTGTGACAGTAATTGGATTGAAAAGCACATATATTACGTTGATGAATGGCAACGCCGTGTCGATAACTTGGCAGTTGGTGAAAATAATTATTCGGTGCCTATGGAGTACAATGATCCATATATGATTTGGTATCGATCAATAACTCGGAGGTATATGACTGCAAGCGGTGCAACAATCGATTTCTTGGTAAGAAAGTACTTTATGCAATTCACATTTTCACTTATTGCTAACCTAAGTTGTAGTTATTTTCGCTAACGTATGACACTTTTAATTTATTTAGGTTTGCAACGTGGCTCAAATGCATTTGCGCAGTGAGGTGAATGATATGACTGTAGCGAGGGACATTAACAGGATATCAATGACTACGCTACAAAGTGTGCATGCTGATTACATGATTAGGAGGGACACAGCAGAGGGACAATCATCAGCATATCATCAGAGTCCCATCACTCCTTCCGGTCGTGCTGATTCATTCACAGATGTCCACACGTCACCATTGCATCACGATCCATCCTCCTTTGCCGATGAAATACCCGATGTTCATATCCACCCGACAGCTACTTCATTCGAGGACAATCCAACCTTGGGTGAAGGGCATTGGATAGGTAGACGGCAAAGAATGCCAAGGCGAGGACGTGCATTTATAGCACATACGGCTATTGAGGCGCATGATGATCGTGGGGATGACCACATATCAGCTATGCCCGTTGCCGATGATCCAGCACCATCAGCCGAGCAAGTTGTTCAGGTGCCTTTGCAGCAGTATACGAGAGATCACTTACGACGCAATAAACGACGTAAGTGGCCAATATGTGGCACAGATTGACAACTTGTATCTCATTGTAACGTGTATATGTTTTGATAATGTTGTACTAAACATGTATGTATACTTGCTACTTCAATTCAATTTATTTCTTTAAAGAAAATTACATTCTATAAACAGTAATAGCGTTGAATTTTCATTTTAACTTGAATTCTGCATGGGGGTCCAAAAATTAAACCGGGCATGAGAATGGGATTCCGTCGAGTCCGGGGGATCGGGGGAGGATAGTGGGACGTGTCGGAAGTGGTCGGGTTGAAAAAAACGACGTGGTTTGGCTTCGGTGAGGCCGAACAGTTTAGTAATAGCCTTCAACTTTCATTTTAACTTGAATTGTGCATGGGGGTCCAAAAATTAAACCGGGCATGGGAATGGGATTCCGTCGAGTCCGGGGGATCGGGGGAGGATAGTGGGACGTGTCGGAAGTGGTTGGGTTGAAAAAAACCACGTGGTTTGGCTTCGGTGAGGCCGAACAGTTTAGTAATAGCCTTCAACTTTCATTTTAACTTGAATTGTGCATGGGGGACCAAAAATTAAACCGGGCATGGGAATGGGATTCCGTCGAGTCCGGGGGATCGGGGGAGGATAGTGGGACGTGTCGGAAGTGGTCTGGTTGAAAAAAACGACGTGGTTTGGCTTCGGTGAGGCCGAACAGTTTAGTAATAGCGTTGAATATTCATTTTAACTTGAATTGTGCATGGGGGTCCAAAAATTAAACCGGGCATGGGAATGGGATTCCGTCGAGTCCGGGGGATCGGGGGAGGATAGTGGGACGTGTCGGAAGTGGTCTGGTTGAAAAAAACGACGTGGTTTGGCTTCGGTGAGGCCGAACAGTTTAGTAATAGCCTTCAACTTTCATTTTAACTTGAATTGTGCATGGGGGTCCAAAAATTAAACCGGGCATGGGAATGAGATTCCGTCGAGTCCGGGGGATCGGGGGAGGATAGTGGGACGTGTCGGAAGTGGTCTGGTTGAAAAAAACCACGTGGTTTGGCTTCGGTGAGGCCGAACAGTTTAGTAATAGCCTTCAACTTTCATTTTAACTTGAATTGTGCATGGGGGTCCAAAAATTAAACTGGGCATGGGAATGGGATTCCGTCGAGTCCGGGGGATCGGGGGAGGATAGTGGGACGTGTCGGAAGTGGTCTGGTTGAAAAAAACGACGTGGTTTGGCTTCGGTGAGGCCGAACAGTTTAGTAATAGCCTTCAACTTTCATTTTAACTTGAATTGTGCATGGGGGTCCAAAAATTAAACCGGGCATGGGAATGGGATTCCGTCGAGTCCGGGGGATCGGGGGAGGATAGTGGGACGTGTCAGAAGTGGTCTGGTTGAAAAAAACGACGTGGTTTGGCTTCGGTGAGGCCGAACAGTTTAGTAATAGCGTTGAATATTCATTTTAACTTGAATTCTGCATGGGGGTCCAAAAATTAAACCGGGCATGGGAATGGGATTCCGTCGAGTCCGGGGGATCGGGGGAGGATAGTGGCACGTGTCGGAAGTGGTCGGGTTGAAAAAAACCGCGTGGTTTGGCTTCGGTGACACAAGTACAAAATAAAAAAAAAAATTTGGGTAAGGGAAGGCGTCTTTTTTGAAAAGACGCCTTCCCTTATAATAAAAAAAAAACGTTGAAGGGAAGGCGTCTTTTGAAAAGACGCCTTCCCTTCAACTTTAAAAAAAAATACCGAAGAGAAGGCGTCTTTTCAAAAGACGCCTTCCCTTCGGTAAAAAAAAATAGCATTTGAAGGGAAGGCGTCTTTTGAAAAGACGCCTTCCCTTCACAATTTTTTTTTTTAAGTGGAAGGGAAGGCGTCTTTTCAAAAGACGCCTTCCCTTCCACTTGTAAAAAATCCACCTCCGCGTCGACGTGGAGCATTGTTTGGCCGCTGACTGTGCGATGACTGTGCAATGAACAGTAAACTGTGGCAGTGGTGACAATATTTTTGAGGGGATGGCATTTGTGGAATTATTCGTTTTTTAAAAGGTAATCATGTAAAAACCCCATGGTAGGCCTCACCAAGAAATTTCAATGACCCACCATGGCATGGTAGGTAGGACCCACCAAGAATTTTCAATTTTTCTTTTTTCCACACGCTTGGCAATTGGCATGGCATGGTAGGACTCACCAAGAAACACGCTTGGCAATTGGCATGGCATGGTAGGACTCACCAAGAAATTTCAATGACCCACCATGGCATGGTAGGTAGGACCCATCAAGAATTTTCAATTTTTCTTTTTTCCACACGCTTGGCAATTGGCATGGCATGGTACGACCAACCAAAAAATTTCAGTGACCCACCATGGCATGGTAGGTAGGACCCACCAAGAATTTTCAATTGGCATGACATGGTACGACCAACCAAGAATTTTCAATTTTTCTTTTTTCCACACGCTTGGCAATTGGTACGGCATGGTAGGACCCTTTCGTGTTTTTCCATGAGTTTTCTTTTTTATGGCATGGAAATAAAGTCAAGAAAACAATAATGTTTCAATAAATGACGTAGTCAGCCTTGAGAAATCGTTGAAAAACAAAATTAAAAAGCAGTGTTACACTACATGGAGTTCCCGCGCGTTTTACTCATATGTTATTAGTACAGCAGCATTTAATGCAGTTGATTGGCCCGCGACTACCCTGCGTCAATTGATATATATATCCATACTAATTTCCCCTACTTAAACGACTACAATGGATATTTCCATTGGAGGTGTCAATGTCATTATAAAATCACGAGAAGGTTCCTGGGAAGTTCACACATGGACTTTTGATTTTCATTTAAGAAGACAACCCAAAAAAAGAAGAAAGAAAGGGTTTTTAATTTGCTTAATTAATCACACAACCCCATCGATCTGCAATTGAAAGTTGAAACCACTCAATTAGTTAGAGCTACTAGGCATGAAATCGTTGATGCTCTTTGCTCCCCTGCTGCTCCTCTCAGTCTCAGCAATAGGAGAATTGACGACGGCTGCTAATGAAGATCAAAACGAATGTGTCGGGAGTAGTGCAAAGTATTGTGGTGACAGCGGAGAGAACCCTGCTGTGGAATTCCCATTCCGATTATTATTATTAAAAGATAATAAGCATCAGCAGCAAGCACCCAAGCAGTGCAACGCAACAGGGTTCGATCTCACTTGCAAAGATGGCATCACCATATTCCAACTTCCGACATCTACTACCCAGTTCCGCGTGCATGACATTTCCTACCAAACCTCCATGGGCAACACCATAACTTTATCTAAATATCCCCCCGAAACTAATTGTCTAGCAAATCTTTTCCTTGGCCTCAATTTATCTTCTTCTCTGTCTGCTCCTTTTCGTTATGATATTTATCATGAGGAGGAGCCGAAGATCACCTTCATTAATTGTTCGCACAATGTAACTACATCCTCCTCCACTGGCATCTCTTCAGTAGAATGCCTGAGCAACGCACACCATCGCGTTTTTGTGGTGGAGTCTTCTCAACTGTCGTATCTTTCACCCGAAGATTATTGCCAACCTACCTGGACTGTCACGGCACCAATGGCGATTTCGTGGTTGTTACTGTATCCGTATTCGTCTGAGTATCCGTATCCGTATCCGTATCCGTATGGTTTCCAATGCCGTCCCACTACTCAGTTTCAAGATTACGTGTTCCCATATACCGATCTTTATAGCTGTAATGCTACTATTGATCTCCGGTGGGAAGTGGAAGTGCTCACTCAGTGCAGTAAGTGCCTCCATAGAGGACAGAGATGCGGATTCAACAACATAACTACCGGGGAATTGGGCTGCTTCGCAGACGCCAAAGGTTCGTTAGTTTAGTTACTATATATATATATATATATATAGGTGCCATAAGTTATAACAGACACTACCATTGCCCCCTCTATCTATACGTCTTTTTACATTATTTTTGGAAGCTTCATTACTAGTCATTCATGTTTATTTTATATTCGAAGTGCACGGTGCACCACATTAGTTTTGATTTGAATTAGAGTTAGTTTTTTAGTAGATTTTAACATTTTTTTTACCAGAGTACAAGAATATTGATGTGCTAGCAAATGCATTTGATTGTGTAGGCGAGGTTTGTTTCTAGGCTATAGTCAACAATACTTTCCGTGGTCTCTAGTCTCCATTAAAATTCACTCTATGCTAATCATATTAATTTGTATTGTGATCATTTTTTTTTTTTTTGTTGCCTAAAGATATTTTTACGACCCAATAATTATACTCAAAACCATACTCATTTGATATGGTGGTGTATGATGAATGGTAAATATTTCTTTCTTCTTTTTTCTCTCTAATGATGTGGTGATGTGATATATCATCACATCAACAAGGATATCTTTTTTAGTAGAAAAAAATATTAATCTAATTACAAAAAGTGCAACTTCAAATGCAACTACACATTCACAACTATTTGATGAATATGTGTTGCATGTATCAAGGTGTATAATAAATGATCTAATGGTTATGCATGTATAATTATACTTAAAGTTTGCATTGAATGAATGTGTGTTGCACATCTCAAAGTGTGTACTAAATGATCCGATGGTTATACATATGTAATTGCACTTAAAGTTTACAACTGTTGTAGTCCAAATAATATTTCCTTTGAGTATATACTGTGGGTCCTTTTAGCATTTTCATTAATGAATGCAATGTAAATGCTTCTACCTGATACATTCAATCATATGCAATGTTGCTGATCATATTTTGATCCTCATGTCGTGCAGATGCGAGGAAGAAACATGTAATCATAGGTGAAGCTTTTTTCTTTTAATTTCATATTTCCCCTCCCTTATACACAATCAATACGTACCTAGCTTTGTAAATTTAATCATAGTGCATTACATGCATAATTAACGTGCAGGTGTAACCACAGCCGCAGGCTTCTCTGTTTTGACAATAGCAACCATCATTTGCATCTGGCTGTACCGCTCTCGGGAATTAGCAAGAAGGAAAGACAGAGAGAACGAAGCCAAGGTGGAGAAATTCTTGGAGGATTACAAATCTTTGATGCCCACAAGATACAACTATGCTGAGATCAAGAAAATGACTAGCCAATTCGAAACTAAATTAGGTGAAGGAGGCTTTGGCAGTGTGTTCAAAGGGAAGCTCCCTAACGGAACTCTTGTTGCAGTTAAAATACTTAAAGATACTGTCGCTAATCATGGTGATGATTTCATTAACGAAGTGAGCACTATTGGTAGGGTTCACCACGTCAACGTTGTTCGTCTTCTTGGCTACTGTGCGGACCGGTTCAAGAGAGCACTTCTCTACGAGTTCATGCCCAACGAATCACTAGAGAAGTTCATTTTCAGAGATCAACATCAAAATCCTAATGATCATAATCACAGTATTAATACCTCCAATAATCATCATCAGCTCATGAACCTGAATTACCATTCATTGGGGTGGAAGAAGGTTCAGGAAATTGCAATTGGCATCGCTAGGGGAATAGAGTATCTACATCAAGGATGCAATCAACGCATCCTCCATTTCGATATCAAGCCTCACAACATCTTGCTAGACCATAACTTGAACCCCAAGATCTCCGACTTTGGTTTTGCAAAACTGTGCGCTCAAGGCCAAAGCACAGTATCGATGACCGCAGCTAGAGGAACAATGGGATACATTGCGCCAGAAGTGTTCTCTAGGAACTTTGGGTTTAATGTTTCCTATAAATCAGATATCTACAGTTTTGGGATGTTGTTGCTTGAAATGGTCGGAGGAAGGAAAAACATTGATGCAACTGCTCAACACTCGAGTCAAGTTTACTTCCCAGAATGGATATACAATCGTCTTGATCAAAAGGGAGGAGGAGAGGATCTAATTGCAACAGGGCTCAACACGGCTTCCGAAGAAGATGCAAAGATTGCAAAGAGACTAGTCATTGTTGCAACTTGGTGCATTCAATGGTACCCATCAAGTCGCCCTTGTATGAAAACAGTAGTTCAGATGTTGGAAGGAGGTAGTGATGATGTAGAGAGCCTCGCCATACCGCCCAATCCTTTTGGTTCCACCACACAACCACATCCCAAACAAACCACTTCATCAACATTAACTCTCATTACCGAATAGAATAGCTAAGCTACTTACTGCCCATCGAATATTGGAATATTGCAGCCTAGCTTGTGAGTGTCTCTCACTAGCCAGTGTTCTCTTCTGCGGTTGCTCATGATCCTATTCTTATATATCTATACATCGCTAGACAGGACCAATCATGCTTATGATTCGCTATTTGCTATTGTAACAACTATTTATATAGACAAATGTTATAATGCAACATTACTGATAATTAATGTCGATCGATCTGTACATATATAATTTCCCGTTTAATTTGTAATTAAAATATAATTTCATACTTCAATTGCATTTCAATATTAAATATTGCTCAAATAACAGAAATTTTAATTTTAGTTCCTTAAGGATACTCAAAATCTTATTTTCTTCTACATTTTAGAGTTTGAGCTTCTATCTAATAGACACACATGACTTTTGTGACCTAAAATTTGTAAAATTATTTTACCTTTTCTAACATTACAATTACTTCTTCTTTTTTGGATAAAAAATTTAAAAAAAAAAAAAAAACTTTTTAATAGATCTTTAAATTAAAAAATTTCTCCATATACATTCAAGTATTTTCCTTCCTTCGAATATATTTGAAGGATGATATAAGATTAATATTTATATGTTTAATCTATAAGGTCGAACGCTGCAATATGGGGAGAGACAACCAACTTACTAAAACCCAAGGAGTACACGCAAGCGAGTGTATATAAACATCATATAGAGATACAATATTACAGGAGGCAGAAATGGATAATTGAAAAACGAAGATCATACACAATATATGACTATTTTCACAGGTAGCATAGCTATTTCACATATAGTTAAATCCAGCAGACATATAGGCAGCCTAGCATTCCCTAGCTACGTACGTACAAGATACACGAAGCAAAACTAAGGAAGTTTAATTCTTTTTTAATTGAACAATAAAACCCACCCAAATGGCAAAGGGCAAAAGGGGGAAAGGGCAAAGGGCGGGGCCGGGCATCACCGTTAGGTCAAATACTGCGTATAGAGAGAGAGGAGTGATATGGAGACTAGAGAGAGAGAAAGAGAGAGAGAGAGTAGTATGTATGTATGTATGTTTATATTCAAGGCGTGAAGCAATCAAAGAGACGATCAAATGGAGCTTCACGATAGCCCACCTCTTTCTCACAGTAATTGTTCAGAGGAAACCTCGGACTGGGACTGGGACTGGGACTGGGAAAATCATCATGGTTTGGTGTAACAGCTGGAGAGTAGGTTAATGAAACTAAAGCTCCTCCTGATCTAATTTTCTCCGACTGAACAACCAGCTGCTGTGGTAGCTGTTCCACTTTCTTCATCTTCGTCTGGTTACGCCTGAGGTTGATGTAATCTTCGGGAATGAACACATCCATTTCTAACGAATCCTCTCTCCCTCCGGATAATTAAGCTGAGCTTTACTACTAATATTACCTGCGGCACGCTACATATCCCCTACCTAATATAACTCTAGACGCAAAAGGAAGGAAGATTGTAGCAAAAACCAAACTGCCATCACTCCTCGTTTAATGGGCAAGCGTCACTGTATGGGCCACTCCGTTACATTCTATCCATTCATGTTTACTTAATTGCCCTTTTATCGCTGGGGATCAGGTTTATTCTACTTTATTATTATATATTAATTAATAATAATCATCTCGATTATATATGGTCTTATAACTGAAGGAGAAGGACAATAATCAATGGTTTTACCTTCTGGAACAATTTATTATTTTTATATCCACTGGTCACTTCCACGTATCATCCCTCCCCTTTTTTTTTTTAAACAAAGACTAAACGACGTGCGAAAGAGAGATCTGGAGCCATAGGTCTCTCTCTTCACCTCAGATGGATATTTTGGTAACTTTGTGATTCAATCGGGATAGACACAGGGAGTGACGTGTGGAAAACTCTGGAGTCTGTGAGTGATAAAGATGTCATTGGAAATTGCGCACCTGCTTATGACTGCCACGTGGTTGGTCCATATGCAAGCCTCCCCATCATTTGTATTTGTGGCTCAGCCTCACCTCTTGACTCTCTCTGTCTCTCTCTCTCTCTTTCAGTTACTTCACCGCCTCCTCAATCCTCATCTTTCTTTCTCTCGTTCCTCCCAACTCGCACGTGCTCCTCCATTAGACTAAAATGAAGGAATGAGAATCAAATTACTAAAAAATAATAATAATAATTTATATAAATATATAATTATATTATAATTATATTTTTTAATAAAATAATATTGCGAAAGCTTAAAAATAAAGTTACCTCAAATCACACTATATAATTACACCCTGTCCAAAGTGTATTTTAATAGCATTTCCCAACAACTTTTTTTTTCCTAAAGTTAAGGGTATCAAAGTCCCACCGCCTCCTTTGAGCCCACAAACGCCAAAAAAATATCATTGTGAACTCCAAATCTATTACCCTTAAACTCCGTCACTCTTACCCTTATAGTAAAATCTATGTAGTAAACTTAATTTCTGAAGAATCTATGAACTCCAAATCTATATAGTAAAATCTCGTACCCTTAACTCCGTCACTTGCCATTTTTCTACTACTTTTAAAACATAACTTTACAATTTATTTGATTACATTCAATTTTTTAAAATGACTCATTATACAGTTTTTTCCAACAAGTGCATTTGACATTGAGTTTTTAAACTGTCCCTTTTGCCATTTTTTTTTATTAAAAAAAGAAAAAAAAAAAAAAAAACAAATGCAACAAGGACTAATGGACACGACAGTAAACTTAATTTCTGAAGAACTCGAATGATGCCATCAATGGCATGTTTGATTTTTCTCTGAAAACAAGAGTTCCAACAGAACATCCAGTTTCCCCATAAATGGGTGAAGGATCATCTGGATGATGATCAACCAAACCATGAGCGTTTCCGTAAGTTTGGGATTAAAAAAAAACACACACACACACACAAACAAGTTTAAAATGTACAAATTCTTTCCATGAAGAAGCACTACTGTCAAGTCACTCTTGAGCTTGTTTGGAATAAGCGCACGACAAAGACCTGCTCATCTGACGGTCGGTTCCTTCACCTTCGTGAACTGTATATACATAGGCTTTTAACTCATTCCCACCCATATCATATTCTGCTGAACTACTAAATACTTGTTGGATCTAAACAAATTTCTAACTTTATTCCCTCTTCAACTTGTATATTATAACTTATGATGTGGTGTATTTATAAACACCAAAACCTAATTCCTGAACACTTTAATAAGTAACTTCTAATTTCTCAAACTTCGAATTTCTAAACCTAACACAAACTCAACCTTTTAATTTAAGACATCTCAAATTCTCAATTCTTAATTAGACACAAACTCTATCAAAATATAATATAATCTAAATTATTTCTAATTCCAACCAATACTACTAGATGAATCCCTTTCTTTTTATTGATCTCTGTTCTAGCAGTGGCGTATAAAACCTAGTAACAATCACACGAATTACCAACCAAAACTAATTGCTGCATCCTGTTGGTTTACATAAAACAGCAATTATGATCCTTCAATGTAGACGCTCAATAACTGTTGCTTTATATATGAATCCCTTTCTTATTCAAGGAAGGCAATACAATACCTCTTTGTACAAGTTTTAGATTTTTTTTTTCTTTTGTTTATTTTTTCTAACCATGGGTTTGCTACAAATTTTAATTACCTCTAAACAACATTCACTGATAGAAGTTCACAACCATCAAATTCTCCACATTCTACTGACCTCAAACTTGACATAAAATTCAAATTCATCTCAATGGCAGTGGTTCCAGTGGACCTATTTCAAACTGTAAAAGAACTTTCATTCAAGTTATTTTGGAAAATAAATTCTACAGTCCTCAGAAAACATTATAGAAGCACACAGCCACGACAAGTGAATTCTTCCCCTAAAATGTGACTCATAACAAACAACATAACAAATTCATTGGTTAGAGAGTCTGGCAGAGACCATACCTCCATGTCAATGAAGCTCAAAATCATGCCATCTAAGTTGAAAACTGTATGCTGTAGCTGGGGTAGAGTTTCAACAACATAAAAACTTGCCAAACTTCGCATCATGTGAACCAGCGGAAAAGTGACGCTCCGCATTTCCTTCCCCCCTTTCACTGTACTCAAAAGAACCCAGAATTGATGTCCCCCTCTTTGATCCACTTCATCTTTTTTTTCTGTACTAGGGCTCAATTCTCCCTAAGTACCATATCCGCTAACTCTGCCTTAGCTTGATTCCTCATGATTGCCAAATCATTCGACCATCCTTCCTGTCCCTCCTTACTATCTAGGTGACCAATCAAATCTTCTAAAGCTCTCATCTTGATTTTAAGAGAACTGTAGAAAACCTTGTCCCAATGTTTGATTTTCACCCTCACCACAGAAAGTTTCAGCATGAATTTGTGGCCTTCCTGTCCATGTGACTGTGCATTATTCCACCAACTCTGAATCTAGACCCCAAAATCCCTCTGTTGAAGCCATATGTTCTCAAACCGGAAAGGAACTGGACCCCACGAACATTTTCCTGTATCAAGCAAAATTGAACAATGATCGGATGTAGTCCTGGGAAGGCCTTCCTGTCTAACTCTCGGGAACGTCACTTCCCATGCCACCGTGAAAAGGAAGCGATCCAACCTGCAGCATATTGGAACCTCTCTAAAGTTTGACAATGGGAGATCCTTGAGCTCAAGTTCAGAAATTAAAGCATCGAACACCTGCATACTCTGTGTTAATCTATGACTGTTGATTTTTTCATGTAGAAACCAGACGGTATTGTAGTCATCACCCAAACACCATCTATCTCCACAAATAGAATTGAGGCTTGCTATCTCAACCCAAAAGCTCTCCCTCTCCAATGCCCTAGATGGGCCATACACGCCAGTCAACCACCAACTCTCACTGTTATCCCCTACCACTTGTATTGATGTTGCAAAGCCCCCGACTAAATTTTCTGTCACCTTAATGCTTCGGCAATCCCACGCTACTAGCAACCCTCCTGAAGTGCCCATCGCAGGCATAAAAACTCATTCCTTGAACCTTGAAGATCATAATTGCCCTACTAATTAACTGTCTACGTTCTCCTTCTTTATCTCTTGGTAAACCACTACGTCAGGCTTCACAGTACATACAACTTTTTTTATGGGACTTCGCTTGCAGCTATCACCGCATCCACGTACATTCCAGGATATTATCTTCATTGAGAAACATTGTTATCACCAACGTTCTGATTGCTCGTGGCTGTCAGCTTAAACACAGACATCTTCATCTTACGCATGTATGATGCAATGACTTCAGTGGATTTGCCAGCTGATCCGGTATCCATTGACCATGCCCTTTCAACTTTATTCCCCATAACCACACAATCAGTTCCCACTATCTGTTTTCCAGCCTCTATTGCCTGTTGGGTGCTTGAATCCTTGGAGAGGATACCGGAAACCTCTGTTTGGGGGTTCAAGTTATTTACGAATCCTATGACATTGTGGGTTTCATCTGGTGGGGTATTTGGGGTAGAGTTCATGCTAGGGTTTGGGTTAGGACACAATTGAGTCTTTTCGGAAGTGCCTGGATCACAAACATTAGAATGCTCAAGTAAACCATTAAAAGAAAAATCTTTAGCGCATACCTTAGGAATCTGGGGGGTACACGAATGATTATCCTGTTGATCCATAATAGAATCTGCCAGCTCCACCTCTTGAGCTCCATCTGCACGGCTACCGCACGATTCTTCGTCCAAAGAACCAATATCCACATCTGAATGTCCCTTACCCCAACTTTGGTGATCCACATCTAACCACTATTCACTCTCAACATCTGCCAAATTTCCGCCATCCCCGTCAGCGAGATTCATGGCATAGTTATATACCGCCATTCACCTCTCTTTCCTCTGTTGTCGTCATGCTGCCACCATCTTCTTCGTAAAGGTATCCTTGTTTGCCTCCTTGTTTTGATCATGGTCTATGTCGTCTCTTAGTATCCCCTTCCCACTTTGAATCCTTCTGTGCGACAAATTTTCTACCCATGATCTGCAAATAGCCTCTCGCCTCAGACTCGGCAGACTAGTCATCACCTTCGGCATAGAGTCAGCCACCAACTTCAGTTTATGATCCTTGATCTTCTTTTGCGCTAAATTGTTGCTCTCCACCTCTAAAAGCACCATATCACCCTCCGAAAGAACTTGTCAATCCAAAAGTGTATTGGAGCACAGGACATTAGTCGCTCCTGGCGAACCTGGACCCCCACCATAATTGTTGACCAAAGTACCGGTGTCTTTGCTGGATTGTGCCTCAAACGCCGTTGAGAGATGATGGGCTTGTATGTGGATTTTCCATGAAATTGAGTTCCATCATATACACAAACACCACTGCGTGCAGCTCATATTCACTGTTCATGAATCCAACCATTCAATAACTTAAGTCAATTAAGGACTACACAACGGGCAATGGCCATATCCTTTAGATTTGTGCTTCATAATCTTATTCTGATAGCAAATGAATAAATGGGCTTAGTACCTAGTGAACTGTCACAAATCTTCTAAGGGTAAAAGAAGCACTATTAGAGAGAGGAGCCTTCATACTCGAAATGGCATGAAACTTGTACATTTGAAGAAAAGTGGGATAATAACAATACTCAGTTTTATCCAAAACTCCTTCTAGTTTGAAATTTTAACAAACAGATAAGACAATATTTATGTCCTGATTCAGAGTTTTGCTAGAATCTCCTTCTGAACTTCAGTTTTTCATTAGTTCCAGCTCATGCAAAATGTTTATTTTGAAAACTAATATGTTTAAGATGCGGGTAATTAATTGGATCCATCTGAAAGTTCAGATTATGGAAAATTACCCTGCACTTGAGCATGCTTATAAATTATATAGAATCAAACTTTACCACCGCATGAATATAAAAATATGTAGACCAGAGACTTTAAAAATTGCCTTGAATAAGTACTTTTCATTGCAGAAAGAACTTACGTGTGAATAGCAGAGCAGGAAATATGCCACGTTTACTCAAGTTTTGCAATGAATTATGACCCATTAGACGGATGAAAGATCCATTTTACACCTGAAAACCAACAATGATGACACCACATAAACAACCACCTCAAAATCCAGATATTAAATTGAGTTCCTATGCCAAAAAGTAAAAATAAAAATCAACAAGGCCCAATTCTCACGCATTAAAATTGTTTAGCTATGCTCACTGGAATGAAGATAAAGAATACACATTTTTCACAAACCATAGAACCATCATTTATGCCCATCAACTGTGATTTGCTCAGAGAAGAGATTTGTCTCACAAATGCTAAAACCATGGTTAATAGCGAAGTTCCAGTGATGCAATTAAAGCACATATCACAGTTTTAATGCGTGATGCAATTAAAGACACTGGTCCCTAATTGCAATTATGTACCGGTGTCTTTAATTTCACCTAATTAGGTGAAATGAGTTCTCTTAGAGTTTCGATTTTTGTTCGTCACCATATCATATCATGAGAAGACATTCCATGATAGCACCCATTCATTCATTCATTCATTTAATCACATTCCCACTATTATTTACAATATTCCAAAATCGAAACAAACACACGGAGGATCATATAACATGATGACCACAACCAAAAGAGGAAAAACACAACATAAACAAACTCATAGAGTGGCTGGGATAAAAGGCGATTAAGTAGACAGAACCTATCCCCCTCGCACATGCTATATGCTCCATATATATTCACATTGGCAGGGAAATTACATTACTCATCATGTAATTATAGCTATGCACCTTTTTATTAATCTTCCATTGATTACTGCGCTTCTACAACAGTCCTAGCGGAGGAGTTTGTTACAGGAGGCTGCGGAACGGAGTGAGTAGAATGGCCCTGATCAGTCTGAGAATTTACCCTGTGTAGTCTGCACTTGAATGACTTGGCGTGCGTCGCTGGAGCACAGACGCAAGTCTTGCCCCCGTGGCCGTGACCTCCACTGCTTGATTCGTTGGAAGACCATGTTCTCCTCATGCCCCTCGATGCACTGGAATGAGTCTTATTATCTCCGGCACGGATGGCGAAAGATGATGATGAAGAAGACGACATTTGTATGAAAACGAATTATCAAACACGGACCCTGCAGAGAAGTTGGCCAAGATCAGAGCATGACACATATATCACTTAATAATATCTTCTTCTTTTTCTTTTCTTTTTTAAAAGATCCTAATCTGACGAATCAGACTAATTCATGTTCGATGTATTCCTCTACGGGCGCGTTTGGAAAGAAGGACAGGATGCGATACGATTAAAAATAATCCTATTCCCATGTTTGAACGTCGACGGAAATTAGATAAAAATTATCCAACCAACGTTTTTATCCCACAGTGGCGG
The DNA here is from genome assembly GCA_035771175.1 of Paratinospora sagittata. Taxonomy (NCBI): domain Eukaryota; kingdom Viridiplantae; phylum Streptophyta; class Magnoliopsida; order Ranunculales; family Menispermaceae; genus Paratinospora; species Paratinospora sagittata. The sequence continues at coordinate 390,776 of CM069602.1, read as the reverse complement.
GATAAAATCATCCCGACCAAAACGTCGAGATATAAATTTTTTTGTTTTTTTTTTTTTTTGTTCGCTGCTCTTCTTCTTCTTCTAACCAGAAAAATCTGGTCTTTTTCTTGAAAAATCAGGATTTCTTTTTTTTATATATATATAATTTAATTTTTAAAATTTATTTAAAAAAATTAATTATTTTTTAATTTCAATCCCAACCACACCCTATTATTACACTATTTTTATTTATCTTATTCTATCGTATTCAATTCAATTACATCGAAATAATTTCATCTTGTCCCCTATACCAAACAGACCCACGAGTACGAGTATACTTCATCGTTGGGACAGGGACTTCCCGGTCTTGAACTGACAACCGGTGGTAATTGCGGTGCTATAGTATATTTAGCCGCCGATCATCCCACACGGCAACCAGAACCCCTCGACAGACAACAGGGCCAGATGACAATTCCACTCCTTCTCAAGGATAAAGAATACCAGGGTGGGTGACGATCAAAGAAAGAACAACCTCCTCTTCCCGACCATTCACCCAAAAATAATTTTGCAAAAAATAAATAAATAAATAAACAAAAATTATCATATGTTATCCACAACAATTCCCCATTCGTCTTTCCCTTTGATCAGTAAAGCTAAATTAAAAAAAAAAAAAAAAAATTAAAACGCACGTAATAGAAACAAGCAGAAAGAAAATAACCTTAAGAAAGAAACCGCCAAACTGCACTTGATGCGGCTAGCACCTGAATTTATAGAAGAAGAAAGGGGATCCGGATCTGATGATTTTGGGGTTGGGGCAGGTCGGGCATTCTATTCTTCTGCCCGTGGTGGAAGTGGAACAACCGCCTTTAGAAGTACCACTGCTCTTTCCACATTCCAGAACCAATGTAGATGGGGGGCCCACCATTATTTTTTTTTTCCCTCTCCCAGTTCCTAGTTCAGTGGGTGGCAAAATAGGTGAAGATCCGGTTATTTGCTTTCGTTCCGCCCGCTTTAAATAGATCTGAATAATAAAAAATTTAAATGACTGGATATGAACAAAAATTTATGTTGATTTTAAAAATTAGAACGAATTTTGAGATAAATTTAAAAAATTATTACTTAATACAAAGAATATATTTTACGTGCTTTTATTTTAATTTATTTATACTCTAATAGGATTAAAAAAAATTTATGTATATTTTTTATTAAATTTTTTTTTTTGATATATTATTTCTTTTCTTTGTTTTTCGTGGCAATTAACATAAAACTGAACTACCTAATTTTTTAAATATAGTAATTACGAATATTTACTGTTCTTTTTTGTATTACAAATATATTATATATGTATTACTATAAGACATTATTGTACTCATCCGCTTTAAATTTTTGTCACCGCTGGTCGTCTAGGGTCAGTCGGATGGACTCACTACCTCATTTTTCCCCTTCATTTCAGTTTCCCGTTCGGCTTTAAAAACACGAGCAAGCCACAAATGAATTCAACTTTTACAAAAAAAAAAAAAAAAAATCATTCCTAAAACTAAGATTGCTTTTTTGGCAAAAACTTTAAAAAAAAATTGTTGTTTCTTTTTCTTGATGTTTCGACGTTTAATGCATATGCTTCAACTTGATCCTTACAATTTAATTATATATATATATATATATATATATATATTAATTAGATGACTATACGATCGATGCATGTTTTATTTTTATTCCAGGAAAACAACTATTTTTTATTTTTTTTTAAATCTTAAGGGAGTCATATTTCTTATGAGATATATGTGTTGTGTGGTCCACAGCTTTTGCATCAAGTTAGAAAAAAAAAAATTGCATTAGTCTTTTGTGCTGTCTCATGATATTAATTAAAAGAAAGTAGGTAGTAAACTTAGGAGGGAGGGCAAAACTAATTTTTGCTACCATAACAGAGAAATTGATCTCTCAAGAGTGACTTCCAACTTTCAAGAAGTTAACATGGTCGAAATTGAATTGCTTTATCAATTAAATACGTGTGGATGATGATAATAGTCTTACATCATTAATAAACGAATCTCATCATAAAAAAATATAAGTTGTCATGTCATTCTCTCTCAATCTAAAGATATTCATGTTGGGACGATATCAGTACACCACCAGGCCCGCCAATACTATTGTTGTTGCCATCTCCTTATTTTTAGCCCCATTAGCGCCACGAAGGATTGATTAGTAGGGAAAAGACCTATGAAAGAGAAGTTTGGGGATAAGATCTGACCTTACCGTCTCGTTAATTTCTTACAATTATTAAAGTATACGCATTAGCATTATCCTATCAAATAATGTTTCAAAAAATTAAGTCTATTTAACATTACTTTATCGTACACTATTATATATTTTTTCTTCTGGTGACATCATGTTAATAAATTATATCCATTACTATTCAATGTGTTCTATTCGAGGAACATCCAAATGTAGCATAGAGATTCTCCATGCACCCATGGACGCTATCATCTGTTTTGTACCCTTTCCCAGCAGGATCTTCGTGAATTAACTAAAAATCCAAGAAGAAATGTTATGTATTAACAGAAACATATCAAGGCAGCAAAGGTGTAGCTTTCAAAATCGAAAGGGAAATCTATATTAAATCGAAAAGATGAAGAAAACATGCGTGGATATATAATTAAATTAAGTTGTTCTTGGCATTATTAATCTTACTCTTTTTATTTTTTTTCTGATCTAATAAAGGATACGAAACATATGACGGTTCAGAGATATATCAATCAGTTTTAGGTTTTTTATCCAATCATCTGCAATCCAAAGCCAACCCGCCAAGTCACGGTCGTTGGAAGGCTCAAAAAGCTAACGCAGAGCAGGTTCATACGTAGGAAGGGAATTCATTAATTTCCTAAAACCTGTAGCTAACTAGGTGGATCTATTATTATTATACATATAAGGTTTCCATTGGCTAAAGCTTAGTGATAGCTTCCCCAAATTATTTATTTGACTGACGCATCATGTACATGTCAATTTTTTTTTTGAGTAATGTAAAGTGGATAATATTTATATTTTGAATAAGAAGGAGAAGAACAAACGACAAAGAGATTGATGAGAAAAAAAAAAAAATCTAGTGGCGTGTTGGTGTCACCAATTAAGTCCCGCAAAAGAAATTGATTTAACCTTGATAGCACCCCGCGCCATTTGCAATTATATTTTTCTCTTCGGACCCACAAGAAAAGATGTTTAATTTGGTAAAGAGTAGGTGGCAAATGCCGACATCCCGGCTGGCCCGAAACGGACCGCTGTTGGTGGGCCCACAACACTATATGCCCGGTTGTTAAAGAAAAATAATTAGTTGATATATTTTTTAATACATATTTTTAATATTAAAAATAAAAATAGTTAAATTACGCCATTAACGCGTGATACAAAATATTGTCATTCGATTAATCTCACCCGAATTACTTAAATACCAATTGTGAAACCATAAAAAATAAAAACCTTATCTTTCACAACTTAATATTTTGATCAATAAAAAACTTTGTTTTTATTTGATGAAAATAAGTAAAATTATTCTTATAACCAAACACAACCAGCTGTTATAAATTTAAATCACTTTTGACTTTCCTTTGTATATCTTTTGAATACTTTTGATGAGTTACACTGCCTCATTTATTTGTACTATGAATATAATTCAATTTTACCATGATAGCATAAAAGGTGATACATGATCGATCAATTGACTGACCGAGAGACTCACTCCAAAATTTTAGGAAGGAAAACCAAATAGAGGATCCGTATAATTGATGACTTAAAACTAGCTAGGTAGAAAACAACAAGGCCACAGAAGGAGAGCAGAAAGCACCCATATGCATATGCATTAGTTCTCATCCAATTAGGCACAAAAAAGGATAAGATATATATAATTATTCCTGTGTGGAAAAAAGAGAGAGGAATGACATGAAGGTCAATGATGTCGAGATCGAGAAGGAGGAGGAGGCGGCGGCGGTGGCAATGGCAGTGGCACTGATGAGTTGTTGGATGACGGAGATGAAGCTGTAGGAGCAGAGGAGGAGGCATCATTATCCTTATGGTAAGTAGGATATATGGTATATACGGTCTGAGCAACGGTGAGGAACACAAGTAATACAGCAGCGAGAAGTGAGAGAATGGCCCATGGACTCCGGAAGTAAGTGTGAATAAGGTTGGCCCGCCACTCGTTCCACCTCTTCCTGCAGTACACATTCACCTTCTTATGTACATTGTGGAGACTACTCTCTGGGTCCAGAGTTACATCTTTAGATAACTGATTAAACAGCTTGGCCACTGCCTTGTCACTGCCAATGGCATTCTGGATGATCCCCCTCGAGTGGAGTCGACTTACATCCTTTGATGAATCAATGATGTTGTCCATGAAGAATATGTATGATGTCACCTCGTTCCCTGCTCCCACGTGTAATCGTTCGAATGCCATCAGGTTGAGGAATGTGGATTCCGTGGTGTCGTCCACTACAATCATGGGGAGTCTAAGCACTCCACCGTGAAACGATATGTCTTTGAGACTCCTGGTGGTCTTGAACCTCACTCCAGCCTCGTGAAGCTCGGTTGCTGACCTTATGATAGCCCCACTACTACTACTGCTGCTCCTGCTGCTTCTTTCTTTAGGAACCATGGCTGGGTTCTCATGATGAGCCCCTGATGATTTCTTTTTCTTTTTGCGGGGTTCTTGAAGCAGGCCTTTCCTATACACATCCAGCACATGAAGGCAAGGCCCCATGTTTTCAAATTGTTGTATGTTGGGGTTGCAGAACTTTATTATCATCTTGTTTAGGAACTCGTCATTCTCCTTCAATTAATTAATTAATTTGCCACAACATGAGTACATGATCCATCAGTGCCAACTAATCATCATAATTGAAGCATCAGGTTTTATTTATTAATAATAATCAATTTAATTACTCACCTTTACTTTCCCTGTTTCCACGGCAAGCAATTCTTCTAAAAGCAGCATGGGGAGTTGATTTTCCAGCATCAACATGTCTCTTCTTATGTAGGGAATGATATGGAGCTGGCCGTGATGACTGAAAACAGGGTCATTGAAAGCATAGTCATTAGAGATTCCAGTGGCTGCCCTCATGACCTCCAGCATGAAACACCCATCTACAAGCATTAGATGCAAGAATCTGCTGTGATCAGCCTGCCAACTGGGATCAAGCCCATCGTACGACTCCATCAATTCTTGCACCACCTCCTGCAGTGCCTTCACATAGGCATCGACAAGTTTGTTGGATCTCTGGAGGAAATGAAGGAGAGCTCGGTTCTTATGATCCTCCATCCTTCTAAACTGCTCTTCGCCATGATGATAAGGGCCGAAGGATACTGTCTGAGGCTTGTAGGCCTTCCTGTGGAGATCTACCACACTGGTGGGCACCCTGTATATTGATCTCTTCTTCCAGTGATCCACCTCCTTTGAACTATCCATTTCTTGCAGTTTCTCGTTAATATCAACCACCCACCTCATTTCTAATTCTACTTCCATTAATTACTTCTACTACCTAGCTACCTACCAAGAGTACTACTACCTGCCTTAATTTGTTGCTGCAGCGGCTACACGAACAAGAAGAGCAATAGTGCTACTACTACTTCTACAGCCACATGCACCACCACCACTTTTCTTACATCTTCCTCTTGTGTATATACACCTATACATGCAAATGATATCCTTCTTTCTAGTTAAAGATTTGGCCAATGCCTTAATCATTACTGCTAGCATCCAATTCCTCCTCCCATACATGTCCTAAAGCTCACCGTTTCATTTTATTCGAATACAATTTCTTGCTGATTCAGAAAGAAATCAGATTAACTTCTCTCTGCAGCAGATCCATCACATTGCTACCACTACAGAACCTTTCCAATTAACACTATCCATGCCGCATAGTACAGGCACCACATGGTTTATTTTTTTTTTTTTTTTTTTCAAGCATCTAGTTAACCACAAAACAAGCTAGTTTTCTTCATTTTTGTCCTTGCCTCCCACCATAGACTAGAGCTTTTTGTCTTTAAGATAGATTCCTTTATACAACTTTCTTCCTTTTTGCATTAAGAAGGTTTCTATTAGAAGAATATGTCCCTGTGAAGGTTTCCTGGCACCTTGGCAGCCACCATATTGGGTTCTTCACAGGTAACAAGAAAGTAAGTAGCCCATTGTCAGACTGAAGCAAACATAACATCAAAGATGCAATCAGAATGACTAAAGAGCCAAACACTTTAAAAGAAATTCCCAATTTCGAGTAATTTGTCCAACATAAAAACTTTGGTTATTAATAGCATCATTAATCACAACATTCAAATACTGGAACTCATACTTTCTTTCCTTGTATTTTCAGTTATCAATTTAATTGTTTATTTTCATGATTTGTATTATTTGAATAATAATGGTAAAACAGACACAAAATGCGAAAGACAAAAAAAAAAGAACAAGGAAGAACCATTCAATTCTTCAACTACCTTTTCCTTTCCTTTCCTTTTTTCTTGAACCTCATCATGTGGGCAGGAATCCTGAAGAGACTTTCTTGCAAATCTATCAAAATTTGAGCATTAGCAGTCATAGAGTGAAATAAGCTGATCAACCACACTTGGATCTGCAAGAGTGCTTGTGTCTCCAAGCTCATCCAACTGCCTTGATGCAATTTTCCTTAGAATCCTCCTCATTATTTTACCACTTCTGGTTTTTGGTAGTCCAGGTGCCCAATGGATTTTGTCTGGGGCTGCAAATGCTCCAATCTGATCCAAACCACCGAACTAGTTACGAAGGGGTACAAATCAATATTATATCTATGCATCAATGCATTTGATATTTGTCCAAAACAGAAAAAGGCTGTTCTTATCAAATATTTGTTTAAACAAGCGTGTAGGAAGATGATTGAAATAGACCAAACCTGTTTCCGGACTTCTAGAACCAAGCTTTTCTGTAATTCCTCACTGTAAGGGACACCCTCCACCAAAGTGACAAATGCATAAATGCCCTGTCCTTTGATCTAACAAAAAAAAAATAGGGAAAAAAAAGATGAGTTTGGAAAGAGAATGTGTCTGAATGGAGAGAGAAAGTGCTTTACCTCGTGTTCAATGCCAACTACAGCAGCTTCAGCACACTGGGGATGTGAGACTAGAGCAGATTCCACTTCTGCTGTGCCAATTCGGTGTCCACTGTTTACAGGAATAAAAGAAAATAGCCACAGAAGTAGAAGATATATTTCATCAATGGATTGTTAAGAAAAATGACATTATACCCATGCTTATCTGAATATGGGGATAAATAAAGGAGTCAAAAGTTAAAAGAGTACCTAACATTGATGACATCATCCACTCTTCCTGTGAGCCAGTGGTAGCCATCCTTGTCTCTGAACATAAAAATGTGCAGTGTAAAATCAGTTCCATGACATAAACATTAGGATTTCATGGCTAAAGTAGATTCAGATCACAGATCAGAACAAAGATCCATGACACAATAAAGTTTTAAAAAAATTAAAAAGATAAAGATAAAAGGGAAACTATCTCTAATAAGATTACGAAAACATTATGACAGGAACAAAACAGAAGTTCCAATAAAAATTACCTTCTGCAGCCATCACCACTGAAATAATATCCCGGAAATGGCTTGAAATATGTAGTTTCATATCTTTCATGATCACCATAAAGAGTTCGGAATGCCCCAGGCCATGAGTTCTTCACGCATAGATATCCACTACACTCACCTTCAATCTCAATCCCCTTCTCATCAACTATCACAGGCTGCATGTTTATCGAGAAAAATGAATAGAGAGATCTATAGAAGTTTATACACGAGTATATTAGCCTACTACACACCAGAACCCCCAAAAAAGGGAAAGTAGCCGAACCAGGTTTCTGAGGCCATGCACCTGGTAAAGGAGTAATCTGCAGTGCAAAAAGTATGATTAATGAGTTATCCTAACTGTAGAAAACTGGGGGAAATAGGTTCTGCTAGTCGTCATAACCAGAGGCCAAGCACAGACATGTTGTTAGAGACAGAAATCCAAAAAAAAGATGAAATTTACATACCATAAAACCACCAGTCTCAGTTTGCCACCAGGTATCTGATATAGGACATCTTGAATCTCCAACAACATCGAAAAACCACCTACCAGAGAGAAGAATGCATTCAGAAGGAAATCCTTTGAACTACAAGAATAAGGGGGTCTTATGTCAGAGATGAAAGGCAGAAACCTCCATGCACTTGGATTGATAGGCTCTCCCACACTTCCCAGGACTCTCAATGATTGGCGTGAATAGCGGGTAACATACTGCAAAGATATAGCACAAGACATCAACTGACCAGCATGCCACAAGGCATGGATTAATCAAATACATGATATGAGTATCAAGACATCATCTGACCAACGTGCTATAAGGCACAGATTAGTTAAATATATAAATATGACAATGATGGAAGGATTAGGAATAAGTCAGTGATGGCCCTTAACAATCAAGTATTCAAGTGGACTCTGTGGCCTCTCTCCCTATTGCTCAACCAAGTGAAGAATACAAGTTTTAAAAATTGTTGTAGAGACCAAAATAAGCACAATTTCCAAGGAAAATTTGCAACTAAAGTTTCAATTGAAAAAGAGAGATTAAGGAAGAGTATTTGAAATTTTAAAAAAATGGAGAGAGGGGGGAGGATTCCCCATCTTGCATCCATCATTATGATATATTTTCTCTCTATTACCAGATATGGATACAATTGTTACATGAAAAGATGACTAAATAATATACGATCATATCAGAAATATTTCTTGCCTCATCACCATCTCGCATGAGAGATCGCACCAGTGTTGGAGCAGTGTAGAATATTGTTACTTTGTATTTATCAACAATATCCCAGCAACGTCCAGGGTCTGGATAATTTGGAGCCTGCAGGATTAATGCAGAAATGCTATTCAAGAAGATGTAATCAAACCACATATGGGAGCACTGTATTACCAGTGTACCACACAAAAACATAGAAGAATATAGTTTGCACTAGCTGGATTAACTCAATGGAATAATGCATATTTCAACACAAAATTAAGTCAGCTAACTTTTGCCATTCCCTTTAGTCTCCAAGTTCTGGAATATAAATCATATTGGCTCTCATAGCAAAGAAAAGGTGAATAAGTGAAATAGCCATCAAATTTTTATTTATCACATCAATTTAGAATTTGGGTAGATAAGAAGCAATTGAACCTCTAATCTTTCACTTGAAAGAGTTTCATGTAATGACAGGTTCCACAAAACAGGCATTAAGACACTGAATATACTTCTGCAACGAATATTTCTCGGATCGATCCGTAACCACAAAACAGACAAATTCCTACATATACTAGAAAATAATGGTTGATTTCACTTTAAAAACTTGAAAGAGAAAATGACGCAACCTTTAATCTTTCATTTTAAAGAGTTCCATGAAATGACAGGTTCTACAAAATAAGCATTGTCATGTTGACAGTACTCAAACAAATATTTCATAGATATCAATCCGTAACCACAGAACAGATACATTTTGATGTACACTACTGAGGTTGACATGGGGATAAGTTAAGGCCATTATTTAGATAACAGTTACAAAAGTGCACCTCTTTTCAAGACTTCTAGGCCCAAAAATATAACTCAACTAAAATATGACATGTATAATTCGCAATTTATTGTTTAGGAATGGATGCAAATGTTGACACAAGTTGATTTTCTCTTTTACTCAGCCCATGAATTACTACATGCAGCCCTGTGAGTCAAGGTTGGTTTTGGGTAAATTTGACCCAGTCACCATGGTAATTATCTCTGCAAAACATAATGTTGTCATCTTAAGCATTGACTAGCCCATCGCCTATGCATTTTCACCCGTAACCACCTAGGCAATTTTCTAGGCAAACAAGAAGGCTTCTCTATAATTTTAGATTTTAAGCACCACAAAGTTATTCATAAATACATTTTGAAGGGTACTATCAAAAGGATATATCAACATTTTTCTACATTTTTAACTCTTCTTTTCTTATAATAAATAGACAGGTGTACCAAATGTACGACGAGGCACCACCATTGAAGAGTTTGGGAAAGGGACAATATAAGTAGCCTTGCCTATACATTGAAAAGGTTATTTTCAGATTTGAAGCCATGACCTCCAGGTCACAATGGAGCAACCTCAAACATTGTTTCAAGGCACACCCTTCTTGTTTGAATACATAGATCAAAACTAGACACACATTCATTTTAGTCAACATGCGTCATGCTATGGAAAAAAATATATATATATATATATACTTTCAACTAACAAATAATGAAACATCCTTTAAGATGGCATCGTTGTTCTTGAAGAATTAAAGTTCAGAATCACTTGTTAGAAACCTTTTAAAACTTTATAATGAAATATATTAGTTGTTTAAGTTCCAAAACCTTGCTCTTAATATTATAAGAAAACTATTGCACGTGTATAGTATGGAATTTATTTATTTTGTATTGCCTACGTCATGCCAATCCAATGCATAGGCATCAGGCATCAACTCACTCGCATAATCCAAGTAAATTGCCCTAACATTGCCTTACACCTTCACAACACTGGAAAGACATCAGTTTATGCCAACAATACTAACCTCATTGGAGAAGAATGTTCAGAAAAGTTATCTCTTGGATCATCTTCACGCAGTTCATTGGTCACGAAGTGAAATTAGGAAAAAATTTCTTTTCTTCATGTATTTCAACCCATAGGCATGTTTGTTTATCTAAAAGTAGTAATTTACTTCAGCAGTACTACAGCATTCTAGAGAAATAATTTAAAACACAAACAAAAGTGTTAACAACCAAAGATTAGAATTGTTACCCCTTCAAAAACTACAACAGTTGCTCCATTCAGCAGAGGACCATAAGTAACATAGCTGTGCCCAGTGATCCATCCACAATCAGCAGTGCACCTGAGGTGGGGAAATAAAGACAACGGAAGGTCTCAATGAATCTACTTAATTTTCAATCAGATCCCGTGAAGAGAACTATAGAAACTTTATTCGGTAAAAGTACAAAATCCATGTTATAGTCGCTAGCATACCAGTATATATCTGTTGGTTTGTAGTCAAATGCATACTTGAATGTTGTTGCAGTGTATATCATGTATCCTCCAGTTGTGTGCAGAACACCCTGCATTTGAAAATTGGCCCATCAATATCGAAAACTTCCAGAGAAATTCTCAAGTAATCTTTAGGTACCTAACCTTTGGCTTTCCTGTACTTCCACTAGTATATAGCAGAAAAAGTGGATCTTCTGCATCAACCCACTCTACCGCACACGTTGTTGGAAATTTTGGGACCGTGTCCTGAAAAATAGTACTTCAAAATCGAATCAAGCAAATCAAGAAAGGTATTATAGGACTAGGCGTAAAAACAAACATATTCCATAAATTATTAAAAAGCACATGGTGATGGGCAAAAACAGAAATGCAAAATAACATAATAAACATCTTCACTGAATACTGATAATGACATATTCAAACAGCTGAAAGAAATTACATAATACAAACATACCATATATGTATATATACCACTAACTAATTTAAGGTTGAAACTTAAACAACTTATGTGTTTCCTAAGGCAGCCCGGTGCACGAAGCACCCATGCTTATGCGGCCTGGGGAAGGATAGGACCACATTTTGGTCTATTAAACGCAGTCTTACCTTGTTTTTTGCAAGAGGTTGTTTCCACGACTCAAACCCATGGCCATATGGTCACACGGTAGCAACGCTTACCGTATTTATACATTCCCTAAGGCATGTTTCTAAAATTTTAAACACAGTAATTTTGAACTTAAACCTAAAGAATAATACACCAACTTAGATGATGCCTAATTATCTGCTAGCTTGAATCTTGATTTCCTTTTTCTTCTGTTTAAAATAAATATGTGAAATTTAAAAATATTCAATTCTTTCTAAGCTTTGATCCACAAAAGAAAACTCAACTAAGGCTTTTTCCAACTACATGTGGTCAGCTACATGAATCCGCTTCCTCCACTCCGCTCTATCGAGAAAATGTTCGATATTTCTTAATTATCTCCGTCCATGTTATTTTAAGTATACCTCTACCTCTATTGTTACCATCTAGTGTTAATAGGTCACTCTTCCTAACTGGTGCGTCTAAAGACCTACGTTGTATGTGTCCAAATCACCTTAGTCAGTTCTTTCTCATTTATCTTTAATTAGTGCTACTCCTACCATTTCCCAAATATGCTCATTTCTATTTTATTCTTGAACGTTTTATTACTTATCCATCTTAACATTCACATTTTTGTTACACTTAGTTCGTTAACATGTTTTTTAATTGTCCAACATTCCGTACCATATAGCATGACTGGCCTAATAACAACTCTATCAAATTTTTCCTTTAACTTCAATGGGATGCGCCTATCATTTAATACTCTAGAAACACTCCTCCACTTAACTAATCCACAAAAGAAAAGGAAAGGAAAAAGATATTAAAAAAAAATTAGAAGCAATATCATGTCGTACTCAATTAGAATAGTTTAAAAAATATTGCCAAGCTCTTAAAATCCTAAAATTATATAACAAACAACTAATGCTTGCCTAGACAATCAACTAAGCAATTTGATGGGAAAAGTAAAAAGACCAAGGCAATAACCTAGTTGATTCCAAAGCAATGCCTTCAGAGAACTGTTTTAGAGATGCAAGGCATATAAAAGGTCCCTTAAGACCATGAGTCTGACAGATAATCCTTAAGGTGGTACAAGGCATAAGCAAAAAAAAAATGAAAAATCTTCAATTTTATTTTATTTTATTTTATTATTATTATTTGTTTTTTTGAAAGAGAGAGAGAGAGAGAGAGGAACTGCAACAAACTCTTGTATTGATTAGTTGTGGTTGGCTACATGCCTTTCTGTCAACCATTATACAATATTTATTGGTTTTTTTCATCCTAAGCTAATTTTGACATGTTCCCACCGTTTTAACACCCTTAATTACACTATTTCATCCATTCTCATTGATGTCTTACTACTATTCATTATGCGAGTTTGAAGACTTTGAACTAGTCTTACCCAATCTTCTTTCATTTTATCACCAATTGAAGCTAGACATAAGCTCTCATAAACGACGGGTGTTTCTTGAGTATTATATGATCGACACGTCCCATTGAGGTTGAAAGAAAAACTTTATAAAACCACTATTAAGCCAGCCTTGCTATATCGAAGAAAAAGTCGAGCAATAAAGAAACAACATAGGAACAAAATAAGTGTAATGCCTTGTCTGTTCTCCGAAAAGAAAAAGAAAAAAGTAACAAAACAAAATAAGCGTAATGAAAATGTGTATGTTAAGATGAATATGTGGTAAAACATTAAAAGATAGAATTAGAAATGAACATATTTGAGAAATGCAAGGAAATGCCCCAATTGCAAATAAAATGAGAGAAAATCAATTAAGGTGGTTTGAACACATACAACAAAAACTTTAGATGCTCTAGTTGAGAAGAGTGGCCTATTAACAATCCACAGTAATGAAAGAGGTAGAAGAAGACCTAAAATTACATGGGAAAAAATAATTAAAAAAGATATAATTACTTGTAATTTAAATGTTGACTTAGCCTTTGATAGAGTAGAGTGGAGGAAGCATATTCATGTAGCCAACCATATGTACTGGGAAAAGGGGTAGTTGAGTTGAGTTGTAGAAAGGGTAGAAAAAAAAAATTCAAAAAAAAAAGAAAAAGACTAGATAAGAAAAGTTGATATGAGCACTTCACTTTTATAAATAACAATAATTGAACTTAAAATTGCTAGGTCTCATTGGTTCTTCATTTCATGGGGGATACATGACAAGGTAATTGAGAAGTATTGAATATAGATTGTCCATTTTACAAAAGAAGCTTTCTCTAGCTAGAAATAACAGCACAAGTTAGCACTACTAACCTGCCACCAAATGTCCCTACCCTCCTTCCAGGATGTAGCATCCTTCTTCATAGCAGAGTGATTTTCATAAGTTAAACACACCGCTGCTCAAAGAAAAGTCAATCTCTTCATAAAAGGACCAAGTATAGTTTGTCAAGAGTAAGAATAACAACTGCAACATCAAAAACTGAAACAAGGATACACTCAACATAACCAAATAATTCCAAAGTCCCAGTGAACAAAATTATAATACTTGGCAAGTTAACTCTAGCATATGATGAAACTTAACACCAGAATGTACTAGTTTGAGATCCCATGTACTTAAATATTATGCACTAGTCAGTAGAAGAAATGGATCTCGTTGAATATATCTCAAGCATTCCACCAAATCAATAAAGAAAGTCATACCCTTAATTTTCATAAAAATGCAGTCTCAATCAAACTTTAGCATGGATAGCAACTTACATCCTCAGTTGGAACAAAGTTAGAAACATAGGAGCATAAAAATGGAAGCGCAGACTGTGCAACGAGACATATGAAGCAACACCCCTTAAATCACATACCAGGAGATACCCCATTTTTGGCTGAATCAAGAAGTGCAGCATCTACAATTTCTTTGAGATTGATGAGTTTAGGCCCTCTTCGAACAGCATTGCTGGTTATTATGGCCTTAGGTTTGCAGTCCACAATTCTTTGAGCAAGAGATTCTGAAGAAAACCCAGCAAAGACAACCTAAAAGAAGAGAAAAGTCGCCACTAATGACATGTAAATAAACGGAGGCACGTTCACCAGATGAATGAAAGTGGAAGAGAATAAGGATATATAGCGCATTACCGAATGAACAGCGCCAATGCGAGCACAAGCCAGCATTGCTATTGGCAATTCCATCAGCATGGGTAAGTAAATGACAACCGCATCTCCCTTTCTAACACCAATATCTTTCAAATAATTGGCAAGCTGTTGACAAGTCAAGATTGGAGATGGGGTGTCAATTGTAGATTTTCATATAGAAAGAATAAGGAATTCCCCCTTCTTCTTTTACTAGTAGAGAATGAAGAAATTAAAGAAGAAGATGGCAATGTAAAAGAACCTGGCAAACTTTTTCCAAGAGCTGTCCGTAAGTCAAGTGGGCACCCTGTCCCAACTCATTTCCTTCCCAGTAAATAGCGATTTTGTCACCATTCCCTGCGTCGATAATTCTATCGAGGGCGTTGTAACAAATATTGGTGAGACCGCCTTTGAACCACTGCTCGAGAGTGAACAACATCAACCATCAACTAAAACGAGTATTTTTAAGAAGGCATTGAAGTGAATCAATATATAAAAGCAATGAAAAAAAAAAAAAAATCAAATTTTGACCTCAATCTGGACAGTCCCCTTCCTGACATGGAGATTTTCATAGAAGACTGGCTCCCCCCATTTCTTCTCCCAGTAAAATTGCGAGGCAATATCGGACCAGAATCCGGCTGGATCCTCGATAGACCTTCTATACAACTCAAGGTACTGGATCAAATTCAGAGGGTGGGTAAAAGTCAATCAACAAACAACAAGTTTTCTACCAATTTACAATTGACAATTACAGAATGCCAAAGCTACTACAGCACATAGATAGATGAAAAAGGGAAAAGCGGGAAACAAGAAAAAAATAGTGAACTGACCTTGTCCGGGGAGGAAACATGAGCCTGAGAAGAAAAGTGTGGGTCTGGGAAAACAAGGTCGCGATGGTCGGAAGCGGAAGCAATAGCTGCTATGGATTGAACGTGGCGCAGCTGATCAGTGACCGGATTCGAATCCATCGGACGTGGAGGTTTTCTGTTCCGATCAGGAGAGTATGGAAAAGGAGTTGAAGAAGGAGAAGAAGACGACCGCGTATTTGAATAAAATATTGATTGTGTCGTCGAAGAGGGGGCAAAGAAGGAAGATTTATAAGCAAGGGGTTTAAATAAGCAAAATACGGAAAGAGGCACTGCCATTTGAAAGATAAGAGCGCAAACCCCAAGCCTCGATTTCAACAGGAGCGAGACCTCTTCTGACTTGTGCAGTTACACACTCCATTTTTTTTATTTATTTATAAATTTTATTGAGTTTCTCCTTTCAATTTGCAGGAGGAGGAGATAGTCTGTTTGACCAATCAATATGAATGCGCCAAAAAACATAGTCTAATTCGTATGGAGAGTGCTTAAATAGATAAGGGACAAACCAGGGGCAGGGATGCAATCTTTTGACGTGCTGCTTATCTCATTTCCCCAATTCATCCACCCCTTAATTACTTGTAAGTGGAGCTGGAGCTGGAGCTGGGGCTGGGGCTGGACGGACGGCCGGGTCGAGAACCTGACTTGTTCAAATAAAATGGGACACTTTTTTAATTGGCTTCACACATCGTCATCAATTGTTCACTTATTCATTTGGTTTCAACGAAAATACTTAACTAATGACTTTAATCCCCACGACCCATGGGACACGCAACCTTACCTCCAACTATATCTAATTTTATTCTTTTGTCCTTTTTAGATAAGAGAAGATACGGGATAGACTTTTTCTTTAATTAGAAATATTAGTTAAAAAACCAATAAATTGCAACTAACAAGTTATAGATAATTTTGGAGAAAGAGAAAATGATCCAAACCCTTTTTTTCTTTTTTCTCAAATAGGCATGCTACAAGAGTATTTTACTTTTGCATTTACCTTAATGCAAAGAAAGACCCATTCAAAGGGAGAATATGGTTTGCACATTCAACTATTTAAGCCAAACCAGCATTCGAAATGTTTGAAATTGGGAGGCAGCTTCTTGTATCTTGCAAAAACCGATGATTGTAAAGAAGAAGAAAAAAAAGACGATGATTAGGAGGAATCCTCATTTTTTTCATTAATTTATGAATAGAAAATCCTTTGATTCTCAATCAGTTTAGCTGTCGGTCAGTAATTTACATTAATATTATATTAGAGGGAAAGGCGCGAGAGTTGATTGACGAGAACATTTGTTTTCTAAGTGTCGGAAAAATGGGTAATAAATATTTAAGCAAGACCCATATGTGTGATTTTGAGTGAGACCAAGCTGAATATTACTTTCTAATATGTGAATATTATGAATATATAATTATTTAGCTATACATATTTTTATATTGATGAGAAAATTGAGTTTAAAGTAACTTACTTGATAAGCATAAAGTGACGAAATTTAATAAACAAAATTTAGTTTCCACATGAAAAAGTTAGAAAACTATGTGTGTTACTTATAAATGTAGCTAAAACTCTTCACTTGTATTTGAGTTCACTATACACACACAAAGGAAGGCTTAGGGGTGATGCAACCCTGCACACGCGCATTGGGCACATGTTCAATGTATGCAATCCGTAGTCGTAGGATCATATCTGTGTCGATCGTACGTGATCCAACGGCATCGTATCGCATGCGTCAATCGCGGTCGTTAGATCGCATCTACACGTATCGGGCTCGATCCAATAAATGTATTGATCAAGACCGTCAAATCATGCCTTTACGAACTGTGCACGATCCAACAATGTACGATCAAGTACGATAATTGTGATAGTCAAATCGTATCTGGTTGCTATCGAACTCGATGCAACAATGCACAAAAGACACTTTATACAGCCACGAAATGGATATATATAGGGCCCTCCATAACTCAAAAAATATATCCCAAAATATCTGATTTTTCAGTATTTTCTTTTCTTTCTTTCTTCTTTATTTTTGCATTAATTTTGTAAGAGGTTACAACCTTTATTGGTTCGATTATTCTTGTAATTTGAAGTGTTGTTGTCATAAGAAGGAGATTGTTATATTCTAGGAGATAATTGTCATACACCGTGAGCACCAGTGCGAGACAAAATTATCTTAAGAACATAACATTAAACTTTAGACTCAATCTACTGTTGTTATACCATTACTCTGTTGAAATAACGATTGATCTATTTTAGTCAGACAAAGTCTTGTCTTTAGTACTTTTGAATAGCGAACGAAAAATAACTTGCTGCTCTAAAAAATTAGTATTCAAGCGAGACCATCACTCAGCTTGGGAACTATAATTAATTATTTCGAAAGTTAGTTTTTGTGAAACCTACCTCCACATCCAAACAACAATAAGATAACAGCATAATGAACTGATGAGACATGAGTTTCAACTACTCTTAAATAAGTAAAATTAGGGCCGTGTCTGGGTTGTTAAAAGTTGACGAATTGAAAAGATTAAACAAACACATCGTTAGCTCCAATATAATCACATCTCACCAAATTGTCTCCACTCTCCTCAGTCCTCCCTAAAAGATGGAAGGATTTTACGGAATAACTCTTGTTCTTTACATGAAAACATATGTTAATTGATACAATTCAGATGGGACAGAATAATAATAAGATTTGAATTTCGGTGGTGGGGGATTGGGGCTGAGCTGTCTAGTATCAGATTAGATCCCGATCCACTTTTTTTTTTTTTTACTGTTAAACTGAATTTATTTTGCTCACTGAAAATCAGTCTCACATACACTTGATCCACCAAATCGGGAACTGGAGCGTCGCGTAATGGTCACGGTTACCGAGCCAAATTCATATCGAGATTACCCACCAAATCATTACTTTAGTTCTTTATTTTCCTCTCCTCCATTTAGATACGGTTGGGTCGATTTTTTGGAGCCCATAAGAAAAAACCCCCTAAAACTACCAGTAACAGACTTGCACGAAAGCTTGGTCACAAAAACCAAAAAGTTCCAACCGACAAACTTCCGCTCCTACGCACCATCATTATGGACAGACAACACCACGTTATGTATGGCCGACAACGTAGGTCAATAAGAAAAGCTACGACTGTCACATGCTATTAAACTGGTTTAGTGCAATGGTTTGTGTCACACGTGATGCTGAAACGAAGGCGTTAGATACTTACTAACTCTGCTGTCTAATATGGTACATACATAATGGTGACCAACACCTACACATGACTACCAAAATTTAAATCCCTAACCTTCTTCGCTCCCTTTACATATTCCATGTAATAGCAATCATTCAAGCCTCATTTGACTTCTCATCCACCAATCTTATAAACTTCAGTCCCCTTTAATATACTATTACCCAATCAATCAAATGATACAGCGACCTTTGTCTCAGTTACAACATACCTTCTCCATCCTCTGAGGTACAGGGTATCGTCGTACCAAATATCCAATCTGCTTTATTATTATATAAGACCATATGCAAACGTCATTACCATAACTTTTCTCCACACGGATTCCATTCATATAAAAAAAAGAATGAATAATTTCAACTATCTATAACATAATGTACCCACAGAATAGGTGAAAAACGGTTTATGGTAGATCACCCTTCTCATGAACATGGCTTATCCTTCCTAACCACGACAAAATATGGGTGTGCTCACCGCTGCAAATTTTACAATTTCCAATTACCGCTTTTTCACCTTACCAGTGCTTATTTTGCTCTTCTTTGCTCTCTGCTCGTGCACCTTCGACTTGCGTTCGTCTACCTTGTCATGAGGATCCACATCTTCAAACTTGATTGGTTTTATGATGACACCAGGTGTCTTCACTACCTGCAAACAAATGTATACTCACCTCAGAAACTACATCCTTCAGTCATTAGAAAAAACAAAGAAACCTTTGACCAAATAGCGACTAAGATGGTTTGGACACATATAACGTAAGCCTTTAGATGTACCAGTTCAGAAAAGTGACCAATTAACGCTAGATGGTAACAACAAAGGTAGAGATAAACCCAAAATAATAAGACAGAAGTATTCAAGAAATATCTAACTTTTTATAATTTGAATGTCAACTTAGCCCTCAATAGACCTAAGTTGAAGAAGTGAATTAATGTAGCCGACCCCATGCAATTGGAAAATAACTTAATTGAGTTGAGTTGAATTGAAAGGCCATTCCACTTCACAAGTATGCATCTTTCATTGTTAACACCCAATGAATAACAAAACCCACGTTGAGATTTTTCTTTATTTAGCCATAAAGAACCACAAAAAATAAATTAAACATAATGCATCCACCAAAAGCTCTACCATAAAGAACAGGCTTTCACATGCCTTTTTTTAAAAAAAATTCTGGAGAAAAATCAACAAACTAATACTTCTTTTCATAATTATTCGTGGACCACCTATCAAATTTCTTTCAAGAGTTATCATACTTACCTCTGGGCGATTGAGTGCTCCAATTGATGTTGCTGGATTGAATTCAGGTCCAATTGGTACTCGGATGCTCTGTTCAAAAACTTCTTTGGATGTGTATGGGAATGGTAATGTCTTTGTATGCAGCTTCTCAGCCTGATAAGCACAAAATTGAAGTGAGAATCTTCTCTATCAACAGCAACCATCAGGAAATTAAGGCTTCGTTTACAATTTTCTATATCCCAAATTCCAGAAACGCTGAAAATGCATTTGGTTAAGTAAATTCGGAAAACAGTTTTCAACTTTTTGTTAAGAAAACAAGTTGTTTCAAAAATGATAAAAAGCTGTTTTCTTAATTTTCTGTTTCAGGATTCAATCCTTGTTTTCAAATCACCAACCAAACGCAGCCTAAAAAAGCCAAACATGAAGCTGAAAAAATTAGGATTCAGACTAAATAAATGATCAAAATCCAGAAAAGTAACTGCAGTTGATCGTAGTGCTGTAAATTCAAATTAAATTAAAAAAAAAAACTCCAATTCCAAGAAACTTGTACAAAGACCCGATCTGTGAGCAATTACATAGCACAGTGCAAGGGAAGGGAAGAACGGAATCAGCATTGAAGAAAAAATTCATCCATGCCAATATTTGACAATCTTTATGGTTTACAGTTATGAAGAATGAACCAATCCTCCCTCCACCAAGAGAGATGAAAATAAAGCAATCCAACAACATAATTAATCTGATGGCTTCATTGAGTCAAGCATCAAAACAAGCAAACCCTCAACTGGGATCAGCATATATACAAAAGCCCCTTTGCATATCACGGGGTTTAGGATTATATCATATTTTTCCATCAGCAATTTTTACAGCTCCACAGTGATACTAGAGCTATGAAAACCTAAAATAACATGGAAAAAATAATTAAAAAAGATATAACTACTTCTAATTTAAATATCGACTTAACCCTGAATAGATTGGAGTAAAGGAAGCAGATTCATGTAACCAACCCCATATAATTGAGAAAAGGCTTAGTTGAGTTGAGTTGATTTAGGTTTTACTGCACTTTGATACTTTTTTGTCCAAAAACGTCTCAATGATTACAAAGTTGACCCACTGTTAAATGGATAAAGCTTTTCACTAGTCAAATCAGTTCTCAAAAGAAAAAGTCCCCCACATACCCGCAAACAGCTTATATTTGTTGATTATACTTCTAAGTATTCAACATTTGATGGAACTGGCTTTCAGATTGGAAGGGGATATAGAGACGGGTAGAGAGAAAGGTTAATTAAAAACACAAAATCAATCCTACTAACCTTTTTGTTGACCTTCTCAGAGATTATCACATGGTTAAGATGTGCATCCTTCCGCTTTTTAAGTGATTCTTCCCTCTTCCTTTTTGCATTTTCATGCTCTTTTAGAATCCAAGAAGGCAAACCTTTCTTCTGCTGGACATGTGTCCATTGGCCCCAGCCAGGAAGTAAAACTGGCTTTTCAGGTTCAGGGTTCTCCTCATTCAAAATTTCCTGTTTATCCTGCTCAAACTCTTGCTCCACATCATCACCGGCAAAAGCTATGTGTATAAGATCTGCCTGTGATGGAAGTTCATAATCTTGCTTGGGGCCAGAAGACAAAATCCCATCAACCATCTCTTCTCCACTCTCTGTATCATTATCCTCGTCCACTTCCTTTCATAAATAAAGGGGGAGGAAAAAGAAAGAGAAATAAAGAGAGAGAAATCAGTCATAGCATCAACCAATAAACAAAACAAGAATGCATTTTAACCCATAAGAGGTCAGACCTTGAGGTTCTCATGAGAAGAAGCTGGTAGAACCACTCTTGGAGGCTTTCCAATATTATTGTTTGTTATATTCTGAGTTTTCATCTGCACATTCTTTTTTATTTCACAAAACGGATCACAATTCCAAAAGACAAGAAGTAGCTCCCATAGTCACTAAGAAAAGAAAAAATGAAACAAAATAAAACACACCTTATTCCAGGACTCAGATGCCAAGAGAGCACTTTCATATGTTGTCTTGGGGCAACTACCTTGAATAATGCTATCAACACTCTGTCATTCACCAAATAATAAATTTTCCACTTCTAAAGAGCAAAAATACTTCAAATAAAAGGTACATGTAATACCTTCAATTCAGAATCCTGGCCATGTTCAGACTCTTCAGCAAGTTTAACAGTACCAATTTGAGCCTCCTGCAAATAACCAATTTTAGCACTTCCCAAATTGGCATTCTTGTTGGTCTCAACGTCCACTTCACTATCACTATCCCAACCATCATTATTAATGGCATTGTTTAATTCTTCAGACTGCCTTATAGCTGCCCCAAACACTCGTCTACCACTTGAAGTGCCTACTTTCTGATTTTCTTCATCTAATCCACCTTCAAGTTGTTTCAATGATGACTCATACTCTTCAAGAACCAGCTTAGCTTCTGCATCAGCTTCCTCCCTCTTCTTTTTCAATCCTCGAACCTACAAAAAATCATGAAAGAAAATAAAGAAGTCACAAGAAAGAAAAAAAAAAACAAATGCAATGATGCTCTGAGAAATTCTTGATGAAAATGGACAAATTCAATTCATAGTCCTCCCTTTGTGACAATTAATATAGGGTTCAAGTTAGAAGAAGATACACCCACCAACTAGTATCAAATATCAAATAGGAATGTACCATGAAAGGCAAGGAAAGCACTCCTGATTCAGGAATCTCATCCTCCTCTTCCATCACTTCAACTGTTTTCTCCTTTGCTTTCGTAAGCAGCTTGGAAGCCATATACTGTTCTGTACCATGGTCAAGATCATCAATGTCGTCCTCATCACTACTTTCATCATCACTACTCGTGTCTCCCATAGAATTTATTTTTCTGGTCAAGAGGGTGTGTCGATGAAGCTGTTCAGAGATAGCGGCTCGAGTTCCTTCATCTTGGGCATTCAAACCACGCTTTAAAATGCGCTTTGCCCATTTAGAGCTATTTTTGTGCTTCAATGTTATACGCTCCTGTTTTTAATGAAGAAAAGAGTTGCATTTAAATAACATTTCTCAAGGTAGTAAACAAGTTCGCAAGCATTGGGCTTGTGATCCAACTTAAAGTGGACACTAGGTCCGGAAGCCACAAATCAATAACCAATTACCTCTGCTCGTTTAAACTCCTGTTTAATTGCAAGTTTTTTTGCAGCTTCAGGATCCATTTGTAAATCCATTGAAGTAGCCTTCAATTTATCCTTCTTCAACAAACGATGAAATGCTTTGGATTTGATCTTTTTGATGTGTTTTGCCTTCATTTCATGACGAAAAAGAAGGCTACGCATTTTAGCCAAACGATTTTGACGGTCCTTCACATCTTCCACAGATATCTATCAAAGCATTATTCACCGAAGCAAGACAGAAAATGGGTCAATAGACCATTAATAGAAATCAAAGTAACTACTATTCTAATAATGCACAATAACTGAAATGAAAAGCCAAATAAAAAAGATCACACCATACAATAACCTATTATTGCTAAAGCAATATCTCTAGAAAGGTAACCAAAAACTATTCCTTTACAATCAATAGAGCTCAAATAGACTCCACTATATACTAAGTATTTTTAAAATAATTTCTAGTTCAAATATTACAGTAGAATTAAATGCATTTGGGGCTAGTTGCTTTCGCATAAATCCATAATTTTTCTCCAAACTAACAGTCAGACCACCAGTTCACAATAGATAAACTAAAAAAAGACAAGCAGGAGCTCAATTACCTTGTTAAGTTCAAGAAGCTTTGCACCATCCTCCTTATGAGCTTCCACAATATTGGCATCATGAACTAATGAAGCAATTTTCTTCTCAAAATTGGTCCTTGGCTCAAATTCAGAGGCCATTGCCCCTATAGTCGAAAAACCCAAGTTTGTATCCTCATCAAAGAAAATGGTAGGTGCCTCTCTATTTCTCTTAACTAATGGCTCCCACTTAGTAATATCTTTCTTTGATTTTTCATAACCTACCTTCCTTTCCAAGTTCTCCCATACTACTTTTGGAAGGGGAGGCTGAACAGTCAAGGACTTTCTATTTAGTTGATGCATTTTCTTTCTAAACTCAGTGTAGATGGGTTTCTCCTGGAGGGGATCCAAAAGATCTTGAATACTAATTTGTCCATTACCATCTAGTGCACCCCGACTCGGATTATATTCAGACTCAGGATAAGCCTCTGACACAACTAAATTATTCTTCTTCCTTGGCCGACCTGAAAAAATGGTAAAGCTTTGAATGTAGTCAATGCTGATTGACAAATTGATCTCACAAAGTGAAGCTTTAAAAAATTTCTTACCTTCAAAAGCCTCAGCTGGCATTCCTGTAATACCTTGCAGCATCCTTGCATGCCTTGCATCATCTTCTTCAATCTCATCACCTGATTGATCCAAATTACTGCTTTCCTTGTTCTTTTTCCTTTTTGCAACATTATCACCGTCGTCGTCGTCGTCATCTGATGGTAAATTCTCATCCTGAACCGAGGAAAACGTAAGAGCATATCAACACAAGATTAACCATAAGATGCAATACAAGCTTTTGTGAGCTCTTGGGTCCAAGACTTCACATAATTAATAAATTTATATTATATACTATATTATATTATAAGAACAAAGGATTCCTACTTAGTATGGATTTTTCTGTTTTTTAAGGGTTTTTTTTTCAATGTACTTTTTAAGTTTTATTCGTTGTCTTTCTATCTCCTCTCCTTTTGTTTTCGTTCTCTTCTTCCTTTTTTTTTTTTCTTTTAACTTTCCTTCTTTTAAGTGAAAAATTGTTGGTTTCAACTTTTTTAAAGACTATAAATTATATATTAATTTATGCGTTATTTGTTATTTTCCATTTCCACTTATGCAAGTTTATTTAGTTTAATGGGTTGGTCATTGTTTGTGATAAATAATTGTTAAACACACGTTTATTTACTTTTCATGTGTAGGTAAAATTAAAATGCATATTTTACTTTATTAGTTGATTATTTTTTTATTTTTTTTAATCAGAAACAAGTATGTATATTAAATGATTAAAAGATTTACAAAATAGAAGATAGAGACAAGTGCACTAGAGATGCACAAGAAAACAAAAATACAGCAGCCACAATACAGATTGATCTAACCTAACAAACTCGCACTAAAAAGAGACCTGACACCTTACAATAAGCAATTACTTCAGTTCATCAACCAACAGGAAATTGGAACATTATTGCCCCATGTTGACGCATGATTAATTTAAGTTTACTTTCATTCATTTTAAAAAATTTACTAATGGGTTTAGCTAGATTTTTTCCCTACAATCTATAAATTTTATTTAATTGGTCTTTTATTTTAATAAATAATTTCACTTAAATGTCGACTTAGCCTTTGATAGAGCGGAGTGGAAAAAGCAAATTCATGTAGCAAACTTCTTCTAATTGAGAAAAAGCTTAGTTGAATCGAGTTGAATTGAGATTAATTTTATTTGTAAATTTCATTACATGTTTGTAAATACAAAAGACTTTTGACATATAATTTATCAATATAGAAACTTCAATTGTTCCTTTATACTTCAAATGTGCAACTTATTTTTTCTTCTTCTATTCTTTTGTTGACTAACATGTGTTAGTATAACATACTTAATGAATAATAATTATTATTTACAACATAGCCACACAAAACGCTGAGCTGAAAACTTGTTTAGATTAATCCATATTAGCTTTATCAAGGAGATAAATAATGAGAGATTGACAAAAATAATTTCTTCTTTGTAAGACATAAAACATGCCAATGTTTGAAACATCAGTTTCCAAATATTGACCAAAGCACAAAAGAAAAAAAGGTCATCTCCTACACCACCTTTCACAAGGCTATGAGCATTGAGATAGACTAAAAAGGGTGTATTCATTGGCTTTAAACTATAGTTTGCAGCATGTAACTTGGGGTTTCTAGCTGTTATGTCCAAGTTTACTAAAAATTTTGCCAAACTTCTAGCATTTTTTAAATTACCAAATTGTAAATTAAAAACTACATTAAATTCAAAAAAATCCACAACTTTCAAAATATCACAAGAATTTTTACTTCAAATATCAATTTTTAACGAATAAACATTACATAAGATCCCCATTAAATCAAATCTCAATAACACAAGAAAGACAAAAGAAAGAGATATTAGTCTTTAACTAACCTCAAAGTTTTCAGGTAGCTCATACTCGAGGTTATCAACCGGATCAAATCTTCGATTCTTCTTTGACTCTTCCTCGGGTATGGTCTCATCATACTCGTAAACATCCTGAAGAGGTACTTGTTCGACATCTGAATCGATCTCATCGTCATTATTAGCATGTGTCGGCTTCAAGAAAGGGAACTCCTTTTGAAGTGCAGATGGTAGACGAGGACCAGTTGTCCTCCTTCCCTTATTCTTTGCCTTCTTCTGTGAATGTCCCAAGTGAAAACTCTTCTTATTGCCTCCGCTTTTGCCTCTACTTCTGTTGGTGTTGCTCTCCTCTCTCACCTTTCTCTTCTTGTCAGCCATTTTCAGTGCCTCAAATCAGGTTTATACCCAGACGCAAATAGATAACTAAGAATCTTCTGAAAAAGGCGTTGAAGACAAGTAGGATAAATTAATTAACACATATTGTTAACAATAAGGTGGAAGAGCTGCATTCTTAGACCAAGAAGATTGTGAGCATGGTTACCACGGTTCACTTCTATGATATTGAGTTTAGGTTTTTGTTTGGAAGAGGAATCTCAAAATTGATTTAAGTCCAGAGTGAATTGTAAACTCATAATTGATTAGAATACTAGTTATGAGTTCGTGCTCCACACGAATTAAACAAGCAAGAAAATATTTAATTTTAGTGTTTTAATAGTGTCTGTAATGAATGATAAAAAAAAAAAGTCATAAATTTTAACTATATATTAAATGTAAAATAAAATTTTGAATGATAAGATGGATAAATTAATAGTTAATTTTTTGTTCAATATAAATTATGAATTTATTATATAGGTGGTTTTCGATGATTATGTTAATTTCATAAGGTGTTAATATAAACAAATAATTTCAAGTGTAAGACTTCCTATATGTTAAAAGTTACCATAGTCATGTGATATGGTTGTGATTAATATTGGCAATGCCGAGTCTCGAAAACTATCCTATGTACAACTCCTTCATCTAAAACAATTCTTATAATCAGTAATTAATTCAGAAATTAGTAATTTCTATAATAAAAAAATCATATTAGAACTCGCGTAAAAATGATATGCAACAATATTGTTATCACAAAGTAAGGCATGTAAATATCTGCTAAAAACATGATATAGCAATTCATACTTTTAAAACTTGTAATTACTACCTTCTTAGTCTTATTCAAAACTCATTAGAAGGAATGTACACATGCACACACACATACCAAAAACAGAGGAAAAAAAGGGACTCAACAACAAAAAGAATAGAGCATGGATTATAGGAGCTTGAATTTATTTTATAAATTACTTAATTGAAAAGGGTGGTTTTCACCTTTTTAAATCAAAAGCATTCAAGTGTTTCAATCAATCTAAAACACACAATAAAAAATATCAAAATTAACAATAGATTAAAAATAAAAATTAACAATAGATTAAATATAATTTTAGAAGAATACCAAAAGCAGTCAGTCATACATGAGTGTTTTTTTTATTATTATTATTTTAAACATTTAGAAATATTATAATATTATATAGATATGAAGAAGGCGTATTTCAAATTTTTTTACTCAGGCCACACTCATTTCAACCATAAATGTATACAAATATGCCGAATTGAGTTTTAATTGTTTGATGAGATACTCAACTTGAAATATTCTTGGAGCTTTTGAAATGCTACACTATAATCAAAAAATGGATATAATTAAGAAAAACAAAAGTTGAATTCAAATCTCTTTTCAAATATATATATATATTTAAAAATCTAAAAAAACACTAACTAAATTATGATTCAACTTGGCACCAACCATCTCATAGGCTCTCATAATAATTTTTGCATTTGCAAATTAATTTTAAATGAAATTGCATTAGAAACTGACAATGAATAAGTTTAAAGACTTGTAGACAACTTCTAATTGAACTCACAAATCTGCATAGCCAAAATATAGAATTTAAAATCTATTGTCAAGCTTACAAAGTTACAACAACGTCATCTAATTTCTATGATTAAATAGAAAATACAAATAATTTTCTCTATTATAACCTTAAAAGGTAAAATAAGCTCATCACAATAGTGGAATTGAAGCATAAAATGGGCATTACCAATTAAACTTGAGAGGAAGAGTATGAAAAAATTGAAATTGGGACTTCAATGCTTGAATTATTTGTTTTAAAATTTTTTTTTACATTCTTCACTATATAGGATTCAGCTACTACTTTCTTGGTGTATAATTTGAAACTCGTGAAAAGAAGGAAAGAGAGAGAGAGAGAGAGAGAGAGAGAGAGAGAGAGAGAGAGAGAGAGAGAGAGAAAGAAAAGAAAAAACACAAAATGAATTTATTTTCCAAGTTACTTATGGGGAAAAAAACCTTGTCTCAAACTAAAGGGGTCGAGAGCTCCAACCAAAATGAAAACGAAATAGCAAGTGGCAAAGAAAGTAAGGAAGAAGTAATTGGACCAAAAAAGGTCCAAAAAGCAAAGACACAATACACAACCTATTCTACTAATCATTAAACCCAAAGTAAACATTTGAAAAAATCATTCGAACGCTCTAAAAAATTAAACAATACTTTTAAAAACATTTCCTAAGAGGCTTAGCTAAATTTCATAAATAATAATAATAATAATAATAATAATAATAATAATAATAATAATAATAATAATAATAATAATAATAATAATAATAATGCAATGTGATATGGTAATCCATAAAGGTGTAAATTTCCTGTTTCCTTTTCCAAGTCTTGAAAGCCAAGATAGCCTTATTGAGCAACTATAAAATCAAATTTCACTTAGATTCTAAGAAACATATACCTACACACACATATCAAAAACCAACATTTTCAAATGACTCAAACCCAAAAAAAATTTAATTTCTAAAATTCTATATTAGGATTTGCAAAATGAAAATTCTAAAAAAATTGAGTACAATATTTCAATTCAAATGATTTCCAGTAATTTATAATTAGTTTTTACAATTAAATGTATATGGAAGGTTTTTAAAATTAAAATAGAACATAAGGGAAGCTAAATGTTTATTCAAGATTTCTTAAAAAGTAGAATGCAAGGGAAAACAAGTTCTAAGTTAAATATTTTACCAGGCCATGAAATTACAGTAACTGACTTTAGAATGAGTTGCTAAGAAATTATCTTCATTAATAATTTAAAAACAAAAAAAAAACCTGAAGTTATAACATCTTTAAAGAAAAAGTAAAGAGAATATCCAAGAGAAAAAATGAACAATCCTAATATTCACTTAATTAAATTAAATAATATTAAAGTAAGAGAAAAAGGGAAAAAACCACAAGATAAATTATCCGTTACTCAACAAAAATTGTAGGCCAGTAAAATCTCACCCTTGAAAGATATGCAAACATCCTTCATTTTTTCTTGGGCTTTAGGGAAAAAATTATTGACCAATAAAAGCTCTTGTTTCAACTCAAATCATAGGAAAATCATATTCAACAAATTTCAGTAGAACGCACATGATATATTTCACAAAAAGATTTAAGTAAAAAATATACCTTGGTAAGGAGCAGATAAAGAAAACAGAGCAGCTGATTTTATATTTGGAATTCCATAAAACCTCGTCTTCTGAAGGTTACTGGTAATGCAACAAGACTACTAAGGTAATTGCTGCAAGAACAAATAATTTAAGTCAAACCCAAAAAAGAACAAGAAGATAATAAATTTCATGATTCAGAAAAGGAGAAGCCATTTTACAAATGAGACACAGATCCAACAAAACTCAATGACTCCAAGACAGGGTAAAATGTCATGTAACTCCTCCAAGATTCTGAATTTCAGAGTTTGAATACTTTCCAGTAGTAACAAATAATAATCCAAAATGCAAAAAATGTCACTTCTTACCCATACAAAAACTAATAATACTAATGGAGAAGAAGATGGTCCAAAAAGAAAGAATACTATTTTCCTCAATAAATATGAAGTTCATTTATTCATTTCTTAGTCACAAAAAGAAGAATGTGCTCCAAAATTTACCAATTTCCCGTGCATTTAAGTTGATGTGGACCAATAATATTCAAACTAAAATTACATTCCTACCTAATGTTTCATAAAATTGATGAACCTTTGAAACAAAGTAAAAGCACAAAAACGAAATAAAATAAAGCCCTGAAAAATCAACACCAGCAAAAAACACACCCACTATCCATCATCACCCACTGCCAAAAAAAAAACTTTTTCAGAATATCTATTTAGGGCTTTCTACATGTCAAACTATTCATCGATGCAAATTTATGTGTTAGTGTCTCTACTAATCTATAAGGAAGTTTTGAAAAATGTGTTAAAATGCATAGTAATACAAACTTAAATAGAAGATATGTAAGTGAAACATGAAAAGAAGTTGATGATGGTAAAGTTGAAACTATGGTAAAGTTGGATAATTATCAAGAGAAATAGCATTTACGTAGCAAAAGGCAGAAAATTAGAGTTAAAAAAAATAAAGAGAAAGTCTCTTAAAAACTATGGTAAAGTTGGATAACTATATACCAACAGAAATAACAGTTTTGTAGCAAAAGACACAAATAAATAAAAAGAAATCGTATTTAGTGCAGAATTATTTTAAAATGACATCAACAACGCAACATGAATTCACTGGAGAAGCAGAAATGTAAAAGAGAACAACAAAAAGTGATTTGCAACAAAGTAATCACATTTCGTTCAACAATAACTAATCTGGAGCAATAAGTAATTCGCAACAGTAAGTAATTTGCAACAATATGAAGAAGAACAACAATAACTAATTTTCGTGAAAAGACAAGGAATTCAATAGAAGGGAAAAAAATGCAACCGAATAATAAGTAATTTGTACATGCAAAAGCACAAGCAAAATGTAAAAGGAAAAAGGAAAAGGTCTTTGAAAGGGAAGGAAAAAGAAAGAGAAGTTCAATTTAAGAAGACGTTCCCCCTCCTCCACCCAAGTAAATAGGAGCTCTTTTCTTAAATGTAAACTTTCTTGGCCACAAATGACTGTTCAAACAAAAGTACAGAGAATGTCATAAAGGTACAAATTCTATGCAAAAAACAAATCTAACAATAGATTTACAGAGTAACCAAAATAAAACAGAAATACCACTATCAAAACTACCCCATTTTTTATGCAAAGAATCTGTCTTAAAACAACAAAAACAGGAAAAAAATTCACAACTTTCTAAGTCATAACTATGAAGAAATCACGGCAAAATTTGATAATTTTTTCTTCTGTCCCTTCAATCTCCAACCCAAATCCAACAATAGACTTACAAAGTAACCAAAATGAAACAAAAATGCCACTATCAAAACTACGCCATTTTTCACACAAAGAACACCATCTTAAAACAAGAAAATCAGGGAAAAAGAAAACACCAACTTTCTAATTGAATAACAGCCCAAACATAGCCAAATCAGCAGATGAATCATTTTTATTTTTATTTTGCTCTTTTTTTTTCCACCTGCTCCAACGATGATCAGATATTATTAAAAAAAAAAAAAAAACCCAGTTTAGGCCTTTGTATATGCCAAAGCATAATCAAAAGGTAAAATCCAAACCAATTTAGGGGCTAAATCATTAAGAAATTCCATACCCAACCTAATCTAAAGTACCAAAATTGTCGCAATCAAACACCTCAAACCTCAAAACATTAAATCAAGAAACAACGATTCTCCAGCTGCAGCCTGATCAACCAAAAAAAAAAAAAACAATTCCGAGAAAATAAAAAAACAGTTGGAAATCGAAGATAAAAATTACAGGAAACAAAGGCGATTAAGATCACAGATCCTTGCACATGATTAGGGCTAAGCGAGCTGTTCAAAAACGTATATGAAATCGACTGCAATAGTGAAACCAAAACGAACGCGGAGAAAAAGGAAAACGAAAGAACAAAGATGGAAGCGAAGCTCGCAGTAGACGCAACGACGGCTAAGAGAGAGAGAAGAGGTACCTATTTGAGGCGGCAAGCAATGGAAAGGAAAACCAGAAAGAGAGCAGAGCTATAGCAGGAGGTGGCAGGGTGTTAGGGTTAGAAACAAGGAGGGAGCGGAGCTCGAGCCTGGAGACGCAGGTCGCAGGTCGCAGGTCGCAGGTCGCAGGCGCACAAGGAAGAACAGCAGCGATACGTCCCTAAGGCCGTGCTTGGTGGGAAAATTGTAACTCTTTTATTTTTTTACCAAAATTTTCTCAAGAAGAAAAATTTTTTACTATATTATGTTTTCTATATTTAAAAATAAAAAATAAAAAATTTTATAAAAAACTTATTTAGTTAATTGTAATTAAAAAAATATTTTTAGATAAATGTTAAGAAAAATAGTTATTTTTAGAAAACATTCAAAAGCTATTTTTTAAATTTTTCTTTACTTGATTTGTACTTAATGGGACTCGCATAAACTTTTTTATTTGATTTGTGTGAGATTTTAGAACAAATTAAACAAGTTTTCTTTATTTTCAAATTTTAAAAACATTTTTTTGAATACGATGTCAAACATATTTTCAAAAATTATAAATCAATAGATTATATTTTATTTTTTGAAAACTCTTTTTAAATTGTATAACAAACGCAATCTTATATTTTATGAAACTTTTCTGTTGGATGGTGAGCTCGGATCCGAGTTGACCTGGACAGTGGGAAAGAAGTTGAGTTGGCTTTTCGAGATGTGTTAACCACGCATTGCGATCGATGAGCCAAGGTAACGAAGTGACGAGGAAAAAGTCGCGTAAAGTCACAATCGCTTAATCGGCATGGTCAGATCGGGTTGCACTCGACCATAAACGTGACCAAGCCGACCTGGCGAGACCATAGGTACGATAAACTCGAAAGTGCGCTGATAGCCATACCTCGGTCCAACCAAGCTGATCTGAGCTAATTATTGTTCTAGTTAAAACAACAGCTCAGCCTGTGTCCTAGCTGATCATCTTAAACGAAACAGATCATATTAGGGATTCCTTCCTGACACGCCATATCCCGAGGAATCCGAAGTAGTTGTATTCTCTAACACGGATTCCGACATAAAAACAAGATAGGACTCATCCTCCGAGACAAATCAGGAAGACAGATATCACCCAAGATGAGATAAAATTCCTACTCTGAGAAGAACCCGGAAGATAGGGATCATCCAGGAGAGGATGAGACTCATTCTCCAAGACTAACTCGGAATTGATGAGTTCGTCCAGTTCATCTTAACCAACGACGAAACGATACATGGCATCATGCCTATTAGGCAGCTAGCCATTCCAGCCAGAGGACCTCCTCTATAAATAGGACCTATCACCCTCACCATAAGGTACGAACAACTTTCTACAAGAGTTATTGTTTTAGTAAAAAACAAGTTCTAACTTAGGCATCAAAGGGTCTTCGGCCGGCACCACACTGGTGTTCCTTACGATAGCCATATTATTTTCTCCCTTCTTCTCAGATCAAGCTGATACGCCCTCGTCGAAACCAGAGAGTTTATACTTCCAGATACAATCATCTCCTACACGTGTTCATCGACTTGGTGTTGGTCAGATTTTGCATCAACATTTGGCACCGTCTGTAATACCACTTGTTGGCCCAGTATTATAGTCCAAGAGGGGGGTGAATTGGACTTGGTGGATTTTCACGTTACTTTTCGGATATTTTAATTAAACAAGTAATGTGCGCAGTAGGTAACAATCCAAATAACAGATGCAGGAAAATAAATAAACACAAAGGATTTAGAGTGGTTCGATTCCCCTTGAACCTATATCCACTACCCAATCACCACAATCAGGATTTTCCAATACATTATTGGCTAATCACTTACGGGCGTGATCAGAAGTCGTTTATGTTAACCTATATGGGTCATCCTTAGCACATCCCTAAAGTATACTTGATAAAGTATATTTTGATGATACAAACAAAGTATTTTTCAATGCTAACGAATGTTTTTCAAGAACTTATCTCTGCATCAAAGGAAAAGCAAAAAGCAAAGGAACGAAAGAACTCCTAGCTTCGCCTGAGCCTCCTAAGGGCCAACAAGGGAGACCTCCCAAAAAAAAGAGGAGCTCTGCTCAAAAGTCTGCACGAATCAGCAATATTGAGAAGAATGTAGAAAAAATCTCTCAACTAGTGCTATAGCAGAACGAAGCATTGTGTGCAGCTCTTCCGTCATCACCCCAACGAGTCCCAAAGGTCTGAAAAGATGAAGGAAGTCGTCGCTGGAGTATCAACTCCCTACCGAAATCCGCAAAAAGCTGTAACAAGCATCCTGACGGATCAAAACAAAGATCTCTTCCCATTGGAGATCTTTGCCATTCATTAGAGGCGAAAAGGAAGGAGCACGACTCTAGCTTTTTTTAAGTCCGATCTGCACGGAGAAGGTCAGGTCATCCTCCACCGATATCAGCCCTAGCCAAGTCGACAGTAGCTAGGTTCGCACAACCAAGTCGGCCTCGGCAAGGATACCAAAGTTTGGATTGCTTCCTGCAATATCCTCTTGGTCAGTACAAACAAGGCTGACCTGGCCTTCTAGAAGCACCCAAATCCAATCTCATACGGAGTACAAAGACTTTTCCTCACCTTTCACCCTAGAAGTACTTTAAGCCCCACTGCCAGAGAATGTCAAAATAGTTGACGTCAAAACGTACAAGGGGAAGATCGACCCGAGAGAGCACGTTGAAAACTACAAGTCTTGGATGAAATTCAAAAGATATGAAGATGCAACAATGTGCAAATGCTTCCAAATTACCCTCGGAGGACCAGCTAGGAAGTGATATTGGAAGCTAAAATCGGGGTCGATCTGCTCGTTTGGTCATCTTGGTCAGTTTTTCGGACACTTTGCCAGTAAGAAAGAAAGAGAAAAATTGGTGAACAACTTGCTGACCATTCGACAAAAGTAAGGAGAGAGTCTGGAGGATTACCTAGAGCAATTTGATGACGCTCGAGTTGAAGTCGATGACTGTGATGACAAAACAACCATCACAGCTTTCATGGTCGGGCTCAGGCCAGGCCGATTCCACTACTACTTGGGAAAGAAAAAACTCAAACATATAAGGAAGTCCTAGACCGAGCTCAAAAGTACATCAACGCGGATGAGTAGGCTGAAGCAAAAAGGGAAGAGGAGAATCCTTCTAACAGCTCGAAGAAGGACAATAAGAGGAAAATAGGCGACAAACCCAAGAAGGACAACCGAAGAGGGAAAAAGTCCAATTCAGATCGACAGGACCAAAAAGCAATGGCGTGCATAACGTTTCTTTGACATACACGCCTTTGACCACGTCGGCAGAACATATCTTCTTAGAGATTCAGGACAAGGAATATCTCAAGTGGCCAAAAAAGCTGAGCACTCCTTCTGATCGACAGGATAAGAGGAAGTATTGTTGATACCACAAGGATCACGGTCATAATATTGACCAGTGTTTCGACTTGAAAGAGGAAATAGAAACTCTCATCCGCCGAGGTCGTCTACAAGAGTATGTGAAGGGCTCGGATCAAAGAAGAGCTCGGTCGCCAGAGAAGGGAAAAGTTGACCAGCCGGGGAAGATCAGAACAATCTTCGGCGGAGACCTGGAGAAAACAACGAGCCCAGCAGTAAAGGCGTACGTCCGATCTGCCCGAACAGACGACATGAACCTTTTGAGCAGACCAAAAAAACAGAGGACAAACTTCGCTATCACCTTCACAGAGGAAGAGGCTCGAGACATCTGCCAACCTCATTCCAATGCGTTGGTGATAACGTTGGACGTGGTGAACTACAAAATCCATATGATTCTTGTCGACAATGGTAGCTCGGTCGACATTCTCTACTGGTCAGCGTTTGAAAAGCTGGGGCTTGTGAAAACAAAGCTCACTCTCATGGACATCCCTCTCATTGAATTCACAGGAGATGGAATTATGCCAGAATGAAGGATTGATCTTCTTGTCACAGCAGGGGAGGAAGAGCATCGAGCTACGGTTATGGTGGAATTTCTCATGGTGAAAGAACCATCTGCTTACAACTCCATCGTTGGCATACCTCTCCTCAACAATCTGAAGGTCGTGGTTTCTACATACCACCTTGCACTAAAATTCCCAACTGAGCCCGGAGTAGGTGTTGTGCGAGGAAGCCAGAAGGAATCAAGAGAGTACTACGCAGTTGCGATGAAAAGCAGAAGCTCGGGTAAGTCGAGCTTGAGACCTATCGAGGATGAGCTCATGAAGGTGGACATTGTTCCTGGCCAAGACCTCAACCCACGGGAAGATACCTCCAGTCTTGAGTTGTTAGACGATTGGTGAGAGGTACCAATCACCGAAGACTCGAGCAGGACTGTCAAAGTTGGAATTGGGATGAACTCAAACCTAGCAGACCAGGTCATCCATGTGTTGAAAGAGTACAATGATATATTCGCGTGGTCTCACGATGATACGTCTGGCATTTTATAAGAAGTTATCGTCCACCGTCTCAACTTTGATCAAAAGCTCACCCCAGTAAGACAGAAAAGAAGAGCTCTCAGTGCAGAAAGAGCCGAAGCTCTCCGAGAGGAGGTAGACAAGCTCATCCGGGCCCAGTTCATCCGAGAGGTCTCATACCCAGAGTGGCTCACCAACGTCGTGATGGTTAGGAAACCAAACGGAAAATTGAGGACCTGTGTTGATTTCACAGACCTAAACAAGGCCTGCCCGAAAGATAACTTTCCTCTCCCCAGGATAAATCAGCTCGTAGATGCTATTGTGGGACATGAATTGCTCAGCTTCATGGACGCGTATTCTGGCTACAACCAGATTATGATGTACCACAAAGACAAAGAGAATACCTCGTTCATAACAGATAGGGGTTGTACTGCTACAAGGTAATGCCCTTCTACCTAAAAAATGCTGGTGCGACATATCAAAGGTTGGTGAACCGGGTCTTCAAAGAGAAGATTGGGCAGAACATGGAAGTATATGTCGACGACATGCTAGTGAAGAGCATCAAATCAGCAACTCATCCTCAAGATCTTAGAGAGGTGTTCGACACGATCAAGCATTACAATATGAGGCTGAACCCAACCAAGTGCACATTCGGAGTCACGGTAGGCAAATTCCTCGGTTTCTTGGTTAACCAAAGGGGAATCAAGGCGAATCCTAATAAAATCCGAGCTATCCTGGAAATGAAAGTGCCTAAAAGCATAAAAGAAGTACAACGCTTGACTGAGTGCATAGCTGCACTTGCAGACTTTGTCAAGGAATTTTCATCCATACAGAAAGAGGATAAGGACATTGAAGCTAAGCTCGAGCTGACATGAAAACTGTTTGTCGATGAGTCATAGTGCAAACAAGGAAGTGGGGTTGGCAATGTGTTAGTTTCACCGAAAAGAGATAAACACCTCGCAGCTCTCCGTTATGGTTTCTCTGTCTCGAATAACGAGTCCCAATACGAAGCTCTTCTAGCTGGATTACGAATGGTGCTCAACTGGGGGGTACGCAAGATCGCAATATGTTGTGATTCACAACTGGTTATAGGTCAGGTCACCGCCGAGTACCAAGCAAAGGATGATCGCATGCAAGCTTACCTACAGATTGTGAAGGAGCTGCTGAGCAACTTTAAAGAATATGAGGTCATACAGATCCCACGAGCAAACAACTCCCTTGCGGATGCACTCTCGAAGCTCGCCTCCTCTTCTGGGAACGAGCTCATTGTACAGGTGCCAGTAAAATACTAGCCTAGCAAGAGTATCATGAAGAGCAACCAAATCGGCCTCACTGAGGTTAGCTCTTCCTGGATGGACCCAATTGTGAAATTCTTGAAAACGGAAGAGCTCTCGGCCATGTACGTCCTCATTGACCACATGTTGTATCGACGTAGCTATAGCTTGCCATATTTGAAATGCCTGGGAGAAGACCAAGCTCAGCTCGTCCTTGACGAGGTACACGCAGGAATTTGCAAAAATCACTCTAAAGGAAGAGCTCTCACGTATAAAATACTCCGTCAGGGATATTACTGGCCGACG
Source organism: Paratinospora sagittata (assembly GCA_035771175.1). NCBI lineage: Eukaryota > Viridiplantae > Streptophyta > Magnoliopsida > Ranunculales > Menispermaceae > Paratinospora > Paratinospora sagittata. The sequence goes on along the minus strand of CM069602.1, from coordinate 352,662 downwards.
ATCAATCGGGATGCCCTGAGGACAGCTGTCAGTGACATGCCACAATAATAAGGGCTCCGCTTGAAAATCTGACACCCATTCAAAGTCCTTCGCCTTTTGCTCAGTGAGGGGTAGACTTGATTGGGCCTTTGCCAATGTGTAGAGGTCAAGTTAAGTTTGCCATTGTCGCAGTGGATTACTTCACCAAGTGGGTGGAAGTAGAACCGCTAGCCCACATAATCGAGCAAAAGACCACGAAATTTATCTGGCAGTCAATTATTTGTCAGTTCGGAGTACCATTTGCCATCATATCAGATAATGGGAAGCAGTTCGATAACGCAAAGTTCAGCTTATTCTGCACCGAGCTCGAAATTCGCCACTTCTTCTCAACCCCAGCTCATCCTCAGGTGAACAGTCAAGTCGAGGCCGTCAACAAGATTATATCGAGCATACTTGAAGGCTAGAATCGATGAGAAGAAGGGAACCTGGGTAGATGACCTTCCCCAGGTATTATGGTCTTACAGAACGACGTCCAGAACGGCTACCGGATAAACTCCTTTCTCCCTAGCTTTTTCTGATGGAAGTTGTTATTTCAGTGGAGCTCGGTATTCCAACTTTGAGAACTTCGTACTTCAATGAAGAGAAGAACTCAGAAGCACACTGAGCTGGACCTTTTGGAAGAAAAGAGAGAGCAATCACAACTTCGACTAGCTGCATACCAAAAGAGGACATCTAAGTACTACAACTCTAAAGTGAGACCCCACAATTTCAAAATCGGTGACTTGGTACTAAGAAAGGTCATGCTTAACTCCAGAGAGGCCGGAGCAGGAGCTCTCGGCCCAAATTGGGAAGGACCATACAAGGTCGTTTCCATACCGAGGAATGGAGTCTACGAGTTGGTAGATCTCGATGGGAGACGAATCGCCAAGCCATAGAATGCAGAGCATCTGAAGATTTACTACCAGTAGTTATAGCAAGTAAGAGTAGCAGAATAGCTAGCAGGGATCACCTGCTCAACTTAGAATTATCATTTTGTCATATTCTGTTAAAGTTTATAAACTAGTTTATTTTTCAACGACTTTGCGTGAGTTTACCAACAACTATCGACACGACATGGCAAAAATGAAAACGACTGGTACCTTAGGGATGCGAGCCTTGCTCAAATAATCCCCGAGAAGGGGGCTGAAAGCCCATAGTACCCTAGGGTCTGTGCTCAAGCTCAGATTATCGCCAGGAATAAGGCTAAGGCCTAAAAATACCTTGGGACTCGAGCACATCAGAGTTCAGATTATCGCCAAGATGGAGGTAATCCTTGAAGTACCTTAGGGTCTGAACTCTTCGAAGTTCAAATCATCGCAGGGAAGGAGTTCATTCTCAAAGTACGTTCCGGATCATCACTTAAAAGAATAACGCTCACGACACTCATTTTTTTTAGAAAAACGACCAAGTCCTAGGACAAGTTCGGAGAAGGACCGAGCTAATAGGACTGCCGAGCCGATCTCACAGTATCATTTCTCTGAAAAACGACTAAGTCCCAGGTTTAGCTCGAAGATAGGCCGAGCTCATCTGTATAACCGAACCGAGCTCACGATCTTACTTCTCAAAAAATCAACTAAGTCTAATTGACTCATTTTTTCGAAAAACGGTTAAGGCCTAGGTTAAACTCGGACAACAACGTGCTTATTAGACTTACCGAGCCGATCTTACGACCTTCACCGAAAATTGACTAAGTCCTATATAGCAGTTCGATCTCTGCTGTTCAAGATCAGATGATAGTCGAGCTCATCAAGACTCACAGGGTAAGGATACTCCACAAAAATTATTTTAAGTCCCATGGACCATATTGGCCGAGGTCATAGGACGACATGCATAAAAATAAGTTAGAAAGTGCTCAAGTCAAGTAGAGAAAGAAAAATAGAAAAATAAGTTAGAAAGGGCTCATTAGTGAGATAATGAAATGTTTAAGCTCAGAATCCGAGCATGATTACAAAAAAGATGGGAAAACCAAAGGCTTAAGAGCCTAACACAACAACCTCGGCCCCAGCAGCCAGTTGTTGCTCGACCTCGGTCTCATCCTGACCTTCCCTCTCTGCTTGGACCCCCAGCTCGGCCGTAGCAACGCATACAGCAACAGGTTCTTCCTCAACACCCACAGGCTCGTCCTGTTGCTAGTCGACCATGAAACTGTCGAAGGTTGCCATACCAACCTTATCAGCAAAGTACTTGCCGAAGTCGACCCTCATGTGGATCTGACCCAGCTCGTACTCTTCCCGCTTTATGTCGTCGAACTATTGAGAATCTTTTTACTCCCAAATAGCGTGACGAGCCGAGTTGACCAGCTCGGACTCTTGGGAAGCAACCTTCACTTTGAACAGTTCATTCTCCGAGGCCGACCTCTACAGTCGAGATGTGGTGTAGCTCAGCTCGAACTAGGCCTTTAAGAGGTTGCCCTCGAGCATTAGTGGCAGACAAATGATCCCGTGTACAAGAGACGTCCTTGTGTGGCGGTGGTTGTACCGGGATGGGACAATATTATGGATCCATAATGGCTGGCGTTCGCCCCGAGGTGGTGCGCCCACACCTGGGTATGGGCACGCTGTGCAACCCAGGGTGTGACAAAAAGGCCTTATGTGCGTTGTCCTATCTGGCTCATCCCTCCCCTGATCGACCTTGGACCGAGGCAGTCCGATCTGGTACCCCAGAATTACCAAGTCTATGTCGTCGATCTTGGTAACAAGAGGACCCATATCACGCAGGCCTCTTCCCAGGTTGGCGGTCGATAGGGTCGGGTACTCGGCTCTTTCCCTTTAGTCGAAATAAACCCTCTTTAGGAGGGACAACAACAGGAGATGTAGGAGGAAGAGATGAAGAGCTGCCAACTGCAGTCACTGACCAAGACCGAGTCTCCTGCTCGGCGGGCGAGGTAGTCTTCCAAGCAGATGCTTGAGCCTGATCGAAGGCTCTCATCCGCTCAATGTTAAAAGCCCGCGTGCTTGTCTTCCAAGCATACATTAGTTCAACTGGATAACCTGCAGAAAAACAGAAATCAGTTCCATACATGATTAAAGAATACTTGTGAACTACAAGTTTCTCTTACTAATGAAAAGTTCTGGCTTTCGAATGAGACCTTGCTTCAAAAAAGTGAACCGGAGTCAGGATACACCCACCAAAATGGTCTGAATAGCTCATTTTATAAATCTCGTCTAACTTCGAGAAGTCGGCTCGTCTACTTTTCCTAGGTTGTCCCAGTGAACTACAAAGACGAGCAGAACGGAAAAACACAAATAAATGAAGAACATATGTCACACCCCATACCGGCGGTGTGATGGGCACCTCATTCCGAGCGTACCCCAGCCATTATATACCACATAATATTGTCACATCCCAGTACACAGCACACCGCAGTGTCTAGTACCCCCGGGCTGTGACAATATTATGTGGTATATAATGGCTGGGGTACGCTCGGTATGAGGTGCCCATCACACCGCCGGTATGGGGTGTGACAAAAAGGCCTTATGTCATCAAGTAATTATGGACTTTAGAATATGAAATTATAATGTATACATAAGGCCTTTTTGTCACACCCCAGTACACAGCACACCGCAGTGTCTAGTACCCCCGGGATGTGATGGGTACCTCATACCGTGCGTACCCCAGCCGTTATATACCACATAATATTGTCACATCCCAGTACACAGCACACCGCAGTGTCTAGTACGCCCGGGATCATTTGTCCACACTATTCATTCATTTTTGCTGGGATACGCTCGGTATGAGGTACCCATCACATCCCGGGGGTACTAGACACTGCGGTGTGTTGTGTACTGGGGTGTGACAACAGAGGTCAGCTCGGTACCTGGGTACTTAAACCTGATCGGGACGCCGACCTCCTTAACCCAGTTCCCTAAAATAAGGAACCAGGTGTCCTTCCACCGTTTGTTAGTTGTTGGGTTCTCAGTGATAAGGGTAGACTATTTGTCCCCACTCGCCCATGTGCTCGCATAATACCAGCCCAAACAACGAGGGTGAAGTTTGAGCTAGTAGCCGAGCTTAAACTCCGTCGAACTAAAATCTGGCCAACCACGCTCTTTCCACAACACCATCAGGTCGAGAAAGGCTCGCCAAACATTGGGGCTGAGCTGAGCTGGGGCAACACTCTGGTCAGCCAAAAGCGACATACGACCTTGGGTAAAAGAAGAGTGGCATCATACTTAAACAAACTCGTGTAAAAGGTCACCCATCATTTCTCAGGGGAGCTCGGTATGTCGCTGCGCCGAGGAACGCCCATTTTGACAGACGAAGGGATGCCGAGCAGAGCCCTTAGATACGATAGATGGTTCTCAGTGGCAGAGGAAGAGAACTCATCAATAGAAAAAGAAGGGTTGGCCACCTCGGCCCCCTCGTCTTACTCAGTCTCAGAATCAGAATCATGCTCAACCTCAGCTGCTTCATCGGCTGAGGACACCACCTCGGCTAGACGATCGATTCTGCTCGGCTCACCCTGTATCCTCTCACGGTGAGCTCGACTCGGAGTTGAGCCACGGTTAAGAGCGACCCTTCTCCAAGGATCTCGACGCCCTCAGACTCCCTCTTCTCTAATAGCTGAGCAGCCACTACCTCATCAAGAAGCGGTTGCTCTGCGTCTTCTCCACTTCTTGGAGATTCTGCCAAATAAGTAAGAAAACCCCACATGAAATCCATAAATAGAAACAAATTAGCGAGGAAGGTGAACAAGAAAATACCGAACAAGGAGAATTCCGAGCAGGAAGAATTCTGAGCAGAAATTGAGAACAAGAATGGAGAATTGCCGAACTGGGAAAAATAAGAGCTGGAAAATTTTGAGCTGGGAGAAGATTTTGGAATAAGAAAAGTCAAATGAGTGGGAGCCACTATTTATAGAGGGCCCTTCTCAACTTAGAACCGTTGGATGTCGAGGTCTCAAATCTCGAGAAATACCCAACGGTTCCAATTGTAGCTAGCAAATCGACATGACGTCTGATGGTACGGTTCCCGATTTGAGAGATCTCAAGGTGCATCAGACAGTGCCGAAGAGACCTATGGTTTAAATGCGCAGATCGGCTCGTCACGAATAGCGAGGAACATCAGACGACCTAGAACACTTTCAACTTACGATACAAGCATCCCGAATCTTGAGGAAAATCTATGATGATGGAAAGTCTTTCACTCCAAATAGGGCTAAAAGGCTTCGGGGGTAAATGTTAGATGGTCAGCTCAGATCTGAGCTGACTTGGACATCGGGACAGAAACTGAGTTGGCTTTTCAAGATGTGTTAACCACGTATTGCGATCGACGAGCCGAGGTGACGAAGTGACGAGGAAAAAGTCGCATAAAGTCATGATCGCTAGATAGACATGGTCAGATCGGGTTGCACTCGACCATGAACGTGACCGAGCAGACCTAGCGAGACCATACGTACGATAAACCCGAAAAGTGCGCTGATAGCGATGGCTTGGTCCAACCAAGCTGATCTGAGCTGATTATTGTTCCAGTTAAAACAGCAGCTCGGCCTGTGTCCGAGATGGTCATCTTAGACGAAACAAATTATATTAGGGATTCTTTTCTGACACGCCATATCCCTAGGGATCCGAGGTAGTTGTATTCTCCAACACGAATTTCGACATAAAAACAAGATATGACTCATCCTCCGAGACAAATCAGGAAGACAGATATCACCCAAGATGAGATAAGATTCATATTCTGAGAAGAACCCGAAATATAGGGATCATCCAGGAGAGGATGAGACTCATTCTCCAAGACTAACTCGGAATAGATCGGCTCATCTTAACCAATGATGAAACAAAACGTGACACCATGCCTACTAGGCAGCTAGCCATTCCGACCATAGGACCTCCTCTATAAATAGGACCTATCACCCTCACCATAAGGTTTGAGCAATTTTCTACAAGAGTTATTGCTTTAGTAAAAAACAAGCTCTAACTTAGGCATCGGGGGGTCTTCGGCCGGCACCACATCGGTGTTTCTTACGATAGCCATATTGTTTTCTCTCTTCTTCTCAGATCAAGCTGATACGCCCTCGTCGGAACCAGAGAGTTTATACTTCCAGATACAATCATCTCCTACACGTGTTCATCGACTTGATGTTGGTCAAATTCTGCATCAATATTTTCATTATTCAATTTTTTTACGTCACCAGAGTGTTAAAAATATTTCTTAATGTACAATCAAACAATTAAGAGAAAATTAAGTAGAATTTTTTTTTTGAGAAATTATTTCTCAAGAAAATTGTATTTTCTTAAAAAGAAAATTCTCAACTATCAAACAGAGCCTAAAAGTAAAACCCCGCAGAACCAATTTTGCATGTCACAATAACTCCCTTCTTTGCTCTATAGCCCCTTGTTGAGTATGTTTTTGTCTATTCACCGTGAGCAATCTTAATTGAAAATTGCACATCAATTGCTACAAATATGATATGAAAACCCTTCATATCATATTTGTAATTGTGTTAAAAAAGGTGTATTGTATTAAAGCCATACATCTTATGTGGCTACTAATTTATAACAATTAGTGTATTATTTTCAATTCCTATAGCATTGCTTTAATTCTAATAATAGTAAATATAATGGCAATATATTTTTAAGTATTTGCTTTACAACATAAATGTACCATTATAATATATATATATTGGTGTTCCATTACAATATAATTTAAAAGCAAGCCAAGTATTTTTATTTTTGATTTTTTGGCCATTAAAGCAAGCAATGTTAGAAATTATATATTCTGTAGTTATGTTCTTCGTGATATTTATAAATATATTTTTATTCATTAGATATTATTTATTTTTGTTAAATTGATATTTATTGATTATTAAGTTTTCTTTTCAGAAAAAAAAAAAGAAGCATCGTACAGGAATAGCCTAAATTTTTCTAGCTATCCATTTGAAAATTGTGCAAGGAAACAGGGACTTAATGCTAATGCCGAACTGCCCCATCAATACTGAAACATTTTTTAGCAAAAATAAAAATATAACCTTAAACCCTCAATTTCTACATTTAGGTATTTATGGTATTCAATAATAATCCATGAATCCTATGCATCCCAAGCTTGTTCTCAAAGTTCTAATTTGACATCAACTCGTTTAATTTCAAGCACACTCCATTAGATATCTTCGTTAATTTATTTATCCAGTTTATCCATTGACTACTATAAAATTATTAAAAAAAAACTCTAATTTAAATATTATAAATATGTAGGACACCATGCTAACTTTTCTTCAACTAACAGAATAAGCCAACAATAATATCATGTATATATTATAACATATAAAATCCGTTCTACGTATATTTAACTCGTAAGTAATGGTAGCTGAATTCCTGTTCTCTACGGAGAATTAGCTCTATACAGGGAAGCTCAAAATGAAAAATAAAAAGGAAAAGATATCATGGACGGAGTAACACTCAACATCCAGTAAAAGAAGAGAACCCTGCCCCTCCCCCCACCCAGCAAGAGAGAGAGAGAGAGAACTTGCTCAATAGCGGGTGGGGGGGGGGGGGGGGCAATATTATTGCAGACTTGGTATGCTGCTCCCATGTACACAAAAAGCATATATATAAGCAAGGGAATGAACAACTGCTAGTGCTAGACTGCCCCATACAAGGATCAAATGAGGCCCATCATTCTGAACCCTCCTCTTCCTCCTCAACAACTCAATTTGAGCATCATCATCAGATCCCAACTAATCTTAACTGTGAAAAAGGAAAAGACAGGACAAGGTATCACACATCAGAACTAATAAAACATGTGAGAGTTTTATGGACATTGAATGGAACTCACTATGTTGTTTTCAGGTTTCTTCCAGTAGAATCCTTGCAGAACAACAGGGAGAACGTTGCAGGCTGCAAGAATATAAATCATCAATGCATGCATACCCATCCACTCTAGAACCAGGGTAGGCCGCCTGTATCCACACATGTCAACCTGTTGAAGGAAAAAACCAATTTCAAAGCCCCTGGTTTGTTATCCTCTTGTGCTCGGAACAATTTCAAGAAAGTCATAGATTAAATCAAGTAAAATCTCACCAATACATAAATCCCAGCAAAGAGAAGACCCCCAATGCCAGCAGTAACGCACATGTAGCTTACAGTATAAAGAGCCTTATTCACATGCATTCCTGTGCAAGGAACCAAAATGTGCTTCAGATACTATGTTTGCAACTTTCCCTATGACAGCCACTACCATTTAATAACAGTTTCGAGAGAACACTCTTTCTTATAGACAAAATACCATCAGAGGATTAAGAATAAATGTGGATACAGAAAAAGTCTGCAGGAGGTGGTAAACATTCTTCCTCACCTGAAAAGTCCAAGATGAAGCCAAGGGCAACCAGGGCAGAAGCAGCAATCACCCACTGCAATATCCTTTCCCTGTGATCCTGCATCCAATAAATCAACAAATGAGAACCATATAGAAATTGCTCGCACCAGAGTACATTGATTCCAAAACGAGAGGGTCATTACCTTAAAATGTACAATGATGTGCCCATAGTGCGACCCAATCAAGCAAGTAACAATGGCCATAACCGAACTGAAGAAACAAAATAAGAGAGGTTAATTCCATGAGGGTAGTGCTAGGCAAACACATGGCAAATTCGTGTGCTTGCTCCTACGTCTGTTTATCTTTTTCCAATTCCATTATGCTGGATAAAGTATGTTATCACTATTATTTCCTCTCCATTAATCTATTCTTTAGATCCCACATTTGTGATGGTGACACTAGCTCTCAAACTTGACTAATCTTTTCTTCACAGCAAAAGGCTCTTATTCAATTAGGATGCACACAAAGGCTTGTCAAGATTGAAACTGAATATTATAGCTTACAAATGGCTGTTCTCACACCCAATGCATGACCGATTATTATATGGGTTGGTGGATTTGGCTGGTGGTCTTTTAATAGGCCATGAGCCTTAAATTAGAGATAGCACCTGGTGTTGGTTAGTATTTTAAAAAACCACCCTAGCAGATGTAATAAAAATTAAAGACAGTTAGAACTGTCATGACATAACTTCAGTTCACAACTGAATGGAACAAGATTCATCCATCCTATCTGTTGGTAGCTGGAATAGCATAAAATTACCAACGACTGATTTTAAAGTTAAAACATATTGTTAGAAGTGAAGACTCATAAGATATTTGAAACCTTAGATCTTGAAATGAGAACATACTTAAAAGAAAAAGTCACAAACCTCAATAATCCTTCTGGATCAAAAGGGGCTTGGCACCAGGAAGGAGCATCAGTTGGAAGTGGACCATAATCTGGAGAGCTGATGCTGCATTGCTGCAGAAAAATAAACCAAGTAAAGCATGATTAGCTGTTTTGCCTACAGAGCAACACCAATGGGTTAACTACAAATTAATGTTGCTGCCATAATAACCTCTGTCCTCCCATAGATTGGTCTTCTATATAGATGCTGAATACCCAACACTTTACGATCAATCATCCCTACAGCATTACAGGCAGGTCCAGTGTCTCCTCTTACCCCACATTTCACCTTCAGGAAATATTTAAATTGCCAGGTTAAGTAAAAGGGTGAATTGTGCAACAGTCATAATCAAATAAGGAAATGAAGAACACTGAAACCCACTGAGAAAGTCCTCAGTGCAATTGAGGCGCTTTCACTTGGAATTTGGAATTCCCAATCAGGAACATTCAAGCCGTATAATAGGGACCCATATATGACAGCTAGCACAATCACCACCAACCTGAATGGTAAAAATTAAAACTAATATCAAAATAAGGCGGTACCCAAAGTTGCGTTTACTGTAAGCACACAAACATAAATAAGAAAGAAGAATGAAATAAGGATATCACCCATGCAAGGTATCAGAATCTCTATCTTAATGAGAAAGCAATATCTAAGCACGCAAACTAAAATTGGTGTACATAACCCCAGTCTCCAATGATAAACACAAGCAGAAATGCTTAAAATGATCATTTGAGTTCTGAGTGTCAAAAATTATTTGCTGTTGGCTGCTGAGAAAACTAAGAAAGTGGCATCTAAAACAGGCACATACAACCTTGCAAAACTTGCTCTAGGGAGTAAGAAAAAGTCAGTAAGACTCTTCAAAAACTCAGGTACAGTAGATATTTATCAATCACAGTCTTGCCCCGTATACAAGTAGACAGCTATGCCCCTTCATTCATGATTTAAGGCAACTACTACAACATAGTTGTTACTCAGTCACTCCTTCAATTTTGACAGCTTAAATTTGGTTCAAACGCAAAACAACTGACACCACATTTTAGTGAAATGCACAAACTTTTTCAAAAAATTTAAAAATAAATGCATCATGGTCATATTAACCACATGGTCGTGCCCCCCTCAATCCTTAGGAGGTCTAAGACAATGGCGTAGTTCCCAACCATTATCAAAAATATTAAGAAAACACATAAACTTCTACATCAGTAATCAGAGAACACTGAAGACCAAGAAAACAGGGTTATGCTAGGTTCTACATTTGTTCCAAAATCATTCACATGCACTCTAAGACCTACTCAGTAATTGAGATCAACAATGCAATTTTTTGAAAAAGAGAGTAAACTAAAAGCACTAGAGCTAATTTGTCACAGGATCTTATACAGCCCCAGAAAAATTGGCACTGCTTACCATTGGAAACGATACTTGTTGAACAAGGATGGTTGTGAGTTAACAACATCATCGCTCTTGAGCCAAATCTCACAAAGTGCTGCCAACAGATATGCTACTGCTATTCTCTGTTTAAAAAAAAAAAAAAAATCATTAACCAACACTATATGAACATATTTATGAATATGAAATAAATGACTTGTGACTGAAAAAACAAAGGCATACCTGTAGTATTCCCATCCATCTAATATATTCTAAATTGACTCCATAAGTTAGGTCATTTAGGCCATGGAAATAGCCTCCTGCATAGAGTATATACATAAAAAACAATGTCAGAAGTTGAAAGCATTGGAACAAAGTTGAAATGGACACAGAAACAAAAATGTTCTTCAAAAGTACTTTGGATACGCAGTTATCTTCATCGTGTTAACAGCAAAGGACAGCAAATCCATGCAAGTCACTTTTTCTATAAAAGTTAAACATACGATAGAACTATTCTGCAGTAATGTAGAAATATGCAAGAAATAATACCTTGTAGAACAAGCCCTAAGACGAACAATTTCAGCGCCCGCAGTATAGCTTTTCTAGATGCAACAATTCTACACGATGGTTTCTGTACTCAATACATTATGTCAAAATCAAATGACTGAACAAATGATACACAAAACTTTATGAACAATAAACTGAAAAAAAAAAAGTGAAATAAAGTTAGAGGATAAACTGCTAGTGAAAGAAACTTCATAAAAAACCCCTTGTTCTTCTGCAAATTATAGAAGACAAACACAACATGGGTGTAGGATGTACAGTTTTAGAAACAGGTATCTAGTATCAGTTGGTAACAGCTTTGATCAAAACCATCTAATTGGCATTGCACAAGTTCAGTTACGAAAATTTTTAGTAGTGAAACTTCTCCAGGCCAAATCTCGTCATAATTTTAAAATCATCAAAGCGCTCAAACCATTCAACTCAATTCATTTATCTAGTCTTGACCAGATCAATACTTTGTCAAATCACTAGATCAGTTCACTTGAAAGCTAAAAAATTACAGTAAAGCTGACAATTTGAACATTGTTAGGCTGAGTCAAATTCACGTTAAGATTTCTCATTTAGGTCAAAGCATATGTTTACTTGTAGTTCATGTGTGATATGAAGTTCTAAGGACAAATGAATGTACTTGGAAAGTATACCTTATATGTAAGCCCGAGAGAAACTCCAACAATAAATAAGAAAAATGGCATGACAAAATCGGCCAGGGTAGCTCCATCCCATGGTGAATGGTTAATGGCAGGAAGGATACCACCAGCATCATCTACAAGTATCATTAGCTGTAATAAAAAATAAAAATAAATAAAAAGAAGAAGAGAGAGATAGAGAGAAAAAGAAAAAGAAATGCATCAGGAACATTGTTTATAGCAATAACCTTGTAGTTCCTACACAATTTTCAGTTTGTAGAATCGGCATATTCTCAAACACAGCAACAATCATTTTGAGCTGCTAGAGGTGCAGATCAAACTAAACTTGAAATGCATGATGCAAAAGAGAGTTAATGTCAATTTGACTGGTTATTTATTGCTGATGTCCTCATCAAGCATCTACAAAAGTTCATATGTAACAACCATCTATGCTAGTAGCACGAAGAAATTAGGTCGATCATAGATCCTACAGCTAGCTTTACAGGCAGCACAATCTGACAAACCAGATTGGACTATTAGAGATGACCCCAAGCCCACCACTTGTTGAAATTCAAAGGGAAGTCCTGCATGTCAAAATGAATTTTTGCAACAGAGAGAAATGCATGTTCAACACATGGTTTTTTTTTCCGTCAAACTGAGGCACATTTCGCTTTTAGTTAAAATTATTAGAGTCTGTCGCTATAACTGGTTTGATGAATCAGTCTTTGTTATGATTGAGAAATGTGAATAATAGTCAAAGCGTAGTGTTCAAATATGATGGTCCTGGTAGGGGCGATTATTGAGAAAATCTCTGATCAGATGAAGTTGTTGTACCTCAAAGAGAGAGCTCTGCTAGTACATGTACGGTTCGGATTTGTAGTTGCAATAGTTAAGTTGAAAAAGAAGGTTGTGTATAATGTGCATGTAGGTGTTGCCATAGGCAATATAGAAAGTAAACTCTGCAGTATACAATTATATGAAGGACAACTCTGTTGCATCTATAGTTTTCAAAGAGGAAGGACAGCAGTAGTACAGCTGAAAAAAAAAAAGGAATTAAAATTAATGAGGTTCAAAAAAGCCTTGACCCAGAAAGCATAGGTAAGAATTTAACACGGACGTAGAGACATGGAATCCAATGACCACGTAGAAAGATGTGTGTGTGTGTGTGTTGGGAGATCATTTTCAGAATGGACAAGAAAAAAAAAAGAGGGGGGGAGATGAAGTGGGAGGAAAGCAAAGTGACGAGACTGTATATAATTAGGTAAAATAAAATATATGGGGATTGAATTAGGAAGAAGGCATCCAGTGTATCTATAGGGGAGTAGGGAGTGGTGGAGACGCACGTTTCAAGTGGCGTGGCTTACAAGGACCGCACCCACCTCAAAATATTGTTTTCAATTAGAGATTATAAGATTGTTAGGTCCACTGCCCTCCAACACCTACTACTCATACTAACCAACATGGCAGTGCACAACACAATTAGATGTGTTATATTAGACGACAAGCCATGAGGGCTGAAGCAACATGGGATGCATAGATTCTTTTTGTTTTCAATCTCCATCACCAGAGTCCATGAGAGAGATAATGGAACAAAAGCATCCTCTGAAACTGAGAAATTAGTAACCGAATCCAAAACCAAAAGTGCAGTATGGGGAGTTTGAAGACATTTGTGTTCCGAAATCATCCTCTCTAATGGAAAAAGGGGAAGGGGAAGGGAAAGTGTTCCTAATGAGAATTAAGCCAAAAAGAAATGGCACGTGCGAACATGTGAGAGAGGACGGACCATGATCACGTAGTGTAGTCTGTATTATGGAAATTATGCAGCACAAAGCTTTCAAAAAAAATAAATTATCACCGCCATTGTACTCGCTTGCATGAGAATGAAAGGGATAAGTGTGCTGCCCCACCACCAACCCTCAACCCCTGACCCCACCACAACTCTTATTAACTACTAAATGAAATGAAAGACAAACCACATCTTTCTTTCTTTCTTCCTAAGACTTCCCTACTAAATAAATATAAGTTTTAAGAATATGTTATAGCGGGAGGCTCGTTTCTTACCGTGTTTTGCACATCTAATTAAATCAAAACAATATAATATACAAAGAATAAACCCTTTTTTTAAAATTTTATTTGTTAATTAAAATATATATATAAATAGAAATGGGTGTGGGGCCATAGACAACGCGGTCACTTTTTGTCAATGGGCTGAAGTTAGGGAGTCGTAAGAGCAGACCAAAGCAAACAAAGCAACATGATATTGTTATTTTAATGGGATAAAAAAAAAATAACGATAAGGTAGAAAAGCGTGCAAAGCGGCATGTCTCCTCCACATGATTTATGATTAGAACGGTAGAACCCCCTCTCTCTCTCTCTCTCTCTCTCTCTCACTCTTATTCTCAACCAAATGTACACGTATCCAAGAAAAGCCAAGGGGTAAAATAAAAGAGGCCGGCAACCACTCTTTCAACGAGATCAAAAGACAAAAAGCACAAAACAACGGATTAACGAGAGACCGATGCTTAGCAGAGGGTAAAGCAAGAGTGAGAGGCAGAGAAACAACTAAAGTAAAAAAGGGAAAACAGATAGAGAATAATAATAATAATTCATGATAACATTAACATATACATGTATATAGAGGAATAAATCACCAGTTTCCTAACTTTAAGCTCAAACACGAATACGAATACGAATACGATTCTCAACCGAATACAATAAAAAAAATATATATATATAGATATGCAGTAAATTTTCGCACGGAAAAGCGTACGGTTTGGTAAAAAGAAAAGAAAAGAAATCGTACGGTTTGGATGAGTGTTCGTACTGATGGTCAGATCTTATCACCATTTTAATTAGTGAACACTTCCCATAGATTTAAGACTCGGGCTACACAACGTACAATGACGATGAATGACTCCACTACGTCTACCCATCATTAAATTGTTAGATTTCTGAGTTAATGCATTAATGTAATCATCCCTTTACTCCCTTCTGAGAGAATCGTACTATCTATCATAAAAAATAAAAAAATAAACTTTTTTTATAATAAAATCAAAGGCGCCGAATGCCTTGGGCACCCAGGGAACGAATCTCATGCGGTTTCTGGAAAGAAACAAGATGAATGCTGCTCCATCCAACACGCATCTTTGCTACATGGTTTCAACTAATGAAAAGGAAACTGTTTTTTTTTGGTGGGGGAGGAAGAGGATTGGAGAAAGGGGTGTTTGTTCCCAAGTATTTGCTCCATTTGTCCATGAAGCAATCGTGATTTTACAAGAAACAAAAACGTGAATGCTGTACAGACGCCACCGAAAGCAATTGAGATGCTTGGAAAAGCAAGTGGCATATTTTGATTCCATTGAGTAAACCACAAAGCACAGATGTATACATACAAACACACTACTTTCCCAATCTTCACCAACTAAAAATATCTCCACATATGTTAGGAAAAAAAAACCAATCTTTTCTCAACAACCAAGAAGAAAACAATTATGAATAAACGCGTAAATAGAAAATCCAATAAAAACAATTTTAAAAAAAATTCATCAATCTCTTCTCCTCCCTCAAGGAGTCCGAAATCTTGGATTCTATGCTAAACACCAAAATGGAAAATCCAATAAAAACAAATCTAAATGTAAAAACCAAGAAAAAGAAACAAGCATTATCGAAAGATCCATTCGCGCACATTCAAATGGCAGATGGATGACTCATAGGTAGAATCGCAGAATAGTAGATGACAAGCAGATCGGAAAACAAGAACAAAAAACCAGAAGAGATTGTTACGAAAGATTTAGATACTTACCACAACAGTAAGTCCCCGGAAAACATCAAGAGAAACGAGGCGCCGTTTGGAAGCATCTTCTCCTTCGGCCATCAAGACTTTGGAAGATTTACGACTGTTTCCTTCTTTCATTTTCAGAGACTGCGAATGTTGATGCCGAGCCGATTCCATTTCTTTATCTGTGTACCCATCCTCCACGCTCAGAAAGTTCTTGTTTGGATCCGCTCGTCCGTTCTCCTCTCCTTTGATAAGTTCGTACGCCCCCATCTCCCCCAACTCCAGAAGAGAAAACCCCCAAAAAATACAAAGTACAATTTTTTTTTTCTTTTTTTTTTTTTGGTTAAAAGAGAAAAAATGATTGACAATGTGTGTAATAATAAATAGAACACAGTTTGAGAATCAAATCAGTGAGAAGGCAAATGGAGAGAACAGGGCTGCATTGCCACAGAGATTGCAGCAGGGGCCAAGGGGAAGGGGGCGAACCGAAGAGAGTAAAGACGAATCTCTTACGATAAAGCCTCTTCTTGGGTTACACCGAAGGAAGGAAGGTTAGGAGAACCACTGGAGACCTTTTCCTGTCTCGTTGTTGTTCCCCTTTCTTCTTCCAACTGCCTCTTCTCTCTCTGCCTCCTTCTCTTCTCTCTCTGCCTCCTCTTCTCCTTCTTTACTCTTCTTCCATATATAAGGTAAGCGAGTAAGGAAGCCGTAAAACCCGCGTTCATATGTAACAAGTTACAAACAAAAAACCGCATCATCAACCCCTTTAAAAAAAATTAAAAATGTATTTTTTATTTTTTTTTGTAAAACAAGTTAGAAAAGAAAGAGAAAGTGAAAAATGGCATGCCAGGTCGGTGCTTTAAATTTCCTCCGTGTCCCCAGCATTTCTTTCCTTCATATTATCTTTCTCCTACAAAAAAAAATAAAATAAACTTTATTCCGATTTTATGTGGGATTTGACAACATTAATCTTAAAAAATAATTATTATTTTGTTTAGTTTTATTTTTTTAGCACTATTTTAATAAAAACTTATTTTATTAAAATTTATTTAAAATATATTATTTGGTAACTAATACTTTAACATCTAAGTGTAGTTTAGAATTAAAATTAGAGTATTTGATAATTAACACTTAATTCTCTTGTTAAAGAGATATTCGATGTCTTTGTCAAAAATATCTTTGATTATTGTATTATCTATAATAAAAATAATGAATAATAAAATTAAACACAAAAAAAAAATTCTCAGATATTATATTACCTTCTACCTTATGGAGAGAGAAAATCCTCTTTGTGCGGTGAAGGTTTTTCACATCTTACATTTTTTTAAAAAAAATTTAAAAATTTATTATTTACCGTGAAATCCTCCCTTGAACTGATTGGGGGAAGTTAGAAAGAAGACCATGAAAATGAATTATCTACTCAAATTAGAGGTTTAGCCTCTACAAAAATAAGTAATTTTTTTTAACTTTTTTAAATAAAGGTTTAACCTCTATTTTTGTTAAACTTTTATTTCTTTTAGAAGTTTTAAAATATTTATCAAACACTTTATTTTTACAAAATTATATTTCAATTAAAGATTAAGTAAAATAGAGTAAAAAAATAGAATTGTCAAACCCCTTAATTTTTTAGAAGGTCTTCTATTGTTCTTCTTTGTTTCAAAATTCAAATAAGCTTATTCCTCCACGTGGTCTCCTACTAACTATCTAACATTCTTTTTTTTTCAAAAAAAAAAAAAAAAAAAAAAAAGAAAAGAAAAGAAAAGAAGGAAACCTTATATACATTATATATATGGATATGATTTATAAATTATGAAATGGGATCGAAAAGGAGCGTTGAAGGCAGCTACCAGCCGACCTCGTTTTAGAAAATATCATCACATCACATCACATAACAACATCGGGCAGGCAGGTAGGCAGGGATATGAGCCTGAGTCATGACCTTTGCCATAATCTTCCGAAAAAGACACAAAGAACAAAAATACAGGTCTTAGCTTGCATTTTACATTGGAGGGAACAAATTCAGTAACCTTTTACAATTTTATTGTTATTCTTGTAGCCACAAAATCTCTCTTTATTATCTTTGATTTGTGTCATACTCTTAATGTGTCAAATTCTTTTTCATACTTTTAACCTGCTTGCATATGTATAGTTCACAATCTTCCTGCCCTAGAATATATATTTTTTATTATTCTTAATTCTTTAAATTATTACCAAAAGAAGTTAGGTAAAATAAAATATCAATATGTTACATTCACCTTGTCTATATTTGTGTACATCTCTCGCTATCAAAAGGCATATGATCTCTTTTGTATCATAGTAACAATTTCTAAGCATCTCTAATCCGAAAATGCCTAATTAATCTGTTGTGTGAATCCTATATTATTATTTAAACATTATCATACCCAGTGCTAAATATGAACTTGAATGGGAGCATAATATTGGAGTTTATAAATTAACATTTTTAGGGTATGGCGGCCAATGACATATTTTGAATTTGTCCGGTTGACACGCAGCTATAAATAATAGTCTCCCAAAAAATCTTACAATCTCATAAGGAGTTGCTATTAGATGTCATTTTCATAAATTTAATTGTTTGGACGTATTCTTCTCCATTTTCAAGAAAAAGCATTACTCATTCTTTAACAAGCGCATCGTAACGTTTGAATTTTTCAAGTGCTTTTATAATTTCTTTTTCTTTTTTTAAATTAAAAGAAAACCTTTAATACATGCTTTTCAATCCGTAATTAGATATTTAGCTGAGCATGTGAATGAGAAGTGACGGTATAACTGTTTACCAATTTTCGGGTGTAGGTTTATTTAGCATTCTTCGATGATAAAAACACTCGACGGAGATTGGAGGGAGAAAAAAAAGTCTTACGCGCCATAACAATATTGAGTTGGGGTTGAGGTACCTGCCTGTAGGCTGTAGAAGCACGCACGGACATGTGTAGGATGTACATGACTCATGACATCTTACCTGTAGAAGAACTACACATTAATCCAATGCAGGCCGTAGCAGGGGATTATTCCCTTACATTATTCTGGCGTGAAAGCAAACGTTATATATATATATACATATACAGATAGATAGATAGATAGATAGAGAAAAAGGGGTGAAAGTTGGTTAATTAGGCGTTGAGTTGAGACAAAAGTGATGTGGTGGTGAGGTAAAAGGAAATATTCAAACGAGCGCAAGTCTAACACAAATTAATTGAGAAAGGGGACGTTGCATCTCACTTTTCCGTAGTGAAACATCTATGTGATCATCAATTCATCATGATCAAATGTATATTACTAGTATATATGATTAATTTTTTTTTTTTAAAAAAGGAAGAAGCAGAGGCCCACATATAGCCTTCTTCGTCAGCATTGACCTTCTTTCTCTAAAATTAACAAGATACCCGCTTTTTTAGGCCTAAAGCTGAAATATACGATATATATATGTATATATAAAGTGGAAAAGTAGCCATTCAAGCTCAATAAGAATGGAAGCGATATTGATTCGAGTAGTGCTATAGCTAGGTCGCCTTAACCTTAATGCTTTAAAAGATAACACCTTTTTATATTTTTATATTTTTTATTTTTTTTAAAAGCTATAAGCCTAGCTACCTAGTGTCATCATAAATGCTTTTAAGATCTAAAAATTATACTAGAACCCAAAAATTTAGGACTCCTCAATATACATACATGACATCATTTTTTGTTAAAAGTTCTATATATACAACAATACCCCTTATGTATATGTTATTCTAAGTTAAAAAAATTCATTTTGTAGAATTGTAGAATGATGAAATATTTATTTGATATATGTAGATCGAAATAATAGTTTCACATCGAATATAAACATGTTCAACACATAAAATATAAATTAAGATATCATCCTCATTGATACTTGCTTTTCAGTGTTAGGTATAACATATTAACTTGTTGAAGTGGGATGAGATTAAATGTACTTAAAACTAATTAATTGAAATTGATACACAAGTGATACCAACAATCACTGCTTTAATATCTTCTTTACAAAGATAATTGCAGGTCCGAGGGTTCTTCTGGGCGGCAAAGTGAGAGAGATGAGCCAGATCCGAGCCGTGTTTCGCTCGTAAGCGTCTCCGGGGAGCAACCGGGGCTTCTCCGGCCAAGCTTCGTCGACGTACTCGAGATTAAAAAGTGATTTGCAGATGGGTTTTCCGGCGTGAACGAGAACGGGTTTCTTCTTGTGAACTGGTGTTGTTCTTCAACAGCAACTTGCTCTTGTTTCCAAGTGGAACCTTTGTCACATGAAGAACTGCAAGCCAAGCTCTGATCGGTTTCAGATGCAGATCTGAGACGAACATCTCGGCGACAGCGGCGATTCCACCGATCTGAGGAAAGCAGATCTTGCGGTCGTTGTGGTTGACGGCTTTGCAGATAGAGCTCGCATCGTCGCAGTTGGAGGAAGTAGCAGAAGCAGTGGGGCGTAGGGTGCGCGTGCTCCACCACCAGCGCGTCGGGTCTGTTTCCCGCTGTTTCGCTCCCAGGCAACTCTACTATCTCTACTCTCTTTATCTTCTGCGATTCGCTTGATTTTGTTCAAATCTCCGATCTTAGACATTTTGAATTGAACAAATTTCTGCTATGGATTGAAGAACTCACTTAGATCTCTTCTTCCGCAAATCTCTGAGGTTTCGACCTAAAAATCCAAAAAAAAAAAAAAAAAAAAAATCAACTGATTGGGCAGATTGATAACTCAGTTTTTTGCATTTGTCCGGTTGAGGCTACAAAAACTCCCTGAAGTTTTTTCGTTACTTGGGTGGTCAGTTAACATAGAAAAGAGGAAACAGGATGGTTTCTCCTCCAAGTCGCTCTCAATCGGAAACTGATTTGCTTGAACGAAGCAACAAAAAAGTTAAGATGAATGTGGATGGAGTGGAAACGGATTTGTCGCCGATGGCGGACGTAAGTATGGTGGAGGAGACTCAGGCATGCCAGGAGAATGCTGAGGGGAATGGGATATTCGCCCCATTGCCAACATTTAGAGACAAACTTTTGGGCTATACGGGACGGATAGACGTTGGTGAGACGTCCGAGGAGGATTGGACCTCAGATGATGAAGGAGAGATGGAGGCTGAGGAGTCCGAGTCCGAGTGTCCAGTCATTCACATATCCAAGGAGGAGAAGAGGCGATTACGTCGCCCATGGAGACAGACACTTATCATAAAATTGTTGGGCAGAACAATTGGTTTTACATTCCTCTTACGTAAGATTAAGGCCTTATGGCGTCCGAAGGCTCCTATTGAATTAGTTGCTATTGATCAAGACTATTTTCTTGTCAAGTTTGCCTCCAAGGAGGATTATGAGTATGCAAAATTTGAGGGCCCATGGATGATCTTTGATCATTATCTGACAGTGCGGCAATGGCATCCTAATTTTGACCCGGGGCAGGAGAACATGGATAGATTGTTGGTGTGGGTGCGAATCCCTTGTCTCCCAATTGAATACTATGACTATGATTTCCTCATGAAAGTAGGGGCGCGTATTGGTCGTCCGGTGAAGATTGATGATGCAACAAGCACTGTCTCTAGGGGGAAGTTCGCGCGTATATGTGTGGAGGTAAATACAACCAAGCCACTTCTATCTAAATTCACTTTGCGACGTCGGGTTCGACGGATTGAATACGAGGGGATCCATTTAATTTGCTTTGATTGTGGATGTTATGGGCATCGGAAAGATGCGTGTCCAAAGAGAGAGGGCCAAGAGAAGCCTCATCATAGTGGACCGGCGGAAGTGCTAGCCGGAGATGTTAGAGATTTGGTCGGAGTTCAATCTAGGCCGGTCGAGCCTCCGGTGAATCAGGAAATAACCGAAAGTTATGGGCCATGGATGTTGGCTTCTAGAAGATCTCGTAGAGGTATGACCAACATTGAAAATGGAAAGAGTGGGAGACCTGGACGTGATCCTCGGGATATGCCACTGTTTGGTGCTAAACAAAATGCTAGTTCTAAGCAACATATTTCTCGGTATGCGGCATTAGCGGTTGAGGATATTACTGAGGAAAATATTGAGAGTGATCAACGAGAGGGGACGCATCTTGATAAGGATATTGGCGTGCACATGGGCTCAGGGGTATCACTTAATGAATATGTCAAGAGTAAAGGGAGAAGGCCCAATGTGCCAATAAATACTAAGGAAGTGGATAATAGCCCAAGTACTCAAGTGGCTGTAGAGACTAGCAATGCGGTTCGAATAAAGAAGAATATACTGACTCGTGACATCACTTCTATCTCGTCTCAGTCCAAGCAAGCTGCCGCTGCGGAGGAACATATTGTGGTGCGGGGATCCAATAGAGGTCAGCTGATTTCTCGATCGGTGGTCTCTCATCCCCAGAATCAGGTTGAGAACATGGAGGGTATTCATCCTACAATTAATTTGTTACCAGAGCATCATCAAGATCCTCCTATTGGGATGGATTCTGGACATGTTCCTGCTATTGGTAGGCGAGAAATTGGTGGAACAAAAGCTACTCTGGTGGGGGTGCATAACGAAGCTCCTAGTAACAAGGATGAATCGCTTGGGAGGATGGATATTGTTGATGGAGGGTGCTCCTCTTAAAGCCGTGTTTGTCCATTGTTTGGTCTTCGGTAGGGGTGGGTAGCCTTTTTCTTCTTGTTTTTATGGATTTTATGATCTGGAATTGTCAAGGGGCGGCTTCGAAAGAGTTTCACCGTTCCCTGAAAGACCTGCTTAAGATGCATAAACCAGGCATATTGGGGTTGTTAGAGCCCAAAGTGAGTGGTTCTCAGGCAGATTTTCTCTGTAAAAAGCTGGGTTTTGATGAATGGGTCCGGGTAGAATCATTGGGTTTCAGTGGTGGCATTTGGGTGTTCTGGCATAGTTCTTGTCAAATAAATATTATTGCTACTCATCCCCAGTTTATCCATATGAGGGTTCGGGATAGTAGTATGCATCAGTGGTTGTTATCTGTTGTTTATGGTAGTCCTACAGCTAGCTTGAAGAAACTGTTATGGAGGAATCTTAATAAGAATGTTTTTGATATGAGTGAGCCTTGGATTATTGCGGGTGATTTTAATGCGGTGGTATGCTCCGAAGAAGTTAGTAGTGGGAATGTTGTAGCTCATCATGGCAGCTCTGGTTTTAGGGATTGGATTTTTGATCATGATTTGCTGGACATGGGATTTTCCGGACAAGCCTATACTTGGAGTAGGGGTATAGGGAGTCAGTTTAAGGGAGCTCGCCTGGATAGAGTTTTATGTAATTTAGCTTGGAGGCATATGTTTGAGGACGCTAGAGTGATTCATCTTCCTAAACATCACTCCGACCATGTTCCTATCTTGGTTCGTTTAAAGGGTTCAAGTGCCACTGTGAGGCCAACGCAGTTTAAATTTCAGGCAGCTTGGCTGACTCATCCGGGATTTTACAATGTCATTAAGGAGAATTGGAGTCGTGGCCGATCTTTGGATACAAATAATCGGCATATAGCCTCGGTTCTTTCTTCATGGAATAGTACCGAGTTTGGGAGTATTTCTAGGAGGAAAAAGAGGCTCTGGGCGAGACTTGCAGGCATTCAACGTGTCTTATCTAAACACCCTACACACCGTATTCATCTTTTGGAGTCTAAGCTTAAGAAGGAGCTGGACCTTGTTCTGTACCAAGAAGAACTTTCGTGGTTTCAGAAATCTAGAGCCGACTGGATCCTTTCGGGTGACCGCAATACCAAGTTCTATCACGCTACTACAGTCGTTCGTCGGAGTAGGAATGTCATTGAGAGGTTAAAAGGTGCAGATGGAAATTGGGTTTCAGATTCCGCTCAGTTGAAGCATCTAATTCAAGTTTTTTTTACCAGGCTATATTCAAAAGAACCTTGCGGGGATATGTCTGATTTTCCAAAAGGGGGTTTTCCAATTCTGGATGGTGCTGTCATGGCAAGGATTAATCAGCCCTTTGAGATTGAAGAGATTCGTCAGGCTTTATTTGATATGGCTCCCTTCAAAGCGTCAGGCCCGGATGGTATTCATGCAGGTTTTTATCAACGCCTCTGGCATACAGTGGGGCCTTCTGTCTACAAGCTTGTTCAAGACTTTTGGGTGTCAGGAAAGCTTCCAGATGGGATCAATGATACTCTGTTAGTATTAGTACCGAAGGTTCCACATCTTGAAGTATTGTCCCAGCTTAGACCTATAAGTCTCTGCAACGTGGGCTATAAAGTGATTACAAAAGCCATGACAAATAGACTAAAGATGATCCTCCCTAGTCTTGTTTCTCCCAACCAAAGCAGCTTTGTTCCTGGTCGCCAAATTACAGATAATGTCATTGTGTATCAAGAAGTCCTTCATTCAATGAGAACTAAGAAGAGTGGTGTTTCTCATATGGCAATTAAAATTGATCTTGAAAAGGCCTATGATCGATTATCTTGGGATTTTATTGAAGACTCGTTGAAGGAGATTGGTCTGGGTGATGGGTGGATCCGAAATGTGATGCATTGTGTCTCTTCCTCTAGGATGTCGATTGTCTGGAATGGGGATCTTTTGGATTGTTTCTCTCCTGAGCGCGGAGTTCGACAAGGGGATGCGATTTCACCTTATCTTTTTGTCCTGTGTATTGAAAGATTGGGTCATTTGATTAATGGGGCAGTGGAGCGAAAGGATTGGAAAACCATACAGCTTTCTCGTAATGGTCCTTCTATCTCCCACCTTTTCTTTGCAGATGATATGGTTTTGTTTGCAGAAGCTTCTACAGAGCAGATAAAGGTTATTATGAAGTGCCTGAATTTATTTTGTGCGTGCTCGGGCCAAAGAGTTAACTACCAGAAATCTCTTATATTCGTATCTCACAATGTGGAGCTTGCGGTGGCTCAAGACATATCTACTATTTCTGGTATTCCCCTTACGGACAATTTGGGTCGGTATCTTGGTGCTCCCTCCATTCATGGGAGGGTCCGACCTGCTGACTTTCAGTATATCATTGAGAGAGTGTCTACTCGTTTGGCGGGGTGGAAGACAAAATTCTTGTCCTTTGCGGGTAGATTGGTTCTAGTTAAATCGGTGCTTAATTCTATTCCCATGTACATCATGCAGACTATGGTGTTACCAATAGGTGTGTGTAATACCATTGATAAATTAGTTCGACGTTTTCTATGGGGAGGGTCTAATGAAAAGCAGGGCGTCAACCTCATTAAGTGGGAAATCATCATCAAACCTATGGAGGACGGTGGTCTTGGCATTAAGAGTATGGCTTATATGAACTTGGCTTTTTTGGCCAAATTGGGATGGAGACTAATTACAGATAAGAATAGCTTTTGGGCTAGAGTTGTTTACATGAAGTATCTGCATCGGGAAGCTACTTTTGATAGGTTGCAGCCTAAGAATGGGGCTTCCAATGCGTGGCGGGGCATTGTTAAAGCCTCGCCGATTTTACGTAGCGGAGTGCGGGCTTTAGTTCGTAATGGTAAGGACACTCTTTTTTGGCTTGATACATGGGTAGGTGAGGTGGCCTTTATCAATATGAAAATGCGGGATTTGAGTTTGGTGGAGATGTATAGGCCTGTCTCAAGCTATTGGGTGAAGGGTTCAGGGTGGGACTGGAATGCTCTATCAGGTTTACTCCCTCTTGAGGTTGAAAATAAACTTGCTGCTGTGCTCTTATGGGATGAGGAGGAGGTTGCAGATGGCCTTTGTTGGGGAGCTTCTAAAAGTGGCATATTAACGGTGTCCTCTGCCTATACTATTTCTACTGGCACTCTTATGGGAGTTCCTTCTTCCCTTTGGGGGATGATTTGGAAGCTTAAAGTTCCTCAAAGATGCAAGACTTTTTTGTGGATGGTTGCGCATCGAAAGATCATGTGCAATGCTGAGCGGATGAAAAGGGGTTTCACCATGGCTTCCGACTGTATTGAATGTGTGGGATGTATC
The DNA here is from genome assembly GCA_035771175.1 of Paratinospora sagittata. NCBI lineage: Eukaryota > Viridiplantae > Streptophyta > Magnoliopsida > Ranunculales > Menispermaceae > Paratinospora > Paratinospora sagittata. The sequence continues at coordinate 327,207 of CM069602.1, read as the reverse complement.
GAGGATGTTGATCATATTTTTCGAAATTGCTCTAGAGCCGTGCAATTATGGAAGCGTCTATTGCAGCCAGTTGAGTATCATCTTCAGAGTAATTTGGATTTCCAAAGCTGGCTTGCTCATAATCTTGCTGGCGTTAATGATTGTAATGTTGACTATGACTGGGCTTCTTACTTTACAGTTGCCGTGTGGGCTCTTTGGAAATGGAGGAATGATTTAGTTTTTCGTAATCTTCGTTTTCAATTTGAGTATTGCATGGCTTGGCTTAAAAGGAAAGTGGCGGAAATCATTCATGCTTTTCGAGCCCAAGTGGCGGTCCATGGTGCTGGACTAATAGAGAGGGTGAAGATGGTAGGCTGGTGTGCTCCCAACCATGGTTGGACTAAGCTTAATACTGATGGATGTCTTAAGAATGCTTCATCGCGAGCAGGGGGTGGCGGTCTTATCCGTGACTATCGAGGTATGTGGTTGAGGGGATTTGTGGCTAACATTGGTTCTTGTAATGCAACTGAAGCTGAATTATGGGCTGCCGTTCATGGCTTACGTCTTGCTTGGGAGGAGGGCCATCGTTCTATAGTTTTCGAAACAGATTCGGCTATGGTGGCTGGTTGGCTAAAAGGCAACAGTATGCCGCAACTTAGCCTTTCCAACTTGGTAAATGAGTGTCGAAGACTCCTTCAGAGAGATTGGTTAGTTCAAGTTGAGCACATTTACAGAGAAGGTAATAGAGCAGCAGACTATTTAGCTACTGAGGCTTTGAAGTTTAATCGGGGAGTGTGTATCCTGGCTTCCCCTCTCCGTAGGTTATTCAATATTTTGAGGGAAGATGCATCTGGGGTTACTTGGCCTAGGAGAGTTCGAGATGTAGTGTGCTAGTTATTCTTGTTGGGTGTTTCCCTCTTTACCTTTCCAAAAAAAACAATCACTGCTTTAATCACAAGTGATTAATTTTGTCTCGTGTTTGTCATCAATTTTAGCGCTTTCTCAAGAATCGTGATCATTATTATAAAACCGAAGCTTTCTACCCTTATTATATATAATTATAATTTGTTCTCTCGAGATCCAGCAGTTCTTGGTTACGTCTTTTCGTACGGACGCAAGCGCTTTCTGTACAATTTAAGAGAAATTGATAAATTATTGATTTCATTTCAATTGAAGAATTGGAATGAGTTGGTGCATTTAGTATTGTATAGACATATATAAAATCTGAACTGTTAGGATAATTGAGATCTTTATTATTATTAATATTTTTATGAAAAAAGAGAAAAGAATATATACGTAAAAACAGAAAACATGTGAGAGATAAAAAGAAGCTCAGAATTATATGAAGGACAATTGTGTTAGATACTACCGTAAACTAAGAAAGCAGGAAAAGAAAAAACGAAACACACAAATCTCATTCTCAAACAATGTCATTAGTATGTAGAAGAATAACGGAAAGAAAAAGGGTGTAGGGGAAAGTATATTAAAAAGCAAGGGTGTAGGGGAAAGTATATTAAAAGGGTGTAGGGGAAACAATTGTGTTATCTTCTTCTTAATAAGAAAAGAAGAAAAACAAAGAATTAAGCAGTAGAACGTAGAATAGACAAGTAAGGACAAGGGAATCTCCTGGTTGTTAATTAAACATGAGGCGTGGTGGTAGTGATGGATAGGTATGCGTACGTAGGAAGGAATGAATTGAACGATGGGCGGTGTAAGTGTGTGTGGTAGACGTAAGTTATAAGGTAGGCACTTAGAGGCAGAGAAAATGGACTGCTAACCTAATCTTTCTCCACCCCAACCGCATGGACAACCACTGCCCTTTTGTTTTGGGTGACAACAGAGATGATAGAGAGAGCTAGCAACTGCTCGATCCGTCACGCATATTCTAGCCATTACCTAGCTAATTAACATCTTTACCAAAAAAAAAAAAATTCTTTCATTCTTTATACTTGGGTGGTGGTGGTGGGGTCTGCTCATGAATTATGCCTCATCATCTTCTTACGTACTCCACTCAATGCATCACCCAAAAAAAACCGCATACATACATTATATATATATATATATATATATATATATATATATATATATATATATATATATATATATATATATATATATATATATATAATATGTATGTATGCATCATCATCAACTTCGTCCTCATCTCCCCCTCTTCCCCCGAAGATTGGGCTCGGAACATGTGTTGCACTGTCCACACGCCATTTGGATGGTTCAATGGAGGAATATGCATCCCTGGAGTTCTAGCTATATAGTAGCTAGCTTTATCCATCTCTTCTTCGCACCCAAATCCCGAATTATGTTTTGTTAAACGGGAAACGCCGCCCTCCTGTTACCATTGTCCTTGCCATTTGGATCGATATTGGATCCCATGGCTTCCTTGGAACCCAAGAGACGGCAGCCCCTTCCCCCTCCACTTTTTTATATGTATATTATTACCTTCTTATAATTAAACTTACCGGTGCAACACTTATTTGATTACGCCATGGGCTGTCCTTAACATTTTGAGCATCCAATATATATATACATATCTTTTAATATTTATTATGATTAATTTTTCTTTGCTTCGTTCATGCATCCTCTATATATGTTATGTGTCATCATCATCGTCACCCAATACTATTTAATTAATGCATATACGACGATCTCCATGTTTATTGCCTCCAATAATTAATAGGTGCCTTTCTTCTTGTTTTTCACATTTTCTTTCTTCCTTAATATATGTTGTTCCTACATTGAAAAGAGAAAAACACCTGCTGATCAAATCAGCTATATATAACTGAGCTTAATAACTATATATATATATATATATATATATATATATATATATATCAAGTTTGTGTACCATACATATGGGGACTTGCTACTCAAAAAGATGTGAGCAGGGGCGCGGTGGTTGCCAAAAGACTGTTCAGCTCTCGTCATTCAAATGAGGCATGCCGGGCGCTTTCCTCAGCAATCTTGTATGAGAGAGAGCATATCAAAGTCAGACAACCTAGGGGGTCGTGCATTTATGCTTGATGAAAAATGGGATTGAAATTTTTACACCATTTATTACAAATTTAATGTATCAAATCTTCACGTTAAATTTGTTGTATTTTAAAAAAATATATTGTGTTAATAAATTAATGTAAAAACTTAATGTGAGAATAATTTGTAACAATTGATGTATTAATTTCAGTCTATTTAGAGCATCTTCAATACAAAAGTGAATTATATTTTTTAAAAAAAGTCATGTCATCAATGTGAAGAGACTTGTTTCTTACATGGTATAAAATTAAATTCCATAGATAATTAAGTTAAAAAGTAGTTTTTAATGCTTCTATGGATTGTACATATTTTGATGAGGTGTTAAATATATTTTTTTAATTTTTAATTTTGTTTCTTTTTTAAAATAATATAGTTATAATAATTTGATGAGTCAATAATAAATGATTATCTAACAAATCATCTAAAAGTAAACGGTCATGTTGACAACTTTTATTTTTTTTATTTTTTGGTCAACTCAGTTTGACATTAAATATCAATAATTACATTAAAAAATAGTTTTTTTTACATAATATCTATTAATTTTATGTGACAATTAATTTTTTTACAATTTATATTACATTGAAGATGCTCTTTGCTTGATATGCCTTGTGGCTCTTTATTAATTAGATGGGCACCATTCACGCACTAGAGTCAAACGCTGTTAAGCAAAAAGCAAGTTAGTACCATTAACCAAAAGGAATCTCTTGTTGCCTCAAAGTAGCGGTCTATAAAAAGCAAGCTCTTAAAAAGATATATAGAATAATATTATTCCATCCCTCAGTCATTTTAAAACAATCGTGGGGCTAGCTAAAAGCAATTAAACTACCAACCCTTAAGTTTAAGTCCAAGTTCAAGATATATATATTAATTTCACCGCTGAAGTCCAAGTTAAGTCCAAGATATATATACTAATTTCACGGCTCACCCATATTCTTAATTTGAATCTTGACTCCATTTAATTTCTAAGTAGTTCAGTATTAAAAGGGTCTTTAGTTAGGCGCCATAACAGAATTTCTAGACTCTTGTTACCAATGCCCACTTTCTCTTCTTGTTGATAAATAATTCGAAGAGAACGGCGTAAGAGGATCCTCAACAACACCGCATCCACGTATATAAATGAGACCTCACACCGTTTCCGTGACTCACTAATGATGTATCTATTTACCCAAATATTAAAGAATTTATATAATTTTCTTAATTTTAATTGGTGATGACTGGGGGGAGCCACTGATGAAAGTAAACTTTTCTATCGAAAAAGAAAAAAGATAATTAAAATTCTTAGCAAGTATGACTAATAAGCACAACGACCGCACTCTCAAAGAAGTTGGAATCATATCAGTTATTCCAGGTACGGATTCTTTGCAAGTGCAGTTAGTCTCCTTTAATTTGGTTCCATATTACCAACTATCGGTTCTCCAGAGATTTCTCAAAAGGAACCTCAAAGATAATATTGATTATGAAATGCATGTTTGGAACCAATATTTTCAAAAAGTTCTTTTTTTTTTTTAAGGGAGAGCGCATGGCTCAATCTAATTGGTTACCAAAAAGTGTGTATAGAAACTTTAGAATTCAATTCAAAGAATACAAACTAAACAGGTATTGTACTACCTACGAAATTATAGCATCAACGCGACAAAGACTATAAAACCCAAAGCACACTTCTTGTCGGTAAGACTGTGTCTTATACGTGGAGGATTGAGGTGCGTGTTAGCTGTTTCAAACACACTTATGTTACGATCTCGAGATCGGGGGATGGTTATGATTCTTTTTGCTAAAATTTCTTTTAAAAAAAATCTCGAAGTTATAATAGCGATTTGAGCGTTAATTTATAACTTTGATTTAGCATTGATTTAAAATTACAATTTAGACATTATTTGGACATTAATTTGGAGCTATAATTTGAGTAATTTAAATTTTAGGGGATTCGAAGAAGAAGAAAAGTTGCAGAGCACTTTGGCTGTTGATTTAGAGCTACGATTTGGGAGTTAACTTGGATTTGCGATTTGAGCAATTTAGATAATTTGGGTACTGAATTAAGAATTAAGGATATAAATTAAAAATATTATAAAATAATTTTTTAAAAATATTTACCTTAGTTCAGGTTAGCCATGAGTAGTTCCTTTTTTATATCTAAGATAATTTAAGTATACGCAATGAAATATCTACTTAGGTTAATTAAGAAAAATGACTTGTTAATATCTCATAATATTAATAAAGGTAGAGTAAGACTTAAAATAATATGAAAAAAATTATTATAAAATATATAAACTTGTAATTTAAATATCATTACTCATAAGAAGAGTGAAAGAAGTAGATTTATGTAACAACTCACAATTTAGTAATATTACTAATTCTATTTATAATGTCTAACCTTTAATTAAATAAGAAGTAGGTACTAGAGAAAGACTTAAAATATAAATAAATGTAGATGCATGTTAGTGTTAAAAAGAAAGTATTTATTTTTAAATAATTAGTACATTTTACTTTTTTATTTTTTTTAAGTATTTTTTTTAAAAAATAATAATAATAGTGATAGTGACTTGAATAATTTTTTTCTTTTTTTGTGGTATGTAATTTATTTTTTAAAATTATTTAATATCCATTTGAATTCAATTATTTATTAATTTATTGATTATTATTACTGGGTAGAAAGATGTAAACGGAGACAAATGAAGGGAAGTGCTTATTAATTTATTGGGTAGAAGGATCAGGAGAAAAAATAAAAAAGAAATAAAAATTGTTGGCTTTGAACCCAACAACCTTGAAACATGCCACTACAATTGTCACTCTACCAACTAGGCTAAGGTTAAATGCTATACTTTTATGACAACAAGTAATATATTAATACAAAACTTACCTAGGCTACAACCCAAGTTAGCCTATGAAAGGCTACACCTGATTGCACTAATATTAATTAGTATATGTTCTTATGAAAAAGGTTAAAGTGGCTACATTAGCATTAAACATCATTGAATTACCTCGAATCATGTATCAAGTAGTCATAATTTTTCTTTCAGGTGGGCTAAATATTTTTTTTAAACAAACCTCAACAGTACAAAAAAAAATTATTGATTAAAAATTAAAGATACACCTCGATAGAGACATAATGAACCTTAACCTTCAAAATGCGTATATTAATTAATACATAACACAAGAACATAAAGAAAAAGAAATTAAAAAAAAATTAAAACAAAAGACAAAGAAAATTGTAAGAACTAAGAAGATTTTTTTTTGAGAAGAAACGTAATATTTTATATATAAATAAGCTGCAAGAAACATAACAAAATTGCTTTAGAAGTGCAACATCCACAAGCCTAACACACGATACACCAAGAAAGATAACCTATGTACATAAATTCTATCGAAACTTGAAAACTATAACTAAGAATATATTAAAAGAATAACAAATAAAATGAAATAAAATGGACAAAAATATATACCTGTACATGCTCAGGTATATATTTTATAAATTTTGTAACATATTTTTATTATGTTTATTAATTATTCAAAAATATATACATGTCCATGCTCACATGTTGCAAACTTGTAATTACATTCCAATCTTAGTTTTTATTCCCACTAAACGTGATCATGAATTGCTGCAAGAGAATTCTTAATTATAACAAGTGTAACATAAGTCATGTCAATCTTAATAGACAATACAACTATGATCTTTCGAAAAAAAAATTATATATATATATATATATAACTATGACAATAGTTTAATCTCATTAAGTGTAGTAAGGGTATTATGAAAAATTTGAGAAAAATGTTTACCCCGGGCTACATAGGTTATGATAGGTTGCTACATAGGCCATTATAGGAAATTTATTCCAAAGGGTATTGGGCTAGCTTGGGCATGAATAGCTAAGTCCTGTATGTGGTGATGTACACCTTAAATGTATATATTGAATATCAATATAGCACTACTCCATTCTTATATGTGATCAAGGTGAATGAATGAGAAAAAAAAAATTGATTAAATAAAGAGAGATATAACTATTTGTAATATGAATGCCAACTTAACCTTAAATAGAACAAAGAGTATAAAGCAAATTCATGTAACACCTGTGCAGCTAGGAAAAAAGCTTAGTCTTTTTTTTTTTTTTTTTTTCAATTTATTTAGTTGTTACAACAAATCATCACATATACATACAAGTCATTCCAAATCAATGAATCAAAGAAGTACAATTTCAATTAATGTGCAAGGCTCATTAAGGACATAACAAGCCTTTAATTGGGGCACAACAACTTTTTATCTCATATGAGGTTACGGAGATTTGAACCCTCTACTTTTTATAAGGAGAAATATTAAATGTCTAACTAGATGTGTCACGATCCACTGTACGTGACGTTATGACCGACACCGAACCCCCGAGTATACCCTCCGGCTATACACTCGGTGTCCCGTCAACCTAACTTAAACACAAATCTCAAATACAAATGATCTTATATAACATCCATCCAAACATGATCAACAACAATAAATGTTACATCTCCAAAAATACCAAGTATAAAATTCTAAAAGTTCAAATAATATAAAATCATATACATCCCATCTATGTGTTAATTATACATATGTTAGGTGTTATCATGTACATAATATCAAAATACAAAAGTGTGCAACACCTATATCAACAAAATACTGAAAAGAATGCTCCGCAGTCAAGCCTTCCATTTCCCCTTCTTATCAGAACCTGAAAGGATAAAGATGAGGTGTGAGTTACAACAAGCTCAGTGAATGTCTTTTATAAGTGGCTACATATATGTGCATTTATGTAAACTATGTCAAGATCATTAAAGTGTTTTAAATAACATGAGATAACATGGTGATAAAACAAGATTACATACATGCTAATATAATGCATCATGTCATAACAAGACAATGCATACCATTTAAATAACATGCAATGCAATCCTAACACCTCCTAGGTAAGAATCAATTCGAGAACATGAGTACGCAAAACTCATGCTCGTGCGACCTCTTACTCGTATTCTAATAGGAATTCCAAGGGCGTGTCATCGATTTACAATTTTTTCCGAACCCTATTTCAGGTCTAAGTGAACCACGACTATGCCTACTCTTAAAACCCTCTGTCAAGTTTACAACTAGGGATCTCTCTAGACTTACAAGACTTTCCTAAGAAAATTAAAACTAGAAGACCCAACCCAATTGCTAACCCAATGAAATATGCTCAAATTCATTTCATGAATCAATTAAACACATGCATATGTCATATCCATATATATATATATATATATATATATATATATATTAATTTGAAACAAGTTATATAATACAATGTTACGTACATGAAAACCAACAAATAAAGAGAACACTCACACTCGATTCGCAAGCGAGTACTAGTAAGATCACAAATCACCTCACGTACCTCGACTTCCAACTAGCCCACTTGGGTTACTCAAATCAATTAGAATTCTTACGTAATACACATGGTTCATACAATACTAAAATCAACCAAAGTATGCTAATAACCATGTTTAAACCCAATATCAAAGTCAACTAATGATTGTATAATGATTAACCCATGAGCCAAATCTCTATTATCCAATTTAACCCATTAACATCAAATTAAACTATACATAACCCAAATTGAATGCCATAGGTTGATCACCTTGATCTCAAACATTATAATACAAAGCATTCAATCATATTAGGGGTTAATTTGACTATTCATCAAGTCAATTTCACCAATTGACTAAGCCTTGGTCAAAATCCCCAATTTAGGCAATACATAGCCTAAGGTCAAATTAAACTAAGTCTTTCAATTTTAACATAAGTCCAAACATTCTAAACCCATAATTCTATCCAATTTGGGTCCAATTAAACAATCCCCAAGTCAATTTTATCAATTGACTTGATTTAGGTCAAAAACTCCAATTTGATGGAAATCCCCAAATCACATGAAAATTATCAATTTATATGGCCTAAGCCAAAATTACTTTACAATAGGGTTTCCTCTGCTCAAGATCAGTAAATTAGAGTGTCATACATCCATATTTATTCATCAATTTCATCTAAATCACAAGAAATTTGAATAGGGAACCCTAGGTCAAAATTCTAGTTTAGGTCAAGTCATTGAAACCCCTATAATTTCTTGTTAGAAATTGGGGGTTTCACCATTTTTAAACTCCCAATACCTTCTAGATTAACATATCCTAATCTTAAAACCTAAGTCCAACATTGGATTTCTTACCTCTTCCTTAAATATTGGGATCGAAGAGTGGAAAACACTCATTATATATTGGTTGAGGTTAGGGAAGGTCATTAGTATGAAAAACAAACATAAATCAACCCATACATGAAAACCCTAGACCAAGAACCCTTGAATTTCGGGATTCATAGAAACCCTAGGTTGAAAAATCAGTTTTCATGCATGTGAGAAAGTGATGGAAGGAAGAAAATGAGAAAGAAATGGGGAAGAATGGTTACCTTGGGTGATTCTTGAGCACAAATCACCAAAACCCCTCCTTTTTCATCCCTTTTCTCCTCTTCTCCTTCTTCAGACTCTCTAAGACTCTTTGAAAGTGAAAAAAAATGAACAAGTGAGTCCAAAAATCGTGGTAGTTGCTTTTATGGAAAAAATTTGGGCCCACACTTAAAAAATACACTTAATAAATAAAATGAATAGTTTTCTATTGAAATTATTTTCACTTAGATACTCAATTTCTTGCAAATGACTCATCAATTCAACATCTTAACCGTTCAAACGTTTTATGAGTCAGTTACCAATATTCTGGTAAACTTTCAGCTCAATCTAACAGTGGGATTTTGAGATCCAACCATTTGATCAAAATTGCACAAGAAAATCTGTAAATCCGTGAAATATTGTTTGGAGCCTTATAACTCATAGTAGACAACTACTATCAAAATGAAGATCTATCAGAGAAGAATAACCTGACAAAATTTTAGCTCAATCAGACAACAAATCTAGGAGATCAAGCCATTGATGTAGTCGGTGACAAAAAATTCTTTATCTATAGAGCGAGCTCCACTGATCCAAAACATTATTTTCGACACGTTTCGACTTCGAACGGGTCACCGATCATTTTGAAGCTTCATGAAAAGACACTCGAACTAACGCACGTCAAGCATAATATGTATACGTACATGTATATGGGTACTGTAAGGGTCAAAATGACGTCATCCTAAGGTACGAACATTACATTACAAGATGAGCTACTAATCACTAACAAAAAAAAAAAGAAAAAACTTAATTGAGGTGAATCGAGTTATAGATTTCCGATAAGTAAGATGCATATATTTTTAATCCCTAATGTAAGATCCCTCCAATGTGAACAAAAGACTACCGGCATCAATAGTGTGCTCTCATAGCTTCTATAGCTTTCATTAATGCATAAGAAAAATAAAAAAACGAAAGATGTTACCTGTTAAAAGGTGGATTTTATGTTTGTAATGTATAGTTAGTTTTTTAGGTCGATTGTTTTATATAATTTTCTGTTGGGGGTGTATATATTTCAAATAGTCAGATATATTTTGAATAATATATATATATATATATATAAGATTAATAAGACTAAGATTGAATATGTTAAATATAATTTTAGTAGAATTAGAAAAACAAACAAAGAAATAGTAAAGATTTATAAAGTCAAGAGATACCAAAAAACAAAATTTTAGACATTTAGAACCATTATACATATAGAAAGAGAAATAGGTAAGGACATGAATCATAAAGTAAATCACAATAGATCAAGTAGAGGAGGGTTTCTAGAGTTTTATATGATAGACACATCTCATTTAAAGTTAATTTTTTTTTTATAGAGTTGTTATTAGGCCAACTATGCTTTATGGTAAAAAATGTTAAGCAATTAAAAAATAATATGCTAATAAACTAAATATAATAAATATGCAAATACTAAAATAGATATATAATAAAATATTAAAAGATAAAAATTAGAAACAAGCATATTGGAAAAATGATAAGAGTAACACCATATAAAATGGGAAGATGGACTAAGGTGGTTGGTTTCGATACATAATATATATAGCCTTTAGATGTACCAGGTCGTAAGAGTGATCTATTAATGCTAAATAGTAACAATAGAGGTAGCAGTTGACCTAAAATAACATTAATAAAGATTTAACTTTTTTTTAATTTGAATGTCAATTTAACCCTTAATAGAACAGAGAGAAAGAAACAAATTTATGTAACTAGCTTTATGCATATAGTTGGAAAAAAGTTGAGTTAAGATGAGTTGTAGTTGAAGAATTGTGTATATACATATTACTAATTCCATTCATAAACATCTTTAAGTAAATTGCCTCCTAAATTATTGAAGTGGAATTTAATTTGAATACATGAACCAGAAATAGAAATCGACTGGACTTGATGTTGGTTTAGAAGAGTAGCGTCCATCCATTAATTAGTACATATTTCATTAAATTAATTGTTTGCTGTTCTTGGTTAATTAAGCTTTTTTTTTTTTTTACATAGAAATAATACTACTATAGCGACCCGATAGCCCACAATTTCCAACCCACAAGTCATCAGGACCATATAGCCTCATTAATCCCCACATTAACGATTTGATAAATGACCCTCACGAGCCGTCCACAGTCTGTCACAAGACCCATGATCTCTACGGGAGACTTTTTTCAAACGTCTCTGGTATGCCAGAAATTTGAATTTATGTACGTCATCACATAAATCCCTTCGCTCACGTTTCAAACCTGAAACCCGGTGGAATAGATGCCCACCAAAGTCATCGTGCCGTTGGGGGGTTAATTAAACTTAAAGAGATTTCCACCCATTAGTACGTACTTTTCTGAGCTATAAGTCTTACGAGAAGCCTCGTCCGCTTAGATGCAAGAGTTTTTTTTCAAGGAGACGAGAAAAAAAAGGCACTACTAGACTTATCATTAAGACAAGTGCCATCTAATGTGCCCACAAGCAGTTATGATTAATACGCATCAAAACATATATATACAAGAAAAATAGGATTCTACCTGCAAAAAATATAACTGCCTGTATAACATTTTCATGCTTTTTAAATGTGTTTTACATATTTTTAGGTGGATAATAAATAATCTAATGACAGTAAAGTAATTATATATATATTTGTGATTCGAGTAGCATTTTCACACAGAAGTTGTAACACATGAGTTACATAATCACGGGGATGTGATTTTTTCTGTTTTAAAAGAAAGAAGCGAAGCGAAAAAAAAAATGGCTATATTGTACATGGGCTCAACAAGAGCCCAAAATCATTGAAACAGGAAGGAACTAAATAGCAGCCCAAAATCATTTCGTGTTCATAATATTTGTAAAATATGGGGAAGGCGTAAGCTGGGGGGTTGAGCTGAATGAATTGCTTTGACCTTTATGCGTTCCAGGTTGGCGGTTGAGCTAAAATGGCAGTTTCTTTCAGGTTGGACAAATGTTGGGGAATCGTAGCTTTCATGAAAATAATAGACCTTTGGATTTATTTATAGGAAGGAGTACCAATTAGACATGCCTGAATAAACCGTAGAAGCCAAGTAATTTGGCAATACCTATTGGATTTTGCGGGAAAAATTTAAATTGCTCTTCGTTTCTTTTGCATTGATCTTGAGGTTCCATTGAGAGAGGGAGAGGTTGGGAAAACCTTACTTTACACCGCCATTTGTTTATTTGTATTCTTAAAATATAAACACGCATTATAGAAAATAAAATAATTGATATTTATATATTCCTTAATTTAACCAATGATCTATTAAATAAAACATATTTGTGTGTGTGTGCAGTCATATTCTTTGTTTGCACACTCACGGTCCATTTTAAACCAAACTTGTCTTTGTTAACTGATTTTTGTTTATGGTATCACTAGTAAAATGAAAATCCAACGCTGGGCCCCCTTTACCATACCAAATGATAGGAGATTCATTTACCGTACCCTGCCATAGTATTTGAATTTGAAGCTTTAATTAAGCTGGTAAGGTTAAAAAATAAGGAATGGAATCAAGCAAAAACACAGAAAAGGGTAGCTTGACTTAACGTGTCCTCTTCCTCCTCTACATATTCCTTTTCTTTCCTCTTCAGTCAAATTAAAAAATAACTTTTTTCTATTTTTTTCTGTGTTTTCCATTGCAATGCAGGCCTCGCTTGCCTTTTAGTCAGATCACATTTTTACATTGTAATAATAATAATCATACGACTCCACGCTCATCGGATAGTCCCTTTGGTCATAGAAAGAGATAGCGAGACGGAGAAAGAGAAAGGAGAGGGAGAGGGAGAGGGAGAGCGAGAGAGAGAGAGAGATCGGCCTTCTCTCTTCTTCCTCTCTCCAGCTTACGTCTTATTTCTTCTCATCTCCTCCTCTTCTTCTTCTTCTCTCTCTGTGCCTCTGTGCCTCTGTGCCTGTAGGATTGTAAAATTGCAAATGGAAGTAGCTTCTTGTTCATCTTCGCCTCTATCAGTTCATTCGATGATGGATTTCTCTCCTCATCGCCGTCGATGCAACCCTCTTCCTTCTTCCCTCCGAAATCGCCTTTCTCCCGCGAAATTCAACGCCTCTATCAATTGCCATCAACCCCTCTTTCTCTATCCAATACGCCTCCCTCTTTCTTTTTCTTCTTCCTCCGTTTTTGGTATCTCCACTTCTCTCACACACCGACATCGCTCTCGCTTCAATTCTCTCTATCTATCCAATCGCAAAATTCGCCGGAGACCACCCTCCATCTTCGCCGTCTTTGAACGTTTCACTGAGCGCGCTATTAAAGCAGTCATCTTTTCTCAGAGAGAAGCCAAGTCTTTGGGTAAAGATATGGTGTTTACACAGCACCTATTGCTGGGCCTGGTTGCTGAGGACCGTGCCTCTGATGGCTTTCTTGGCTCTGGCATCACAATTGAGCAAGCGCGTGATGCTGTTCGCACCATTTGGAACGGAACCTCGGCCGACGGTGACTCTCAGTTTGATGAGACGTCTAACTCCGGCACTTCAGCTCCCCGATTAACCTCCACCGATATCCCCTTCTCTATTAGCACCAAGCGCGTTTTTGAAGCTGCAGTAGAATATTCGAGGAGCATGGGCTATAATTTCATTGCTCCTGAGCATATTTCCATTGGCCTATTCATGGTCGATGATGGGAGCGCTGGTCGGGTCCTCAAGAGGTAAATACATCGTTTTCTCATTATTTACCAGTTATACCTATATCCCAAATTGACCAACCACAGAGGAGGGAGATTGGGGATTACTCTCCCTATGTATTGTATTGGGACGCGTTGATAAACTGCGAGCAACATTCCAGGGTGTGATCTTGCAATCAATTATAAAAGAAAAAAATCCCTTTCACACTCCCTCATACCTACATCTTACACACACCCACCATCGTAGAGATTTTCCAACCTTGACTTGCTTTGCTTCATCAACTATTAAACATATGCGGTGCTTGTAGGCAACTCATTATAGTCTTTTATCTTGGTGTTTTGTGATACATAACAATGTCATATTAAGTTTTTGATTATCATAGATGCTTCCAATTATTGTTTGGCAGCTTTATATAGATACTTGTGATTATCTCAATTATAGGTTGTTTTTGTTATACTTTAGAAATTAGCTTATTAATTTAATTGTTGATGGGATAAATCATTGTTTGACACGAAAAAAGCTCACTGAAATAGAGTTAAAATAGATGATTTCCCATAAAAAAAAAAATGACATGCCCAGCACACGAGGCCCCTGTTATTGTGGAGTTTCGGATTCAAACTCGTGACCTTCAAGTCACGATGGACCAACATTAACTGTTGCACCAAAAACACACCCTTCAAATGACTTCACATAATTTATCAAAATTCGCTGTTTTATTGGCATTTCTTTAGTATTCTTTTTCTTTTTCCTTACAAACTTCAAGCTTAGGACTTTAGGAGAAAAGTCACTTTGAGGTTTACTCACTACCTCACAAAAAACCTCAACCACACTTTATGGCATTCTAAGCCTTGTACTTGATTGAGACTAATGCGACTTTGTATTTCAATGCATCCTGATATTTTTGCGCAACATTCCCTTTCATTTGATAAAGCAATATATTATTAAAGTATGGTTGAGAACTTATTTGCGAATTGCTGTTTTTTTTTTTCCATGACTAGTCTTTCCACTCATTTATCTTAAGTTCTTAACATCGTCTTCAATCCTCATTTTGTGTCTTCTTTTTCAGCAGCTTCCAAAATGTCAGCTCCACAAGTATAATTTGGTCTTACTTTCTTCCTCTTCTATGCATGCCACTGGACCTCCATTTTAAGTAGTATATGCCCATTCATCTAATTCATGAGATTGAAATGATATGGCAACTCAAGAGTCTTATAACTTGTCTCCTAATTCCCACATAGACCTGCACAAAATGCATGTGTTTTCTCAAGGATTACTTGGACAAACCCCTTCATCATTACCCAAGATTGTATCTTAGTTTCATGTAGCATATGTAAGTGCTAGTTATGTTAAATATCTCTTTACTAGGAAAAGAAAATCATTGTTATTATTCTATCACCTGTTCTCTTGACATTTACAATTTCATTTTGTACGTTCTCACCCACTATTATTCCTTACATTTCATTCTGACCTTCCTGACACACCAAAGTTTTATCAATTTCATTTGCGTTCTACCTGAGGGAACTCTTAGTCTTTTGAAAACCTCCTTAATTTCTCTGTACCTGTTATTCTTAGGTCTTAGCGTGGGATCTCATGTGTACTTGTCAGTTGCCACTCCATTCAGGGTTCACTTTGAAGGCACACCCTGGCTAGATATTCCCCATTTGTCATCATATCGAGATAGCAATATGGCATGTCTCTTAAGGAAATATGCTTTAGTAGGCTAAAACGATTTCTATTTATTTCAAGAAACGTGTTTTAGGTATAGCATTATTTTACACTAGTGGGTAATCTAAAGCAACCTCCTTATTTATTTGGGCTTGGAGATAGGTGGCATGTCAAGTTTGGGACTACTAGAATGTATTGATTGAAAGAAATTAACAATATGGGGCCATATCATTAAATGGTGTTGTATCTTGATTTTTGGTTCAAAAGTAAAATGCCTGTTGATATGCAAAGCATATTTATTGGAATTGATGAAATGACAAACGTCTATATTTGATCTATATTTTTTAATTTTAAAAACAAGGTCAAGAATCAAGATGTGGCTTATATTTTGTGCTTGATGAAAAGTTGATATGATATCAGGTTGGGGGCAAACATAAATCATCTTGCCGCTGTAGCAGTCTCCAGACTTCAAGGAGAGCTTGCCAAGGATGGCAGAGAACCATCTACCTCTTCCAAACATATGCATGGAAAACTTTCGTCTAGAAGTGCTGCTGTTGCAAGGTCCTCAGAGAAGAGAAAAGGTTAATGGTTTGATATTCAATTTACTCACATTAGCTTTCATCATTAGTTCCCCAATATTGAGAACCTCTATGTTGCTGAGTACTTAAAACTGTTTCCCTCAGAGAAGAGTGCTCTTTCCCAATTCTGTGTGGATCTTACTTCTCGGGCTAATGAAGGGCTCATAGATCCTGTAATTGGTCGAGACAAGGAAGTTCAAAGAATAGTTCAGATTCTATGCAGAAGAACCAAGAATAACCCTATTCTTCTAGGTGAACCTGGAGTTGGGAAAACTGCCATTGCCGAAGGGCTGGCAATTAGCATCACTAATGGTGATGTTCCTGTTTTTCTTTTGGTGTGTACTGTTCTTCCTTCAAAAGCTTACATTTTTTCTAGTTCTTTGTTTCTTTTCTTTTCTTTTTTTCTTTGGTTCTGCTTTGCCAAATACAAGCTAGTTAGATTTTTTATTTTATGTGCAGACAAAATGCATAATGTCCTTAGATATAGGTCTATTAATGGCAGGAGCAAAGGAGAGGGGAGAATTAGAAGCACGTGTTACTACCTTGATTAGTGAGATAAAAGAAGCAGGTTGACCAACCTCATGTTTGTGGACTTTCTTTAACAGCAATCTTACTTTTCATGACTTCTTATTATTTTAATGTGTCATAGTGCAGGTAATATCATTTTGTTCATCGATGAAGTACATACATTAATTGGGTCTGGTACAGTTGGTAGAGGAAGCAAAGGATCAGGCCTTGATATTTCTAATTTACTGAAACCTTCACTTGGAAGGGGTGAATTACAGGTAACCATTTCATTTGTTAACTGAATCCTCACAAGAAGACAAGCACACAAGGAAAAGCAGACATTTGCATGTTTATACATAAGCAGCACAAGTGCATGCTTATATAAAAATAATAGTGTCTTTTAGACTGCATATAAACTCATGCATGTCACCTTTCTGGATAAGCAAATATTTTTTATACGTATGTTCCTGATTTATTTCAGTAAGCACTAATTATTTGCATCTTTTAGTGTATTGCATCTACGACCATGGATGAACACAGAACTCATTTTGAAAAGGATAAAGCCTTAGCTCGGCGATTTCAACCTGTGTTTATCAATGAGCCTAGCCAGGTAATTGCTACGAGTTTTTCTTTTTTCTTAATTCTTTCTTGCCTATTATCATATACAGTTTTATAGTTGAGTATTTTTGTTACTTTTGTAGGAGGATGCCATTAGGATTTTATTGGGTTTACGCGAGAAATATGAAGCTCATCACAAGTGCAAATATTCACTGGAAGCCATAAATTCTGCTGTGTATCTTTCGGCTAGATATATTGCTGATAGGTATCTTCCTGACAAAGCCATTGACCTCATTGATGAAGCTGGAAGCAGGACCCGTATTGATGCATTCATGAGGAGGAAGGAGCAGCAAACATATATACTCTCAAAATCACCAAATGATTATTGGCAAGAAATTAGAGCTGTCCAAGCCATGCATGAAGTGGTAACATTTACAAAACTAGACAACATTAACGGAAATATTACTTTAGATAAGCATTAAACTGTGAGGCAAGATTTGTCTAGCCTCTAGTAGTTGGAAAGAGGCTTTATGATTTTATTATAAATTAGGTTAAGCAAGTTTATCTAAATCCTATTGCTATGCTGCATGCAGGTCCTAGCAAACAAAATGAAGTATGGAAGCAGTGCTTCTGGCACAGTTGAAGATACGAAACTTGTTTCAGAACCTCCAATTCCATCTGGATCAGATGATGATCAGTATGATTCTTGGCGGTTAATGTAAACAACTATTTTAGTTGTCTGAATTAATTCTGAACCTAGTTTCTTATTGCCACTTTTTCAGGCTTGTGGTGGGACCAGAAGACATTGCAGTAGTTACTTCGCTTTGGTCTGGGATCCCCGTTCAACAACTCACTGTCGATGAAAGATTGTTCCTTCTGGATCTTGATGCACAGCTTAGGAAACGGGTTGTTGGCCAAGATGATGCTGTTGTTGCGATCTCTCGCGCAGTCAAGAGATCACGTGTTGGCTTGAAGGACCCTGGCAGGCCCATTGCAGCAATGCTTTTCTGTGGCCCAACTGGAGTTGGCAAAACAGAACTCACAAAAGCTCTGGCAGCATCCTGCTTTGGATCGGTAATACAACTATCCATGATATTTAAAGAAACTAGTTAATTTTTTTTCTTATGGTATGCCTCACTTTAAACAAAAGGGTGCTTATTGGCAAAGCCTGTATATCATAAGCTACCATCAACTTTCTGCTTGTATTGCTTAAAGCTTTGACATGATTTTCCTTATAAAATCGTACATCCAGTAACTCGTTACCTAAAAAAGAAAGGCAATTAAGTGAGAAACGTACTTGATTGCTTCCCTATCCAGTAACCAGTATTTAGTAAAAGCAATATGTATGTATGGGAGTTTGGCACAACTAGAATTTGCATGGTTGAGGTGATTACCACTTCGCTGAAGTGAACAAAACCAGAGAAAATGAACAAAGATATTTCCAAGATGCAAACATCATGTGATATCTGAGTTTGTCCAGCACAACTTAAATAAGAAAAAAGAAGCAAGGCCAAACTATCGGATTTCAGAAGTACCATTTATGAATTATAATTTTCTTTGGACCATGCCCGATGATGATAGTTTGGAGGACCATCTTATGTAAGTCCATATATACCATGCTTTGATTGTATCCTGCCACTATACTCGAGGAAAATGTTCTGGAATTGGAGTTGGGTTCTTATGTAGCTATTAAAGATTGACATCCAAGTCATTTTATACATTTTATAACCTTCATATTCAGTTGCTATTTCCATTGATCGTAATTGCAGGAGGCAGCAATGTTAAGATTGGACATGAGTGAATATATGGAGCGGCATACTGTGAGCAAATTGATAGGATCACCCCCTGGATACATAGGCTATGGTGAAGGAGGTACGCTGACAGAATCTGTTAGAAGAAGACCTTTCACTGTGCTATTGCTTGATGAAATTGAGAAAGCCCATCCAGATATATTTAACATCCTCCTCCAAGTCTTTGAAGATGGTCATCTCACTGATTCTCAGGTTTGCGCCTATTATTATCTACTTCCTTAAAATTCTGATGAACGAAAGAAAATCTTATAAGCAGAAAAGAACAAAAGCAGCCATCACATTCTTACTGACTGTTTATTCCTTCTATCTCCTTCAGTAAGTACGGCTAATTGATTTAGGATTTTTTAAGGAGAGAAGACTTTCTCCCCCTCTCTATCTAAAGCAAGAGGGTAACCAATCTGCACATCGATTCTCTTCCCTTCCATATGATGAAGGTTAGGTGCCAGGGTTAGTTGACCAGTACGTTGTATGCTGTGGCTGAGCAGCAAAATGGAGTTTTTTTTTTTTTTTTATTGGATTCGACTTGTTCAACTTCCAAACATTCAGCTTCTTTCTATCATCTGATATTCTGATTTGCAAAAGAATTCATCAATCACCATTTCTTATCCCATAACTTTTGTATTCATAGGGCCGGAGGGTGTCATTTAAGAACACGTTGATTGTCATGACGTCCAACGTGGGTTCTACTGCCATCGCAAAGGGTAGACACAACACTATAGGTTTTATGATTAGGGATGAAGATGAATCAAGCTCATATTCTGGATTGAAAACCTTGGTAATGGAAGAACTAAAGGCATATTTCCGACCGGAATTACTCAACAGGATTGATGAGGTAGTCGTTTTCAGGCCCCTCAAAACAGCACAGGTGTGTCTCTTGCCTTGTTTTGTTCACTAGCAACTGCTCTCTTTTTTTTGTTAGTTATATCTTGATTAATTGCTTGCTGGAGTGCTTAACTATTGATTAAGTCACGGTAATTATATCTTGATTAAATTTCCCCGTTGTTTGACTTATCTATCATCTTCTTACCAATATTCATTGACTTGTTGACCAATATTTTGTAAAAATGAACTTAAAAAGAATCAAATTCTGTGAAAGTGATGGAATTGATAAATTTCCATTACATGTCAGCTTATATTGACATGTTAATTGACCTAATGCCATTTTTAATTGAAATTATTTATCATGTTGGTTAGTATACCTTCACACGTATTAGAAATGTCAATCTTCATTTGGTAACTGATGTATTGTATGTAAATTTTGTGTACCTACTATTGGCCCAAACATATCACATATGTCAGCCAATTTTGGTTGATCCCTGACACACATTGACATTTATTTCTAAACTTGAAAAGTATATTTTGCAACATTCCACTTACACAATATAGGAATACTACATATGAAGTTCAGAGAAATGTGACGAGAGAAGCTGAGCAGAATGAAAACTAAATGGTTTAATAAATTGATAAGTTCCTGTTTAAATCTCACTTGCTAATAGAAAGTTTCTGTCAATTCTAACAATCATCCAAGCTTGTAGGGTTGATCTGAGTTATAAATTTATTTTCTTTCAGTGTAGTGATATGTTACTGTGTTTATAAGTTGTGTAGAGGGAAATTTAATGTTTTGAACAGAAACCTATGAAATGTTCGTATTTTGTTTGTCACTGTGAAGACTAAAGCTTTACTGATTATGATCATTTGTCATGTGCTGTGGCCTACATCTTGCAGGTAGTTGAAATTGTACATATGATGTTAAGGGAGGTGAAGAAGAGAGTGATGACCCTTGGGATTGGTCTAGAGGTATCAGAAGCAATGATAGAGTTGGTATGCAAGCAGGGCTGCGACCTTAGCTATGGGGCTCGACCTCTTAGGAGGGCCGTCACCCGACTAATTGAAGATGTTCTGAGTGAAGCACTTCTCAGTGGGGACTGCAAGCCTGGTGACACTGCCATCATTGATGTGGATGCTTCTGGAAACCCATTTGTGACCACTGATCAATCGGGTCAGAATCCACACTTGTCTGATGTGAAATCTCTGTCGTGAAAAATTATATTAAATCTTGTATAGTTACATGCAATTCACAGCTTGAGCGTTGTGTATATATTTGGGGGGTGGGAAAGGAAGAATTGTTTCTTTGTTTGGTGGGTTAATGTGTGACCAGGAAATTAATGATGAATGGCCACTGATTAAATTCTGCTCCAACATATATTCTTGCAATGTTTTGTCACTGGTTTGATTTGGTTTGGGTGAAATCATTTTATACGGCTTCTTTATAGGTGAGTGCTACCAAATTGGCAAGGGGAAACAGATTGGGAGAGTGGCTGGGAGATTGGAGGGCCATATTAGTTCACTGTAAGCAGTTCCAGGAGAACATCTTGACACTGATCTATTGCTTGTAATCTTTTTATAAATTAATATATACTATTTTTCAGGTGTGTTTTGCGCATTCCACAATCCTTGACACGGTTTTGCCACCTGACAAAGATGTAAAGAGACACTTAAACCCTACCAAGATGGATATAAATAACATTGGGCGGTGAGGGTTGGTAGGGTAGCAAGAGTAATACTGAGGGGGACAGCCAAAAAGTAACTTAATTTTATGGGTAATTCTTTCCTATAGGCACCAAAATAGATAGAAGAGTTAAAAAGTGACTCTATTACGATATTATCCTTATTTTAGTTTTATCCTTACTTTAGTTTTTGTAATGGCTCTGAAGAACAATTACAAAAACTAATCACCAACTTTCGTACGGCACCGAAAATCTCTGCAATGGCTCCGGAGAGCCGCAGAGATCGAGAGAGAGAGAGAGATCTCGCGAGATTGAAACCCTAAGAGGAAAATCAGCGCTTGTGATTTTGTTGGTGCCGTGAACAGTGAGCATCGAGGAGGAGATTCTCGAGTTTCAAATCTTAGTGAACAGTGGTACACAGGTGAACAGTGGTGAATAGTGGTGAATAGTGGTGAACAGCGTGAACAGTCGGTTTCGTCAGCGAGTTCAGCGATTTCGGTCGGTTTATCGTCACCGTCGCGATTCCGTTCGGTTCGCGAGCCACTTGGATTAGTACTTTAACCTCCACGTGAGATCATGGCTGGCGAAGAGTTATCCAAGGATGGACGAGAGTGTATCATGACCTTCGCAATTCAGCATGATACGCGTGGTAAGTCTCGTTTTGTGGATACTACTGACAAGTTTTGCAATCATTGTAATAGAGAAGGCCACGCCGAATCCTCTTGCTTTCAATTACACGGGTTCCCCGAATGGTGGGGGGACCGACCTCGTGGAGGAAAGGGATCGGGTCGTGGTGGAGACAGACAGGAAGATGAGGTGGGCGTGCAGGTTCTGGCCGTGGCAGAGGGCATGGTGCACCGCCTGTCCGCGCACATAAAACTGGCGGGGCTGGAACTTCATCTGGTCAGCACGCAGGGAACTCGCAGGGGCTAGCGGGTGCAACCGACTCTGCGGCTCTTGCAGGTGTTTCCGCCACGCAACTGCAGCAACTTCTTGCATTTTTGAACTTCGACAAAACAAAAGATCGACTACATGGTAAGAACAGTCATTTTAGTTGGATTATCGATACAGGAGCGTCGAACCATGTGACGTGCGACTTGTCTATTTTGAAGAATGTGAGAAAGGTGCAATACTGCCCGGTGGGTTTGCCGGATGAAAACACGGCAGAAACAAACCAAGAGGGGAGTGTCGTGCTGCCAAGAAGATTGAAGCTTGACAATGTGCTTTATGTCCCACAATTGACATGCAATTTAATTTTTGTTACTTAATTAATCGATGAATCAAATTGTGTTGTACAATTCACTAATAATATTTGTGTTATACAGGATCAATCGACGAGGAAGGTGATTGGAGCAGGTGAAAGATTGGATGGACTTTATTTTTTCCGTGGTGTTCCTCCAGTAAAGGTCTTGATAGTGGATGGTGATTCGTAGTTCGAGTTATGGCATCAACGAATGGGGCATCCGTCGGAGAAAATATTGAAGATGATTCCGGCTGTAAGTCATTCTTGTAAGACAAATAATAAAGCTTGTGATGTGTGTCCGCGTGCAAAACAACCTAGATCTAATTTTCCAATTAGTACGAATAAAGTTGGTAGGATTTTTGAACTTGTTCATTTGAATTTGTGGGGGGCTTACAAGGCTCGTTCTTCGTGTGGGGCTACCTATTTTTTGACAATAGTAGATGATTTTTCAAGAGGAGTTTGGGTCTATTTACTTTGCAATAAAATGGAAGTTGAATCTATGTTTCTTAATTTTGTTGCTATGGTTGAACGTCAATTTGAACAAGTGATAAAACGTATGAGAAGTGACAATGGGACCGAATTTAATTGTTTGCACGATTATTTTCAAAATAATGGGATTATTTTTGAGACTTCTTGTGTTGGGACTCCTCAACAAAATGGGAGAGTTGAGAGAAAGCACCAACACATTTTAAATGTGGCTAGAGCCCTAAGATTTTAATGGAACTTACCAATCAAATTTTGGGGTGAATGTGTGTTGGCAGCGTGTCACTTGATTAATAGGACACCCTCTACTTTACTTAAGACTAAATCGCCATATGAAATGTTGTTTGGGAAAGTGCCTTCTTATGATGCTATTTGTGTATTTGGTTGTCTTTGCTATGCTCATAATCAACGACACAAAGGTGATAAATTTGCAAGTAGGAGTCGTAAATGTATCTTTGTTGGCTATTCTTTTGGGAAGAAAGGTTGGAAATTGTATGATTTAGAAACACATGAGTACTTTGTATCGAGGGATGTAAAGTTCTTTAAGAAAGAATTTCCTTTTGCGCCAAACCAACCAAGGGATGTGGTGACTCTTATGCTGGCGAACAATGAGGATGGGGCATGGAGTGAGGATGAGGGTGCCGATGAGTGTGCTGCGTGCATTGAGAGGGGGTTGGAAGCAGCGTCCACCCTCGAGGGGGGGTCTGGTGCTGCGGTGCAGCCCGAGCAACAGCCCACACATGAGGATGTACGTGATGAGGGCTGGCGAATACGGTGGGGGAGCAAGGTGTGGAAGTTGACGGTGAGCTAGGGCGAGGAAAACGAGCCAAAACTCCTTCAACACGGTATCGTGATTTTGTTACTCATACTATACGGAAAATAAGTCCATCTGAGAATTCATCCGCTACTTCCTCTTCCTCAGGTACGCCATATCCTATAACACATTTTGTGAATTGTGAACATTTTTCTGTGAGACATAGAAATTTTCTTGCAGCTGTGACAGCGGGACATGAGCCAAAGCATTTTAAAGAAGCGATGAAAAACTCGGGATGGCGAGATGTGATGGGTAAGGAGATACGAGCCCTTGAAGACAATGAGACTTGGGTAATAGAGACTCTTCCACCCGGAAAGAAAGCACTAGGGAGCCAATGGATATATAAAATTAAGTATAAGTCCGATGGCAGCATAGAGCAACTCAAAAGTAAGACTTGTGATCTATGGCAATCATCAGGTGGAAGGAATTGACTATAACGATAAAAATTGGGAGGTACATCAAATGGATGTGCATAATGCTTTCCTTCACGGTGACTTACGTGAGGAGGTTTATATGAAGGTTCCTCCAGGTTTCAAAAATACAAATCCTAACATGGTTTGCAGGTTGCAAAAGTCGTTGTATGGTCTGAAACAAGCTCCCCGATGTTGGTTTGCAAAACTGTCAACAGCGTTGAAGAATTATGGTTTTGTGCAATTCTATTCAGATTATTCCTTATTTGGGTTGTGCAGGGGAAGAACTCAAATCAACGTGTTAGTTTATGTTGATGACTTGATTATTGCAGGGAATGATAAGGTTGTATTGACAACTTTTAAAGATTACCTTGGCATGTGCTTTCATATGAAGGATTTGGGAGTTTTGAAATATTTCTTAGGGCTAGAAGTAGCCCGTAATCTAGAAGGAATTTTTTTTTGTCAAAGAAAATACACACTTGAGATAATTTTTGAAACGGGTTTATTGGGAGCAAAGCCTGCAACATTTCCTATGGAACAAAATCACAATTTGGCCCTTGCTAAGGGCGAATTCTTTGCGGATTCGGCGCCGTATAGGCGACTTGTAGGGAGATTGATTTACTTGTCTGTGACGAGACCTGATCTTGCCTATTCGGTTCATATTTTGTCCCAATTTATGCAACAACCTCGTGATGATCATTGGGAGGCAGCTCTCAGGGTCGTGAGATATTTGAAGAAGAGTCCGGGGCAATGAATTTTGCTTCGTGCTGATAGTGACCTACGTCTAGAAGGGTGGTGTGATTCGGATTGGGCTAGTTGTCCACTTACGCCGCGTTCCTTGATAGGTTGGTTCGTATTACTTGGTTGTTCTTCTGTGTCGTGGAAGACCAAGAAGCAACAAATAGTGTCTAGATCGTCTGCGGAAGCTGAGTATAAATCAATGGCGGCAACAATGTGTGAGTTAAAGTGGCTTAACCAACTTTTAAGCGACTTGGGTGTGCAACATCCGAAGGGTATGAAGTTATTTTGTGATAGTCAGTCAGCCTTATACATTGCTCAAAATCTGATTTTTCACGAAAGAACAAAGCATATAGAGGCTGACTGCCATTTTGTTCAAAATGCGGTGACTGAAGGGATGATTTGTCCTTCATATGTTTCCATTAGTGTTCAATTGGCCGACATCTTTATAAAAGCGTTGAAAAAAGCAAAATTCAAGTTTCTACTCTGCAAGTTGAGCATTCGAGATCTTTACGCTCCAACTTAAGGGGGTATTACGATATTATCCTTACTTTAGTTTTATCCTTACTTTAATTTTTGTAATAGACGTATATTTTCATGGTGGTGAATGGAAAAAGGGGAGAGACTTTGTCAGACCCACTTTCGTTATTGGAGACCTATTTAGCAGTGAATGACGCACTTGTTTTCTCAATAAATAAATAAAAATTCAAGAAAATCTCAGAGAACATCCTTAGAAGACACTTACTGTTCAAATAGATCTATTTAGTAGTGGTATAATTATTACACATGATTCATACAAATAGATGTAAAGATTTGTGGAAGATTTCGGGACTGTAAAGTCTAATAACATGACCTCAATTACGGTAGGAAATCCGTGCCATATACAATAGTTGAGGAGGCATCATCAGCTACAGCTCGAGAGAGAGAGAGAGAGAGAGAGAGAGTTTCCGAAGTTGTGCTCTGATTATTAAGTTGGGGGGGAAGGGGTAGCAGAGCTGTTGGAAGGTCCAGCAACTAGAGACATGTCGGCGTGCACTTGCGGTTGTTCAGCAACATCATGGATGCTCCTCAGCTGGGCCTCGATCAGAGTGAGAGAGGCATCCAATTGCAGGATTTTCCTGGAAAAGAACGCAACACCATCACCATGACAAACAAGTAGTCGAGTGAGGATCAAGAATCAACGAGAGAGAGCGCAAGCAAGAGAGTACCTATGGACCTCAGAGAGCTTTCGTTCGCAAAGAAGAGCGAATCTGTTAAGAAAACGAGAGGTGTCGAGGATGAAGGTGTTCACCTGTCAAATAGTAATGTGATGATTAGTCCAACCAACCAAGAAAATCCAGAATACAATAAAGAGAAACAGTGAGAGAGAGCTTTAGGATTGCCAACCAAATAGAGCGTCCTCTGATCGGAGGCGCAAAGAGAGGCTTCTTCCGCTTGTCTAGGGTTTGTAGGACTCATTTCTTCCCCCCTTTAATTTCTAGGGACGTCGCGTCGCCTCGATACTCTTAAAACTGAATCGTATCAATTCTTCTACGCGGGAAATTTGGAAATTGGAGACTGAAGAAAATGCGAGTGAATGGTAACGCAGTTCCAATACGCCCGTCAATCATGTTTCTGTGACTTTACCCCATGAATGCTTATTGCTTATCCTAATACCATCACAACATTTCAACGATGTTCGCTCTTCACGTTTCCTTTTCTTTCTTTTTAAAAAATAAATAAATAACAAAAAAACCCATAAATTAATAATCCTATATAAATTGGCAGCCTTCCATGAAAAAAAATAAGGTTTTTGAGTGGGTGGAGAAAATTATGTTTTCTTTCCTCTCAAGTCTCGACAACAAAAAGGAGGAACTAATTCGATCAATCTTGAAAAAGCCGGTACCCTGCCCTTCACATCTGCCTTGCTTCCGCTTGATAACAAGATTTACTCCCATATCTAATCAAAAAATATAAAAAAGAAGTTTCCACTACATCCAACAATCAAATAAACCATGCATGCCATTCAGAAAAACAAAATTTATGAAGAGCCACGTTACGTGCCTCAAACATAATAAAACAGAACCTAAACAAACGATTAATTTTCTTTCCAGTAAACAAACAAAAAAAAGAAAAAAAGAAAAATGCTGACTGCATCACATAGTAGCATAATTCACCCCGCCCTCAAAACTGTAATGGCAATGGACAAGTTTCTTGCCTCCTAAATACAGCTTGCCCCCTAAAATTGGGCAGCTTCCATTTTATCATTCTCACAAGTTGCACGTGTTTCTTTAACCCAAACTGAAACAATCAACATTCAGTGTCATGGCTACCACACCAAGGAATTCTTCTCCGTGCAAACACACCCTTTTCTATCTCTTTACTCACCTCATTTAAAAATTAAAAAAACAAAAAAAGCCTCACGTAAAATTACAAAAAAAGACAAATATTAAACCCCTTAAACCTTCTCACCTCTCTCTTCACCCACCCACTCTTTACCCTAAACTCTTCAACTCTCCAACTCATCTCAATCTCCAATCTTGTCATTTTTGAATCAAAAGCATGCATTTCCACCATTTTCACCCTTTTGAAGTGTTTTTTTACAAAAACATACCAAAATCCAAGAAAAAAAAGGATGAAAATAAGTTTCAAAACCCAAAAAAAATCGCTCTCAAATTGGATGTGTTTGACCTACATGGACTTACAAAATAAAATATGTCCGACCCTATTAGGTCGAACACACATCTTTATGTCCGACCTATCATGGTCGAACATAAAGAGAAATGTCCGACCCTGGTAGGTCGGACGTTTGCGATTCTGGCGCGCAAAATGAGTTTCTGGAACCCATGTCTGCCGCCTTATTCAACCATTTTCACCCTTTTTTTTGCAAAAAAATATTCAAATCCAATAATGTAACATTGAAATCAACTTAAAACATGTAAAAATTATGATTTACTTATCGATTTGTAATCAAGATTGCACGTAAATCACTTTAAGTTCGAGGCCTCTAAAACCCAAAATAACCCAATTTTTTCGCAAGATTTTGTGACGTTACTCACAAATCTTCCTAACGGTGTTCTAACCCTTTGACTGATTGAAAAACTTGAAGAAATTGTGAATCAATGGTGAAGAGAAGAGAAGAAATGAGAGAGAGGGCCTTGGGATGAGAAGAGTAGAATGAAAATTTAGGTGAGTGAAGAGAGAGGAAATGATTGATTTTAAATTTTTATGTTAGTGAAAAGAATAAGTGGGTGAAGAGATAGGAAAGGGTGGGTGAACATAGCCGGACCCCTTCATTTATTGGTATCATTCATAAAGAAAAGTAGGACCTTGCAGTCTTGCAGTTGAGATGTTCTCATATTGACATTTAATGTTGGCCCAGATACGACCCAAAAGGAGGGTTGATTGGGCTATTCACAAGAGTTCAAGAATGGTGCAGAAAATTAAAAATTAACAGGAAGACAATAGCACAATGATTTAATATTGTTCGACACTATTGCTTATGTCCATGGCTTAAAATCCTCTTCCAAGATTTTAAACCCAGTGACTAAACTCGGAAGCTCACCAAGTGACTTACCAGTCACTGTTACATCAGCCGATATAACAGAAAGGAGCCATTCTTGCCAAACATATCAAAATAAAGCTAACGATGAAAATGTTGATCCTTTGTAAGTATTCAGCCAGACAATTTAATGCTAATGCAGCTGAAAAAAGAAGGATTCTTGAAGACTTGCAATTAGTGTCGTCAAGTTGTCAAGGCAATGCCTGCCATTGCAAACAATATTTATTTATGGCTACCTAAGTGAATAGTTGATTAGTGAGACACACACACACACATCCTGCACAATATAGAAATCTTGTGTAAACAAAGATTTAACTATATTTACACTCTTCAATTTTGAAACACCAGAAAAACATATCAAAAAATAAGGCAAGTTGGCATACACATGGAAAAAGTATAGCATTTTTAAGAGCCACACTTATTTAAGCTATATAATCATATAGTAACTATAAGGAGAAAATAACCTTATGCTTTTTGTATTTACATTAACCCCTTTAAACTCTTAAAAAAAATTCAAAGAGCTCCATTACTCGCCTTTAGCATGGCCTAGGCGATTTCTTATCAAAGGACAAAGGCAATGGACCATTCATTGCCTAGGCATGAACTTCACAACACTGCTTGAAATTGTAGATAGTTTTTGGTGAACAAGACAACTTCAACTTGAAATTTGAAACTCCAAAATCCTTGTTCTTGTGTTCTCTTATGTAAAAATACTCACCTAGTGTTTATATAGTGCGCTAAAGGTGGCGAGAGCGTTATGCACAAAATTAAACCATTAAAGACAAGATCTTTGCACAAAGAAACATGGAGACAACCACAATCGTGTGCAGTTCAGTTCATCCAGTTGACTAGATCAAGCATTAATTGCGTATATATCTTGAGTCAGTCAATTAGATGACTCCCAAGAGCCATCTAATATAAGGGGCAGTTCGGTGTAAGAAGCTCCCGCCATGCATGGGGCCTTGAAGAAGAGTTGGACCACTTTTGGGTCTATTCTATTGTGCACAATCTTACCTTACATCGTAAGAGGTTGTTTCTATTACTTGAACCTGTGACCACATGGTCAAATGGCAGCCATCTAATATCAAGGTCTAATATCTGGTTGACTGCTTATGGAACCCAATTGCCTATGTCATCAATAGTCGCCTAATTCCAGAGATTTAGTTGCCTAATTGAGTCTCGAGAGCAAAGCCATATCAGAAGTGTTCAAGGCCCTCCATTTAGTCACTCAAGTCAAGAAATTGAGTCCCAAAAGATGTAGATTTGTCACAGAAGCAAGAACGAAAATACTAAAAAAACCAAAATAAATTCTATTGATTCGAATACTTCAAAATATCAGATCTCCCTCTCCTTAGGGCCAAAAGCCTTGTTTATAACAAACTACTAAATACAAGTCCTAAACTGAAACAACTTTCAAATACTTAACTACGTGGGTTTAAACCACCTAATGTGGCCGACTAACAAATACACGAAACTAAATATAAAACATAATAATAATAATAATAATAATAATAATAATAATAATAATAATAATAAAAGACATGCTAAAATACGTCATGCATGTGTTTCATGCATCCCTGCATCACTAAGTCATATTAGAGGCGTTCAAGGCTCTCTACTTAGTCACCTAGGTCGGTAATTGGTTACCAAACTTAGTCATCAGTTGACTGCATTACAAACTAATCAACTAGGTGAAGATTCTCAAAAAAAAAAAAAAAATAGATTTCACAAAGTGTTTTTGAGTTGTTAAAAAAAAAGTGGAATATAACTTAACCACATCTCAAAAAATAAAAACTTCAAAACAAGTTTTCAAACCTTAAAAGTAACTTAATATAGGAGTTTTCAAAATCAAAACTTGTTTTGCATTTTCCTTAAAAAAATATGCTAGGTTTTCAAATCAAAATATTTAGTTCAAACTAAATGTTTACTTTTTGAAAAATCAAATTCATGGAGACTCTAAAAACATACCCATGCTGAATACAAAAAAGGATATAACCCTAAGCAAGACCAAACATAAATTTTAAATTTTGACTCTTCTTGATCTTAGGTCTTGGTTTCAATTTAAAAATTTCTTCATTTTGACTTGAAGAAACTTCCTCTTATCTTTTGAAAGTTGATGAACTATAAACTGAAATGCTACAGTCACAAGATGGTTAGATTCAATGGCATATTGTTTGGTATCATTAGAAAAAATATTTTGGGGGCATCAACAATTCAAATTTAATACACCCGCACCCACAAACTTAAAAAATAAAGGTTTTATGCAGAAATAATGGAGTAGAATTTTCTTTTTCTTTTTTTTTTAAAGTGAGTTTCTAATGCCATATTCACTATTTTGGTCTGAGTCTTGAGTATTGCATGAAGCTTAAGCAAACTGATTGTGATCTTTGAAAAAAAAACAAAAATTGTTAGAAATCTAATTTCCTAAAACAATAAAAATGATCAAAAAAGTATTAAGAGCCACAAAAAATATGCTATAAAGAAGATTTGCTTCCAACATCTGAAGTTGTAGTGACCCACCAAAAAAAGAAAAAAGAGCAAGCTGTTGACGTTAGCTGCCCGCTACACCTTATTTTTTTTACGTTTTTTGTCTTTTTTGGTATTTAAACTTGATTTCTAGTATTTTTTAAGTCAGTCCAACTTTTCTAAACCCTAAAGCTGCCAAGGGAGAGCGAAAAAACATTGAAAAGCATCCCAAAGGGTTCCAAATCACATCTGGAAAGCAAATTTAGGCTTCCAAAGCATGTTCCAAGGATCAAAGGTAAGATTTATGATTCCTTCTTCCCTCTTCATGGTTAAAAACGATTTGGATCGATTTTCAAGTATTGAATTTGTTTCAAACAAGGTTTGTATAATCCCTTTGTGTATTTTGAACGAGATTCAAATTGTTTAAGGATCTAATAGTGCATTGTGCAATAGACCTAGACCTACAAAATTTACCTTCTAGAACGAATCTAACAAAGGGTTTTATGATGGAAACCCATGCTAACTTGAATAGTGTCCAAATTTGGGGATTTTGAGTTTAATGGGTGTTTTGTTGGTTGGTTTGATTATGAAATGTTGTGATATGAAATTAGGAAGTGAGGAAAGGTTAGAAGTGACTTTGAAGGCTTTCGAAGGAGGAGTGTGAGTGGGGTTTGGGTATCTAGGTGAGTATGGTTTCATCCTCCTATTATGTATGCTATGTTACTTGGACTCGGCTATGGGTGTTGGATACAGGTACATATCTAAAAGTCTGACTTCTTCATTTTCAAATTTTAGGATACAGGGACTCGGCATATTATATGTTGTTTTTCCTTCTTCTTCTTTTTCACTCATTTATTGTCCGTTTTATTCTATCACTGAAGTGAATTTTTCCTATTAGTCATTATTTTCTTGTATACTTTCTCTTCTTTCCATTGGAGAATCTACATATTAATATTCTAAAATCTAAAGTGTCGGACACGGGTATGTCGGGCTAAAGTAAATGGTCCGGATAACATAATATGTATCTATCATCATAAATATGCAAAACCTATTTTGGCATGAATAATGTTGATATATGAACTGTTATATGATATATATGCATGGTCAATGCACTGCTTTTGTTTATGAATTGCATATATGTTTGAATACACATTTTATAGACTATTATGCATGATTTAGAAAAAAGGGTTTTTCTTGTGGCAAGGAAGAAGTTTCCTTGTGGAGTCCGACTTAAGAATCAATAACCATAACAGGTGTGAGATAATTCCTAGGTTACGACTATGACCTAGATGGGCCTTCCCTACATAGTTCTATAAAGTGAACCTTAAGTATGCCTATTGTATAGAGTCATGATACATAGGGATGGAATAACTTAATATAAGCGTAGTATCAGGAATTGAATTGTGTGGGTCTAAGTAGGGCTTTCCATGAGTATGATCGGTCAATATAGAATGTAATTTTGAGTGAAATATCATATTTTCCAATGTAATGCTTTATGCATCTGAACATGGCATGAGTATTTATTGACATGCATGGTTTTTAACCTATTGATGAATATGTGATGGTAGGTGTGTAATATCATCTCACGGGCTTTTAGTTCACCCTATATTTTTAATCTCTTTAAGAATTTACTAGTGCCTTGGATAAGGGCAAAGGTGTTGCGCATAGAGTCGGATTGCTCAATTGACTTGAAGTGAGTATAGAAAACGCGAGGATGGAAGAGTAGGTTATATAGGATATTTACTTTCATGTTATTTAAATTTGGACATGAGTATGTATGGTTTATGAGTGGTTAAAGGGTTGTAATAACCTTTACATGGATTACATACTTTCGCACACTTGTGTGGATATTTGATAATGAGATTTGTGGTTTATGGAATTTATTATGATATGGTCTTATGCCTTGAAACTTGTTCAGGATTGTGGATATATGGTATGTGGTATACATGTGTTGTACAAGTGTTTGTGCAAGTTATGTATGTTAGGGTTACTAGTGCTCTGGGTTAGAGAACTAGCTTGGGTGGCCCTTCAGGATTCTGGCCTTCGACCTGTGTGTAGCCGCGGGGGTTCAAGGTCACAAGGAAGGGGGTTGCCTCACAAGCAACCAAGATATTGCCAATTGTAGAAGACAAAGAGATGTAATTTTTGCATAAGAATCTCATCAGAAGCCCTTCCAGCATTAGGAAGGCTTTTTTCAAAATATGGGTGTTCATGGGTTGAGCTTGTTCGGGTTATGGCAAAATACTAACCCAACCCAATTACATCGAGTTGAAAAAATTTCAACCTCACCCAACCCAATAGAACTCCTAAACCTAACCCAAACCAACCTAATAACTTCGGGTTGGATTGGGTCAGGTTGGTCGGGTGAGTCTATTCAATGTATAATTTATAGAATTGCATAATCTATTCAATTTCTGAATTCTAAATGTCATTTATAAAACTATTTCTAAGTCAAATGCAACTATTATGATACTTATTAAGGTGATTTCTTTCATGCTCTTTTTATTGTAATATTTTTGAATGATTCAATTGACTATAGTAAAAGTGATAAATATAAAGTAATAACTATTACTTTTAATTAGTCTGAGTTGGTTTGGGTTAGTTCGGGTTGGTTCGGTTATTTTTTATAAAACCTTGACCCAACCCAAACCATTCAGGTTACAAATATCTAAACCTAACCCAAACCAATTTGATATATAAACTCAACACAACCCAACCCAACCCAAAAGGTTTGGATCAATCAGGTTAATCAGGTTGGTCAAGTTAATGAACACTCCTATTTCAAAATATACAAAATCTAATACATGATTTTAGTAGGGACATCAATATTTTGGAAA
This sequence comes from Paratinospora sagittata, assembly GCA_035771175.1. NCBI lineage: Eukaryota > Viridiplantae > Streptophyta > Magnoliopsida > Ranunculales > Menispermaceae > Paratinospora > Paratinospora sagittata. The sequence continues at coordinate 292,910 of CM069602.1, read as the reverse complement.
TCATATTCATAATTCCATATCAACCATTAGAAAAAAAACAAAAGTAAAGGAACACGGTGACCTAATATATATAAGAATATATTCTCAATTAGTTTAGCTAAATGGTTAAGAGTTTAAGACTTGCTACTCAAGGTCTCATGTTAGATCTCAAAACTTCACTTCCTCGTGCATGATTTTGCAACAGCATTGTAAAATGGCAACTTTTTTATGTAACTATGGACTTATCCCTATGATTCTTCTATCTAAACTAGATTTGGAGTAACATAGTTACAGATCCATGTGGAAGAACTTGGGGAAGGAGAGCAAAGAAGATTCAAGAGAATTTTGGAAGAAGATCCTTTCTTTTTCACAAGCTTCCCCTTCTTCTATGTGGGGAGAGCTTATTGTAGTGCTTCTAAAGCATAAATCATGATATGATCATGTACGTTTGGACAGACTCGACCAGAACATGAGAGAATAAGAAGAAGTTTGCACACTGGTTGTTTGCCTTTTAAACTCAGTGAACTAAGATGAAGAGTTCTCATTATTGTTATGAACCTGGAAAGATATCGATAATTTTGTTGGATATGTATAACAAAACCTTTTGAAAGCAAGAAATCCACAAACATGGCACCGACACAATGAAGCCGTAATTTCAGCCTAAAAAAAAAAGTCATAGTCATCAAGAACTTGAAAGGAAACTATATATATATATACTACTTATAATGTAAATACTTGACAAAACTACCGCGGTGATCATTTTAACCAAAAACCCAATAATACCCCTTCATTTCTCAACCGATTATCTATTTTGTAAATTTAAATATTTACTTTTTAAGGGCACATAAGTAATCAAACATCAAAAAACCTTGATAATCGTATCTGATAAATTTCAAAAACTAACTTTAAGAAAATCAACTACCTCTATGTTTTACAACTTTAACGGGTTAGTAGTTCCAAACGTGATCCATAAAACCAAAACTGTAACTTTCAAACAGTTATAGGAGGTTGGGCCAAAAAAAATAAAAAATAAAAAAATAAAGAAAAAAGTTACAGAAGGTAAAGGTAACCACCATCGTGATCCCACCATTGAGATATCACTCTCTAGCCTTAAAAATTCTTCTTCTTTCGCTTTTTTGAAAAAAAAAACTTGAGGATTGTTAAAGCCATTTGGTTTTGCTGCAGATTTCTTTCTTGCTCACCATACATCCTCCCAAGTGCATAAGAAAGGCAATGGTACATGTTAGTGAGTATTGCAGGCCCTGAAATGCACCATATCTTCTGCACAACAGTACTTCACTCCACCACTTTTCTTTGTTCAGTTTCAAAACCAACTTACATAGGTATCTCCAAAATGAAATCTGGCGGGTTAATTTAATTTTAGTTCTTTATAGTTTTATATAATTACCTTTTTGTTTTTTTTTCTTTGATTTATGGGTATATTGAATTTAATTTCTTCTCAGTTTATTCAGTGTATAGATTAGCTTTCTTATAAGGTTTTTCCTTATTATGTTGTTTCATAAATATGTTCAAAAAATTTAATATTTTCTTTTTTAATTCATATTAATTTTCATAAGTAATTTGGTTATTTGAGAAAGTTTACATGCAATTTATTTTTATCTAAAACTATTATATTTGTTTGATTCAGTAATGTACTTTATTATTCACGTGCAAAGCACGTGCACATCGACTAGTATATATATATAAAAGAACAGAAAAGTGCGTAAAAAGGGGAGATATGATCCATAAGAGAGACAAAGCAATAGTTACCATAACAGATTAAGAGAGTCACTGATCCAGCATGACACCATCTCCGTCTTCATCTTCATCATCTTCATCTGTATCAATATCTTCCTTGCGCCGAGCTCGCCCACAAGCATTGCATTCCATGACTTCTGGTGGCACCCCCTCTGAAGGTGGAAATGGAGCCAATGTCCCCGAACAATTCTCTGTATCACACAAATAGCTGAGGAAAAAATAAGCATGGGGGAAATCATCGAGACCAACACAATGGGAATTGACTCCATTCCCGTTCTCTAACCCTTCCATTGGTTCATCTTTATCCTCTTGCATGCTATCATCACCATTATCATCATCATCAAGCTGAACTTTCCATTTCACCTCTATCTCACAACGGTCACAGCGACAGGCAAACCCATAATCCTCCTTCAATCTCTGCTGCCTATCTCTGAAATTCCAATTGACGGGGAAATAGCTCAAACAGATTTCCCTCCCTTCGGGAATGTCATGGATTGCCCTCACGATAATGTCGGTGTTACTCTCTCCTGTGCCGTCAACGTAGTCAAATCTGCAGGCGTTGGGAAGACAGTCGTGGTTGAAGAAGGAGGCTTTGGGATAGATGGCGTAGGCCCTCACATTTCTCTCAATGGAGCTGTTCTCATGGAAAGGCTCCATTAAACCGAAAGCATTTTGCTCGTCCTTAGCAAGCAGAGCGGCAGTAAGCTGAGGTGAAAATCCAGGAGAGGAGGCCTGAGGAGGACAGAGTGATGAGATAAGAGAATGGAGGGCCAGCGTCTTAGTGTCGACTTCTTTTCTACGACTTCTACTTTCTCCTTCTCCTCCTTGAAGAGAGAGTAAAAGGTTGAAATCGGAGGGGGAGCGGAAGGCCAGATCGTAAGCGGCCACAAGGAAATGGGCCTGGACTTCGGAATCTGGATCCAGGGTGGTGCTGGTATTGATGGTGCTTAGGGCTTGACAGACCCAAGGGGTATGAGAGGTATTGAGAGCCATGGAGTGGCAACTAGGGCTGCAGAAAACAGCGCCATGCGAACAGGAAGGGCATGTTAGGAGGGACGACGGATCCATCCTCGACATGCACCTGAAGCAGTTGGCGCAGTAGCAGGAGGTGGAGGGGTTGGTGCCACAGCCGTCACTAGTACTAGTAGTTTTATTCGAAGGAATTGCATTGTACAAAAGAAGCGGAGAGTCTCTGAGGACGATCTCACCTGCTTTCACGGCCCGACAAGCAACCACGGCTCTTCCTCTCCCTTCAATTTCTGTTATTTTTACCACAGAATTTGCAGGGTCCGCCATCGTCGCAGCTAGCAGATTGTACTAGTCTTCTTCTTAATCTTCCCCTTCTTCTACTCTTCCCTTCAACGAGCCAAGCGGCGCTGCGTTTTTTCAAAAGCAGAAAAACGTTTCGCCTTTCTCTGAAGATTTTAAAAGAAAAAATACTATAAAGATTTTCGGACGCGGGAGAGGTTGCGTCCGATGCGCATATAGGGTGCGTCCGATGGTCCGATGCGCATATAGGGTGCCCCGCGCCGTTCGGATAACAAATATCGCGTGGCAAATATGAGTTGAGAAAAAACTCAATATCACACGGAAGATAAATAAATATTTAATTAAAATAGATATTTCTAATATAACTATCTGCATTTATCGTCAAGAAAAAAAAAAAAAAAGTTGTTACCATTTATTTTATTTAATCCAAAAAAAGTAAAAAATAATTAGTCAAACAAAAAATATAGCACAAAATAAAAAGTAAAAAAATGTAATTTCTGCCTCTTCCTCTTCCTCTTCTTCTACTTCTACATCTTTCTCTTCTAAAAAATAATGCAATACTCTCTATTTTAATTTTCACAAAATATACGAAAATAAAATTTTACCTTACGAAAAAATTATAATTAATAAAATTTAAGATATTAAATTAAACAACTTTTGTACTTTGCATTTTCAATTTTCAAATTTTTACCCCTCATTCTAACTTTTTTTAAATAATAGGAAATACGTATTTTAAGATTAAAAGACTAAAAACCTTTAAATATTGTTGGTGCAAGATTTGACCAACATCAATAGACAATGAGATGAAGAAAAGATGTTGATTTGGAACTTGTCAGAATGCTAGAGAGATCGCCGGAGGTTGCTAATCTGAGAGAGGAAAATAAAAGAGAACAGACTATCGTGAAGAACACCGATGTGGTGTCGGTTAAAGACCCTTAGATGCCTAAATTAGTTTAGAGCTCTGTAAAGTTAATAATATTGAACTATGTCGAGAAAAATTGCTTACCTCCCCCTTAGGGATTGTGGTCATTTTATAGAGAGGGTTAAAGGTCTTTGACCTTGTAGTAGAGTTGTTGTAGAATCATATATTAATCTTGTGCTTAAAGGGCACATTTAATTCATAGTAGAATTAGAAAGATTTGATGTAATCCTTATTGGATTAGAATGACTTGGTAGCCTCTCAGTTGAACTAATTGAGCTTCAAGCCTTATAACAGTCGGATAAGGGGTAAATCCAAAATTTATCACAGTGAATCATGTCTTATTCCTATATGAACTTGCGTCTAGTCGTTATCTGTTTCGGAGTCGTAGATCTCGTTAGCTCGCTATGCTGAGTTGGAGTCTTCCATTTTGTCTGCTTATAAGCAAAGAGATGGTCGATAGAAGAGATCGGTAGCTTCAGGTCGGCAGGACACATCATGTCTTATCATGTTGATGTTGTTGTTTTACAATTGCTAACCTGACATCCAGGTCGGTAACCCAACCTATAGACTTGGAGCTCACCCATGTTGATATGGTCATTATGTCGAATAACATGTCGTCCAGCTCGGTATGCCGAGAAACTGGTCTACCATATATTTAAATTTTTTAATTAAAACATAATATATACTTTAAAAATACAAGAATAAAAACCTTGTATTATAATTTTTATTGCTAGTTGAGTATCCGTATTTTGATTTGTTATCCTCTGTTTGAATTTTATTAAGATAAATTAGAATAAACAAATTTAAATTAAAAGAATAAAAACTTGAACTCAACAAATATTTTTACCCTTTATTTTAATTTTTATTATTGTTTTAATTTTTTAAGCAAAAGAAATAACTATAATTAAATAAAACTTACAAGCCTTCAAGTTAAAATTCTTTTATTTTTAAAATATTTATTGATCTGATTTTATCTTCTTCTTTTTTTCTTTTGAAAACTTGAATTATAAATTTATTTTTAAATAATACAAAAAGAGGGCAACAAATTAAAAACAAAAAAACTATATTTCATTAATTAAAGAGAATACGTAGTTTATTTTTAAATTTTTAAATTTTTTTTACTATATATATTATTTTTTAGGAGAGATATTGTTTGATTTAAATAAGTAAAAAAGGAAACTGAAAAAGTAAAAGTTAAAATAAAAAGAAAAAAATAAAACATTTAATACTTCATCAAAATAAATAGAAAGATTAGAGAGTATTTTTTTAACTTGATTGTCTGTCAAATACTTTTTTGTGCCATATAAAAAATAAGTCTCTTGACATTGAAGACATGACAATTTTTTTTTTAAGACAATTCATATTTTTATTAGAGATGCTCTCAGCTTGATTGATCCAACAGCCGCTGTTGGTCTTTAAAACCAAAAAATTGCTATCTTTTTTTTTTATCTTCGTAACGTGAGATTTATTGTTATTTACGACTATTTATATAATGGAAACAGAGGTTCTCAAAAAATATATAATATTTCATTTGGTTATATTTCAGGTTTTATTCTGAAAAATATCAATGTACGTTTACTTTCAGAATTCAAGTATAGATAGTGTACAATTGCTTAACACCACAGAATTACTTGTAATGTGATACATTCAATTACAACCGATTATCAATGGATGGTCCGTCATTTGATAACTTGTTGAGAGGACTATGTTCCAATCTTCATTTTTAAAAAAGTCCTAATGACCTGTTCAATTGCATGGACGATTCAAATGGAAATCAAATGAAATTAAACTCGATCCGGTATCTATTTCACAAATATTACACATATATATTAAGTTTTGCAAGGTAAAATATTTTCAATAATCAAATATTCTAGTTCTAATAGTATCATTCATGATTTTAGTGTTTAGCTGATGTAGGGCATACACTTAATCGTAGAGCCCCCACAATAACGCTCCAATATCACCAGTATACATGCATATCACTACGCTGTGTAGTGCGTGGATGATCTGAGTTGAAAGCTAAGCAAATGCTTAAAATCAAACTTAGCAACAAAAGTGGAAATGACGATTGAGCAGTAACAACCGATTGTGTATTGTCCTACTATCACGTTCTCAATACGTCTGTCTGCACTTTGTTTATTTTGTTGTTGTTTTCTTTCTTCTAATGTCACCCTTCACCAAAGGAAAAAAAAACAAAAACAAAAAAAAAACCCTTCAATAATATTGAAGTGAGAGTCTTGAAGTTGTTTCATAGCAACTCCACATTTCGGAATAAAGTTTAGTAAAAAAACCACTGAAGATACAAGTACACGGTCAAAGCAGAGTGCAGAAATCCTACATCAAGGAGGATCCAAAAATTCCAACTTATTCCAGAACAAAAGATCAGGTAGAAGCGCCTCTGCATCAACCTTTTAGAGCCACGCCCACTTTAACAAGATCCTCGAGTGCTTTACTGATTTGGGCCTCCGACAAGCCCTCCAGTGAAATTCCTCTTTCAACTCCCATTTCTGTGTCATTAAATCAGTAGTTAAAACTCTGATGGTTGAAAGACAAAGTACATTTATGGAATAATACAGATGCAAGGCTCAAACAAGAATTGCATTACCCCAAATAGATAATCTAAGAAAGCCCAGTACAAAGAGATATACACGAACAGAAATTCTTTTACGACTCAAAATATATATGAGTACTAAAACAACCCAAAATTTATACCCAAAGATATATCAACACTTACATGACAATAAATCACATCACCACATCATAAGAGAAAAAAAAATAATAGAAAAAGGAGCGCCCACCACTTACAATACACCACCTTAGCATGTGTATGTTTTTGGATACATATTTTGGATTGTAACAACTGCTATTAGAGCCTAAGGAAAAACACACAGTGATCCTTTGCAATAGACATCACAAGTGGATGCTTTTGTGAAAAATTAATCCAGTAGCCCTGCTTTCATATCTTCTTGGTGTTGTGCATGCAAGACCAATAGGCTTGCTAATTATTAATTAATGGTCTCAAGCCATTCATCTTACAGTGCTCCAGAACCCTCTTCAAGATAGTTATTCTTGGTGATGGATCTGGAAACTCTAAAAGATGGTACAAGATGATATTAAAGAGATTTTCGCATTTCTTAAAGAAAAAATGGAAGAAATTCCACAACGGGAAGCCCATTTAAAAGAACGAATGGAACAAATTGCCTATGCTCATGCTCAAGAGCTATGAACCTTAATCTAAAATTATGTGTTTTAATGTGATACAACAATAATAAGCTCATTTATATTTGTTGAAAGCCCTTGAAGTTTTGAGTAGGCAAGATGCTAGATATTTCCTATAAGAAGCTTATAAAATAATTTAGATAGAAATAACCAAAAAAAAAACCCATTAAAAAACAACCTATTTAAAAAAAAAAAAAAAAAGAAGGGAAGAGAAGTGGGCCTTGCAATGGAAGGGAAAAAAAGAAAAAAGAAAATTGGGTAGGACGCTTAATTGGGAGATAGTTTTATTGAGGCTTACGCCTTGTGGCCCACCTCGCCTCAAGGATGTTGAAAATCCCCTTGAGGCCGGTTGAAAATCGCCTTGAGGCTTAAGCCTCAATGGTACCCTCTTGAGGCTTACACCTCACTTTCATGAGACTTTACAGGCTTAAGCCTCCCTAAACCCTTAAGCTTTACTAAATGTGAGTGTGATCATAATGTCGAATCTTGTCGTCTTTTTTATTTAGATTTTCTTATTTTTTCCAAAACACTTTGATTGATACTAGAATAAACATGCTAGTTATTTTTTCTTTTTTAAACTTTTAATCATAATGACTTAAGAGAGATCCAAGTTCTAAACTCTTAAGTCATTTTTCTATTTACAATTTCTATTATTTTAAACACTTCAATTAATCACATAGATAAGCTAGTCCATTTGCATGCGGTATCTAGTGCAAGTGGAAGGAACACCTCCGATGTGGCACTCTACCGAACGAGGGACATCTCTGGTCATTTCTGAAGGGCAGTGTGGGTGTGGTGAACTTGACGAATTATTGGAGGGTAGTTGTCTTTGCTATGGTTTGGTCAATATGAAGAGAATGCAATAGAAGAATCTTCCATGGGATCTAGGCGAGTGGGGTGAGGTGTGGGATAGATCTTTCTTTTTGGGCTCTTTGTGGGTGGATGCTTCTAAGCATAGTAGTCAGAATCGCGATTTGAATTGCTGAATCGTACGATTCACGATTCGATTAAAACCAAAACGATTCGAATCAGATTCATGAATCGCTATACCAGTGAATCATATGTGAATCGCTCCGAATTGGAAGTGAATCGCTAGTTGAATCGTGGTGAATTGATCCGAATCGTGAGTTTGCTTAAAAAACACTAATGTTTTTATAACCCTATATATACTTAATATATACAAATATACGATTCATACATGTGTCCTAAATCTTACGATTCATCGATCCAAATCTCGATTTTCATCAAGCCTTTAAACGATTCACTTTCGATTCACGATTTTGACTACCTTGCTTCTAAGTTAGCTTATGGCTATGAAATAGGTGATTGATTGCAGGGATGTGGTGCAATTTCACAAAGCATGTAATTACGTTGAAGAGGACTTCTCGATCTTTGCTTCCATTTTAGCACCTAGTTCTCTGATTTCTATTATTATTAATATTATATAGTCTATTGTTTCTTGTCAAAAAAAAGCATAGATAGGCTAGTCCCTTTTCTTTCTTAAAGTTCTCATGTCAATTATTAGGGAGATTCAAGTTTTGAAACTACAAGCCTAAACTTCTCATAGACTACACACACATTACCAAGTGAACTTCTAATGCCAATTTTTGCCATGAATTTATTATGAGGTGCATCATCAAATATAGTTTTTTTTTTGTTCAAGAAGTGTTAGTACTTAACATTGTTGCATTTAGTTATTAAGTTTCTACTATATTCTTTTTTTGATATATATATAAAAACATAACATCTAAAAATCATGATTTATAAAGCTATAATATATACTCATTCTTTTAATAATGTTTATTATTAGTGAAGCATATTGAGTTTTTTGTCTAGAGTGCTTAACATTGTTGTATGGTAAGGTAAGCATACATAAAAATAACTCAAGTTTATTTATATTTCATGGTTGCTTATATAACATTGTTATAATAGTGTGCCTTTGCTTTATAAAGTTTTTTCACTCTACCTCTTTTGGTTGCTTATATTTCACACTCTTGTTTGTTTTCATATGATTGGAGCTTTCAAGCCCTCTAGTTTGAAGAGGTTAAGAGTTAACACTAGCTCTTTCAAATAAATGACTTAATCATTAATTCAGGCCCCTTTAATTCATGTTCTGTTTTTTCTTATCATATTTTTTTCTTTGTTTCCTGCCAGTAAGTTTTGAATTAATGTCAAGATTAATCATTCGAATATAGAAGTACCAACTTCAAATTTTTCATACTCTTCCGCTCGAGTTTGATAAGTAGTGCCCCCTTTAGGCTTTTATTATGCTATTCTTATGAAATCTCTCTCATCCACCCTATGCAGAACCTTCCCCACCATTAAGAAACAAATGACCATATCAGTAAAATATTTAGGGTTTGGTAAATTTTATCGAGATGAGATCCAATCACAGGCCTATTAGCTAATGCTTCTTATCTTAGTAGCAGTACTGACAACTGTGCTTATGAGTCTCATTTGTCCCCTAAATCAAATGCTTAAAAGTTGTTGGGTTTAGGTCAATTGGTGACATCTATAACGAAGCAATAAAATAGAGAAGTAACTTATTCCCCTGATGTATTTTTGTTTCTCTTGCAATGAGGCTCAACTCTACAAAATGGTCATAACAAACAAAAACCTCAATATTTTCACAATTTTATCCCTCAAGGAGCTGGTATACATATTGCTAGGTTCTCATCCTAGTGTAAAAAGGGAATAAATGCAAAAATCAACAAAAGCAAAAAATCTCCATAGCATCTGAATGCTCATCAAGTTAATTGGATAACAAAAACATGAAATTACATAAAAGATTCAAAAATAGACATAGGGAATATGTTAGGAGTAAACTATACCATATCTAGCCCAAAGCTGAGGCTGGACTCCATTGCATTCACGGATCAAAATTGGAAACTTAGGGTTCAACGTTTTCAGATCTTTATAATTCCTTTGAACAAATTCTCTGCGCTCAAAGAGGAGGGGAACGGAGAAAGGTTCTTAGAATTAAAGAAATTGAATTCAAATGCGATGGATGCCTCGAAATGGGAAAATAGCTACCTAGTTTGAGAGCTCGCAGGCGAAGTTTGGCAGAAAAGGATGCGAAGCTCCTTCAGACTCCGGGATAGATGTCCCCTCCAAGCCATCTCTCTCTCTCTCTCTCTCTCTGCCTACTGGAAAATGTGTCGTGAGTCGCTCCGGTGACAAAGAGGGGCTAAATAAAATGATACATAGCTTTACTTTGAAAACATTAAAAAACAAATTAAAATAAGTTTGTGGATTCCTTAGGGTCGTTTTGGTAATTTCATTATTTATAACACCACGGTGAGGTAATGGGTTAGGGTTTTCAATTCTCGCAGTCTATAAAAGGGTCTGGCCTTTCCTCCTCGATCTCATAGCGGCGGCTCTTTCAATCGGAGGTACTTGCAGGTCTGAAATTTCATTACGTTTAGTGCTAGCCTGATCTTCTCATTCTGTAGAAGATGGATATCCTTCCTTTTTGGCGTACTAAACGGTTTTGTTCAACTTATAGATGGATAATAAATCTGATGTTGTTCATATTTTGATTGTGACGATGTTTATTTGATGATCCTTGAAGCTTTCTTTTTTGAAATTATAAATTTTGTGGCTGTGCTCATTTTTTGTGGTTCGCTTTTTCTCTTATCTCGTATGATTTGGTTAACTGCTTCGAATATCCAAGCTTTGGATAATCTATAAGAGTATATGGTTGGAGGCAATACAACCATTAGCTTATTTACATGCCTTTCGAAGATTGATCCGTCTTCATTTATTTCGGGAAACCTATATCCAAACGACGGAGCTTTTTCACTCTGGTTCTAACAACACTACCTTATCGGGTTTAACAATATTTATTTCATTGTTACGGCTCCTATGTTTTTTTTTTTTTTGGCATTTCAATTAGTTCGACTATCGATGGTTGTTAAATATCTTCCTTCGCCTCTAATGATGATTGTATATAAAATTTCGTTCTTCCGAGGTCATCTCTGCGGAATTTTTTGGAGACCTGAACTGAAGAGGCGTTTCTCCATGGATTGTAAATCTACATTCCATGCGTTATTGTTTTACTCAAGCTTGATATTACTCAATAACATTATTTTCTGTTCGCTTAGCACGGAAAGGTCTTGGGAACATTTGATTGGATGTTTTATAGTGTGGTGCCTTTTTTTTTTTCTTTCTTTTTTGCTTTTTCTAACGGGGCCTCAGTTTTGAGTATTCGTCTTTTGTCTCTAAGGATGATTACCTTAAAACTTTCGTTCTTCTGAGATTATCCATGAGGAAAGTTTTGGAGACCTGAACTGAAGAGACATTGAATATATATATATATATATATATGAGGCTGAACTGTTGTACTTTTCTTTCCAATTCTTTTCAAGTATAAATTTCTTCTATTTTGTTAAGATTCAGTCACTCATCCCCATGAAGATGTGCTATGCATAAAGAAAGTAGTGGGCTGATTTTCTCCTGATGACTTCTTTATCTCTGAGGGATGTTTTTCTGTGTTACTTTATTGGAATGTTTTACTTTTGGTAGAAGTGACTTCAATTCTTCTTTAGTTGAGGCCGATGTATTGTGAAAGCTTTGAATTAAAAAGGTGTATTTTTTCCATTGTTGAGGGTGATAAACAGTGAGCCTAGTCTTTAGATGCCTAAAGTGATAAGTTTGCAGCTATTTTCAGAGCTGTTCATCTTGCCCTGTTTTGTCATGGTTTAATGAATTTTTAGGCATTTTGCCCTTAAACCATATTTCTTTAGAACATGGCTAATTGGCTATATAAATATATAGATTGTGCACTAGTGTTTGTAGTTGCACTCTTGCTGAGATATATTTGTGATTGTGTTATATTTCTAAATTCTAGATGATGTAATCACTCCATTTTATTTGGGGAAGATGGGTATGTTGTAGAGTGATTGAGCACTGCTGGTCTGGCTTGTTTTCTCAATTGCCTCGGAATGTCTTTAATGATACATTGGTAGCACTATTCCTAGCCATTGAATCATCCCTACAATATGCTAAAGATGCTTCTGCTACATGTTCTAGAAATTAGTGAACTGCATACCAGTTGGACTGAATAAATTGAAGACTGCCTCATTTTAATTGTTTCTACATGAAATTCCTTTGGTCCTTGCTGCACCTTTTGAGCTCCCAATGATTGAACACAAATATTAGTTTCAGCCTTGTCTGAATTCATGTGGAAAATCAGCATAAGTTCTGAGGGAGTTACTTGTCTTTTCATTTGGTTGAAATGATAATGTGTAGGCTATATATGTGCATCATTAGTTTTTCTGTTGGTGGTTGTCTGTGGTAAATGTATCTTATTATATTTCTTTGTTCTGTACTATTTTTTCTGTTAGGAGTTTACCATGGGTCGAAGACCTGCTCGTTGCTATAGACAGATAAAGAACAAGCCATACCCAAAGTCGAGGTATTGTCGTGGTGTGCCTGATCCCAAGATTAGGATCTATGATGTGGGAATGAAAAAAAAGGGTGTGGACGAATTCCCCTTTTGTGTCCATCTTGTCAGTTGGGAGAAGGAGAATGTGTCCAGTGAAGCACTTGAAGCTGCTAGAATTGCCTGCAACAAGTACATGGCAAAATATGCTGGGAAGGATGCTTTTCATCTTCGGGTGAGAGTTCACCCATTCCATGTCCTGCGGATCAACAAGATGCTTTCGTGTGCTGGTGCTGATAGACTTCAGACTGGAATGCGAGGTGCCTTTGGAAAGCCTCAGGGAACATGTGCAAGGGTCAGTATTGGACAGGTTTTACTGTCTGTCCGCTGCAAAGATGCCAATGGAAATCATGCTCAGGAGGCGCTGAGAAGAGCCAAGTTCAAGTTCCCTGGCAGGCAAAAGATTATTGGGAGCAGAAAATGGGGCTTTACCAAGTTCAGCAGAACAGATTACATCAAGTGGAAGCAGGAGAACAGGATTGTTCCAGATGGAGTGAATGCGAAGCTCCTTGGTTGCCATGGGCCTCTTGCTAATCGTCAGCCAGGAAAGGCCTTCTTGAATGGAGCATTGGCTTCTGCATAAGTGTGTTTTGGTGTTTTAAGATCCAATATAGAAGAAATTTTTGCTATGAAGTGTTGATGTCTTATCTTGGTACTTCATATTTCTCTTGACTTGCTTTTCTCTCAGATAGACATACTATTAGCTTAACTAGGTATAAACTTGTTCTATGTTGTTGGCTTAACAATGTTTTTGCGGAGCTTTCACTCACTTAGAAAGATCAGCTTTTGCAACGATCGCCTAAATCCCGATCCTGATAATGTTTCGGTAAAAGGTGTGCAAAACTAGTTAATCCTGTGTAAAACAATAAGGCCATTCCTCCATTCCTCCTCCTGAAAGGCTCTCGTGCCAGGCGAGTGGTTTCAAACCAAAATGGTAGTTTTTCAAGTCTATTTGATTCTTCTTTTTTCTTTTTTTTTTGGAACAATTAGCCTATTCAATTCTCCTTGAGGCAAGGGATACGCAACTTGTTCATTTACAATGTCACCTTTCGTCAAATTTTCGTGCTGAAAATGTCTTGTCAGCTTGTTTTGGGCGAGGGATTTTTTTTATCTTTTGGACCTCTAAAGAGGGAAATGTTAAAGTGATGTTTTTGGTTGACATTAATGGAAACATTTTCATGTGCTTGGATTGTATTGAATGCACTTACACATCATGTGAGGCAAGGTGGTAAGAACCGTAAGGTATGAAGGTAATAGTTTTATCCATGGCAGCCGTAAATGTCAATATTGACATTAGAGAGTGTTTGATGCTTCCATATAATTGGGAAATATTTTTTTATTTTTATTTTTTTTTAAGGAATTAAGAAAAAACTTAATTGAGTTGAGTAGAAAAAAAAGTGTTTGCTTCAGGAATGGGCAGGTTTTTCGTTACTCTTTTCTCAAAAATTAATGTCATGGATAAGTTTGTCAAAGCAAGGATTTGTGTCTCTTTGGTTTGGTAAAAAGAAATATATATGTTAGACCTTGTCATTCACATATCCACGGGGACTAAAATATATTTTCGGTACAATTAACTATTCTAGTGTTGTTGCTATTTTTTAATCCTTCCTAACAATGCAATAAATATCAATCTCCGTCTGCAACTTAACTTTTAATGTGTCAGTGTATTCGTGATTCAGAAATTAGAATATAATTTAAAAAGTGAGTTAAAAAAATATTAATCTAACTATAAAAAAAAATTGCAACTTCAATGCAACTACACATTCATATCAACATACACATTTTAAGGTGTATAATAAATGATCTAATGAATATAAATATATAGTTACAATTTTTTGTAGTTAGATTAACATTCTTCTAAAAAAAATACTTCTTTATTATTTTTTGAAAATAGCATATTTTATGTATAAAATGTTAGAAAACTATTTTTTGGATTCAACATATTAAACAAGTTTCTCACGTTTTCAAATTCTCATATAAGAAAATTATATTCAAATCACAATAAGATGCATCACTCTTTGTGAATATTTCTCCAATGTTAAAAGGAGAGAAAAAAAACAAACAAACAAAATGACAAATTTTTCTTTAACTACAACATTTAATGTTTATTGGCCAAATGATTGACAAATCATAATTAGAAACTGGGCGATGGCATTGGGTTAAGTAGATCATTCATTCCTCTTTACAACATCTTTCGAGTTGCTCAAATATATATATAAAATAAAGTTTAGGTTCACTTAATCGATGATTCACTTATTTGACTAATGGACAACGTTTAGAGTGATAAATTAAGGGTAATTCTAAAGGTACTCATGAAAAATATTTACTCTACTTACATGATTTATAAATTTTTGACAATGATATATAACAAGTAGAATTACCCTAAATTAATTATTTTACTAATTGGTCGATCATAGATCATGAATTCAATACCATGGCTGGTTAAGCAATGGTTATTTTGAAGAAGAAATGATGTGTGTTAAGAGGAAATTTATGTTAAATAATTTTGTAAAAGAATGAGAGCTGTTCTCTTTAGTGTTATGGTCCAAGATCGATGGACCAAAATACTAAAAATTCCTAAAATTATATGAACTGATCAGATGTAGTTTTAACTTTTAAGCTAACTAAATATTTATAACCCTTTCGAGGACTATTGACAGCTCAAAAACCCTTTGTTTTTTTACAAGTAACGTTTTTTGGTTCAACACCTTTTTACTTGCCCTTCAGCGTCCCCTGATTTAAAAGGTGCTTGTTATCCACTTTGCAGCAAGGGAAATTTCCCTAATTTCTCACAACCCCCAGCCGCTGGCTTGTTAAGCTCTCCTCCTCTCCTCCCACGACCATCACATTTGCAATTTTGCATTGCAAAAACGGAAGAGAAGAGAAAAGAGAGAGAGGGAGATAATGGAGGAGAGAAGACAGGCTGATGGTGTTGTGGTGATTTCGCAGCCTCCCAACGCTATCGCTCAGCTGCAGACACACTTCAAGGACTTGGAAAATGGCTTCCGTGCTTGGCTCTCTAAGCAGTCCTTACCAGTTGAGGCTTTCGTGGTAACCGCCACCAGCGCCGCTCAAGGTGCTGCCATCGGTGCTTTCATGGGTACTCTCACTTCCGACGTCCCCTCCACTTTCCCTACTCCACCTGAAGCCGGACTCAACTCTCAGGCCTTGGCTTCTCTTAAGCAAGCCCAGGTAACTCTCTTTTTCCACCACTTTTTATTTCTCTCATTAAATTCCTCGCTTCTTTGAGCTACAAGCAATATGTACAAATTTAGTTCATTTTCCCCTTTCCAATTCTTGATAATTGCAGGCTCTTAGTGGTGGCCCCTTGGTGCAAGCTCGCAACTTTGCTGTCATGACGGGTGTCAATGCTGGCATATCTTGTGTTATGAAGAGAATTAGGGGAAAGGAAGATGTCCAGACCAGGTAATGCATCAAACCAGCGGGTCATTGTTTTCACTGGTTTAGCATATAGTAAATGGATCTCCTACTCCTTAGTTAGCTTTTCCTTTTTTTTTTTTTTTTTTTCCTTTTTTTTTTTTTTATTGGGGATCAATCTGAATACTAGAATTTGTTTCTGAAATTTTGAGATTTGGTAACAGGATCCAATGATGACATTTAGATGGTCTTTGCTAACTCTACTTTCAACCTCTAAAAAGAACATAGAGGTTGATGACAAAAATATTTCTTTTTACTAAGCTAAAAAAAATTGGCTTGTTATGGTACAGCTTAAACCTCTACTACAATTAGAGGTTCATTTTATAATAGAAGTAGGGCTACCAAACATACTTTAGTGATGGCACGATCGAGTAATTATAACCAAAAAGGACTTTGAGATTGACGTTAATTTTGCATTATGAAACCAAAAAAAGTCCTATAATGTACGGATGTTCTAATTGAAGGAATTCGTGCAAAAAACTATACCTCAAAAACGTCAGGGATAAGTTTTATTCTTTTTCACCCTGTATTTCAAGATCTATATCCTTGGAGGCTACATGAGCAAATCTTATAGGTTTCTCTTGAATTGAATTTAAGCTTTGAGCTACTTTGATGATGCTCCGTGTTTGATCCTGGTCGGGTTCTCAAGTTTCACAATGCTTGAACATCCTGTTAAAAAGATACTTGGTGGATTATTCGTGTTCATTTACTTCAATTGTATATTGTTGTCATATTTTCTACTGATTAACAGTGTTGCTTTTTCCAGCATAGTGGCAGCTTTTGGTTCTGGAGCCATGTTTTCACTGGTCAGTGGCGTGGGAGGACCAAATCAGGCAGCAAATGCAGTTACTTCAGGGCTTTTCTTTGCTCTTGTTCAGGGTGGTCTTTTCAAGGTGAGTACAAGTGAAAATTTCATAACAGCTAGCTGTGTCTTGTTCATTGGCTTTTCAAATATTTAGGAATCAGTATTAAAGTCCATTGCATATGATGACGCATCTAGCTGTAGACTGGGATAACAATGCTCTGGACCAGAAGTAGAGGCATCAGCATTACAACCTTGTTCAATAGATGGTGCAGACGTCTCCAAAATCCAATTGCACCATTTGCCTTCCATAATTTCCTTCGTTTGCCCATTTGCCTTTGTAGTAAAGGGCAGACTATTTAAAAGGTTTTTTTCGTGGTTATCTAATTGCAACAGCCCAACTCACTATTTCACCTTAGAATCACCTACAATCATTTGGTTTTGGACAGGTGGGTGAGGTTGTGGATTCCATAAACGCCCCTAGACTGAATTTCCTATTATTTAAGTGTTGGGAAAAAGTGAAAAAACAATGCCATAGGTCCTATTTTAATTCCTTCCTTCCTTGGTGGAATTTATGATGATTTTTGTTGGATGTAGCTTCTAAAGTGTTTTTGATGCTTTTTTGGGAGAACAGAAGTTTTGTCGCGGAGAGAAGGATGGATTTATACCGTCAAATCCAAATTTCTGTGTATCTTTTTTGCTTTCTTTCTTTCTTTTTTCTTTTCACCAAAAAACTTGGAACACTTTCAAATGAATCTTTTTACGTGGTAGGTAATGAATGCTATAATTATTGCATCAACACTAACAATGAAATCTTGTTAATTTGTTTTGGCTCCATGGTAATTAACTGAAAATATTTAAAGATACAAGGGAATGATTGTATCATTTTGTTTCACAATTTTTAGAGTTAATGAGATGTGTGGGCGATGAATGAAGCCAATCCTCTCTTCAACATGTCATTGATATATGAGTTTTTTGAAAGAAAGGGATCACTATTTCACATGTTTGATCCTGTGAAAATCATATGTTCTATTTCCTTGTCCATCAAATGCATTTGTAAGAGTGATAGTGTTGCTTGGATTCCAAGTTTCTCTTTAGTACTCATGTTGGTGCGATTGGTTTAGTTTTGGATACAAGCAAATCTGACTCCTGTAAATACATGATCTAGTTACATCCATGGTTGCAAAGTTGTTGAGCATTAGGTACTCATTGTTGGCCATTTTGCACTCACGATATGCCACTGATACCATGCAGCAATGGTGCATCCCTAGAATTAGATGAAAGGTTTACTAGCACTAACTTTCCTATACGCAGATATGACTTTAACATTGTACTCTCTGATCGTTCATCATTTACTATTTCAGTCTCGCTAACTTTATTGGTATCCCTAGTGTGAAAATATTGAGGGCTTCAACTGATAGGACTGATGGTAAACTGAACATGCCGTGCTCTGCTCTCTGTGGAACTGGTTTCCAAGGGTCAGCATGGTATAAATTTTATACCTGAACATTGGAGGTCGAAAAACTGCAAAAAAGAAGGATTAATTGAATTGTCTTCTACGCCATGGACATCAGTAACATTGCAGTTGAGTGCTGGAGAGGATACGGGGGAACATTAATATCGCAGGTTTAGAGGCCATTGAATAGTTAACTGGTATAGAGAACCACTCTTATATCTAAATATTCTTCACTCTTCCTGAGAATTAACTATAGAAATTCCGGCAAAGATAAGATTACTATTGGAGTCATTTCAAATTTCAATATATTGTGCAATTGTCCACTTTAATTGTTCCTTTACTCCCTTTTTAGCCTATTGAGTATTTTAAAGGTTATATGATAGTTTGGAAAACACTGGTCCCTGTATGAATAGCAATTCCTTCTTGAATATTTGCAGCTAGGGCAGAAGTTTTCTCAGCCACCAGCTGAAGACATCTTCTACACAAGAGCCCGGTCCATGTTGACTAGTCTTGGACTCCAGAATTACGAGAAGAACTTTAAGAAAGGGTTGCTAACAGACAATACTTTACCTTTGCTGACAGATAGGTAACTAGATGTTTTCTTAATCTATTTGTACAGTATTTGGCTGCCACTTTCTATGTTAACTAATAGAAAGAAGTAAAAAAGAGGCTGAGTACTTTTTCTTGATTTGTTTCAGTGCACTCAGAGATGTGAAAATCCCTCCTGGTCCGAGGCTTCTTATCCTTGATCACATTGAGAGGTACAGGCCGCACTACATTTAATTGTTTCCATGTTTACCTTCTTTTGTTTTGCATTTACTTCAGTTGGCCTATCTTTTTTTTTTTTTTTCCAGGAATCCTGAGCTTAAGAAGAGGTGAGAATATTGTAGATCGACATCTTTTATCCAGCTGGGTTTGCTTAAAATAATATGGTTTATTATAGAGACACCGGTGTTACTTTCAGTTGAGCATAATCTCAAAAACTTTGCACGGTAGTTTTAGAATCTAGATAATCTTTTTATACCAGTTTTTTTTTTTTTCTCTTCTTCTTCCTCTTCGTGGGTATGGTGGAGCAACCCACCTCCTAGGTTCCAATCTATTGTCAGACCTGTTATGCTCTGTTGAATATAATCCTACTATTAGAATTTGATATTCCGTGAGTTTTTTCTACTTACTGTCATGCTTAGTGCAGCATGCTATAACACTGCTTTTGTGTGATTTGTTGCTTTCAAGGATGTGTGAAAAAGTAACTAGTAGATCAGCCGGATTGAAAATTAAAAAAGAGAGGAGCATCTCTTCATTTTCCCTTGCAAGATACGTTCTGGTAAGTGTAGGACCATTTCTAACTTGAACCTGTGAATAGGTTTAGAGCAAATGACGGGGCCATTGAGGAGAGCCAGTGGGTGGTGTTGGTGACATTTGCCCTTGACCTTTGTCTCTTGTTTGAACACCGCTTGTGGCCTTGTGGAAATCGGATCACTTGATATTTTGACTCAGTTCCGTTAGAAAATCCCCCCTTTACCTTCGAAATATTAAATGATACTCTCATGACGAGCTGGATGTTAGTTAAAATTTTCATCACTATTGGCTACCTCAATGGTGACTAGTGCATATCAGCATGGTTTAAAGGGTCCAAAGAGATATTTCCCTGTTACAGCACCTGCATCCCATCACATTGTTAGAGTAGCCATAATTGTTGTATAATTATCATAGATGATTAGATCATCTCGGCCAATAGGGGTTCATTTGGTGCGCGGTATGGTTATGATTATTTTTATAGGATTGAATTAGATGGGATAGAATTAGACTAATTTTAATGCTATTTTACGTTTGAAAAACACTATAAAATACTCAGATCTATTGTAAAAAATATTCAAAATCAACTTGTAATTACTCTAATTTTTTTTTATAAAAAGCAAATCTAGGTTTTGCTATTACAGTTGCAAAACCTGATTTTCAGGTTTTTTTTTTTCTTTTTTAAAGAGAGTAGGAAGAAAGAAAAGCACCAATGAACGAAGAATCAAAAGTACCTGAGAACGCGCGAGGAGACAAAAAAGATTAATCTTAAATTTTGAATTGTTATTATTTTATCCTATTTTAATAGGATAAAAAAGTTAAATAAAATTATTTTTTATTTTATTTAATTAGATAATTAAATATAAAAATTAGATTAAAAATAATTTTATCCTATTAGCATGACGACGGAGGTTCCAAGGCTTATAACCCAAAAACTTTTAAGATTGCATTCAACGCCTTAAAAAACAACACATAATCAATTTCTTTTCGTTCAAAAGCTAAAAAGGTCCTTCCTAGCGTGCTTTTCCTTTCGGCTTTTACTTTTAATACCATTTTTTTAATACTATAAATGGCTTTATTGAAATTGTTATTTTGAAGTACTAATCAATGATGTAACGAGAAAAATTGCTATTTCAAGTAAAGGTACCTTGCCAAATACTTATTATTATATCAATATTTGAATATTTTTTTGTCAAACAGGGCGTTAACTGGGGCATAAGCATTTCTTAACAATCAAATCTACCCAATAAGCAGAGGCCATCGAATGGAAGAGTCACATACATGTAAAACCCACATGATAATACAGTGAACATAGCACCGCATAAATACATGAAGATGGGCTAGATAACCCAAAACCAAGCTACAATGGAACCAGCTGCCAAGCCAACAATCAAGAATAGTACCAACACAATACCTGCTGTTTCTGCATGCTGCAACAGCACAGTTTTAGGAGCCACAATCATCAAAATGCTAGTTAAATATCCATTGCTCAGGCCAAGAAGACATGTTAGCACAGCGACTGGTATTTCCGTTCGAAAGAATTTGGGGCCATGCAAACAACCTAAGAATAGAGGATAGAAGAGAAGCCTTGCTAAGCAGGCACCAATTGCAATCTTTGAATTCTCCATGAGATATACGGCAGTCAATGACTTTCCAACTAGATCAAATACATTGAAGCATGTGATGAGAATGATTGGATACCAGTCCTTGAGGACCTGAGAGTGCACATCTTCTGTAACATACCCGGGAAATATTGAGAGAGTCACAACATAGATGAGGAGGATCCCAAAGCCAAACCACTTGACTTGCCCTACAATGTCCCACAAGGTAGATCTCCAAACAGACCCAGCCATCAAACATCTTTCAGTTTTCTCCTCGGTTGCTACCTGCATTTTGATATTGTTGTAGTACTTGATAACTGGAAGCTGATTTGCCACATTGTAGAAAACAATGCAGATGGCCATAACAACAATACTGACAGCAAAATAGAGGTTTGCACTTCTTCTTAGGCCATGGGCATCTTGGGGGTATATGGATTTGGTTATGATCCTCAAAATTGAAACAAGTACCCCTGCATTTATTGATTCAAATTTGAACATTGATATATCACGGCATGTAAAATAAAGTAAAAAATTTTTACCCCACAATGACTAGAGCTCTGCTTGGGGTAATAATAATATAAATAATGTAGGCTAATAATGTGCAGTGGTATCATGAAGACGAACTGTTGGAGGGTTTCACTCCAGTAAACTGTGAAATCCAGTTTTGGATTGTAAGCAAGAGAATTCCTCATGGTGTGGTAATTTGGAAATGTATCATGAAGCTACTCCCTTCCAGGAGTTTCATGCAAGCTAGCAATGGAAAACCTGGCCACGAAGCCTGCAGCAAGAGGCAGCATGCTGTGCAGCCAGACTCAACATTTTCTCTATTACGGCTCGTTTGGTGCGCGGGATTGGATGGGATAAGACTTTTTTTAGTCTCAAGCCCATGTTTGGCTGTCAACCAGGATGACATAAAAAATAATCTTATCCTCAGCTTTATCCCATTGTAATGGGATAAAATAGTGATGACCAAAAAGGGGAGAATTATTTTGATCCCATTGTAATGAATTTTGTATTTTTTTTTTAATTTTTAATTTTTAATTTTTAATTGTTTAATCCTATCCTATCCAATCCAATCAAATCCCATCCCATAAAAATAATCCTATACTATCCCGCACACCAAGTGAGCCCTTAAGACAACATTTAAAAATAAATGTTCTAACTCTAAAGAAGCAAAGATTAAGAATTTGGTGTCCGAAGTTCTTTAAGGACTTGATTGACAAGTATTAGGCTAAAATCCATCCATTTTAAGTCCGAGGAATGAGGATAGCAACCTTTGGCTGGCATTTGTATTCTCACTTTCATACTTCCACACAATACTTGTAAAAGATCAATCACTTACTAGGCTTGAAGAGTTCACGTTCCCTTCTACGTGCTGCCCTTGATAATCATCAAAAGCAGGTGCGTTATGCAATGAGGCAAATTAGCAAATACATTTATGTATTGTCAGTAGCTTTGCTTATGAGACATGAAGCTTTTGCCTTTCTTTGTCACAGAAGGTATGGCTTTTGGTTTTCTTGATGAGTTGATTAAGCAGGGTGATAGTTCAGCACATTTCGAAGAAGCAATGTCATCGCATTTTCAAAGACAAACTCCGTTATGCGTAAGTCAACATGTACAGGCCATTTCGAATTTTATTATCAAATTGCTGGAGTAGAAAATAACCATGATAAAGGTGGTTATTGAAGGTTAGTTAGTAGTGACACTTTTTTTTAGCCTACTTTTGTATCATTGCACACCAAACCAGAACGCTTAGACTAGGTTGAGGTCCGTCAAACGTTTGCAGTAATACCTTGAATGTTTTTTGAATGGCATGGCAGATAAAACACAAGGTTAGACAAATCTTTTCTTTAGCAGATGAAACGCCAGTAATTGCCTAAAGCCATACATTGCCTGCCTAATTAGCATTAATAAATCACTAAAAGGTTTGCTATGCATGTATGCCATATTACAAGTCATAAAAATCTCTTAACTAATCAATTTTATTGGACATGTATAGACTGTCTTCAGAAAGTCAGAAGTGAAGGATGAAATTCCAACTCCCCGAATCAATTTTTCAGCAAGCTTTTTATCCAAGGATTGATTAATCGGAATAAATTTCAGGATCAATTATGCAAATGAGATTAAGCATGCCGTAGCTTGTGTCTGGTCATCAAGTTAGCGTATACATGGGGTAATTTTTGAAGTTATGCAAGAACTGTGAAGGTAACCCCTGTATCAACTGCATGTATCCATCTAAGATTTGAAGTTATGTGGCCATAATTTCCTCTCTTCTAGGGCAAAGCAAAACAATAATAAGGCTCCATTTCCTTCCAATGGCAACCCTAGTTATATTTGCAGTCTTAAAATTTAATGCATTCAATTAGAATATTGAAGTCTAAAAATAGGAGGGATTCAAGCAACCGGAACTCCAAAGCTAAGTAGAGGAGATATCATCAATGGTCTAGAAAAAAAAAAAAAGAGTCCATTGCCCAAATAAGACATCAATAAGATGTTGAAGATTAAGGAATTCAACCAAAGTTCATTCAGAGTTCCAAAATCTAAATGGGTCTTTGTGCTCAATGTTAGTGCACTTAAACCGTGATATTGCTTGAAGGACCTTGCCTGGAAGAAAACACTAAGCCATGGAAAAGGGGACTTCAGTATTATAGTGTTGGCCAATGCCCTTTTGACGCTCGAGTTAGTGGTTGAGGGGATTCTCCACTGAGCTAACGTACACAACAGTTAGAGGAGAATTTGGGTCATGTTGCACATTATTGGAGAAAGTCTTTCTTCAAGTCTCTCCTAGCTAATCAATCACGAAAGGTCTAGCTAGTATGTAAACTGTTTATGCTCTCCAGCAAAGCATGATTCTCAAAGTCAAAGCTTTTTAATAAATTTCAACAAATTAGATGCAATTAGAGCTCATATAGTGCATCCATATATGTTTCATTGGACGTAACAAACAATTAGAACATTTCAATGATTTGATTCTCATGTATGTTGATGATTTGAACCATTTTTATCTATTTTTATCCTTTATCAATTACCATAATCAACAAGAAGAAGAAGAAGGAGAAGAAAAAAATCAAAAGAGGAGTGTGGATAGCAGTAGTAATACCAGAAGCAGCGGTTCCAGCAACCACAGCCTGCATGTACCTCTCGGGAAGCTCTCCAGCGGCTCCAACGACGCCACCTTGAACCAAAGCATCAGCAGCGCCGGAGAGGGCAATAGAGGCGACAGTGAGATAAAATCCAGGAAGGAGACCAGTCCTTCCCTTGATGTACACCACGTCCATAATCGGGACCACCAGCAAAGACACCATGAAAAGTACCAAACCTACGTTTATTCTCTGGTGAGAATGGGATTTGTGGGCGTAGGCGACGATGAACAATAGAAAAACCAGGGCAACCAGCATGTACACCACAGCAAACACCCGATCCACGCTCACCTCCGGGTAGAGGTAGCTGAAGTAATCCACGGCCGTGATGAAAGCATTCCATGGAAGAAGGAAGCCTGCCCCCAATGTGAAGTAGATGATGTAAGCCAAGTGATAGGAGTCGTTTGGGATCTTATCAGAATAAGGGATCGCAGCGGTGGCGCTCGCGCTGCTACTCAAAAGCGCCTCTGCGGCTGCTTCCTCTTCCTCTTCCTCTTCCTTCCTTCTCAGCCTGCTGGAGACACCCATTATTATTGCTCTTCAGCTTGCTTGCTTGGTTAGGTCGTAGGAGATCAGAAGATGGGAATTGGGAAGAGGCAAACTGTGTTAAGTCAAGTAAGAAGAGGACATCACATCCTATTGTTTATTCTATTGATTTCAAGTTTTCAACCAACTGGCGTACGTACGGTCCGTGCCAGCACGGAGCTTCCACCTATATAAAAAAAAAAAAAACAAGTATAAGACCTTTTTTAACATTTCTGAGAAACATATCTAAGAAATATCAAGTCCCTCAGATGGTGACGGTTCAGCATTCTATTAAAAAAAAAAAATCATTCTTCTGTAATTAAGCTGTTGATAATACTATTATTAATTTTTTTTCACAGAAATAGATATGCCTGTAATACATCTCATAAGTCTTGATATATGGTTAGTATTTCAAAGAAGTACTTTTGGTTTCAATTATTGAAATTCAGAATTCGTCCGTCAATTAATCATGTGTGCATAAGTTAATTATTTATGTATAAGTCAAAATTTCTTAATCACGTTGTTGTTTTTATTATAAAATTTTAAATTATTTATTAATTTTTAATATAAAATTATTAAATAAATTTATAAATAATTTGATAATAAAGCATTAAAAGATTTTTTTTTTTGTAATGTTAATAAATATAAGATTTATTTTAAAAATTATTTTTTTGTTGTCATGTTTAGCTTTTTTTTATTTTTATTATTATTTTTGATAACTTTCGGCCTTTATTTATCTTTGTTTTGTTTTTGGTAACTTTTAACTTCTTTTATTTATTTTTTTAAATAACTTTCAATCTCTTTTATTTATTTATTTTTTAATAAATTTTTACTTATTTTAAAAAATCATATAAATCAAATTTGAAATAAATATAAGTAACATGTTCGTTAACCTTTTTTTTTTTTTTTCTTTCTCAATGATAGTTTTATATTCCATTTTCCATTTTTTTTCGTGATCATTGTATGTGCTAGATCAATTTTTATTTATTTATTATTATTATTTTTACCACTATTCATATATTTTAAATTTAGCAGTATGAGATTATTATAACGAATTAGTTTCTTTATCCGCACCTGTCCCTACAACATTTAACAGGAAGATAGAAAACAAATAAACGACAAAAGAATATCCTATGGGATTAGAGTGATGGCCCCCAGTCACCTCCTCAATAAGCATGAAACCTAAGATTAAAACTCTCCCAAACAAGGGCTGATCACTTTGTTTTTTCTATAAATTTCTAGCTGGGTGATAAATGTAAAAGTTTATGCATAGTTCTAAGGAATTGATAGGGTGAGGGAAGTTAACAAACGAAGAAGATAATTAAAGATAATTAGGAGTGTCAATGGTTCAATTTGAATCAGTTTAATGTCTAAATTAAGCTTAAATGAAAGTAATTGAATTGGTATTTTGCCCAATCAAATTGAAGAGAACAACCTTAGTATAAACATTTATTAAATAATTGAGTTAATTAGTTTTTTTTTTTCAATGTGTAGCAAGTAAATCTAATTTAGATTTAGTACATTAAATAAAGCCTTTCTATATATAAGATAACAGTCAAAACTGATGGAGTAGTTCATTTTCAAATAAAACCTAAACTAAATTAGTTCAAAACTAAACTAAATCGATCTAAATTGACAGTGCACGAGATAAAACTGCTTGAAAGTTCTAGAAGGATTGGTCGTTGTAGCTGTTAGTCTCAAATGTAACTGTAACATAGGAGTAGTTAATTTTGTTGAGCTTGTTATTATTTATATCAATAGTTGAGTGCCAAGTGGCAAGTTAACAATAAGGTGTGAAACAAATGATATTGTATAATCAAGCGAATCTTGTTTACATTGCCTCCTTATTTTCTTTTGTCTGAGATATTTTGATCTCATGATCTTGTCCATAATCATGTTCATGGTATCAGAGAAAGATCGATCATATTCTCATTTTTTATTCCTTTCTAGTTCTTTTCTGTTCTTGAATTGAATTTTTTCTTTCTTTTCAAGAAACTTACGATTGATCGAAGAAACCCAGTGTGATTATGGAAGATACATCGCAATGATCAAATTCCAGATCTAGAACATCTACAACTGGTTTGATGGAAATGCATATGCTAAACAATGATGATCCTCTGTTTTTACAAAATTTTGATCATCCCGGCATGATATTGGTGTCAACTCCATTAACAGGTAATAATTACCTTTCTTGGAGTCATTCAATGAGGATAGCTCTTGGTGCTAAAGTAAAACTAGGTTTTGTTAATGGAGATTGCGTAATGCCAAATGAAGAATCGCCTAATTTTGCTCAATGGAAGAGAGTGGACTGTATGGTTATATCTTGGTTGTTGAATTCAATTTCTAACGAAATAGTGGAAGCTTTTTTTGTATACTACTTCTGCCAAATAGTTATGGAAGGAATTAGAAGAACATTTTGGTGAATCCAATGGTCCTTTGATTTATCATATTCAAAGAGAAATTGGTTCGATTTCACAAGGCAATCTTTCTGTTACTTAGTATTACACCAAACCAAAGAAATCGTGGGATGAACTTAATTGTTTGACACCTATTCCATAATGCACATGTGGAGTTGCTAAGATTGTTGCAGATATGACTTCATCTACTTGTCTAATACAATTTTTGATGGGACTCAATGATGTTTTTGATCCCATAAGAAACAAGATCTTAGTAACAGATCCTCTTCCATATGTTACCAAGGCTTATTCCTTGATATTGCGAGTGGAAAAATAGAGGAATGTGCAGATTACTTTTGCGGAAACCACTAGCAATACTGTGTTGTTTGTGAAATCTCATAATTTCAAGAAATAAGGAGTTCCTAAAGGGAGCTTCAAGAAGAAAGATATTTCAAATAAAGTGGATCGTCATTGTGACCATTGTAATGCAAATGGGCATGTGAAGGAAACTTGCTTCAAGCTTCATGAATATCTTGATTGGTACAAGGATTTTAAGGAGAAGAAAAACAAAATTATTGATAGGGCTATTGTGAATTTGGTAGAAAGCCCACTTGATGTTGCGACTGACCTAGCTGATGACAAGCAACCTAATCTTAGTTCTACAATATCGACTATGGTACAATAAGAACTTGTCAAGATCTTAAAGGGAAAGTCTGTCATGGATAGCAATTACATCAATATTGCACACTTGAGAGATTTTGCAGGTATAATCCACAATTATGCTTTGAATACTCTTCTTTTGTTTGAACTTGGTACTTGGATAGTTGACACAGGTGCTTCAAAACACTTGTACTGATTTAACCCTTTTTTTATCAACCTTCTTGTTGGAAAAACCCATTCCTATTTACCTACCTGATGGCTCTATAAAATCAATAACACATTGTGGGAATGTCCTTCTTCATCCTAAAGTAATCCTCAAGAACATTTTACATGTTTCCACCTTTAAATTCAACCTCTTATCTGTTAATAAACTCACCACAACAGCTAGTATAAAATTCATTTTTCATCCAACCAATTGCATCTTACAGGACCACTGAAGAGGTCTTGGCCATTGGTAGAGTGGTAGGAAGTCTATACATTTTGGACAAAAATTGTTTTTCCATTGAACATGTGCAATCTTATACTGATCACTTGGCATCAACTGCACAACAAAGAGATAAGTGCTTCTCTTTTATCCCATATTCTTCTTGTAATGATGTTAGTTACATAAATAAAGCATCAGTATCTTCTTATTTCCTTTGGCATAAAAGACTTGGACATGCTTCATTTGATGTTTTAAAACGCTTACATTTCTTTAATTCTCCATCAAATGACTTTTTTACTTTGTGTGATGTTTGTCCATTGTCCAAGCAACATAGACTACCTTTTCCAAGTCATATACATACTACTCACATTCTTGAATTGCTTCATTTAGATATTTGGGGTCCATATAAGCAAACCTTTATTTCAGGAGCTCATTATAGACTTACAATTGTGGAAGATTTTAGTAGGGCCACATGGACTTTTTTGCTTCATTCTAAAGCTGAAACTATATCTACTCTCACTAATTTTCTAAAGTTAGTACAAAATCAGTTTCACACACAAGTTCAAACCATTAGAATAGATAATGGTACTGAATTTGTCAATTTTGAAAAAAACTTTTTTCAAATTTTGGAATTTTACATCAAAGAACTTGTGTTTACACACCACAACAAAATGGTGTTGTGGAAAGGAAACACAAACATCTTCTTCAAGTTGCTAGAGCTCTCATGTTTCAATCTCATTTGCCAAAGAAATTTTGGGGTGATTCTATTTTGGTAGCCACTCACATCATTAATCGGCTTCCCAGCTCTATTCTTAATTGGAAAACTCCTTATGAAATCATATACCACCAAATTATTCTACTTTGAAATGCTTTGGTTGTTTGTGTTTTGTCACTAACATTCAACCACATAAAGATAAGTTTGCTCCTAGAGCTTCCAAATGTATTTTCATAGGCTATAGTTCTGGACAAAAAGCTTATAAGGCTTATGATATTAATACTCATCAAGTTTATATTTCAAGAGACATTATTTTTCATGAAACAGTTTTTTCCTTATGCAACCTTGTCCCCTTCTTCTATTCCTCTACCTTATATTTCACTCATTGAAGACACTAATAATGATCCTCTTTCATTTTCACCTACCTCTCCTGCAAAAATTACTGATAGGGCAGGATATTAGATCTAGTTGATTGGCCGGGAAAGCTTTAGCGGGAAGAGATAGCACTGACAAGTGACAATAAGTGCAAGTTTCCTTGCATGTGGCTCGTCTGCGCTTTTCGAGGCGCTGCATGTGACTCAGCGTGGGAGAAGGGGGGGCAAGGCATATCTCATTGAATCAGTCTTTTTTACCACATCGGCCCAACTCACGTCGTTCCAACAACCGGCGGGGAGGACCCAAGATCTTCCCTTCGCCTAGCTCATTGAACCTTCCAACTTCACTCCATGGCCCTATCTTAAGGTCTTTGCCTATCAGGCTAGATAAACTGACCTTTCTCAGCCCCGGACGGATTACCTCCAATTAGGAACATCCAACACAAGATTGACTTAATCTTCGGTTCCACGCTACCTAATCGGGCACCCGTTTGGGTGTGATTCAAATAGCTGAACCAACCAACCAGAGAGTTAGGGACAGTCCTGTTATCAGGTCTGATTCTTCACCTCCTTCTTCATTTACTTCCTCTCATTCTTCTTCTGATGTGCACTCTAATCCTGTTCCAGTTCGAACTAGTGGTCATATAAGGACTAAACCTACTTGGTTAAATGATTTTGTGTCTAGTCATTCTTTCGATGCTTCTTCCTCTTTAGTCATTGCACCTGTTACTTCTTCTTCTCATACACCTACCACATTTCCTTATACTAGCTCTCTCACTTTCTCTCCTTTATACATGACATTTTTAGCTAATGTGTCTAACATCCAAAAGCCAACTTCTTACAAACAAGCTAGTGTTCATCAAGAGTGGATTGAGGCAATCAATAGAGAACTTACAACTTTAGAGACAAATAATACTTGGGAACTTACTCCTCTACCTATTGGTAAGAAAGTCATTGGTTCCAAGTGGGTTTACAAGTTTAAATTGAAACCTGACGGGAGTGTTGGCAGGTTTAAGGCACGACTTGTCGCTAAGGGGTATAATCAGGTCGAAGGAGAGGATTATTTTGATAGCTTTTCATTGATTGCTAAAATAGTTACTGTTAGAGTATTTTTAGCCATTGCAACTGCTAAATCATGGCCTATGCATCAGCTTGACATAAACAATGTTTTTTTACATGGGTTTTTGGATGAGGATGTGTATATGGTACCTCCTCAAGGTTATACAAAGGTTAAACCTGGTGATTTTTGCAAGCTTAAGAGGTCTTTATATGGGCTTAAACAAACATCTCGTCAATGGAACCAAGAATTCACCATTCAATTGCAGAATTTTGGTTTTACTCAATCGACTCATGATCATTGTTTATTTCTGAAACAATCCTCTGATTTTTTTTGGCCTTGATCGTATATGTTGATGATATGTTGATAACTAGAACTAATGAGCATGATATTGTAGCTGTTAAAAACTTTCTTCACTCTAAATTCACTATCAAAAATCTTGGATATGTCAAGTATTTCCTTGGATTTGAAATTGCAAGATCCACTGATGACACTTATATCAATCAACGCAAACACACATTGGATATTCTTCATGATATAGGCTTGTTGGGTAGTAAGCCTACTCTTGCTCCTCGTCCAAAAGGAATTAAACTTACGCATGAGATGGCTTCTCCTTTGTTAGATTCTGACAGATATAGACGTTTGGTTGGACATCTTCTTTACCTAGGCTTCACAAGGCCTGATATTTCTTATGGAGTTCAACAATTAAGTCAGTTTGTCAATGCCCCTTATCAAGGCCATTGGGATGCTGCCATTCATATTTTGCGTTATCTCAAGAGTTGCCCATCGAAGGGGTTGCTCTATTCGTCACATTCATCCTTACACTTACAAGGTTTTTGTGATGCTAATTGGGCTTCTTGCCCTGATAGCCGGAGGTCTTTGACAGGTTATTGCATTTTCTTAAGAGATGCTTTGTGTCGCGACCCCTTCCCAGGTGACGTCACGACCAACACAAAATACCACATATGTCATACACAGACGTACATGATACTTTGTCATCCTTTTAATACACCAAATTTTTTAAAAATTTCAACATCATGCCCCCATAAAATGGGCAAAGTTACAAGTCCAATGGCCACCTCATTAATCAAAAATCAATTTTCATAAATTATCATTTTATTTTCATATCATATAACACATCCACATAATTTATAGTGATCCTCAGATCTCATATAACATCCATGAGCATCCCATATCCCATCACATATCCGTATCAAGATTCTCTAATCCAAATCACTCACATAATTATAACCTCATAATTACACATTCAACCAAATTACTCATCTAGATGATAAAATATAAATAAGATGTTAATAATACAAATATATTTATCAAAATACAAGGTTTCTAAATTCTCCAAGAAAATATACAACTAATAATATATAGGAGTCTGCAACTCCTCACGAGCCTTGCTCTTTCCTTTAGAATTTGTACCTGAAATATTGAAGAAGAAGGTAGAATGAGCAACCACAAATTCAGTTAATATTTCTTTCTATGGCATCATATATGCATTTATAAAAAACTATTCATATCAAACAATTAAAACAAACATATGCAGCGATCAAATAATATAATACATGCTCAACATAATGATTCAATGTAATTTCTTTTCAAAAAATGCAATATCATTTGAAAATCATATTCATCTCCCTCCTTCTAAGTAATTGAGTGAGTCTGTTTTTCATGTGCACCAAAGAGGAGTGCACCAACCTCAAATTACTCATTTATCAATTACGTCATAACTATGTCTTTGATCTCATGCGAGGAATACACCGACCAGGATTAGTAAAATCGTCAATCCTGTGAGTTTGTTCCCTGAGATTTAGACTCATATAAATGCTTCTCATGTCAATGACTTACGTAGGTACGTCCATTGACATGCTCCTATGCATCAAAACCATTTCATGATTTTAAATCGAATAAATATATCATAACATGCAAATCATTTTAAATCAATTTCATATAATATAATGTCATATAAGAAGACCAAAGTAAAGAAATACTTATAATACATGACTTTTCAAACCTAAGTCCTCTTACTATCACTACGATCTAGTACCTTAATCAATCCAAATCTTAGTGTTCTAACCTGTCACATTCATTCCATATAATATATCAAATTTATATATTCCTATTCATTTCACAAATAAATATTAACTTTATAATTCATATATTTGATGTTTTAGTCTAATTTAAGTCTCATACATACCCAATGACTCTCCAATACTATTTTTACAATTAGTTTAAATATTCCTATAACAAAGAACAGTGAAAACAATTATTTCATATCACCATAATCAATTTTTAATTCATAATACTCATTTAATCACTTAATTTTTTACTTCTCAATGCTCATAATTAATTTCTAAAATTTCATTTTGGTCTAAAAATTTCATGAGGACATCCAAAATATTTTATATTATCCCCAATAATATTTCTAAGGTGAAAGAATAGTAAAAATAGGCTTTTCAACCATGTTTCAACTATTTTTCCAATTCTTCGTAGTTGCTAGATTCATTCAGTCACTTACTAAAATATCAATCGATATCCAAAAATCACAATTTTGGTATCAAAACGTCTGAAATTCAGTTCTTTACGATTCTAGAGTCTCAAACTGGAATTTCATTAGAGTTTAACATGATTTCAAAGGTCTCCAGTGTCAAATTTAGCTTCTAACGATGAAACCGGCTCCAATAATACACGTATCCACAAACAAATCACATATTTATAGTCTACATAACTATAAGAGTCAAAATATATCATTTTTACATATTTATACTTAAAGTGGATCAAAACTTCATTTTTAAAATACCACAAAACACATTCTATAACAGATTTTATACCGATAAAATTGTTACACGTACCTTAAATATTAATTTGCAACGAAATAAAGTGAAAATGGTTTACCGAAGCGTCGATTTTGCCGCGAAATCATTTTTCCCTCTTCTTTCTCCTCTCCCCTTCGTTATTCTTCATCTTTCTTTTTTATTTTTTTTATTTTTTTTCTTTTCTTTTTTTGGTCTTCTTAAAGTCGTTGGATAGAGAAAGGATGAGATAAGAATGAAACAAAAATTGATTTCATGCTCCCAATGTTAATTAGTAAACCAACACCCCATGCTTAAATTTAATTTATATATATATATATATATATATACCCAACTTAACACATATTATTTGAATTTTAATAATCTAATTGTATCTAATAAACATATAAACACATACACATGCATACTCAACACACATATATATGACTTTTACGTACTTATATACGTATTATACCCTTCGATATATATATAGGTCAACGTAGAACTTTGACAAAAAATATGAGGCGTTAAACTTTGATTTCCAAGAAAATTAAGAAGCAAACCACTATTTCTCGCTCGTTTACTGAGGCTGAATACAGAAGTATGGCTACCATCGTCTGTGAACTAGAATGGTTATCTTTTATTTTTTTTATTTTGGTTTCTCTTCTTCTTCACCCATTCCTCTTTGGTGTGATAATCAGGCCTTCATATCGCAACCAACCTAGTATTTCATGAGTGAACTAAACATTTAGAGATTGATTTCCACCTTGTCCAAGACAAATTTAAGTAAGGGTTTATTCTTCCGCAACATATTTCTTCAAAATTATAGATTGCTGATATGTTTACTAAGTCTTTGCTTGTCCCTATTTTCTCTTTCTTATTGTCCAAGTTGGGCTTGTATATTTCTACCAAGCTCCAACTTGAGGGGAGACGTATATATGTATTAGTTAGTTTTAGTTAGCTAATTTGTCATTAGTGACTTAGTTAATTAGTAGTTTGTAATTAAGACAGTAAATTGTTAAGCTGTTTAAAACAAAAGAGATATGCGGCGGTTATTCCCAGTAGCCTATATATATATATATATATATATCAAAAGGTCGTGTTATGTTAGATTGATGAATAAGAAAATTACAACTCTCTTGTTTACGGTGCCTCCTTATTTTCTTTTGTCTTAGATATTTTGATCTCATGATCTTGTCCATGATCGTGTTCAACCTGCCAATTGATAATTCGTGATAAAAGATGTGCTTGCGCTTTCTAAGCCTCTTTCATTATTCTTTGCAACAAGCAGTGCAAAGTACCCTAAGGTGCTTGTACACTGGTAAGGCGAGGCCTGACGGAGAAGGAATTTATATATACATTTTTTATTTTAAATATTAAAATATTATTTCTTAAAATAATAATAAATGATGGCCTGGGTGTATTGCCGGTCTTAGTGGAAAAAAAGAATATCTTTTATGTATTATTTTCTATTCAACAACCACTTAAATTGACAACCAGTAATCGAAGGTGACAAATAGTCAAATCAGAGTGTGAATACAAAAGTTATGGCCAATCAAAGGGCCATTCAAAGTTAGTAACTTACTCGACCAGTCAATCAATTAGTTAATCGATTTACCAATTGATCACCGTTTTGAGCAATAAAAAATAAAGATCAATCTAGTAAGAAATAAAAAAGTAAGTTATTTGTTAACTTGAAACAGTTATAACTTATTTATTTAAATTTTAATTACAGTAATTTTAAATGTGTTAGAAAGTGTAAGAAAAAGATTTACAAAATTTATGGTCCATCACTAACGGATGGTTAATAACATGCATGTATTTTTTATTTTATTATTATTATTATTTTGAGACAAGACATGATAGTGTTATTCACAGAATTTATTCTCTAATTTAAATGTTATCCAAGAACCAGATTTTTAAAATTACTGTATTTTTATGCCACTTTCCCACCTTAAAACCGATTAGGTCGGTCAATCGGGCAACGGGGTCGATGCGTGTGGTAGGCGTAAGGGCGAATTTCCCATTAGACCTTGGAAGGAATATTGGTCTGAGGAAGGAGGAGCGAGCCGAGCCGAGCAGCAACAAAAATGATAGGAATGACGATGTGGAGCAGCACTAGTGTCTTTACCCCGGTTCAATTTCAACCATCTTCCTCATCCTCCTTCGCTAATTGGAGGGCCTCCATCGCCACTGTGTCTCCCTGCAGCAACAGGTCCACCTTGTCTTCGCCCCACAAATCCTCCGTCACCGCAAACCTCACTACTCTCGCAGCTGGGTGCCCTTGGCCCAAAAGAATCGGCGCTTCTCTTCGTTGTTTCGTTGGTACTATTTCCACAAACCCCCTAATTAATTATCATTCTTTTCCCCTTGAAAGAATTGTTAAGATTATTCCTATAGTAATTATTGTGATTGTGCTCATGGTTAGCTTCCTTGCCCGACCTTGTCCTCATCTATTGCTCACTTGATTGGAGAAATTGGCAGTCTTCTGATGAGAGCCTCCTCCAACCAAAGAGGAGGAAATTACCCTAACCCTTTCTTCAGAAGAAACTGCGTGACCAATATAATGGACTATCTTCGTTTATAAGATTAATGAACGGTTCTCACATCAACCTGTAAAATCTAATCTAACATGAACTCACAACAGATAAAGAACTAGAACGAGAACGAGAACTATCAAACCAAGAAAACAAGAACAAGAATGCTTGCTGAAGCTTCAAGAGAAAGAAGAAAGAACTCAATCTGGAAGTTTTTCCAGCATCCTCTATTGAACACTAAACAGAGCTTATATACGCTTTACAGAATTAATCTCAGCCATACTATAACCAATGACTCTTGATCACCATTGGATCACTATCTAACTCTTTAACTAATCAGTGAACTGCCTAACTTCATAACAGAAGACTGCTGACTTTAAACTTAACTATAACTGATCTATAGCACACTGTAAACAAGACTCCAATATCATGTTTCTAAGCCGACTCCAACAGCCCCCCTCAAATTGAACATAGGAGAGGGAACTATGTTTAGTTTGGAAACAAGATAATGATAGCAAGCTGTAGGAAGGGCCTTTGAAAAACGTTTGCAATTTGGTCATTAGTAGAGATATGTCGAACATCTAACTTGCCAGCAACAACTCTATCTCAAACAAAATGAATGTTCACCTCTATATCCTTAGTACGAGAGTGAAAAACAGGATTTTGTGCCAATGCCTTTGCACCCATGTTGTCACACCACGTGATAGGACAACGAGGAAGAGCAACACCAAGTTCACCAAAAAGAGATTGGAGCCAAATAAGTTTTGTTGAAGCTTGAGCTAAGGATTTGTACACTGCTTCAGTGCTACTACGAGCTACAACTGTCTGCTTCTTTGAACTCCATGTAATGAGATTACCTCCTAGATAAACACAAAAACCACTTGTTGATTTACAATCATCAAGAGAGCTAGCCCAGTCTGCATCACTAAAGGCTTCCAATTGCAACAAAGGCGATGCTTTAAAAAACAAACCATGACTCAAGGTTCCTTTAAGGTAACGCAGGACACGTTTGCAGGCAGTCCAATGGACAGAGGTAGGGGCTGACAAGCCTGACATAAATTGACTAAGTTTATTTACAATGAAGCTTATGTCGTCTTGTGTTTGTCAATAATTTGTGGCCTTTTGTTTTTGGGTCGTGCAACATGAGTGTGTATTTAGTTATTTCGATCTCATATCTGTTTTCAAACAATTGATAGCTCTTTCTTCTATCTATGCTCAAATACATGTGAAGCATTAACTCCTGAGTTGAAGACTACTCTGGATAAAGTTGTTACTTCGCACAAAGTGGTTCTTTTTATGAAAGGAACCGAGGAGTTCCCGCAATGTGGATTTTCAAATACTGTTGTGCAGATATTGAAGTCTATGAATGTGCCTTTTGAAACATTGAATATACTAGAGAATGAAATACTGCGTCAAGCTCTTAAGGAATACTCCAATTGGCCAACCTTTCCTCAGCTTTACATTGATGGAGAATTCTTTGGTGGCTGTGATATCACAGTTGGTAAGCTCATAATCCCTTTTGTTTTTCCATTTCTTTGCACTAGCTTAGACATCCATGCATTTCTGTTTTGAGTGGCTGATGGAGGTGTTGCTATTTATGCGTTAACTTGACCACTTTAACATGGTTTCTGCTTTCTGGAGCTTTTTCCACTATATGACATTGAAAATAGCATCAACATGGTAAGCTACACCATAAGAGCTTCATATGGTTATTTGTGCTTCAAGTTTCTTTGAAATGATCTGAAATTCTTTCCTTTTAAGTTGTCAACTTTTATCTCCCAACAGTGTACTCATTCTTTATTAAATATCATCTGTACTCATTCTTTATTAAATATCATCACAACATTGATGTGATTAACTCATTTCAAGAGATATTAGACCTACCATTGGAGATTTGCAAATGAAACTGCAGTTGTTCCATACATACTGTATATTAATTTAGTCTTTGTAATTCTTTGGTGTGCCTCAACATTATAGGACTGTTGTAGTCAATTTGACAATCTGTACATTTCTAATGGAGATGGTATAAATATTGAAAAATCATTCATGTATACGGAGGGAAATTATGAAAAGAGCAAGGAAACTACAACTGTATTTGGTTTATGATTCAGATATTGTTTTCTGTATCCAAAATCTTGGAAATATGAAAAACGTGTTTAGTTTGTTGAAACCCGAAAACAATTTTTCAAAATTTACAAAGAAAACAAGTTGTTTTCAGGAAATGAAAAAGGTTGTTTTCTAAGTTTTCACTTTTTGAGTTGTATTTTACTTTTCAGATCACGAACCAAACACAGCCTAAGGTTTTTAAATTTGCCAATTTTCAGTGAACTTTGATATTCTGATTAAAAATTTGGATTGTTCAATATTAGAAAATGCGAAAGTTGCTTTTAAATGGGAATTAAGCTTAGAAACATTTTATAATTAATTTTGAGCAGGTCTAACTCAGCTGACTCAATTAACTTTGTTAGAGCAGTCTGCCCTTGTTTAATTGTTTTCTTGATCTCCAAATGATACTTAGCATTTCAAATAGTAACCAAGTATTGGATGAATGATGGAAGTTTCCTTGTGTTTATGGTTATTTTTTTTATTTTTTTATTTTTTTATTTTGCATCAAATTCAATGCAGTACTTTCGTTGATTTACTATGACTGTCTGATGTTTAAAATATTAGTAACTTTGCAACAGAGGCATATAAGAGCGGGCAGTTGCAGGAATTGCTGGAGAAGACAATGTGTTCTTGATGAAAGTGTGTGTTACCAAGATGGTTAATTTTTCAAACTGGTGAGTGATTTTGTCAGACTTCCTGTTATGGTTTGTTGGAGAACCCTGTTTTATGTCTCTGCTTTTCGCTTATTTAGGTCGTGGCAGTTTCTAATGACTTCTCTGAGAGCGCTAGTTTGGATTATATATTTATATCTTTATGTGACAAAATGAACAAATCATATTGGCAAATTGCAGTTCTTGCCGCTTACAGTATCAGTAAATCCAACTCCATTTGAGTGTTTATAAGAGTAATAAAGAATCGTGTATACCAATCAAAATTAATCTAATTCATTATTGGTTTCCATTGTAGGTCAACCTTTTTATTATTGTGAATAACCCTTTCTTTTTTCGAAGTTGGAAGTTGATTTAAGTGTTGGATTTGTTGTGATGTTGAACAACTTCTACTTAATGTTAGAGTAATATTATATTTGGTGAAATATTGGTTAGGTTTTAGTATATTAGAGTACTTATTTATATTTGGTGCAATTTGGTAATTTTGTGTTTTTTAGTAACTATATAAGCTTTGCTTAATTTCTTTACTCACACTCTTTTAGAGAATTATCAATGAAACCCTAGCCGTCTTTCTATCTTCTTTTTTGTCACATGGTATTAGAGCGAGTTCGATTGTTATGGGTATTGTTACGTGATTAGAGTTGCAACATTGGTGTGGGTAAGAGCGCCGGAATGTGTGGCATTTTTTTTATTAGTGTTCGACTGCTACAAAGAAGAAATTACCAAAGAGCGTGCTGTTAGAAGATATTGAAGAAGGGAATCGGTGGGTATATTTTATTAAAGAAATGAATATTGGAAACCCCATTGTTATTTGATGGTGGTGACCTTGCAGTAGATTAATTGAGATTGCTATTATGTTTTAGTGGTTATTATTTGCATGAGAAAAATCAGTTTTTTAGAGTTTTTTGTTTTTGAGAATTGGGAACATTAGCATCGTGACAGATGACTTGCTTTATTTAATTACTATTTTTGGAACTATTGGTGTGCAAGAGATTTAGTTCCAATCGTTTGATTTTGGATTTTGGAACAAATTGATTTGTGATTATTATAACCACTTGGATTTTAGATTTGAGATTTGAGAGAAGTTTGGTAAAGGTGATTTTCTTCACTCTATTAGTGTGCGATTGGATGAAAAAAATTATTCTTATTGGAATTATGTGATGAAGAATTTTTTGAAGGGAAAGAAATTGTGGGGTTATGTTATTGATGCATTAACCATGCCCACTCATGAAAAACATGAAAGATATGCAAATCTTTTAGATACATGGGATGCAAATTATTCTGAGGTTATTACTTGGATTAACAATTCTGTTGAGCACTCTATTGACAGTTGGCAAAGTATGAAAAAACTAAAGAAGTTTGCAATCATTTGGCGAGGTGGTAGATGAGTAGTTTTTTGGACAAAAAAAAAAAAGAATTTGTTTTTTTTTTTTTTGGCACTGTATTTGGATTTTGCAGCAATCTGAGATATGATGGCACTTGAATTTGCAGCAATCCGAAATATGATTGCATTAGAATTTGTAGCAATCTGAAAGATTATTGCACTCGAATTTGCAACAATCTGAAAGATGATTGCATTTGAATTTACAGTAATCCGAAATATGATTGCATTGGAATTTGCAGCAATCTGAAAGATGATTGTATTTGGATTTGTAGCAATTTGAAATATGATTGCATTGGAATTTGTAGCGATTTAAAAGATGATTGCATTTGGTTGGTAATCTTTGCATTTGATCGTTTTCTTGGAGTATGTGGTCTTGGCACGTGTTTTTGCATTGACATTCTACTTCTCTCCTTCTGTTGGATGACAACGCTACGTTTCTGATATTGCAAGCTCATGAATGTCTCCACGCCCACGAGTTTGAGGGGGGATGTTAGAGTAATATTATATTTGGTGAAATATGAGTTAGGTTTTAGTATATTAGAGTACTTATTTATATTAGGCGCAGTTTAGTATTTTTGTGTTTTTTAGTAGCTATATAAGCTTTGCCTAATTTCTTTTGTACACGCACTCTTTTAGAGAATTATTAATGAAACCCTAGCCGTATTTCTATCTTCTCTTTTGTCACACTTAATAATGGCCTTTTGTAATCTCGATAATGCAATTATCGATAATGCAATTATCAACCAAATACCACTCATGAATACTTGTGTCACGGTCTTCATCTTCAAAGGGCCTGAGGTCCATGTAATCTAGGGGTGAAATCGAGTTGGGTTGGTCGGGTTGGCCCCCTCATTAAATAGTCCAAATTTTTTAAAGCTTAATAACTACTATTTAAGTTTATATTAGTAATAAAATATGTTGGATTATCATGTATCTAACTTATTAAACTACTATTTAAGCTTTAAAAGATGAGATTTCTCTTTTTTGGGAGAACTCATATATGTAAGATAAACTATTCTTAAACTTATGAGAATGAGGATGAATAGGGAGTTGATGAGCATTTATAAAGAAAGAGAGTCTCATTCTTCCTAACAAGCAATATGAGACTAAAATGAGAACTTTTTTTCTTTTAGTCTCAAACACTCATCTTATCCTATTCTTCTTATCATTTAACTTAACAACTCAAGAAAAATAGTTGAGGGTTATGAGTTTTTTTAATTAAAGGCCTTGTATGTAATAATTTTTTAGTATTTTTATTATATATACATATATATATATATATATATATATATATAAATTTTAAGAGGTCGGGTCGGTCGGGTTGCTTACACCCCTAGTGTAATCATAT
The DNA here is from genome assembly GCA_035771175.1 of Paratinospora sagittata. Classification (NCBI taxonomy): domain Eukaryota; kingdom Viridiplantae; phylum Streptophyta; class Magnoliopsida; order Ranunculales; family Menispermaceae; genus Paratinospora; species Paratinospora sagittata. Next base: position 251,589 of record CM069602.1, on the reverse strand, counting down.
ATATATATATATATATATATATATATATATATATATATATATATAAATTTTAAGAGGTCGGGTCGGTCGGGTTGCTTACACCCCTAGTGTAATCACGGTGCCCCTTAACAATCTAACTATTATGGTGTCAGACCCTTTCTGGCCACTACTTCCTTAGGGGCACAGTCACATAGGGGTGTCAATGGATTGGTTCGAATCGTGAAATGAAACTGAATCGGTGTGTTTAGCTCGGTTTGGTTTGATTTTTAATAAGTTTGATTTATGTTAAGTTTAGAATAAGTATAACCGAATAGATTTGGATTGGGTTGTGGTTTGTAGCTTTGTAAACTAATCTAAATCGAACTGAACTGATTCTAAAAGTAAAACTATTAATATTTGTTTTTAATGTCTATAATTCTTTTATGATATAAACATTTTCACAAAAAATTATATAATCATCTTATATAGTAAATTGTTTTTAAAATTTTTAAATATGCATTAGAAATGTTAGAATTACTTCATATATATATATATATATATATATATATATATATATATATATATATACACACCTATATAATTGATTATTTTAATTTATTTAATGTATGTACAATTAAAATTTTAAACTGATTAACTCAAATCGAACAAAACGTTATGTTTTGTTCGGTTTGGTTTGAGTTAGTAATTCTAAATAAATCGGTCAAGCTAAACCAAATTGAATATGATCATGGTAAGTTTGGGTTAGGTTTGAGCATAATCAACCCAAACTGAATTGTCCACACCCTTACACCCCCACCATCAAGTAAGATTATAGTTAATCTTGTGATTTAGGAGGTTGGAACCCACGATGTCCTCTGTCTTACCATTAACACACAGATGATAGAATTTAAAACTTTATGTATGTCAAAACAAAGGGAAATGCTACTGAATACGAAAAAATTGAAACTATAGGATGTTGAACTTTAAGTACGCTGTGATCTTTTGGACACAATCTTACCAATTTTTGTATTTTAATGCTTAGTAATATGCTGGAGAAAATATTTAAAGTGAATAATGATATGCATGGGACTCCGATTCAACTATGCCTTTAAAAAAAAAAAATTATATGAAGTTGGCTAAACATAATTAAAAATGTGAAAGTAAAATTTAATTCGATTATTTAATGTTTCTCCTCGATAGATTCGGTGTTAGTAAGTTTGTTAGAGTAAATTTGTAATTTAAAGAAGATAAAGGGTGTAATTAATTAAAGCTTCTAGCTTTATATGGTTGGTATTCTATTGAAAGATACTTTTATTATTTATTTCTATGATAAAAAATTTATAGGTTGATAAAATAATGATTTGATGGGTAAGTTAAAAGTTAAATTTAATCGCTATTTTTTTAAAAATAATTACAAAAAACTTTAGGCAGAGAATAAAATTTCTAAATTCATGAACTTATATTTTAATGTTATATAATTTACAAATTAGATTTAAATGTATTAAGCAGAAGATTGTAATAATTAGTTAAATTGTAATAAGTGCACTATTTATCGATACATAAAATAATTATTTTGTGGGCGTAAAAATTAAATTTTAAGAACTATTTCTCTTAAATATTATTACTTGAATTTTATTACAAGAAAAGTACATTGGTAGATAAAATGTAATTTGGTCGATCTCGACTTCGGATTAATGTGATAAATTAATAATTTGTTAAATTTCTAGGGTAATACATTTTAAAAAAAACACACACATAGGTCCCACTAGATATATAAATTAATGAACTCCTTATACGTCAAAATTATATATATATATATACATGACTCGATTGAGAGTCCTTTGTACAATATGATTCTAATGTTATTTCTTTTCTCTTAAAATTGATGTCTCATTGGACCTTATCTCTTTAACTTTTCGTACATAGATTGAGCAAGTTTGATCTTTGTCTAAGTTCTCCAAGGTATTGGCTGGAGGAAACTCGACCCATTATTCAGGAAAGGCTTGTCCTCCTTCTCCTAAATGAAATTTGTTTGGACAAATCAGATAAAAAAATAAAATCCTTAGCATTTAGGGGTGGAAATAGGTCTTGACCCTGCTTGTCTGCTTTCGAAGCGAGTAGGAATAAAAAATCTTTCCATAATCGTGTTGAGTTCGGACAAAAAATGTGTCAATTTTAAAAAATTGAGTCTGAGTCTGGATATAGCTTAAAAAATCGGATATTTGGTTCTTACTTAACACAATAGGTAAAATTTATATATATTTTAATTTTTTAATGCCCTAGTTAGGTTGAATTTTACGAATATTTATGTTTTTTGTTGTTATCTTCTTCATTCTTCGTTACTATTGGCATGAGATCTCTTTTTTTCTTTGAAATAATATATTTTACTACTATATGTTTTTAAAAAAGCATACGGATATGAACAAAAACTAAGCTACTTGGTTTTTAAAACATACAAATGAAGACGTACATGTGATTTTCATTTCTCAAACTAGGTCAGGTACATGCATATTATATTCGTTAGTATGCGACATTATTCGTACTCGTATCCATTCGTACCCGATTTTTGGCCACTAGTGCATTAAGAAGCTTTAGTGTAGTGTTTTTGTATTGTAAGAGAAAATTATACAGCGCGATTGTTGTTTTGAGTGCATACTTGTGCGAGACAAGCTCTAGGACAAAACTCTCTCCTTCAACTTCATTTTCTTTGTGATTTTCTCATGATGTTCTCGATAATTAATTAAGTATATCATGCCAGCAAACTTGCATAAAGGAATCACAATACACAATGCATAACGTTCGCGTAGGAATTTTGAACTCGCCAAATTCTGTTATTTTTTTTATAATAGATTTACATTAATAAAACGAGCATAAAGGAATTACAATACTCTTAATATTTTTGATAATACATTTACAATATACAAATTCCTTTGCTTGACCTAATGTTCATGAAGTATATTAATTAAGTACAAATTGAATGTAGTTTTAGTTTGTTGCAAAAATGGACGATCAACGACTTCTATTTAATAAGATTGATTACATTCATGAACTTATTTTGGTTAAACATATATATAGAAGAATGATATTTCGTAATTTGGTAATTAGGTAATATTTGTATAATCACAATATACAATACTGTATTAAGTTCAATGTTTTGAAAAAAAATATAAAGAATGCCTTGATAAATTGATAGTTATTAATTAATGTATAAATTAATATATTATTAATTTATTGATTAAATAATATTTCGATTAATTAATAAATTTTTATGGCCCCAAGGGTATTAATTTATAGAGGTTTAACTGTATTACTTATTGTTTTAGAGATTTAATATATTTGTTGTTTTACTATATATGATTAAGGCCTTGTTTGGCATTATTTCTCTAGAGTTTCTCAACTATTTTTGAAGTAAAATCTGCGCAAAAGACACGTTTAAAAAAAAAAGCTAATCGTTTAAAATTATAAATTTTTTGCAATTTAAAGAAGCTGTCTGTTACATACTTCTCGACTTTAGCTTCTGCGACTTAAAAAAAAGAAGTAAACACTATATCTTCAAAATTTTTAATTAATGAGAGAAGCACTTATTTAAAATTTAAACAAACAGTTTTATAATTTTTAAAATCACTTTTTCTCCAATTCATCAAATGTCGTGGAAATAACTTTTTAAAAATCATTTTGGTAGTAATCATTTTTTCATAAGCTAAAAGTTTTACGCCTAAATATATTTGTATCATAATTTACTATAATAGATTTATTAATACCTTATTTAATGTGGAGAAACATTAAATGAGAAATTATTAAATGAAGAAATGTGTATATTTTTTCAGGCCGTATAAAAAAGTAATAAAGGGGTAAACCATTAGATTTTGTCGGGAATCAGAGAAGAATAATATCAACAAAACCAAATCTAATTCAAATCTAATTCTTTAATTTTGTCGGGGCTTTTATTTTATGTTGTTCTTAACATCAAGTCTTGGGTTTGTTGGAATTGAGGAATGTTTTCCTCTTTTTTCGTAATGAAATTTCTTGACTGTTTTTCAAATAGAAAAAAAAAAAAAAAAGGTCTTGGGTTTGTTTTTGAAGTAATAGTGGAGTTTAAAAAATAAAATAATTGATATCATTACAAAATTCCGGGTTTCTGTAGCGTTGCTATGCCACATACATCTAGTGGGAAGCCTTCTGTCACGGTCGAGTTAACAGAGCAAGATAATATTCGTGCAACAATCAATAATATTAAGTAATAAGATCAGTTAATGTACAAGTCAATTTTACTTACAAAAATCATATATTTTATTATTAAAAATATCAAATTATATCTAAAAATCATAATTTTAACATCGAAATATTCGAAATTGATAGATCTATCTTTCTACAGTGTCAAACTGAAGTTTCATCAAGTTTTAATAAGTTTCAAAAGGTCTTCAATAGGCATAAAAATTTCAAATGAACAAATAAATAAAATCTAACCACATATTATGAGCTTCTACAGTCTATGAAGTGTTTTTTAACTTTTCGAATAAATTTTTATTCAAGTTGGGTCAAAATCCTAATTTAAAAAATGCTACAAAATGACTCCACAACAAAAATTACTCAAAGAAAATTATTACATCTAGTTTAGATATTAATTTTACAAAAAAATAAAGTAAAATAATTAATCGTAAGTCTCAATTCAGTGAAGATCGACATTCTCTCCTCTTGTCCTCTCTTGGTTCTTCATTTCTTCTTTTCTCTTTTCTCTTTTTTTTCCTTAGAGATAAGTGAGAGATTTTATTTATTTATTTATTTTATTTTTTAAATCTCTTGCTCCTCATACAACTTAATAAAGTAACTCCCCCTATTTTAATTGTTAATTCATTAAATCATTAAATTATCCATTCATTTCACAATCTATAAGTAATAATCAACTTCCTCGTCTTATTATTTAATTTATTAAATTATACTACAATCTACATATTTAATTAACCATTCACATTCACCTTATTAAACTTATATTATTTATTTTATAATTTCATTTATTTGCTCATCCCTCTTAAATATAACATGTATTTTCATATATTTTATTTATACGTATAAAATATGCATATTATACATCTTGATATTCGCGTAAGTCAATGTATGTATTTAATTAAAACTATGAAGTATTACACATATATGCGTATATATACGTCTTATAATACATATAAGTCAACATATATGTTTGACTTAAATGTACGGGGTGTTACAGCGACGTCCAGATAACTTACAGCCACAAGCAAAATCTTTCGATTGTTCACAACAGTTTGAACCGACGATAATTACTGTGTTTGCAGCCAACAAAACCCAAGTCTCTGATACTAATTGTTAGTGAATAAGCCCAAGAAATCATAAACACACACAAAGAGAAAACACAGAGACAAGAGATTTAACGTGATTCAGAAAGAAATTCATACATCCATGAAGTACATCAACACTCAATCCACTGTGAAGGGAGGTTTATAATGGGAAGCCACTCTGTGATCACTCTCTCACAATTCTCTTCACCTCTCAATCTATCTCATCTCACATAAATCTTAATTATAATTGAGTTTATATACAAACTTCATATGAGGGTATAATTATATTTTCGTGCATAAAATAATAAAATAATTACTTTGCCTTCATACTATAACTCTCACACAAACAGAAATCTCACAATTATATATGTCTACTTTTGTGTGTTGTGTTTTCTAATATTTGTAACAAATTTATTAATTAAAATTTATATTTAATTTTCATTGATATTAGTATTTTTAAAGAAATAAATTTCTTTTGAAGTGGGTGGAAGATGCCTGATAAAAAAGAAAAAGAAAAGAAAAAGAGAAGCAGTGTTTCAGATGGAAGGGTGATAGTTCTGAGTACGGGACACTTGCGCAGGTTGTTTACAATTATAAAACAGAATAAAATAAACTACAGAGATGCTATTCTTATTTGAGGAAAAAGGAACAAAAAAAGAAAAAAAGAAAAAAAGAAGAAGGTAATACACATATTTAGATAAGTTTGAGATGAAGAACAGCCATAAAATTCAAACAAAAAGTGTAATGCTACCTGGTTGCGTATAAGAGGAAAAAAGAAGTAAAAAATGTGGATGGAGCATTAAAGATATAAAAATGGAATTGTTAGCACACCTGGATTGGGTTATAGTAAGCATCATGCATGAAGAAAGGGAACAGATCCTGGGAGCGGACAGAAAGTAACAGTTAGTAATGACTTTTTTTTTTTGTTGAAGGATAGTAACGACTGTTGGAATGAGTATCGGTGATTGTTGAATGTGTATGAGACCAAAATGAAATTAGGAAAAGTAATAAAATGATGGAAATTAAGGGAAGTTAGGAAATTGATATGAAATGAAAGGAAATGATATGTGTGAAGGCAATCGTAGAGCGGCATGACTCCTGTATTTAGTGAGGGATTTATTCTGTGTGTTCCGACGATTGTTTGTGCGTAAAATTTTAATTATATTATTTATTTATATCATCCTATTATATATTTGAATGCTTGTTCATGAATGGTAATTGAAAAATGGCATGGTGTAATTCAAATGAGGAAAAAGCCTTTTAATTCATGTTAGTTGATTTGTGGATCTTTGGACATCCTTGAGAAGGTTGAGTGTACTCCCTATAAGAAATAATCAAACAACTTAGCTTACTAAATATGAATTAAAGGAGAGTTTTATATATCTTCATATGGTTGCGTTAGAGTCATATTATTTATTGTTTTAGTGGGGTTACATGATCTAAACAACACCATGGAGAATTTCCGTTGGGGTATGAGGTAAACTCCATATTCACAACTACTAATGGAAGTTATTCCAGTCATGATTTTAAATGTGACACAAGGTTGAGGTTGAGGTTGAGGCTAAGAAGTGTTTCCCCTCTAACAATATGCTTAATATAAATCTTGGGACACTGGTCACATCATTGGAATAAAGGTGGATATGGCGTGGTTTTTAAATTGTATTAAATACATGATTGTTTATATATGATATAGATGATATATGTTGACTTACATGGTTTTATTCCATAACATTGAGCATGCATGCATACATGGAGTGTTAGATGTATAAATGACGATATGATTAGATTCTATTAACTAGGCATCGTTGGCTCATCCTTCCACACGTTTTTTAGGTTCATCAAGAGTGGATAATGTCGCAACCACTCTGTATGAATGGCGTCATGACTGACATAGGATGCGATATACGTCATGTAACGGTGTATATAATACCCTGTCAACCTTATCCAAAATCACATACAAATTTTTTTCTCGAAATATCAACAGAGTCTCCTTTGTTTATTGGCCATATCACAACTTGATTGTTCTCAAAGTCAAACAAATACTATAATAGTGTTATTTACATAAGTACTACTCAAAATAGTATTAAACATTCTCAAACCATTTACATACATTGCAAAGAAGAATGATTCTCTATCTTTCACGTGCCTTTCCCTTGCCTTTAGGATCCGAACCTGAAATGTTTGAGAATAGGATGAGCAACCATAGCTCAGTGAATATTCCTACTATGACATCATATATGCATTTTAAGAAACACATAAATCAACACATTCAAATCACATTCAAACACATATGAAACATTTCACAATATATACATGTTCATAATATAATTTCAAAACATGCAGCATTACAATAAAATCATACTATCTCCTTCCTGCTAGTAATAGAGCGGGTATTCACTCATTATTATGCATTTATAAGGAGTCTACACAACAAATCTCTTATTACCCAATTTTCTGCGATAGATCATTTCAAATTAGAACTTAATCCCAATTCCATTTAAAAACTATCACTCGAACCATACGATTATTCAATTCTCATGCATGACTGTCTTCTGGAAATGAACTCATGTTTTAACTTCCTCTAACAAGTCCAAAACATGCTCCAAGTCAAACATTTCATGAATTTAAAACAATGCAAATACATATACATATTCATGATTTGTAACACAATTTATATCATACAATGTCATATACAAGGAACCAAAGTCAAGAAATACTCACAGACAACGCAATGCCTAATGCGCAACATACTAGCTACTTACTTACAACTCGTCCAAATTTTCAATTCAATCCATAATTCTTGTTGTAAATCACACATAAACAACAATCAATCATTAACTAATTCATCTCCAGGTCAAACACATTTAAAAATAGTCAGAAAACTCTCCAAACCCTCGGCTGCTTGCAGCTGCAGAGATGGGGTTTTCTTCCATGAAAATCCATTCTTTTTACACCAAATTGAAGGCAATAACATTTATTCTAACCACAAATCATCTACCTATCAATTGCCCATGAAAATCCACACTTCTAAGCTTCAATCAAGTTTCTCAAATCCACAAATTCAACCGTTGAAAATCTACAAAAACAACATATGTTGCATAACTTTTCGCAAGGAACAAAACTACGCAACTTTTATTGAAAACGGATCAAAACTCACCTTGGATTGGTAAACCCTTGTTCAGCTCTTCCCCCTTGCTTCGTTTCTCTTTGTTCTCGGCTCATAATGGCTGAAAAATGACAAGAAACTCTATTTTAAAACTTGCGGACAGCCTTACTGACCACTTAAAAAAATAGTGTCAGTTTGGGATGAGTGCATTTCTCCCTATAAAGAGCACACTTCTCCCTCTTAGGAACTCTCGTCTTTGAAAATTTAAAAAAATAGTGCTCTTGAGTCTCACCACAGGAGCATTCTTCTCCCCTGGGGAGCACGCTTCTTGTAACCCAGATTTAAAATTTCGCTAAGTATGGGTTATTTTATGATTCCACTAGCATCCTAGTGTACCAAGGACCCTATCATATTTGTATTTACACTATTCTAAGGTCAATATGCATACGTATATGTGTGTAAATATATCTTATAATACGTATCAGTAAACATTTATATTTGACCAATGTACAGGGCGTTACAGATAAGGGCAAGGGTGTAGCCTATCAGTGAGAATTGAAGCCTTGCCAGCAGATTATATTTTAATGTAGGTTGTTATTTTGTGATGTATATATGTATATCTTGATATTATGGTTTATATACTATTTATGTATCACCCCACACTTACAATTACGAATGATATTTGTTATGGGTTACGGCATGGATGAAAGTCATGAATGGTAATAGACATGGTTGATGGTTGATATGTGATTTGACGTAGCATGGTATTGGAATGAATTATATATATATATATATTTTTCGGTAGATGTGGTTGTCGATGATTCTAATATGGATATATGATGGATGGATGATTAATTGCTCTAAAATTAAAATAGTGGTGGATAGTAGTATTGTATTGAATTGTCCATCAGGTTGTGTATGTTGATAGATGACTCGAGTATAGAGGAGAGTCTGGGTGAGGCTTAAAAAGGGTCTAGTTGTTTCATAGATGATGGGATGGTTAGGCATCTGTGTAGGTCAAAATGCTCCCGATGGAGTATGGGAAGGGGTCCTAATAGTGTTGGTACAGTAAAAGGAATTTTGTAATGGACATTGAGATTAAAGTTTAATTGCATGCAGATTCCCTAAACTGAATTAACATTTAAATTAGTATATCATTGTAAGAATATAAAAGGACAATAAAAAATATATAAAAATAAACTTACCTTTTTTTAAATTAAAAAATAAATTTACCTTAAACATTATTTAGAACGTAACACTTTAGTTAGTTTTAGGGTGGTACCAAACTCAATCTAACCCAAACAGTTCAGGTTAGAAAAAATGAAACCCAAGCGGATCCAAACTAACTTCTTCATCCAACCCAACCTAACCCAACCTAAACTAGTTCAGGTTGGGTTGATTCGGTGAGTGTTGGCCTAAACGGTTCATCACTTAGCACACTCCTAAATATATTGTAATGAAGTATATTTTGATGATTACAAACAAAATATTTTTCGGTGCCAACAAACTTTAATCAAGAATTTATCTCAGCACCTCAAGAAAACAAAAAGCCAAAGAACGATTCGTTCAAGGAATTTAAGATCACATCATACGTTCAAGATCGTTTCAATCAAGGACCTCAAAGATCATATCATGATTTCAAGATCACACCACACGAATGATTTGATCAAGAGCTTCAAGACTACATCATTCGATCAACGTTCACGAAATTCAACTCAAGCACAAAGCTCATATTGAAGATCTCATAATGAAGAGTTGGATTTAAAGATTATGAGAAATATGAGAAATACACAAAGTATTTAAGGTATATCTTTCTCTAATCGATATTGCTCAAACGTTTTTCAAAATCATGCACAAATAACTTGCATACGTTTTTCAAAATTGCATGTTTTGAAACATATACTTTAAGGTATTTCAAATTATTTAATTTTCTACGTTTGATTTGATTTTAAATTGACCAAGTTTTTAATTGTATTTATCAAATCTTTAATCATGAGTCAAAATCGTTTTTAAAAGAGTCTTTCAGGACGCTGATAATTTAGCAACGCTCTCCTAAACTTGATAAGTTAGGACGCTAATAACGTTCAAGGTTGAATTGAATTGATTCATTATGACACTTACTTGTAAGTAGCGCATTCCTTTAGTCAACCTCTGAAGTTGTTAGGACGCTGACTTAACATCAACTTACTGAAAGATTTTTAAGTTCTTCAAAGAGTGTATCTTTGAGGACGTTGATAGTTATAAGTTGGATAAACTATCAAGACGCTACCTGGATAAGAGCGCCCTCATATTTAGGAACCAACTAAATAACTTTCAGGACGCTGATTGTCCTTCAACGTACTTGGTTTTGTTTTTAAATGTTTTGAAATCTTAAGACGCTTACATAGTATTAGCGTATTTGTATTTTATATTTTAAGTAGGACGCTTACTCGGAAGTAGCGCCCTCATGTGTCCAAATATTTTTAAAACAAAGCAGGACGCTAACTGTGCATTAGCGCCCTCAAAGTTGAGTCATTTCCTTCGCAAAGAAAGTCAGGATGCTTACTAGTCAGGAGCGCCCTCACTTCTTTGTTCAGCAAGACGCTTATATATAATGAGCGCCCTCAAGAAACAAAATGACAAAGTTGATATTATGAGTAAAGACGCTGATTAGGAAATCATGAAGCTAATTCAACAATTGTCACTGTTCTGACACGTACACTATATCAGTCTACTTTTGTCACGCCTGGGTTGCACACAGTGCCCCATACCCAGGGTGATGAGTACCCCCGCAGGGCATACTCCAGCCATTGTATACCACATAATATTGTCACATCCCAATACACAGCACACCGCTGCGTCTAGTACCCCCGGGATCATTTGTCTACACTATTCATGAGTGGCTACTCAGATTGCGAAATCAAACCTTATGAGGTTGTGAGTTCGAATCTGGGGGAGGCCCTGTACTATTCATGAGTGAATAGTGTGGACAAATGATCCCAGGGGTACTAGACGCTGTGGTGGGCTGTGTACTGGGATGTGACAATATTATGTGGTATATAATGGCTGGGGTACGCTCGGTATGAGGTACCCATCACATCCCGGGGGTACTAGACACTGCGGTGTGCTGTGTACTGGGGTGTGACAACTTTTCAGAATGAATCTTTGCACAGAATCCTTTTCAGATTGATCTGAGATTTTCTCTGATGCATGAATCAAGTTTCTTGAAACTTTTCTTATTCGTGTAATCTGAAAAGAACCCGAATGTTAGTGAAAATCGCAGATGCTACTTTCATGTAACATTTTAGTCGTTGTGTATAAACGTTCACCTTGAATTTGAAATTCAAGTATCTAACGACTATCTCCTACTAAGTCTATAAATACCAACACTTTGAATCAAACAACTCGCCGATAATTTTTATTGTGCCATAAACTTTTTGAATGTTGTCGTTTTTCATCTTTCAAAATGCTTTCAACTGTTATAATTTTTAAAGTATTTTCACTGATACTTTACTTATTCAAAAGATTTTCATACTGAGCTTAACTTATATTCTATCTTTGAAAATCTATTTGAATTATATATAGAACTGGTTTCTACTCAAATTCTCAACACTGATCTATACTTGATATCAATCCTGCAGATGAAAGAATTTGAGAGATAGTTCGAGAGATATAGTTGTACTTGATTTTATACCTTAAGTACTGTATCAAACTATATCAGTAGTTATGTTAACTACTGAATATTGAACCAGAAGTTTTCACGCTTATATATTATATATATTTTGAAAACTATTTGTGTTTATGTTTTTACACTGGTCCTATGATTTTCAACTTCAATGTTTAATGGTATCACAATATTTTCGAAGAAGCATTCATCTGATTTACATAACACATCATTCACGCTTTTCGAAATTGCACTTGAGGAATACCGAACATTGAAAGGTAAAGAACTATAAGTGTATTTTTTCTTAACATTACGTACTTAAATTCATATATCTTTGTAATGTTATATATTGAGTTTAATTGTAAAGTGTTCTACTTAGTTAGAACCAATATTATTATAATTGTGGTATGCTGGTGTGTTCCGTAATGAAACAACTAGGACAAGTGAATGTGGTTTACTTAATGATTTCAAGGATTGAAATCATGTTAAAGTTCATCCTCACCTGCAAGTAGGATAACGACTCTTCTCAATCTCATAAAAGGAACATAGGTTCTTCCTTAACCCGAAAAAAGGAAAACGATTGTTCCTCATTCGGTAAAAGGATCATGGTTGTCACGACGCCCCTGACGTAGGTTGACGTAATGATTGGCACAGTGTACTATACACTGTACATACTCATTTACAATATACAATACACTATCAGCTTCAATGGACATTCACAATAATTCTCAAAATTTTTAGAAATTTTGACAACATCTCCCCATAAAATGGACATTTCACACTTTTTCCTGATATACCACAAATCAAATCATATATATATATACTCATTCACAATATCTATTCGTGTCATTCATTCCACAATCAATAATCCTCCCAATATCACAAGCACTTCATAACCCAAAATGTTCAAATACTATTTATTTCTCAAGCCATTTCATCCACCATGATCATATGATTAAATATATCATCATTAAACATTTCATAATCCAAATAACAAAACCCACATTCTCATTCAACCCAACTATGTAATAGTGTATATAAATAATAATGTGATAATTATACTTATAAAAATAAAGAAAAGTAACCCATATCCTCTAATGTATACATACATATACCAGACGAATGCAATCACGTGATTATCACTCACGGATTTTTCCTTTTCCCTTCAACTCGGTACTTGAAATATTGGAGGAAATAGAGTGAGCAATCATTTAGCTCAGTGAATATATCTCTTGATATGACAATTATATGCATTTAGGGAAACATGACATTTAAAATCATTTAAAACAATTATTAAGCACATGCATCATTCAACGAATATATTATACATATCAACAACATAGATTTCATGCTTTTTTAAGGAAATAATGCATCATTTTCAACTAAAACCACAATCTTCCTCCTTCTCGTCATGGAGCGGGTACGAACTCCTTATTATGCACCAATAAGGAGCCTACGCTCGGACCTCACATTACTCAATTCACAGTCATTTCAAGGATCTCTAATCCTTATTAGGACAGGCCTACTGACAATGAGGTTACACATAACACTCATCCGGGTCTAATTCCTAACGAAATAACACCAACTTGCTTTTGCAAGTCTCACATGCTCCAATGCTAAAAAAAATCATTTATGAATGCAAATTAAAACACAATGCCACAATGTATACGTAACATATTTACGTTCAAACATTTCATATATATATATATATATATATATATATATATAATGTCATACAAGAACCAAATCAAGAAAATATACTCACAGTACAAGACTTCCCAACTTAAATACAATCACCGTCGCTTTTGAGTCCAATTCCAATTTAAATCCAACTAACTCAACCTGTCACAACCCCTCCATAATTCAATTTCATTCATTCATATCTATTTACATATTTAATTTCTCAACTCACTTCAAATCACTAATAATAAAGATCAACCTGAAAAATATTATACACATTCTGTGAATTTAGATTCCAACTCAATTTAGGACTCATAAGCAGTTGAAGAAACTACTATCTCATTTCTTTGGTCAATCTAGATATTTCCAAGAAAGAACACTAGTTCTTAGTTTTATTTTTTTCCTGGAACATATATCAATTTTATTAAAAATATAATATATTCCTAAAATTATTCTGTCCACATCGACACGTGTAAAATCAGTCATACTACCATTCTACTACCTTCAACAGGTATTTTACTAAGGTTTTACACGTTCGCGAAGGTCACGAAAGTAAATTTTACTCACTAAAATCATATATTTAGTTATTAAAAATATCAAATCATATCAAAAAATCACAATCTTAGTATCGAAACGTCCAGAATTCAGTTCTCTACGATTCTATGATCTCAAACCGGAGTTTCACTGAAAATAATCACAATACTGTTCATGATGTTGTTCATTGGAAACATGTATAATTTTACTAAAATTGTCAAACGGTCTCCAAAAATCATGAAATTAGCATCGATGAACTCACAACAGTCCATTCTACCATTCTATAGCCTTAAACTGGAGTTTCATCGGGTTTTAATATGATTCAAAAGTCTCAAATATCAAATCTAACTTTCAATAGCTATAAAAATTCAAAATGAACGAATAAATAAAATCTAATCCCATATTCAGAGCTTCTACAGTCTAAGAAGTATTTTTCAACCTTTCGAACAAATTTTCATTCAAGTTAGGTCAAAACTCAAATTTTAAAAATACCGTAAAACACCTCCTATAGTAAAAATTATACTGGTAGGATCATCACATGTAGCATAACTATCAATTTCATAACGAAATTTAGCAAAAATAACTTACCAGAGTATCGATTTGAGTCCAAAAACCTACTTTTCCCCCTTTTTCTTCTTCTCCTTCTTCTTTATTTCTTTTTGGCATTTTCAAGTTCATTTAACATATCGACACGTGGCTTTAAAAATATTTATACGTATATTATACTCTTCAGTATACGTATAAGTCAACCAAATATATTGATTAAAAGCATGAGGTGTTATAACGGTTCTTCCTTATTCCGTAAAAAGAAAGGTTCGTCCTTAACCTTTAACAAGATGGATTATCTCTGAACTAGTAAAAGAGAATCGGTTCATCCTTAGCTCGCAAAATCATAGGTTTGCCTTTAACCTACAAAAGAGCAGTTGTAACGGTTTGGTTCTCACCCGTAAGAGAATCAGCTAGTGGATTTAGAAAATCCTAATCGGAAGATTAGGTAGTGGATGTAGGCTTGACCGAACTACTATAAATCATAGTGTTCTTTATTTTATACATTTTACTTTACGATTAGTATGTGCATTTATTTTCAATGTACTCAAGTACATTACTAAGTCATTGAAAAATTTTAATTTGACCATAGCACCCAATTCACCCCTCCTCTTGGGTGCACCAACAGTGAGATGACTTAATTTTTAATTTTTATTTTTTATGAAGATGTCTTGAACTCTTTTTTTTTTTTTTTGAACCTATGTCTTGAACTTTAGATAATAATAACAACTAAGAAGAAGAAAAAGAAATGAAGAAGAAAAAACAAATTGAGAAAGAAAAAGAAATAAAGAAGAAGGGTTGTGAGGTTTTATTTAAAAGGCTAAAAAAGTTACGATTTGAATTTAAGACTTTTCGTTAGTTTGGCAACTTAGTGGCACTAGTGGATAAAAATTTAAACGTTAATGTTAGGATCTGAGACTGGGTTGGGTTGAGTTTCAAAAATATTAACCCATGATTCTATTCAAATCGTTAGGTTGAAATTTTTGAACTCAACTAAACCCAAATGTCTAGATCAATCCAAGTCAATCCATCAGGTTATGTTCGTTTCGGTCAAGTTGGCTTATATTCCTACTTAAGTTTTGTAGGTTAAAAAGAAAAAAAAAAAACTTAAAGTGTGTTTGGTAGCTAAGAAAAATTTTCTTGAGAAAATATATTTGAGATTTTTTTCTCATAATTATTTGGTTGGACATAATTTTTTTTTGTCATAGATGGTTAGTAGTTAGTTATTAGGTATATAAATATAACTTCTCTAAATTAGATTAGAGCAAATTTTTTTTTTCTCAAGATAATTTTTTTTTTCTCAGCTCCTAGCCGAAAAAATTATGATGAAAAAATAATAGGTCCTAAAAAAAAAAACTTAGAACTTTTTATTCACTGTTTTTTGCCAACCAAATCTAAAAAAATAAAATTTCTCAATAAAATCACTATTTTCTCGGTATTTTCTTGTCAACCAAACGGACCCTTTAACATAAACAAGTAAATACCTCCTTTACATGTAAATAAATAGTCCGATCTTGTCCCGGGAGGAATGGTCGACTAAGTGAATTCGCTGGTTGTCGTAGTCGAGGACGGCGAAGCACTATCTTTGCCGTGAGTTGGTTGCCTCTCCTGCCTCTCGTGGAGTATAGCAGTCAGTAATTTATTCGCAATTTTAGATTGGTTATAACAGTCAATAATATAAAGGAAGTATATCGATTGAAATTGACGTAGGTTGCAGCGGACATTTGTTTCTCAATGGCTCGGAAAACGCGCCTTGTTGCTGCTTTCTGCTGCATCTTCTTCTTGCATATGGCAACTATTATATTAGTGGGAACAGTAGCGGTAGAAGCGTCAGATCAAGAAAATACGTCCGATTCGGGAGGTCTACATTGGGCCACAGCGAAAGAGGAGGAGGACCTATTGAAGAGCGCCTCCCAACCAGATCATGAAATGGAGGTAATTGGGGGCCAAAATGGCGACGAATTTGACATTGACGGTGGTTTCTCTTCCCTTGAAGGAATGTTGCAGTGGGCTATTGGTAGGTCCTACTTTTACTCTTACCAGCTACCTGTTTCTGTTGGGTTGAATAAATCCCAATCAATCAATTTAAGACGCAGCTAATTATTCAAAAAATCAATCAAACAATCATACAATCAATTTTACATGGTTCCACAAATCATGCATACATCTTCATGGTAAAGAAATCAATATATTATGCTGAAGAGATTATAATCTCTCAATATTATTACCAATCAATTTAAATTACCTATCCCATATTTATAATGAACAGTTATACGTCTTGTACAACTCAATTACTAGAATTAAACATCAATTATGATTAGAAGTTTATCACAAATACTCATTATAAGTAGGATTCTCACTCAATCTATAACTCTGCCAATTAGACTTCAAGTCAAATCCCAACAGATACTCCCTTTGCAAAACTTGTGGAGGATCATCCACAATCTAAACAATTAGGCTATGAGGTTAGAGTACTTTTTTTTTTTTTTAAAGTATTTCTTCATCATCTTCTATATCTAGAGGAATGCATGAAACCTGAACACTTGCCAAACTTGATTGAATTATCAGTTATCAGTCATTTTGAGCCATCCGAACAAAAGCAAAAGCTGGTGTTGTTTTTGCAAACGGAACAATGAATCCATTCACCACCTGTTTGAAGAATGTGAGTTAACCAAGCACAAATGGGGGATGTGGAAAAGTAATTTAGAATGGGAGATACTCCCAAATGGAACAAACTTCTGAGAATTTCCAGAAGTAGAACCATGCTTGGGTTAGGTTAAAGGATTATTGGAGGGTGGTGGTGTTCACTGTCATATGGTCAATACGGAAGGAGAGAGACACATGGAATTTTTGAAGATCAAGAAAGAGATGATGTCGGGGTTTGGGAGAATTCTTTCTTCCTAGCCTCCCTATCGGTCAGCGCAAGTAAGCTTGCCAAAGGGTTTGGTTTAGGTGATTGGCTTCATCATAGTGAGACAACATTTTATCATTTTTTAAAAACAACTTATTTTCTTAATAAAAAAACTGAAAAACTGTTTTTGGAATCCATGAACCAAACACGTTTTTGGTGTTTTTGAATTTTTGGATATAAAAAACTGTATCCGAATCACGGACCAAATGGGGCCTTAGTCACTTGACATGCTTGGTTGAAAGTTTTCTTAAAAGCCGCCTTGACCCAACCCATGCACACCTTTATTGGTACTGGTACATTCCTTCTCTTTCAAGGCTTGAATAGTGGGATAAACTTATTTCAAAGCTTTTTTTTTTTTTTTTTTCCCTTATTGAAGAACTATCATGGCAAAAAGAAAAAAATAGTTCATTTTGAAATTTTTGACAAGTCCAAATGGTCTAAGATCATGTCTAAAATTCTACTTAATAATTAGATATTTTAAGATAAGTATAAAATACATTATACTTGAAACTTAAGGTACATTGTATATGTTTCTCCCTTTTAGTAAGAATTGTCAATTTTTTGATTCATTAGACTTGAATTGTGAATATTGATTTTTTTTTGGACAAGAAAGATATATTGATTAAAAAGGTGGTTACAATGTAGTTCCACAAGGAGGACATGCAGTCCACCTGGGGATAATTACAAACAATCAAATATAGCTCACCACCCTCTCAATTACTCACCAAAGTCATATCCTCTTGATAGCTTAGATATACTAACCCACAAAGAGGCCGAAAATGGGAATTTTCCCAACCTTCTAGCGCACCTACCCCCTCCCCCTCAAAATCTTTGCATCTCTTTCCTTCCACACTGACCATACTACCGCAAGCACGACTATTCTCCAATATTCCTAGATTTTGACTGACACAACTCTCCATCCAAAATTGACCATCAGCATTCCTCATCTGGTAGTGTGTCCCACTATATGTGTTCAATCTTCCTCAAACGCATTTTTGAACATACAGTCCACGAAAATGCATTGAATGGATTTGTCATTTTGGCTACAAAACCAACACCAATTAGGAGAAATAGCCCAATTCTAGAATCTACTTTGCAATACATTTCTATAGTTCAACTTCCCATGAGGAGCAATCTACCCTTCAACTTTGATTGTGAGTGGTAAAATTTGAATAGTAAAATTTGAATCACGAATGTAAGTTTCTAGTAATTCTTAAGATTTACTAGAAGATTTAGAAGTATTCGGATTCATGTTAAGCATTTGAAGGGTTTTCCCCTTAATCAAATTGTGAATTGTACAAAGCATAAAATAGTTGTAATATAATTGTAAACTTAGCCTTGATAGAGTGGAGTGGAGGAAGCATATTCATGTAATGTAATCGAACCATGTAGTCGAGAAAAGGCTTTGTTAATTTGAGATTTGAATCAGCATTTTGAGTCCCTGACAACCATCCACTTGCCAATATATTAATTTAAAGTTGTTTTTATTTCATATTTTAATTGACCAAGATTTACGTTTACCAAACTAAATCCACTTCTATGTTTTTTGATAGGATATTTTAGCTTCATTTTGCTATTCTTATGAGTGTCAGGCCATGCCCAGGCCGTGCCCAGGCGAAGTTATTTTTTCTTAATTTTTATTTTTTTTACTCTCAAGTTTTGTTGTTTTGTGTATAGTAGTCTAGCGTCTTGGATTGACTGCAGACAAATAGGAAGCAGAACCAAGCAGGCAATGGATTGTGAAGTGTATCTCTTGGCGGTTCTGCTTTTAGCTTATAAATGGATCTTGTTAAGGTTCTTTTTGGGTGTTCCAAGGGGGGAAGCGAAGATGTTTCTCTATTCAGTATCTTGTTTCTTTGGACGCGTTAGTTGACTATGTCCCACCTTTAACTTCTTAATGATACCTTACATAGAAATGATGGTTTACTATGGAGAGATAAATATCACAAGGGTTCTAAGACAAGTCAAGGCAATTTTCAATTTTAAAGTAAATACAAGGAAGAGAGTCCTCATCAATTGGGAGAGATGAAGAGTGGGCCTCATTGATGCCTGAGCTTCTTGTTGGGTTGTATCCTATGCTCTTTGACCTAGGCATACTTGCTTATGAAGTGGAGTTTTCAGAGGTCCCTGCAAACTTTGGCTTCCTTAATGTCATTTATTTATTTGTTTTCCATTGAATGCTTAATTTGGTTGGTGGAAAGAAATTTTTGAAATAATGTCCAATGAAACTTAGTTGTCCAGAAGAAAATTTCATTTGGTGGAATGGAGTACAAAAGAGATTTGCAGGTATTCGCTGAGAATACCGAGATTAATAGACTGATTTGTTCATGCCATGTACTGAAGATCAAACATGAATGATGTTTTTCTTGTCCGCTTGGGTCAGAACCTACCTCCACCACCACTAGGGCCAATGTGATTTTAAGTACTAAAAAACAAAAAATTGGATGATCTAATTGACATTGCTTTGTTTCTTGCAATGGCACAAGGCAACGTGTTTTTCTTGTCCGCTTTTGTTCAGGTTGCTAATGTTTCTTCTGGAATGTAGTTCAGTAAACTATGTTTGTTCTGATGGTTCACGTCCAGTGTTCTAATTCAATTAATCTAGTTTTCCTGGTTTGTATCAATTGAGAAGCATTGTTCTTTCACAATGGATCAGGTCACTCCGACCCTGCAAAACTGAGGGAGACAGCTCAGAACAGTGATCATCTATCCGATAGTTATTTACATAAGCGTCAGGAGGAAATGAAGGTGAGAATTGTACTCCCTGTACTCATCAAGGTTAAGAAAGTTGCTTTTGATGTTGACTTCTTTTATACCTAAATACAATAATGGGCACTGTTGCACGTTTCTCTTAAACAATATAGCTTACTGCAGAGGAAAGGTTGGTGTTTTAATGTTGTAATGGTTTTGAGCTCATAGTTTTGCTCGAAAGTAACAACCCCCCGCCCCCCCCACCCCCCCACCCCCCCCTCCCTTCGCGTGTGCATACTTAAACAAAAAAATCCCAATAAGAAAAAGAGAAAATGAATAAAAAGAACTCAATCCATTTTTAGGAATTTCTCTCTCATCATTTGCAGCATCATAGCCATTCAACATTATGTTGTTTTATGTGTCTGGTTAAGATAAAGATGAGGTGCTTGTTTGCAGTCTTCTATGGTTGCTCTCTATGATCATGTAGGAGTTGATGGATAAATTAAAGATGCCATCAGATGCACAGTTGATGCAAGTGGCTCTAACAGATCTTAACAATGCCTCTCTCTCTTTGGAAGGACACCGCCGTGCATTAGAGGAGATTCTTATTCTTGTTGAGAGCATCGATAATGCTAATGGTACATTCTTGTCTTTGATAGATACTGCATCTACTCTCTATTATTAATTTTCCCTTGTCTTTTATGACATTGTTTTTAATGAAAATCATCTTTTTCAAGATATAAGGTTTTTCTTTTTTTGGTAGTTGTTTCTTTTCAAAAAATAAAAAAGTTTTTTTTTGCATATAGTGCAGAAAATGCAAACCAGTGACTGAAGCACGCATGGCTTTCTTCTTTTCACTTATATTATATATTTTATGTTACCCTGACTTTTTACTTTAACCCAACGTGCCCATGTCGATGCTTTAGGATTCAGACATGGGTGGGGGATATGTGTCTGATTCCTCAAATTTTGCTATGTATATTCTCCAAACAAAGAAGCAAAGATCGAAAATTCGATTTCGACTTGACTTCAGTCACTTGAAAATTTGAATTAATTCGGAGAAGTTTAATTCGACATGAAGAATTTTTGTAAAAAATTGCTAAATTATAGAAGTTTAGAGAATTTCGCATATATGCTTAAATATCTAGATTTATTGTAGTATAAGCTAAAAACTAATATAAATAAACACCTTTAATACATAAAAATACCAATAAGTGACCGAATAAAATCAATCTTGTTAAGTGGGTTGATGAATTTGAAATGGTAGCCTTTGGTCTTAATTCATTTTCTTTGTTTTATATTTAATTTGGTGGTGGCTTGCTTCTCGACCATATACTTTGCTAGTTTGAATTCCACCATGCTTAATTTATTAGTTTATTATTTAAATGTATTATTTTTTAATTTTTTTTATAAGAGTTAACTAAAAGAAGATAGTTTTGGGAACTCTTTTAATTTATTTTTAAGTTTTTATCTTATTTTAGCTTTATTTATTTATTTATTTGCTTCTTTTCTTCTCTTTTTGATAAAGCATATCCCATAAACTACATAATTTGTTAGCTTGTTAAATTATTTCTTAAAATTTATATTGCTATGTTGGTTGAAGAAGTTGACAATAATACATAATTATTGGTATTTTTTTTGTTTTCTTATTGATGAAATAACATTATTTTTACTTCTCTATCAAATTTCATCAAAATTTAATGAATTTTATCGAATTTTTGCATTTTTGAATTGAAAAATAAAAATTTTATCAAATTTTTTCGAATTTTATTGTATTATTTCGGAGAATTTTTGCATTTTTTATTTTACATCTACTTCGCACTTCGATGGTAAAAAAAAAGAAATAATTCATGAAAGTTCGCCAAATTTCGAGGAATTTTTTAACCATGCAAAGAAGAGAAAGAAGAAAAAAAAGAGAATGACTAATAGGTGGAAATTCGCTTAAGGAAAGAAAGGGCAATAAATAATTGAAAAGAAAAAAAAGTGAAAGAAGACTATAGAATATAGGCTAAGTAATAAACAAACTTTGTCGAAGTACCCAGATTCAAGTTTTTAAGCACTTATTAGCCAAGTCCGTGTATCACTATCACGTAACTTGAAAATGAACAAACTCAACCTCTAGATATGTAGCCGCATCCGACACTAGTACCCAGGTCCAAGTAACATGTCATATATTTAGCCAATAGCATATCTTGTTTTTCATTCAATGTAACGTTATCTCTAAGATAGTAATTTTTAGTAATGAGTCCAAATATCATTATGTTTGGTTTTACGAGTAATGAAAACTAAGAATTTTCCCTCAAGTGTCTCTTTATTGCTTTGGTTGATAAATGTATTTGAAAAAGAAAAGTGACAAGAAGCAAAACAACAAATTAAGACATTGGCCGATAAATATGGCCAGAAAAAATAGGAAAGATTTCTTTTAGCTATGGACAATACAATGTAATACTTTACTTCCATCTGAAGTTAAGTAGAAGATAGATAGAATCTTGGCTTTTCTCATTAGTCCTCCAAATATTTCCTCTTATAACTCTACCCACAAGCTACATATGGGAAAAGATAAATCATTTCCATTTGGATCCCATGTTGAGTTTGATGAAATCATATGTGACACTGTTATTTTCTCTAAGAAAGGAAAGAATGGGAGGAAAAATAAAATAAAAAAAAAACATCTGTAGTTTTTCTTTGATTGTAGGCACAGTGCACAACTTAGATGTCTGAGGATTGTATTGCATGTATAGAGCTTTCTTACCCTTTATTCTATTCTTCATGAAGTATTGATTCACAAGTTAAAGATTGTTTCAAAAACCATTCATTTTCCCATTACCTGAAATTTGAATCTATATCAATGATCCATGCATGTCATAGACCGCTGTGTTCCTTTTCGTTTTTTGGAAATCTTGAATGAGATTTACTGTTGCAAAATTTAACCTTGATATATATAGAAATGCTACAGGTCTTTCACTATTATGTAACATGTTTTAACTGTTTATTTTATTTGAGTTCTTGAATTTTAGGCTGCTACTCGAATGCCTGTGAACCTGTGATTCAGGTAATGCATAGTTGATGATGTCTATTGGAGCTGCTGAATGTTTTTTGCACATTTTTTATGATTGTGGAACTAGCTATCTTGATAAACCAATTATGTTGACCGGAAACAATCATGTCACCTATGAGACATATTAGGTAACGTTGGAAGACATTTTGCCATTTCCAATATGAGAGCCTATCTTAAAAAAAGTGTAATATATTGGTGCTTTCTTGTGTGACATTTCTGTGATTGGTATGCTTGTAAGTTTCAAGCTTGGTATCTCCTTAAATCAATTCGTAATTGAATATTGTTCTGTGCCTCTTGCTTAATGCTAATCAAACATTTATTAGATTTGCATAAACTTGGGGCTCTCTCTGTGGTGATTCGTGAGCTTGATAACTATGATATCGAGACACGAATAACTTCTGCATGGATTCTGGGGAAAGCTTGCCAAAATAACCCAACTGTTCAAAAGCAGGTAAGTTGAAAAATTCCTCTTCAAGCATTCTTGTATAGTTATCTTCTTGGTTTTCCCTTCAACATGTTGCTTACTAGATTTATCTTCTTGGTTTAAGAAGAGTGATCTTTTAATAATCCACGGTAATGATAAAAGTTGAGGTATACATAAAATAACATGGATAGAAATAATTAAGAAAGATATAACTAGTTTTAATTTAAATGTTCTCTTAGCCCTGGATAGAGCGGAGTGGAGAAGCAGATTCATTTAGCCGATCCCATGTGGTTGGGAAAAGGCTTATGGCATAGTTGAGTTGAGTTGAATATGATGTTTACCAGATTCTACTGCATGTTATTAAAAGCCTAATGAAGATCTGAAGCACTGTTGTAATGATCCTAGGCCATTACCTTGACCTTTTCTTTATCAAATCCTTATGCAGTTTGTTGGCTAGGATATGCGAACTTCTCTGAATCTTTTATGTTTTTTTATTCTAACTGCCATTTAAACATTTGTGAAAATTATTTTTGAGGGTTACTAATAAGGAGACTGCAACACTTTCACCCATCTTTTCCTCTACTATTTCGTTTTTATATTATTTATTTTTAGTATTATACATTAATCAAATCAAGAAACCTGATTATATAACTATTTATATATTTTACAATTTTTATAGTCAAAGCACCATGATGCACAGACAGTATGTTTTTACTGTCATGCAATATAAATGTTATGAATAAATTAAACTATTATAGAACAAATTACTTTTTTTGGTGGCAATGTTACTTATACTATCATAATAGCTGTAAAAGAATAATTTGAATGTCTTTAGTGCAAGAACAATGTCAATTTGCTTAAAACCCTGTTTGTAGTATCACTTTTGTGAGAATATATTTAAACTAAAATGTTAAAGAATAAAGTGCTTAAACCAAATAATTGGGGAATGGAAGTGCTGACACTTTTTGTGATAGATCAGAACTAGGAAAACTAAAGCTGATAAAGAGACAACAATAATGTTATGAGGGGAGTTGATATGATCACAATATTTTATGTGTTTCATCTGATGCCATCGACTTCCTTTCTTACTCAGTCTATTCTCATCTAACCTAATTTTCATACTCAGTATATAATCACTTCATTATTTTGAATTCAAAATTATTGATAAATAAGAGAACCAACCTTTTTTTTTTTTCAACTGATCAAGTAGTTGGTGTTTGACAACTCTACTTGCAACCTCTAAAAAAAGTAGAGGGTAGTAAAAAAATTATTTTTTTGTAAATATTTTACTTTCTCCACCTCTAATTGAAGTTGGTATACCTCTATGAGATGTTGGGAGCTCTTTATTTCTTTTTCTATTGGGACTTTTCATATTAGGAGAAATTTTACAGTTGTTTCTACCTACCATACGGAATGGAAAGCGTTTGAGAAGGTAATACTGTATAACTGACATGGAGGATGGGAATGTCATTGCAAAAGTTGATGTTGCACTGGCTACCTGCAAGAAGAAAAAGATTTATACATATTTGTATATTCTCTTAATTTGGCTCACAGGATATTTAATTTTCTGACTTCAATTCTATTAATCATCTATATTTGCTGAAAGCCTGAAAGTTCCCTTCTGAAATACATTTATAATAAATAGAATTGTTCTGATACATTAAGTAAAAGTACCTGAGGGGGAACTCTCAGTTCAAGAAAAAGTGGTTCCCAAAATGAAGCCTCCTCCAAGCCCCAGCTATCCACCAACTATACCTGCTATTATTCCACAGAAACAGCAAAAGGCAAGCTGGTGCACTTTCCGGCTTGTTGTTTCCTTTCCAATGGAATAAATTTCCCTCTTCCCTTTATATAAGCAGATGGCTTCATAGAGAAACACAGATATACAGCTATTGGCACCTTTACATGTAGCAATTTTATATGTCAAGATATGCTAGTCTTTGCCAAACAACAGGGAAAAATTGAAAATCATGATGTGTCCAATATAGATGGGATAGGTTGACACCATTAGTAAAGTATCCATGAAATAGTAGAATGCAGTTAGGGTTACTGTTTGGGTTTTAGATATATGAGGGAGCTTGATCTCAAGCAGAAGCTTTGTTATTACGCAATATTTTCATTTGCGTAATGGGCTTGTTTGGCTTCAGCTTATAGCTTATTGGTTATGCAAAAACACTTGTTGAAAAAGTGTTTATAAATAAGCTATTGAAGCCCTGCTTGGCAAAACACTTGATAAATGTTTTTTTTTGGCATTTGTAAAAAAAAAACTTTAATTGCAGAAGCAATTTGGAAAAGTTGCGGTGACCAGCTTTTTTCCAACCACTCAAAACGGCTTATTTTAAAGCAGAAGTTGCACATGTCAAATTGGTTAAAAAGAAAAAGCAGTTGCTTTAAAAAAAGGCTAATCTCAGTTTCTATCGCCATAACAGGCAGAATGTCCAACTTTGTAAATTTTGGCAGTTTCATCAGAGAGAAAATGTTCACCTGCACAAAGTTGAGCATCCAGTACTCAGCATAACAGGTTACATCATATGTCTTTACAGCAGAACAAGTATACCTCTACAATAAAAAAGAAAATTTTTTTGCTCATTATCTCTACTTCAAATAGAGGTTCATTTTAAAGTAGAAGAAGAGGCTAACTAGAGTTGCCAAATTAGTCTTAAATCTTAATATGTCAAATGACTTCTACAACAGATGCTGTTTAATTCAACAAAGAATGACTTCATTAATGCTGGATTCAAGCGTGACGAACTACATTGGCTGGAACTGAGTGTTGTGAACTTCCAAAAACATTTTGCAGAGAATGAAAATTAGAAGCTAAAGCCTATGGTTTTTTGTGCCACCAGAACCCTAGATGCTTGCATGTGACTAGGTTTCATTCAGCCAACATCATGTAATTGAAAAAAGGGTTTGTTGAGTTGCATTAAGAATCCCAGAATCAAACATTAGTGTGAAACAGGCCAGATGCTTGCATGGATTTGGATAGTCTAGTTGGTTTACCTTAAAAAAAAAAGGTTCTACCCAGTGCACAAAGCTCTCACTATTGTTGGGTTTGTGAAAGGAACAATGTATGCAGCCGTTACCTCCAAATTAGAGAGGTTGCTTTTAGATTCAAACGTGTGACCTCCAAGTCACAATGGAGCAACCTCAACCAGTGCACCGAGCCTCACCCTTCACCTACCTGGTTTATCTAGGGGAAGAAACTGAGTAACATGAAGAGCATGACAGTCATTAGGTAATTATTATGATCTGAGAACATATTTCAGAGAAAAACCTAATGCCTATGCTTTATGTTCTGTAGAAACCAAAGGATAGCATGAAATTGGCAAAACTGAGCATCTGAACTTTTGTTTCCAACAGTAGCATGTCAATCAGTGACCAAGAGAAGAGTTGGTAGCGATTTTGTTTCATTTGCCTTCCAGATGTTGTTTGTTGGCTTTAAATAGCTTTGTTCAACTGATATGTGTGTTGGCTTTTGAGAGGATTGTGTCAAAAAATGAATTGTAGATGTAAAGGGAACATAATTTTCATTGCCCTCCTTCTATTTCACAATGTGAAGCTGCCAAAGCCAAATGTGAAGAGGATGAAAGAGTTGTGTACGGTGGAGAAGGCGAGGCCAAAGATAGTCCATTTTTCTCATTATTGCATGGAATGAGATGTGTTGCAGTCCAACTTCTTGTTTACTCATTTAACACAATCTTTACTTAAGTCTCTAAAGTACGGTTTTCAAACATTGATGGTTAATATATGA
Organism: Paratinospora sagittata; assembly: GCA_035771175.1. Taxonomy (NCBI): domain Eukaryota; kingdom Viridiplantae; phylum Streptophyta; class Magnoliopsida; order Ranunculales; family Menispermaceae; genus Paratinospora; species Paratinospora sagittata. Next base: position 223,975 of record CM069602.1, on the reverse strand, counting down.
TTGCGACTATCTCTAGAGTTGGAATCATCAATGTTTTAGACTTCAGTCTCTAAAGTATGGTTTTTAAAATCCAGGATCTTGCCTTGATAGATAAGTTGTTCAATCTCAAAATGTCAAAACACTCAAATTAACTAATGTAATCTATTTATTAGAATATTCATTTTCTTGTTGGCTGGGAAGTGTGAACCATGTGTGCATCATCTTGATCTCATTCCTAAGATCTATTTATCTCAGATTATGATTTTATTTAATGTCAATTTTTTTTCTTCTAATATCCTAGCGTGAAATCTCTTTTATCAGATTCTTGAACTTGGGGCACTTACAAAACTAATGAAGATGGTCAAATCAAGTGATGTGGACGAGGCCATAAAAGCTTTATATGCTATCTCTGCTTTAATTAGGAACAATATGGATGGTCAGGGATTATTCTATGCAGGAGCTGGAGAATCGATCCTACAGGTAAACTAGGTGAGAATGCAGAATGCTACAAATTATGGGCTTAAAGTATGGTGGCTGCCACTGATTAGGTTATGTTTTTTAGGGAATAATGAGCAACTCCAGCACGGACATCAGACTTCGTAAGAAATCAGCTTTTCTTGTGGGTGATTTGGCAGAGTCTCAACTAGAAAATGAAAGCGAAGAAGAGCCTTCTTTTTTCCGTGATCCATTTTTCCTCAAGTCTGTGGTTGAGCTAACAACATCAACTGACCTTGATCTGCAGGAAAAGGTTTTCTGTCACCGTCAATTTTACCTAAGATGCATTATGTTGCATGTTGTGTGCTAGATAATATAATATATAGATTGCATTTCCAGCAAAACCCTCTGAAGCTACCAGTTTATATAGTACTTTTGGTATGATGTTTCAAATAACTAATATTGCACCCATGCAGACTCTTCGTGAGTATAATATGTAATGTTGCATAAATCCATAATTTGCTTTACTTCCTGATTCAATATCTGATGCTGTTTCAGGCCCTAATGGCAATTAAGAGTCTTCTTCAACTAAGGACAACTGAAGCTCTAGATTTCAGGGATTTTTGCAGTCTGGATGAAGTGCTGGAAAGGATGAGAGAGCAGTTGAAACAATTAATGGCAGTGGAACATGTGAGTGATTTTGCTAGAGACATGGAAAGTCTCTGCAGTGAAGTGGAACTGATTTACCGAGGAAAGCTAGAAAAGGTACCTCTAAGACTACTTTTCCTGGACTTGATCTATGATATGGCAAGGCAATTTCTGTTATCTACATTTAGAAATTGACAGCAGTAATTTTATGGGAAGCTTCAAGCTTCTGCTTTGAATTCTTCTCCTTTTCTGATACTTATATTCCATAATAACCTTTTGTATCTTAAAGTGATTTTTTTTTTCAACTAAATGATTTTGCATTTAGAATAGACCTTTTATGCTAATTTCATCAATGATTTGACAGTTATGTCCATTCTGATCCATTACATATTAACCTCTTGTCACTTATGTTACCCAGACTCTTTACTTTAGACCAACGTACACGTGTTGACATAATTCGCTTTTGGGAGGATCCATGGTGTGATGAGTTGAGTCTTCACTTTCTTTTCCCTCATCTTTATGGATTATCTTCTTGTCATGATGCTCCTATTTCTTCTTTTGTTGATTTTTTCTCAGGTAGTGATCTTTCTTCCCTATCTTGGAATCTTCATTTTTCAAGAAATTTATCTTTGAAAGAATTGAGTGAGGTTCCATCTATCTTAAACAAATCGAGTTCTGTTAATTTAGTGGTTAATAGAGATGATTGATTCGTTTGGAAACTTGATTCATCTGGTTCCTTTTCATCATCATCCCTTTTTGATTTCCTTTGCGATAATCCCGCTGTCTCTCCTTTTCCCTTGGTATCTTCTATTTGGTCTGCTCAGGTTCCATCCAAGGTTAGGGTAATGGGTTGGTTGGTGGTGTTGAGAAGGTTAAGCACGTGTGATGTGCTATAGGCGCGTGTGAATTATCAGTTGTTTTCTCCAAATTGTTGTATTTTATGTAACTTGGATGGGGAGTCCTCTAAACATATTTTGTTTCAATGTAACTTTGCTAAGAGTGTGTGGAATAGGTGGAGGGATAGTCTATGTGGGAAGATGGTTGTGCCGTCTAATTCCATCGAATGTTTCTCATTGGATCACCTCACGAGTTGGTCAAATCGTTTAAAGAATATGGGGAGGATGGTATGTTTTGCTGTAATTTGGGCTTTGTGGAAGGAGAGGAATCATAGGATCTTTGAGGGTGTAGCTTTGAACCCATCAGAGGTGTGGGAATATTCTATGTTAATAGCGTGCTCTTGGATTTCCTGTTCCAAGTTTGCAGGGGGTTATCCTTTTGGGGATTGGTTTAGAAATTGGGGTCATATCATGTTTTCCAATATGGGTTAAAGGTTGGGGAGTATTTGTTTGAGCATCCCTGGTGCTCTTTGTACTTTGTTTGTTCTTCTTATTAATATATATACATATTTGTTTCTCTCTCAAAAAAATATGACAACAACATGGATATGAGATATGTGCTCAACACTTGCTGATTTTCAACACTGTTGCTATGTAGATTCTCCAAATAAAGAAAAAGGAAGTAAAAAAACAAAGAAGAGAATGAGTAATAGCCTATAGGTAAAATTATGTAAGTGAAGGAAAAAAAAAGGAAAAAAAAAGATTGAAAAAAATGAAATAAAAGGAAGGAAGAAAATATACTATAGGCTTAGTAATGAACATATTCTTGTCCAAGTACTTAGATCCAAGTTGTTGGATTCATTTTAGCCAAGTCTCGTATCTCTAATTTGAGAATGAACAAGTCTGACCTCTAGACGTGTACTTGCATCCAACACCTATAGCTTGTAACAATCTTAAAATTTTAGTTGTTACTGACATACTTAAGTTTGAGCGTTAAAACACTACAAATTTTTTTTTTAAAAGAAACTAAAAGTGTATTGTATTATATATATGTGGTAAAGGATATAATCAATCTGTACAAAACCTCATAGGGGCAACCCACCATCTGAGCCAAGCTCCCAACCCAAACCCATTGGACAAACAACTGTTTACCACCCAAAAAGACGCTAGGAAATGTGAATTCTCCCACACAGTAGCCGCCGAGGAGAAGACATCATGAAACACTCTGTTGTTCCACTCCTTCCATACAGACCATAAAACAACCAAACAAACAACCTTCCAGTGTGCACGCCACGTAGCATGAATGTTCTGAATGAAGGGAAAAAGAACAATGCTATCCGTAGCAACCTCTTCATCACCCATGACAGGGAAATGGGAACACCATCTACTCCATACCTCATTGGTAAACGGGCAATGCCAACAAATATGACTGACTGACTCCAACTCCCTCCTACAAAGAAAGCACCAATATGGAGACAAGCACATAGATGAGAACCTCTTCTGCTTCATATTCCCAGTGTTCATCTTCCCATGAGACGTCACCCAACCCAGAAACCTGACCTTTGAAGGCACGTGGGCATTCCAAATAAAACTATGGTTAGGCAAAGGAAGACCATCGGGCACAGAGAGAATAGAGGAGAGGAAGGATTTAGTGGTAAACAATCCAGAAGAATCCCATGGCCATACTGTTCTATCATTGTCCCCAGAAAGATAACACCCATCAAGCACTCCAAGTAAGGACACCAAATCCGCCTCCTCCCTGGAAGAAAGAGCACTCCCCAACTGAAGATCCCAAGATAAAATAGAATCCCCAGGATTACGGACGAAGTCTACGATCGGCCTATTGTTGAGAGAAGAACGGCGATAGAGGTTAGGAAACAGAGATTGGAAGGAAGCCGCCCCCCACCACAAATGCCCAACCACATTGGTTCTCCAATTTCTCGATAAAAGGTTATGATTTGACATAAATAATCTAAAAAATTACTTTTCTGAACTAGATCTAGTGGCTATAAAATTGTCATTTTGACTGATGTTTACATTAAAATATGAATTGTTAAACTTTCTTTTGCTTTCTTCTTTCTTTCTTTCTCTTTTTTTTTCTCATTTTTGTTGGAAAAGTAGTACAAATGGTTTAAACTGGAAGTCTAAAACACATACCCCGCCTATTCCTTTGATTCTCAAGGTCTTGTGGTACAAGCTCATACTGATTTAGTGAATCTAAAATCATCACTTCTATACTAGATATAATGACTGTAATATTATCAGTTGGATGTATTGTTGTTCTGGTAGATGGCCTATGATTCATTTTTTCTTTAGTTAGGCTTTAGATGGGCCTGGATATTAGGTAAGAATCACATTAATAGATAGTGTCATGGTAGTGGTGACTGGTGAATAGTATTTGATTGTAAGACATAAGCCTGGTTTTTTTTTTTTGTTTTTTGGAATATTTGTATGGGCTTTATTGTAATTTGCTTTGTTTCTAGGCCTAATTTATTACCTCTGTTCCCTGCCTGTTTGTGGAGTCATCTTCTAATTGTAACAATTATCCCTTTGGCCACAAAACCCCTTTATTGGATTGAACAACTGGTGTTAGTGTCTCCAACACCTTTGGGGTTTGGGACAAGTGGGAAGAGTTCTCAGAAGTCAGAAGGGAAGTTAAAAACCCATTGCAGTTGTGAAGAATGTTTTTCCCTTAATCACTTAGATGGTTTGCCCAGGACTTCTAAATCAATAGGGGGAGTAGCTTTTTCTGCTACAGATTGGTCTATTCGACTAGAAAGGAATCTTAGAATTTTTAAAGATAAGGTTAAGGGTGTCCATTTTGTGTGGGAGTTGTTCAAGCTAGCTGCTGTAAATTTGGTTGTCTTCTAATTTGGCAGATGGCAATTCCATTTCGGGTTGGTTGAGGAATTGGTCTAGCTTATGTAACTAGCTTAAGTTTTTCAGGCTTGGGCGGATTTGGAGTTCCTTTGGTACTTCCTCCTTTGATTTTTGCTTGCACTCTTCTCTATTTTAATAGATTGTTACTTGTGTCCTCTAAAAAAGAAAAAAACCTTTGGCATCTTTTTACACCTCTTCCCCCCTAAATAAAAAAAAATCGTTTCAACTTAACAATATTCAGGTGTCAAAAAAAACTAAAACTGAAAACAAAAAAAACCTTAAAGCTAGCCTCTCTTCTCATTCATAAAGAAACACACATCATAGTGAAGGTAGATGTTTCACAATACCCATATTGGTTTGATGATTGCATTTTGTCATATGTATATTTGGGCAATATTGACAATCATCTGCCTATTATTTATTCTAGAAAGGCATCTTCTATGGTTTTTTTTTGCCTTTATACTCTTATTTATTTGATGATTTATGTCTTGATAGTAGTTTATGTTCCATTTTTTTAAGCTAAGACACATTTTGTTCCTCTCTCTCTCAGTCTCTCTTTCTCTCCAAAACAAACTACAAAATAGGAATTAAAAAATAAAAAATAGTGACACATTTAGTAGCTACCTATCCATATAATAGTAGTAGTTCAAGGATTTTCTTTACTCATGTTTGTTGGGAAGCTATATTTGGAAACTTTGAGAACTAAAAATATTGTGTATTTGACAGTCCTTTTGGAAGGATATGATCCCAATTGGTCTAAACTCTAAACTAAAGTATGTTTCTCTTCTTCAAGATTGTGTTTTTTTTTCCCCATAAAAGATGTTTCCTAATTATATGTTTTTTTGAGAGGAAATAAGACATATATATATATACATACATATACATAAGTTAGGTAGAGCACCAATAGTGCTGAGACTGCCACAGGACACCTCAAGCTAGAGAAAACTAACCCAATTCCTGAACAATCTGACACATTATAAACACCCACGAGACAGGATGACCCAACCCAGCTAGCAGCAACAAGTTTGGATGACTCACGAACAACATGAGCCTCCTTTGAAATATCATCATACACTCTGGAATTCCTAACCACACTGACCGGGCCACAACAAAAGAGATCACCCTACCAATGTCCTCAACTCTCCTAGACAAACTTGTTGGAAAGTGGAACTCCTCAAACCCTGACCGGGCTTTGCAACTACCGAACAAGAACTCTTCCCACATCTTCCAAATCATTTGAGAGAACACACATCTAAAGATTAGATGGTCAGCCAATTCTCCATCCTGATAACATAGAGAACAACAATGTGGAGAGATCATTTGACTAGGAACCCTTCTTTGTAGAACACCAAGAGTGCAGAGGTTTTACCAACAATCTCTGTCCAATATTAGCTAGGGGAAACTGTTTCACCCTGCCTCTAACACATCGGATGGCCCGATGTGTGAGGGGGAGATTGTTGGGGTTTATCCCACGTCGAAAATGGAAGGGGCTGGTGGTTAGTCTGGAAGTGTGAGAAAAAGCCTCACATCTTGAGCTAGCTTTTAGGGTTGAGAGAGGCCCAAAACCACCCAACAGGACTACAAAATATTGAATCTAATGTGAAAAATGAGATTTTCTATTAGTATGTTTTTTTTAGAGTGAGCAAACGGATTCATTAATAAAGCAACAAAAACAGAGTACAAAATAAACTGAGTACCAGCAGTACTCATAAAACAGCAAACACCACCAAGACAAAAAGCAAAAACAACACCCCCCTATACATTCAGGCACACATCAAGCATTCCCCCCAATTCCTAACCCATTCATTAATGGAAAAATCCCCATTAATTTAAATGCCACCAACCAAGAGCTGGCCAAATTAATAACATCATTCCACAATTCCGCCTCGTTCCTAGACACTCCATAAAAAATTCAGTGATTACGCTCTATCCAAACCTTCCAAGGCATCGCTAGATTCACGGACCTCATGATTTTAACTTGATTGCCCCTAAGACCTTGACAGTGATTCAACGTCAAACACTCTTCAACTGAAGCAGGAAAGAAGAATCTATCATCAATTCTTGTCTGCCACTCACTCCAAAGCCTCATCGATAAAGTGCATCTGAGGAAAAGATGACCGGCACAATCTACACTTTTAAAGCACAAAGTACAGCAATGAGGAAGCAAAGAAATAAATGGGAGTTGTCTTTGAAGATCATCACCCATGTTAAGCTTATTATGAATCAAGATCCACTCAAACATTTTTACCTTGGATGGAACATGAGCTTCCCACATCTTTTGAGCCAAGGGGAAAGAGGGAAAAGCAGGGTCATCAATAAGAAACTGAAAAAAAGATTTGCAAGTGAATTGGCCAAAATGATGAAGAACCCAAGTAAATCGATCGGGACCCAGAGACAACCCGACTGGTTAAAAGAGACTTAAAAGGATAGGTAATTCATTTTGTTGACCCATCGTGGGGAAGTTAGGAAGAAAAAGGTGCCAATGGATAGGTTCCAAATGAGTTTGGTCAGCAATAAATTGGGCAATGGGATGGTGAGGATAAGGCGATGCATAGTAAAGTCTTGGGAAGAGCTCGGCTAATGGGGTGTCATTAATCCAACGATCTTCCCAAAATTTGAATGTGCCTCCATCCCCAACCGTTGGTTGAAAGTGGGGGAACATATCGGGAAGTAAAGAGATTACAAATTGTCAAGGGCTTCTAAAAGAGGATCTAATGGATGGTGAAATTCTCCTACAAAGGTCAATGATCCCAAATTTGCTAGTGATAACTCTCGCCCAAAATGACTGTTTCTCCTTGTAGAATCTCCACACCCATGTGGCATAGAACGCCTTGTTCCTCAACATTATATTTTTGATACCCAGCCCACCTTTATTAATTGGCCTTTGGACCATCTTCCAATTAATCAGAAGCGTCCCATTCTTCTTATCAACACCTTTCCACAAAAAGGCTTTTAATTTTTTTCTCAATTTTCTTGGCAATAGCAACCGAAATTCTGAATAATGACATAAAGTAGGTAGGAATGGTAGAAAGCACAAAGTTGATGAGAGTATTATAATGAATTCTTTCGAGGGGGGATGACTTCTATTAGTATTTATAATGATCGAAGATGAGTATTTTATAACATAGTTGTTGAAGCCAATTTTGGCCCGCCCTACACGTCGCAAGATATTGTCCTTCCTAGGGCCCCCCAAGTTTGATAGGCGGGACCTGTGGGTGCCCACGTGGAGTGTGCCATAAAGGCAAGTCCCGAAGGATTTTATTTTTTTCCTTAGAAAAAGGCCTCTTGCTAGTGTGAGGGGGTGAGACTTTTTATGTGTCTTAGCTTGGAAGAACACATAGTCAATGTGGGACTAATCTCTGGAGTTAAACCCACCAACAGTAGGCCCCCAGTCTCAGCACCTCACACGGATGCGTCGGTCCCCACAGATGGCGCCAACTGTTGAAGCCAATTTTGGCCCGCCCCGCACGTCGTAAGATATTGTCCCTCCTCCGAACCCCCAAGTTTGATCGATAGGCCTGTGGGCGCCCGCCCCGATTTTGGCCCGCCCCGCACGTCGTAAGATATTGTCCCTCCTCCAAGCCCCCAAGTTTGATCGATAGGCCTGTGGGCGCCCACGTAGAGCGTGTTATAAAGGCAAGTTCCGAGGGATTTTGTTTTTCTCCTTAGGAAAATGCCTCTTGCTAGTGTGAGGGGGTGAGACTTCTTATGTGTCTTAACTTGAAACAACACATAGTCAATGTGGGACTAATATCTGGAGTTGAACCCACCAACAATAGTATTTATTCTTCCTAATCTCATGCTAATGGTTTTTAGTGGGTAGTTTTTATTTTGATTTCTAATTATTATTCATAGTCAGCATCTTTGTATATGTTCTTTTATTTTTTCAGTCAGGTAAAATGGTAGTCTACTTGGGTGCCCATTACTAGTCCACAGTATTAACTTAATTTGGCTGGTGGTGACAGGGCTCTATCTCAGAATGACAAGAAAGCTAGTTGCTATTATTTACATGCTGGCAATTTTGGACGTGGACTGCATAAGGGCAACTTGCCAATTTTTATTTCGTACCCATGTTTGTAAATTAAGTTAACGGCCTATTTTTTCCCTTTTGAGCTAGTAGATGTCCGTCTACAATTATGTAAATGAGTTTCCACAAACAATCAAGGCAGAGCTAGTTTGTGTTTGGACTACAATCAATATTATGATTCCTTTTGCTTTTGGTTTGTAATTATAAATTGCTGACCATTGTAGGGAATTGATTGAGGTGAATGGGTATTTAGAAGTGCTAACAGAAATGGCGAGGAAAGAAGTGCTAAGTTCTGTAGGAGGCCGTAGAGGAGCCTTGGATTAAGTATCTTCAGCTTCTTTATCTCCTCTGAAGGTTGAAGTGGTGGTGTTGCTCTTTATTGGAGGAACGATGTCTTCCAGTTGCAAATTTTATCTTCTCTCCAAATGATTTCAGCAGCTATTTCCTGTTTGTAGGGACCTACTTGGTTCATTACTTTTATCTATGCTTACACCAACCCTCGTCGTGCCCATTGGGAACTCATCAAGGAGTTTTCCAGCTCCTTTCAAGGACCGTGGCTCTTGATTGGAGATTTCAATGACATAGATGATAGTAGTGAAAAGCAAGGAAGCACCTTCTCTCCAGGAGCAAACTGTTTAATGACAGAAGTCATTGTTGCCAGTTGATGGACCTAGGATTCTTAGGGCCCAAGTTCACTTGGTCAAACTATAGGGCGGGGATTCAACTTATCGAGGAAAGACTTGATTGAGGGCTGTGTAACGATCACTGGAGGACAGGAGGAGTGCTTTTCTAGAAGCTGAAGTAAGGCACCTTCCTCAAACTCATTTAGATCATTGCCCGATCCTCCTCAATACTCATGCCATACCTAGGCCTAACCAAAATCGGAAGCCTTTTCGCTTTGAAGTGGCCTGACTCTCTTATGAGGATTTTCTCGAGGTACTTCACTCTTTTTGGAACTCTATTTCTTTTCTTTTTTTTTTTACGGATAACACTGGAAATTTCACCAAAAAAAAAACCAAAAAAAAAAAAAAGGCTTGAAATAGAGAGGTTTTTGGAAACATCTTTAAGAGGAAAAGAAGGTTGCAAGCCAGAAATTTGGGTCTTAAGAACTCCACTGGATATAAACTTATATCTCTTTACCTCAAGTTTGGATATATATCATCATAGAATAAATAAAATTTGTTTTCCATGTTTATGAACTGATTTATGAATTATATGCATATGTGCATTGGTTTATGCACTGTTTTGGTTTATTATGTAGGAGATTTATATGGGTCACTGTTATTTGGCTTTCATATATTTTGTCATCTTTGGTGTGATTAATAGATGACATAAGATATTTATGAGATTTATAATTATTTTTATGATCTTGTGCCTTATGGACTTGTTTAGGTATCTTGGTTGGTTGTATACATGTGTTGTACAGGTTTTGTGCAGATTGTGTATGATAGGGTTACTAGTACTTGGGTTTTGAATGTTATCCCGAGCAACTCGCCTCTTTGGGATTTTGAGAGAGGGGGTTGTCATAGGTCATCATACGGTTGCAAAAGGTGAAGGTCACAAGTTCGGGTTTTAGCAAGGCGTGAAGCTTAATAAATACATGGTGAGAGGCACCCTGTAGGTCCCAAAGAGAGGAAATATCACACCGAACCCTATAGACAAATTATCAAAAGTGGCTGACAATCGCATCCATGGCAATGGTCTTGTGGCTTCTCGTTGGTATGGGATTAGTCGATCTAGAATAGGTCGAACACCCCCATGAAAGGCAAATTGTAAATTGGGATTGTATCTTCCAAACAAAAAAAGAAAGATATGGCATCAAAGAAAAATTTGGAGGTAAATTTACCCGATGTTAGAAGAGACCATCTAAAACCATCTTAGATAGCAAGGCTAAAAGATCCTCAAGTTGACCTAGAGCTCTGGATGGTGGGGGACGGGAGAAATGAAAGTTCCAATATGTGTTTGATGAGGATGCCAAATCATCACTTGGATTAGCGAAATGGATGATAGGATGTTGATGAAGTGATGATAATTGGTAAAGGCGTCGAAAATGCGAAGCTATCTGGAATCTCCATACCACTTGTCTTCCCAAAATCGAAAAGAGAAGCTATTGCCTAGCGATGGAGAAATGTGTGGGTAAAACTTAGGACAAAGAGATGAAATGAATTTCCATGGGCTTCTACAGGTGGTGGAAGGAGAGGTTTCAATGTCCCAACCTACACGTGACTCAACACGAATGCTTCTGACAACCTGGGCCCATAAAGACTGTCGATCTTGAGAGATTCTCCACATCCATTTTTTCATAAGGCCTTCGTTCCTCTTCACCAAATTTCGTATCCCCAGGCCACCTCTGCACATTGGCATCTAATCGACCTTCCAATTAACTAAATGGCAATCGTTCTCTTTATTCACACCTTTCCAAAGAAAGGATATGATTTTTTTTTTCAATAACCTTAGCTGCTCCTAGAGGGATTTTAAAAAGTGACAAGAAGAAGGTTCAGATAGAACCGATCAAATTAATGCCAACCTTCCCCTTTTGATAGGAAACATCTTTCCCAACCATTTTTTGCTAATGATCTCATTATTTTTATTTAAACTTCCAATAACCACGTTGCTATCATGATGAAGATCTTAAGAGTTTTTTGTGAGGAGTTTGAAAAAAGCATTAGCTTTCCAAAATTCAAAATCCAGTTTGTTGGTTTGATGACCCTCGCTCTATTTGATTTTGATGATTACAAACGATATTCTATGTGATCTAATATATATGTTTAGTGTGTTTGAGTTTGATAACATATGTTTGGCCTTGAGTTTTTAAAAAAAGCTAATAACCACTTAGTGAAGGTCAAGACTGAAGCTCAGAATCAAGGATGATAAAGTTAAAGTCAAGAGGGCTTGCTCCGTTTGCATGAAGTCAAGGCAAGGTGACAAGTCAACCCAAGTCAAGAAGATGTCAATCGAAGTCAACCGAAGATCAAAACAAATGGATTGTAATGATTGTTTACATTGTAATTGCTTTAGACCCTCTTAGGTTGTAGGTTTCTTAGTTTTTTTAGCCACTTGATTTTTGACTAGGTTTTCTCGAAACTCTACGTATACAGTTTTTTAGTTTATTGATTTAATGATTTTTCGGTTCATTATTCTTTCGATCATAATAAATAATGTTTTCTCATGATAAATGTTTCAAAATGATTGCATTGCATGGTTTTGACATGAGTTTTAACATACGTGTTCATTTCAAAGAATGCACTCCTTCTAAAGGACCTCACTCCTTGACATCTTTTTGTGAAAAATCAATTTTCCGGATTTGTTATTCAATTCAAATCTTGGTCCTTGATTGTTTTTACCATATTATCATATAAGGAACTCATACATGATCAAGAATCGTATTCTTGACTTGAATATGTTTCTCAAGTACCCGAGGAATGCACTCCTTCCTGAAGGATCGCATTCTAGCAATAAAAACTCTATATTTTTTTCGAAGGCATGAAGGACCACACTCCAGCAGTAAGGAACGCGTTCCATGCAAGGGCAAAAATGTCCAGAATCCTTGGGTATTGAGGAACGCTTTCCAGCAAGGTTGGATGAACAACAATTTTTTCTCGGGTCTTGAGGAACACGTTCCAGTAGAGAAGAACACGTTCCTCAAAGTGAAGAATTTTCTTCACCTTCTCGTGGAACGCACTCCACCTGGGAAGTTTCCAATTTAGCAATTTTTTGAGTTAAAAATGTGAGCATTCAATTAAGGTTGTTGGTTTCATTTAAGACATGTTTAATACATCTAATCTTGGACGCCCATATTAGGTTTAGGGTTTTTAAGTGGGATTAGTATATAATACTTAATTATAAACCCTACTTACACAACTGTCACATTAATCATTCTCCAAAAAGTTAAAGCAACTATGCAAGAAAAAAAATGACCATCATACTTTGGAGAACTTGTGCTAAATATCGATTTCGATTAAGATTTTGGATGTTCATCTTTTGTTAAAGTCGATCATGATCACGCTCCAAATTACATACTTTCGTTTTGATCGAATCGAGGTGATTTTCTTACGTACTATTTTCAGTTGTACATTGTTTTAAAACATGTGATTGAGACATCTTGGAAGAAACTATTTTGTTTTGCAAGTATATTTGAAGTTGTTGGCCCACGTATATCCAAGAGGGGAGTGAATTGGACACTTAGACAATTAAAATTAAAACAATAGCAATAAGTAAATGTGAAAATATAAACAAATTTTACACAGTCGATTTAAAGTGGTTCGGCTACTTGCCTACCTCCACTACCTAACCTCCTCAGTTAGGATTTTAAACCTTTTTACTAAGGGATTCTCTTACGGGTGAGAATTAAACCGTTACACCTTTTCTCAACTTCCGCGTGTGAGAAGAACCGATACACTGCTCAACTTGCAGGCTTGAGACCAATCTAAACCTCTCGACTTACAAGCTAGAGAACTACCTATCTCAACTTTCGGGTGTAACCTAATCACTCAATTTGCAGGCTTGAGAATAACCTATAGTTACACACAAAAACAATGTATGATACTTAGTAGTTTGTATAACTATTGTTACAACTCGATACAATTTACAAGATGCGAAAGAAGTACAATTGTATCTTGTGAACTATCTCTCAAATTTCTCGTTCAACAAGAATGATATATGATTAAAACAGTGCTAGAAATTTGAGTGAAAACAGTTTAATAACTTTCAAATAGATTTTCAAAAAAAGATAAGAGGTTAAGCTTAGTATGAAAATCTTTTGAATAGGCTAAATTTCAAAGAAAACACTTTGAAAAACTAAAGCAGTTTGAGCTGTGAAATCAAATTGGAAGATTTGACTAACTTTTAAAAGTATTTGGCTCAATGAATTTTCTATTCAGTTCGGTGGTTCAAAAATTCTTCAGTACTGGTATTTATAGATTAGCAGAGATGAAGTTGTTGTTCATTTGAATTTGAATTTCAAACATGAACATTTACACACAACAACTAGAATGTTTCACAAAAATGGCAATTGTAATTTCTATGAACATTCTGATTCTCTTCAAATTCACAAATAAGGAAAGTCTCGAAGATGTGGTTCATGAATCAGAAGATATATCTGACAAATCTGAAAAGAAGATTTTTGTGCGAAAAGTAGTTCTGAAAAGTAGTCTGTAAAGGTGTGCGTGTCAGAACCATGACAGTGTTGAATTAGTGTCCTAACGCATAATATCAACTTTGTCGTTTTGTTCCTTTGACGACGCTCATGGACCATAAGCATTCTGCTGAACTGTGAAGTAAGGGCGTTACTCAGACGTAAGCGTTCTGACTTACTTAACAATTTAAAACGACTAAACATTATGAGGGTGCTAAAGCACAATTAGCGTCCTGCTGACTTTAAAACATTAAAACATTTAAAGTTATAAGGGCGTTACAAACAAATAAGCATCATGATGTTTTAAAATAATTTAAAACTTCGGAAGAAAATAAGTGAGCTGATACCAGATCAGCGTCCTGACAGGTTCACAAGTTGACTTAAATGAGACCGCTACTTATAAAGTGAGGTCCTGATGAATAAGTACAATTCAACCTTGAACATTATCGGCGTCCTAATGTATTATCTGCGTCCTAACTCATCAAGTCCAGGAGGGCACTGCTAAGACATTAGCGTCCTGATACGACGTATTAGCGTCCTGATAAAAATAATTTTGATTTATCATTTAAACTCGATAAATACGATAAAAATCTCGGTAATTTTGGATTAAATCAAACACTTTAAAATGATTGAGAAATTTAAAATCATTTGAAATACCTTTAAAATATATCGATCAAAACACACATTTGATTAAATCTTGCTGAGAGTAGTTTGAACGACATTCTTTACATTCTAAGTGTTGAATATCTTGGAACTTCGATCATGACATACAATAGGCTTGTGAGCTCTATTCCTCGATCTTGATTCTTGATAAATCTGAAACACTTAACAAGATCATTAGATACACAAACTTGAGTTATTTGGAATCATCAAAACATTCTTATCATGGGGTTCCTTGAAATAACAGAAGTTTGTTCGATAAGGAACAACTTCTCTTGACTAAACTTTGTAGTTTGAAGTTAAATTGTTAGCTAACTAGGAAGATTCCCTAATCGGGAAGTCAGTGTTTGTAATATGGTTGAATCCTTACCCGTGAAGTAGGATTAAATAGCGGATTTGAAAATACTTGATCAAGGTGATCAAGTAGTGGAGGTAGGCTTGTTTGAGAAGCCGAACCACTCTAAATTGCTTGTAGATTGTGTTTTTACTGCTTTGTTTAATTTCCTACAACGTTTTGTATCTTGGTTAATTGGTGCTTATGAAAAATCTTGAAAAATCCGTCAACACCCAATTCACCCCCCTCTTGGGTGTCTAACACATATCTCTCCCAATGTTGGCATAACTCTTATAAGAGAGATCAATGATGTTTGCAAGATAAATCACACATCTGATTTGCAGAAGTACTTAGGAATTCTTATTCTCCACTCCAAGGTGTCAAGGAATACTTTCCAACCTCTGATTGATAAATAAGAGAAGAAGCTAGTTGGTTGGAAGTCTGAACTGCTCAACATAGCAGAGCGAGCTATCTTAATTCAGTCAATAACTACCTCCATTCTCGTTTATTCAATGCAATGTCGTAAACTTCTCTTGGCTACCTTTCAGAAGATTGACGAGCTGAATCGAAATTTTCTTTGAAACAGTTCCAATGAGATCAGGAAACTTCAATCGGTTGGGATCAAGAAACTTTAATTGGTAGATTGTCGAAAGCTTATGGCACTTGATTGGGATTGCAAGCTTTAGCATGTCCTTCAAGGGCAACAACTGTGCAAACTTCCTAACTAATATGGGGATTCAAAGTATCAACTCTTTTTGCCTTTTCCAAGATGACACCCACCCCCCTCTGCCTCTTGAATTATACCATGTTGCATGGTGATGTTGTAGGTAGGTGCTTCTAGTCTTTTTTGAGCCTGGCTTAGAAAAAAGAAAAGGTTTGCTTAAGACCTCTAAGGATTTACACTACACTTCGTGTGATTACTGCATTGTTGTTTAACGATCCACAAATATATATTTTTTTTTATCTATGAGGTGGTGGTGTTCTCCTACACCGGCAGGTTATAATAAGCAACAAACACAATTTGTGTGGAAAAGAGAAATGCGAAAAAAAAAATCCAAGACTGTATCATGCTGATAAGGATACTCAGCTAGCTCAATCTAGCAACTCATCTTAAGTAGGTTAAATATGTCAAGTTGTTAGTACGGTGTTCTGTTAAAGTTAGGAAATGGTTGTAATTCTATTAGTTGGTTTAGGTTGTTATGACACGCGAGTACACATTAGTTTGTTGCTTGTAACTATTTCAGTCTCAATCTATAAATATCATCTCAAGTGTCTCAGATCATAGTTTTTGTGATATTTAGAGTTTATTCTTCTTCCTTTGTTTATTCTTAGTGCAAGTTCATTCATTGTTTTTCATTTCTTTATAAACAGTTTCATGGTATCAAAGCCATTCGACGAAAGTCATGGCTGTTGTGAACAATCTGTTCTCTAATTCTCTCAATGCATCTCTGTTGGTGAAGTTAGATCGAAATAACTTCTTATTGTGGAAATTGCAAGTGATTCTGGTCGTGATTGGCCATGGTCTTCAAGATGTGATGTTTTGAGACAAGATTCAGCCAAATCCACAACTACCTAATAGTGAATCAAATCCAGAATTTGCAATTTGGACAAGGCACAATTGCTACTAATGTAACGTCCGTACCTTAGGATGATGTCATCTTGACCTATAGAGTACCCGAATACGTGTATGTATGTGATTTCCATTTCGTAGGTCCGTATCTTGTGCCCAAATGGACTAGTAAATGTTAGAAACGCGTCAGGAGCGTGTTTTTACATAGGAATCGACCTATCATACACAAAATTTTGATGTGTATAGAGTGCATAGTGGTTAAGTTAAAACATAGGATGTTCTTGACTATGAGAAGAACGCTCCTGAAGAGGAAAAACGTGCTCCTTACGTAATCGAGAATTACATTTTGTCAGTACATCAGATAAGCGCACTCCTTTAGGGAGAAGCACGCTCCTAAAGAGGAGAAGCGCACTCTTTGCTCGAGCCGAGAGCTGATTTCTTCTCATCAAAGGGAAAAGCGCGCTTCCCTAGGGGAGAAGCGCGTTCTTCACGTTCTGGGCAATTTTTTTTTAAGTTTTTGGTGGGGCCACCACCCCACTTATAAAGCCAAGGCATGGCTTCCTTGCTCATTTGCAAGTCAATTCTTATTTTCTCAGCTAGAGAGAAGTGAGAAAGAGGGATTTTAGAAGGAGATTGAGCTAGGGTTGGAGATTTGAGCTTCTAAGGTAAGGATCCTCACCTCTAAACTTTTTGATCTTGCTTCCATGGTAGAGTAGCAACACATAGTTTTTTTTTGTAGTTGTTGCTACTGTAATTTCTGGGTTTTAGACCATGTTTTAGTTTACATGTCTAGGGTTGGAGTTAGGTCTTGCATGTTACTTATGTAGTGCACATTGTAGTCCTAAATCACACCCTGGTGTTGGTTTTGATGAAGGGTTTAGCCATGGTGGTTGCATGCTCATTTCTTTGGTCCAGCAATGGGGTTTTTGACTCTCATAAATTAGGGATGTGTTGGGTTTTGATTTCTTAGATGAACTATGTATTGATGACTAACTATAGTTTATTTGATGTCTAATGACCTAATTTGAGTTGGAATGCATAGTATTGAAGTAGGTTGGATCATAGAATCAATCTTAGGCATTCTCTTGGGTTGCATGTGATCAAATTAGGTGTATTATAGCTTGATTGGGTTGTAATGGTTCGCTCATTAGTACAGGCATGTTAGAGTTTAATGTTGGTTAGTAAATTGGGGCTTAATTCATGGCATTGGCATGTAATTAGACTATTTTTATAGATAAATGAACCTATGTTGTGTGCAGGGTTTATTGGTGATCCAAGTGTCCCCAATTATGCCAATTGAAAGTTGAAGTGCATGGTTTAGTGTTGTTGTGCATAGAGGTGTATTTGGTGGCACTCTAGTGCTTAATTTGGTTGGCTTGGGATTGACTAGTCTAGCCAATTAACATTGAGTGTTTCTTTATATTTGGTTCTATATGTGGTATTGTAGTATGAAAAATATTTTTGAATGATTAACTATTGTATTATGCATGTTTTGATGATTCATGAAATGAATGAGCATGAGCATAAGAGTTGGCAAATTGGTGGATCTCCTAGTTGGAATTTTAAAAAATTTTATGGGCTAGATGGTGATCTTTAGTTGTAAACCTAGCAAAAAATTTTATGGCTTATGTAGCTAGGATCCTCAGGCAAGAGATATTGCCTTCGGAAGGGTTGGTCCTATGGGCTACTACAACCCTAGGAATCTTAATAAATATGAGTAAAGTGAAGTCAGATGGGACCTTTGTTATGTATAATGTGTGGCTCGGCTACTTTGTAGGCTCGATGACTTTTTATTTTATGTGTTTCTATTTTATTAGTTTTCTTGACTATATAAGAAAATTAGAAACTAAGTCTAAAGCTCTTTATATATACCTAGTATTAGGGATTAAGAGGTAAGAGTAAAAATGGAGAGACATTATAAGTACTGTGCTGAATTCTCTCAAATTAGTAAAATCTTTATCTTTCGTGGACGTAGACGAATTTTCGCCGAACTACATAAATTTGTGTGTTCTTTTTGTTGTTTTGATTTGTATTTGTGTATGTATGTGTATTTGTGTTTATTTTGCTGTATAAATCTCAACAAATTAGTAGCGGAGGGAGATTTTCTGAAGAATACAAACATTAGAAGTGCAGTAGGGCTGCTAGATCATTGATCGTGCGATCGTTGTCGTGCTGTGTTATATCGCGGTAATAGCCAGTGCTGGTCTGCGGTTAAAAGCACTGGGTTGCGTTGGATTGCGATTGAGGAATCCGTGCACGGTGATTTAAAGAGCGTGGTGGCTGGATCGATTAAAGAGAAAAAAAAAAAAAGGAATGTGGTCAAAGCTTTGTTTAATTGAAAGCATAGTAAGAAAAAGACAAATCAACTTGTCTTTTGTGATTGCTTGTTATTAAATAAAGTTGGGTTCTTCTATTTGATCTCTTTTGTTCTCTGACAAGGGCAAATAAAATTGAAGAGAAGAAATTTTGTGCTGCCGCAACGCAAGCACGATAAAAGAAAAGAAATTTTTTTTTGCCGCACCCATTACGCACGGTGAATATTCAAAGGCTTAGATTATTTCATTGGATTTGGAGTCATCGGTAATCCGTTTTGAGTGCCATTTTTTGTGGTGTGATTGTGTCGAAGAGATCTGCGTAGTGATTAGATTTGATCGTTGATATGGCTGTAAAATATAAGGTTGAGAAGTTTAACAAAAAGAATGACTTTAATTTTTTACGGATTAAGATACGATCCCTGTTGATACAAGACGGGCTAAAAAAGGTGTTAAAGGAAAGAGATGCATTGTCTGCGAAACTGTCAATAAAAGAAAAAGATGACATCATGGATAAAGTGTTTACTATTATTCTCTTATGTTTGAATGATGAAGTAATGCGAGAAGTTGAAGAGGAGACTACAGCTGCGGGTTTGTGGTTGAAATTAAAGAGTTTGTATATAACAAAATCTCTAACAAATCGGCTGTAACTGAAAAAGCAGTTGCACATGTTAAAGATGAAGAAAGCTGCATCCATGAGAGAACATCATGATGAGTTTAACATGATTCTTATAGCTTTAAAGAATGTTGGGTACAAACTCAGTAATGAGGACCAAGCAATATATTTGCTTTGTTATCTACAGGACACTTTGTGAATACTTTAATCTACAATAGAGACACCCTGGCTCTAGAAGATGTCAAAACAACTTTGAACTCGAAGAAGTTGAAAAAGATGGTTACTGGGGAAAAAGTAGAAAACTCAGATGAAGGCTTGTTGGCTATAAGTACATCAGAACAGAAATGGTCCAAAGGTCATGGAAGTTTATTCAGATCAAAATTAAAGGGGAGAAAATTAAAGTGCTTTGAATGTCACAAATAAGGGCACTTTAGGAAAGATTGTCCAGAGCGCAAGGGAAAAAGAAAACAAAAATCAGAAGATTCTAGTTATACAGCAACTGCAAAGGAAGAATCTGATAGTACTAATGATCTTTCAGCCACTATGGGATGCTCAAGTGATGAGTGGATTATTGATTCAGGCTGTTTATATCATATGTGTCCCAATAGGGACTGGTTCGCTTCTTATCAGAGTGTGAACGGTGATATTGTACTTATGGAGAATGATATGGCCCGTAAGACAGTAGGGATAGGAACAGTGAAAATCAAGATGCATGATGGTGTTATGAGGACTTTGACAGAGGTCATACATGTTTCAGAGCTGCGGAAGAATCTTATTTCTGTGGGTACCTTAGATTCACAAGGCTGCAAGATTGTAGTTGAAAGTGGAGTTCTAAAGGTAGTCTGAAGTGCACTGGTGGTTATGAAAAGTAAGAAACTTGGTAACTTGCATGTGTTATCAGGGCATACAGTTACAGGTAGTACAACGATGTCTTCAGATAGTGGCTCAGCAAATACTTAGTTGTGACATATGCGATTAGGTCATATGAGTCAGAGGAGACTAGAGGTGTTGAGTCAGAAAGGCTTACTTGGGAAGAGTAAGGTTGAGAAGTTGGAATTCTGTGAGCATTGTGTGTTTGGAAAACAATGTAGAGTTAAGTTCAACAAGGCAGTTCACCGCACCAAAAGTAATCTGGATTATATCTATTCAGATGTGTGGGGTCCTTCCATAGTTCCCTCACTTGGTGGAGCGAGGTATTTTGTTTTCTTTATTGGGCTTTTCACGTATGGTCTGGATGAAAATACTGAAAAGTAAGGATGAAGTGTTTGAGGTCTTTAAGAAATGGAAGACAAAAGTTGAGAAGCAAACTGGAAGAAGCATCAAGAGATTAAGACCCGATAATGGTAGTGAGTACACCAGTAAAACATTCTCAGAGTTTTATGAGCATGAAGGCATTGAGTGACACTTCACTGTTAAGGGAACACCACAACAGAATGAACTTGCAGAGAGGATGAATTGTACTCTACTGGAGAGGGCACGGTGAATGTTATCCAATATTGGTTTGGATAAAGAATTCTGGGCAGAAGCGGTGAATACAACTTGTTTTCTCATTAACAGATCACCAGTTACAGCTATTGATTGTCAGATTCCACTTAAGGTATGGTCTGGTAATGTCGTTGATTACAGTTCTTTAAGAGTGTTTGGATGTCCAACTGATTATCATGTCAAGGAAAGTAAGATTGATCCCAGAGCTAAGAAAGCCATATTTCTGGGTTATGCAGATGGAGTGAAAGGATACAGGTTATGGTGTCCTGATTTGCATAAGATTGTGATTAGAAGGGATGTGACATTCGATGAGCCTGTTTTGATGTCTGGTAAGCAGATGGATCTTAGTGTAACGCACATACCTTAGGATGCCCGTAGAGTACCCGTATACGTGTACGTATATGTATATGATGCTCGATGCGCGTTGGTTTGAGTGCCTTTTCATGAAGTTTCGGAATGACGGTGACCCGTTCAACGTCGAAACGTGTCGAAAACGGTGTTTTGGATCAGTGGAGCTCGCTCCATAGAGGAAGAAATTTTTGTAACCGATTACATCAATAGCTTAATCTCCTAGATCCGTGGTCGGATTGAGTAATTATGGATGTATGACACTCTAAATTACTGATCTTGAATAGGGGGAACCTAATTGTAGGGTAATTTTAGCTTAGGCCACATAAATTGACATTCCCATGCAATTTGGGGATTTCCATGTAAATTGGAGATTTTGCTCAAATTAACTTGGAAATCATCTAATTGGACCTCATTTGAGTAGATTCATGGGTTTAGAATGTTTGAACCTATATTAATTTGGTATGACTTAGTTCAATTTTGCCTTAGGTTATGTATTGCCAAATTGGGGATTTTGACTTGAACTTAGTCAATTGATGTAATTGACTTGAGGAATAGCCTAATTAACCCTTAATATAATTGAATGCTTTGTATTATAGTGTTTGGGATCATGGGAATCAACCTATGACATTCAATTTGGGTTAGGTGTAGTCTAATTTGATGATTATATGGTTGAATTGAACAATATGGGTTGACTCGTGACTATGACCATGCTAGAATCTCAAATTGACTATAAAATTAGGTTTGAAAATGGCTATTAGCATACTTTGGTTGATCTTTAGTATTGTATAAACCATGTGTTATATGTAGGGACCTTGGTTGGTTTGAGTAAGCCACGTAGGCAAATTGGTGATTGAAGTACTCGAGGTGATTCGTGGATCTTCTAGTACTTTCTTGGATTGGAAATTGGATTGGCCAGACTTAGCCAATCAATTGTGAGTGTTTCTTTACTTGTGTCTTCTATGTGTGTCATTCTATTATAGAAATGTTTTAAATGCTTAATTATTATGGTATGCATGATTTGATATCTCATGAAAATTATTTGATCATAGTCAGTTGGGAAAATAATTTGGGTTGAGTCTCCTAGTTGGGTTTCCTTCGAGAAATTCTGTAAGTCTAGTAGGATCCCCGGTTGTGGACCTTGTAGAGGGTTTTAAGGGTAAGCGCAGTCGTAGTTCGTCTAAACCTAAAATAGGGTTTGGAATGAATAGTAAATCGGTGACGTGCCCTTGGAATTCCTATTAGAATACGGGTAAGAGGTCATTCGGGCATGGGTCTCACGCACTCATGTTCTTGAATCGATTCTTACCTAGGAGGTGTTTAGGTGCATGAACATGTCATAAGTGATATGCATTGTCTTGATATGACATGAGGTCTTATATTGAACATGTATGTAACATTGTTTACATTCCAATTGTTTAAACTGTTTTAATGAATCTTACAATGTTTTCAAAAATGCACATGTATGTAGCCACTTGAAGAAAACATTCACTGGGCTTGCTGTAGCCCACCCCTCACTATTATCTTTTCAAGATCGAATAGGAAGGGGAAGGGAAAAGCTTAGTTACGAAGCGTTTTCCGAACTCTGGTTGATGTAGGTATTAGTATTTTTTCGCATTTATTTTGATAAATTGTACTATGTAACACCTAATACATATACTTAACACTTATATGGGTTGTAATCATTGTTAAGTATTATTTTGAACTTTTGATCACTGTGGACTTAGGAAAAAAAATTATGGCTTACATTTTGAGAATGTAATATTATTTGATTATGTCCATATGTGTTTATTGTTGTGTATTTGGGATTATGATGTGTATTAGAAGGCTTATCAGGATGTCGTGTATATCGAAGAAGGATATACACGGGGTTCCGTGCCGGTCATGACGTCACATATCATGGGTCGTGACACTCAGAAAGAGGATAAGGGTGATTCTGTGCAGGTGGAGTTCAGTACTCTAGGAAAAAAAATCAAAGAGTAATGTGGAGAAGACAACAGTTGGAGCTAGCGAGCACCAGCAACAACAGCAACAGTCCTTAGCTAGTGGCAGAGCTAAGTGGACAATTAAAGCACCAGTTCGCTATGGGTTCGAAGACATGGTGGCATATGCATTAACAGCGTATGGAGATCATCCTTCCATTTTCAGGAAGGCAATGCATGATAGTTGTTCTGAAATATGGAAAAAATTCATGGAGGATGAGATGGACTCATTGATGAATAACCAAACTTTGGAACTTGTAGAGTTACCTAAGGGTCAGCGGGCTATTGGGTGCAAATGGGTATATTCTAGGAAAGATGGTCATCCAGGATCTGACAGTGTGAGATATAAGGCAAGATTGGTTGCCAAAGGGTATGCTCAAAGAAAAGGAGTGGACTACAATAAGGTGTTTTCTCCTGTTGTGAAGCACACTTCTATCAGAGTATTGTTGGCATTGGTTGCATTATTTGACTTGGAGTTTGAGCAATTAGATGTCAAGAAAACTTTCTTGCATGGGGACTTGGATGAGACAATTTACATGAAGCAGCCTGAAGGCTTTGAGGTTGCTGGTAAGAGTAATCATGTGTGCAAACTGGAAAAAGTCCTTATATGGGCTTAAGCAGTCACCCAGACAGTGGTATAAGAAGTTTCACACCTTCATGATCAGGTAGGGATACATGAAGAGCAAGTATGACAATTGTGTCTAGCTTTCAGATGGCTTTTATGTTTATTTACTCTTGTATGTTGATGACATGCTAATTGCTGCTAAGAGCATGAAAGAGATCAACATATTAAAATTTCAACTGAGTCAGGAGTTTGAGATGAAAGATTTGGGTGCAGCTAAGAAGATTTTTGGTATGAAGATACATAGAGAAAGGAAAAATGGCAAGTTATATATGTCACAAAGGAAGTACTTGGAAATAGTTCTTTCAAGGTTTGAAATAGAGAACTTTAAGCCAGTGAATACTCCATTGACAGCTCATTTTCGACTTTCAGCAGATATGTCTCTAAACACCGATGAGGAGCATGAGTACATGAGTGATGTTTCATATGCTAGTTCAGTAGGTAGCTTGATGTATGCTATGGTGTGCACTAGGCCAGACATTTCACATGCAGTAAGTGTTGTCAGTAAATATATGGCAGATCTTGGAAAACGACATTGGCAAGCAGTGAAATGGTTGTTGTGGTATTTTCGAGGTACATTGGATGTAGGATTGATTTTTCAGTGGGACAGTGATACAAGTTCACTTATCAGTGGATATGTATATTCTGATTATGCTGGTGATTTAGACAAGCGGCGTTCCACTACAAGGTAAGTGTTCACTTTGGCACGTGGTCCTATCAGTTGGAGGTGTATGTTGTAGATTACAGTTGCTTTGTCTACTACTGAGGCAGATTATATGGCAATGACAGAGGCTGTGAATGGGGTTTTATGGCTCCAAGGTTTGATTGGTGACTTGGGGATTACCCTGGAAAGTGTACCAGTTCATTGCGACAATTAAAGTGTCATTCACTTGGCTAAGAACCAAGTGCATCATGTCAGAACCAAGCATATTGATGTTCGTGAGATTATCGAAAATGGTGAGATTTCTTTACAGAAGATCAGTACCAATGATAATCTTACAAATATGCTGACAAAGACAATCCCAACGGTCAAGTTTGAGCATTGCTTGAACTTGATCAATATCATACAGTGTTGAGCGCCTCGAGGGGCGCGTTTGGAGATGTTGATTGGTTGATTGGCTAGTGGCTTGTGGTGGTCCTCACCAAGTTGGAGATTGTTATGTATAGTGTGTGGCTTGGCCACTTTGTAGGCCCGCGGACTTTCTATTTTATGTGTTTCTATTTTATTGGTTTCCTGGACTAAGTAAGAAACTTTCCCAGTCTGAATTGGAAACTAAGTTTAAAGCTCTCTATATATACCTAGTATTGGGGATTGAGAGGTAAGAGTGAAAATAGAGAGACATTGTAAGTACTGTGCTTAATTCTCCCAAATTAGTAAAATCTTCATCTCCCGTGGACGTAGGCGGATCTTCGCCGAACCGCGTAAATTTGTGTGCGATCTTTTTGTTGCTTTGATTTGCATCTGTGTGTGTGTGCGTATTTGTGTTTGTTCCTCTGCATAAATCTCAACAACCTCTGTGTCGTGAACTTAGGACATGTCGCTTCTTCCTCAGGAGGTGGATTAGGATTGCATATGGCATGTTTGGAAACTGAAATGCATTGTCTTGGACATTGACATGGATGCATTATGTTCAGCATGTATATGACCTCGTATATCATCATGTTATTTGAATTGTTTGATGAACTTTTGCCATGTTTTATATAAATGCATGTATATTGCCACTTGTAGAAAACATTCACTAAGTTTGTTGTAGCTCACTCCTTATTCTTATCATTTCAGGTTCTGATAGGAAAGGAAAGGGGAAGGGGAAGGCTTAGCTGCGGAGCGCTTCCCGTGTCTTTTGTGATGTAGGTGTTGTAGTACATTGTTGTATTTTGGTAATTATGTACTTAATAACACCTATTGTGCATACTTAACACATAGATGAGTTGTATATGTAGTTGGGTATGGACTTTATGGACTTTTATGTTTGTTCTTTTTGGAAGATGTAATTATGATAATTTGATTATGTCTATTTTGGATAGTGTTGGATGTGGGATTGTGTGTTTATCAGGTTGTTTAGATGAGGCTGACAAGATGTCAGGGGTATTGTGGAAAGATATACTCAGGGTTCTGTGCCGGTCATAGCGTCACATTGCGTGAGTTGTGAAAACTAAGCTGGCTGAAATTTTGAATGAGTAAAGGGGTTCTTGGTGTTGTTGTGCACTATAATACATTTGCTGACGTGTGGAAGGCTTTGGAAAAGAGTTTTACTAACCAGTCTAAGGAGCATGTGTTGCAACTTAAGGCGTGGCTTCAAACAACAAGGAAGGGCAATTTGTCTATAATGGCGTATTGGACAAGATGAGAACGATCGCTGATAGTTTGATCTCTGCTAGACAACACGTTAGTGATCAAGATTTGGCTCTTGCGATCTTGAATAGTCTAGGTACGGAATATGATCCTGTTGTTGTGAATTTAACTACAAGATCAGAGAATCTTACTATGGAGGAAGCTCATCTTATTTGTGGCCATGAATCGAACCAGCTCGAAACATTATATTGTCGATGGACACACTTTGTCGGAACGTCGACCACAAACGAAGGGCCATGAAAGTCATATGGAGAGGCGTTCCACCAAAAGTAAGATTAACTTGAAGGCTTCAGCATCTGCAAATGTGCTTGTAAATTTTGCAGACAAAAAGAATGGTCAGTTCAATGGAAGTCGCAGTTCTGGCCATGGTAATAATCAATTTCAGAGAGGTGGTAGATCTAACTACTCTAATGGCGGTCATCGTCGTGGTTTCCGTGGTGGTTGTGGCCACAATAAGATTGTCTGTCAAGTATGATTTAAGGTTGAGCATTCCGCATCGGTGTGCTATTTTTGATTCGACAAGAATTTCCAAATAGCACAATTTTCATAGTTTGGGAGTAATTCCTCTCGACTTATAGTGTATATTGCTACTCCTAATGTAGTTAATGATGTGGCATGGTATGCGGATAGCAGCGCAACCAACCATGTCACAACTGATTTTAGTAACCTCAATCTTCTGTCGGATTACATTGGTCTGGAACGCGTTGCAATAGGGAATGGTAAGACTCTTACCATCACTCATATTGATTCTTATACTCTAAACTTTGTTATGGATCCTCTTCTTCTTAAATCAGTTTTAAGAGTATCGAAAATAAAAAAGAACCTGATTAGTATCTCAAAATTGATAAGTGATAATAATGTTTTTGTTGAATTTCACACAAATTGTTGTTTTGTCAAGGACAATTCTACCAAGAAGGTTCTTATTCAAGGGAGACTTAAGGATGGTTTGTACATATTGGGATTTCCTTCGCCGTCAAAGGTTAATGCACCGAGTTGCAGTCTCTTTGTTCCTTCTACTAGTTCTTTCCAATATAATGATGAATGTGAGCAATTTTTTGGTGTTATTGATTGTAAATCTGTGAATGTTGTTTCTGGAATAAAATCTGGTGCTACCATGGATACTTGGCATAATAGGCTAGGCCATCCAATGGCTAGAACTATCTTGTCCATTCTTAAAGATTGTGAAATAAAGTCTTCCTCACATACACTTGTCTTTTTGTGATGCTTACCAAAAAGGAAAGAGCCATATCCTTCTTTTATCTAGTTCTCCAACTAAAACAGTACAACCATTATAGTTGATTTATACTGATATTTGGGGTCTGGCACCGGTACTATCTAATGAGGGATATTGATATTATATACACTTCATTGACGACTTCACGAGATTTACATGGATTTATCCGTTATCTTTGAAATCACAAGCATTCTCTACTTTTGTTCGACTCCAAAAGCTTGTTGAAATGTGTTCAATTAGATTGGGGAGGCGAATATTGCCCCTTCGAAGAATTTTTGGCCAATCTTGGCATTCTTGTCCTCATACATATAAGCAAAATGGGTGTGCGAAAAGGAAACACAAGCATATTGTTGAAACCGATCTTACACTCCTTAGTCAAGTCTCAATGCCTCTTACATTTTGGCGGAATGTTTTCCAAACTGTAGTCTTCTTGATCAACAGATTGCCTACACCGATGTTGTCCAATATCTCTCGATATCAGCAACTGTTTGGCCATGTTCTTGATTATAAATTCCTCAGGACGTTTGGGTGTGCTTGTTTTCCTCATTTGCAGCCATACAATTCGAATAAGCCTCAACCTTGGTCTGTTTTGTGTGTTCATTGGGTACTCAAGTTCCCACAAAGGGTATCTTTGCTCGTAATGTGGTGTTTAATGTAGCTAATTTTCCTTTCAAATTTGGGTTTCCATGTTCTGCTGCTACTATGCAGTCGACTACTCCCTTTATGCCTTCACTCCAGATTCCAAGCATCCCTCACTTACCCAGTTCTCAATTGCCACTTCCTACTATTAGTGTATCCAATACGCATTCACCTGCTGCACTATCTAATTTTGATATCTCTTCACCTATTGCTACTTCTTCTCCTGTTAACACATCTCGTCCTGTTGCCACATCTTCTCCTATTGCCACACCATCTGCTACTGTCTCTCCTTCTGTTCCTGTTTCACTTGGAACACATCCCATGATAACCCGGGGCCAAAAACGGTATCTTTAAGCCGAAAGTGTACAACTCCACAAATCATCATCTCCCAATGGTGGATATGAATTCAGAACCTACCTCCGTTGCTCACGCTCTATCTTTGCCTCACTGGTGTCAAGCAATGGATGAGGAGTTCTCGGCCTTGCAAATGAATTGCACATGGGAATTGGTTCCATATTAGGATCAAATGAATTTAGTTGGCAACAAGTGGGTGTTCAAGACAAAACTTAATGCGGATGGAACAATTCAAAGGTACAAAGCGTGTTTGGTTGCTAGAGGTTTTCACCAAACTCCGAGTATTGACTATATGGAAACGTTTAGTCTCGTGGTGAAACAACAATCTAGGTAATGTTGGCATTGGCAGTCACTAAGGGCTGGGATGTTAGGCAACTTGATGTTAACAACGTTTTTCTAAATGGGTCTTTAACATAGACGATTTTAATGTTGCAACCAGAAGGATTCATTGATCAAGCGAGGCCAACTCATGTGTGTAAGCTACACAAGGCGTTGTATGGTCTGAAACAGGCCCCTCGAGCTTGGTTTGATAAGCTTCGATCCACTTTGATCTCTTTGGGTTTTGTGAATGATAAGTCAGACAATTCTCTCTTTGTCTATCAGTCATAGGGGTGTTCATCAACTCGAAAACCCGACCAACCCGACTGAACCGAACCTTTTAGGTTAGTTTGGGTTGGGTTCTAAAATACTCAACCGCATCAATTTGGGTTGGGTCATGGGTTTAGCCCATGAAAACCCGAGTAACCCGACCCGAACCGACCTATTATATATATATAAAGTTTTAGAATTTTATATATAAAGTTTTAATAAATATATCTTGTTCATTTAATGAACTAGTCTCATCATTTGTTATTCTTTTTAACTTTTTAATAAAAAAATAAATTTACAATAAACTCATGTTTGTATTAAAGTTTTGTTGACAATCATTTGTTACTCTTTCTAACTTTTAAATAAAAAAAGAATAAATTTACGATAAACCTAATTTGTATTTAATGTTTTGTTGACAATTATTTGTTATTCTTTTTAATTTTTTAATAAAAAAGAATAAATTTACAATAAATCCATGTTTGCATTTAATGTTTTTTCCCAAGGCATTTAATATTATTCTTTCTAACTTTTTAATAAAAAAAAAATATTAGGCTTAAGTGCAACCCGATCAACTGAGCCAACCCAGGCCGAACTTGAACTATTTGAATTGGGTTGGATTGAGGAACAAATTAGATTGAGTTGGGTTTTAAATTTACTAATCCGAACTGTTTAGGTTGGGTTATATTTTAGCCCTAAACCGACCCAACCCAACTCATGTACACCCCTAATCAGTTTCGTACTCAGGTTATTGTGCTACTCTTATATGCTGATGACATCTTGTTGACAGGGAATGCGCCATCATTGATTAACAAATTTATTGGTGCCTCTTTGTATCACAGTACGATTGGTGCCTTGCAGTACTTATCTATTACTCGTCCCAACATCGCATTTATAGTGAACAAATTGAGTCAATTTCTTCATTCTCCAACAACTTGGCAGGCTTGTAAACGTCTCCTACGGTATCTAAAGGGTTCTTTATCTAATGGTCTTAAACTTGCTCCTGGTTCACCGTTTGTTCTTGAAGCATTTTCAAATGCGGATTGGGCTAGTAGCATTGGTGATCGCCGTTCCACAGATGGCTTTGCTATTTACTTGGGTTCAAATTTGATTTCGTGATCATCTAAGAAGCATCAAGTTGTGGCACGCTGAAGCACAGAGAGTGAATATCGATCCTCGGCAAACATGGCTACAGAATTATCTTGGATTCAATATCTTCTTCGACAATTACATCTTCCACTTCAGCAAATTCCTGTTATTTGGTGTGATAACATCAGTGCCATGGCTCTTGCTACGAATCCAGTTCTGCGTGCTGGAACAAAGCATAATGAGATTGATACACACTTTGTTCGTGACAAGGTGCTTTGCAAGGAATTATAAATTCATTTTGTACCATCGACAGAGCATATTGCAGATATACTTACCAAAGAGAAAACGGTAACACTTGACTTGAGCATATTGCAGATATATCGTTGAGATTTTAGAATGAAATTTCTTTTCTTTTCTTTAAGGGTTTCGAATGAAACTTGGACCAAAGAGAAAACGGTAACACTTGACTTGAGCTAGCTTTCTTTCCTAGTTGCCCATTTTGTTATCACTGGAGCCATGGAGGCGTCCGCACACAACAATTGAGATTCTCATTTCCCTCGCCCTCCATCCTCAAAAGCCATTGGTCAGATGGAGGAACCTCTTTCTTTGCTATCCAATGTAAGTCTATCTCATGACGAAGATGGCTATAGGTGGTTCCTCCTTTCATTGGGTAGATTTTCTTGCAAATCCCTTCTTGATTTCATTTTCGATCGTCCTTCCATGATTGACTCATCATGCGTGTCTTCCATTTGGGCTGCTCATGTGCCTTTCAAAGTTAAAATTTTTGGGTGGTCCCTGCTGCATAAGAAGGTTAACACTGCTGACATGCTACAAAAGCGGTTTTCCCTACAGATGGATTTTTTTTTTGAGAAGAAACGATGTCGCCTTTATTAGTGAACGGTATAATACATACCCCTGTTAGAGTACCAGCAGTACTCTATTTACAAATTCAATCAACCCCAAATCCCCTACAGATGGATTTCCTCTCATTGTTATTCCCTTTGTTAGCTTGACGGAGAATTTGTTGATCATCTATTTGTTCACTGTGAGTGGACTACGCTCCTTTGGCAGAGATGGGTTGATTGCTATGGCGGTTCCTTTATATGCCCTGCATCAATTGAGGGAAGTCTATCTATATCGCATTTCTCTTCCCACTCTAGGAAGGAAGTCGAGATTTGTCAGATCATTATGCTGACCACGCTAAGGGAGCATGGTCTGAAAGGAATAGGAAGATTTTCAAAGATGTGCAGAAGGAAATTCAATGGGTTTGGGATGATGTTTTGTTATCTTCTTTTTCTCTTCTTCTTCTTCATTCTTATCTTCTCTATTGACAGACATTTTCATTTTTATTTTTTGGAAAAATATACTTTACCATCATATTTTTTTTTTAAAAGCATATGAATACGAACAAAATAAGACTAACCGATTTCTAAATCATATTCCTACGGACAAATCCGTCTCTCAAACAAAGCCAAGTACAAATATGTTGTATATCTGTTAATACGAAACATTATCAGTAACCGTGCTCGCCTATACCTGGTTATTTTTGCCACACAATTAAGGTCGTAAAAAAGTTCCTCCATCAAGTAAAAAACTTGGGGTTTACAAAATTTCTCATATTCGAGCTGCAGCTGCAAGTGGGGCAGGCAGAGAGATCCGTCCAATCGCTAGCACATGGGTTCTCTGGTGTACATTGAATCATAACCAGCAAAATGGAGCTGCTCACTCAGTCTGTCAAATACAACTAAAAGCAGGTACAGAAACATGCTGCTACTCCTGCTGATGCTGAAACTAGCGCTTGCCCTGCCCTGCCCCCTGAGGCTGATGACAAGGTTAGTATCTGTGTAGGTTGTAGCTGCATATTTAAATGATGGAATTGAGGAGAGGAGAGGTTCCAAAGGAAGAGAGAGAAAAACCATAAATCACAAAAAAAAAAAAAAAAAAAGCGACAAAAAAAGAAGTTAGGATGCTACTAAAGATGAATACAACCATCGTGGCTGTTGCAGTGGGCATTGGCAAGGATCCTCCGTGTGGGAGAAACTTTTTTTAAGTCCCTATCTTTCATTTAGCTTTTCGACGGATGTAGCAAGCAGATGAACAGCAATGAGAAGTTCCCACAACCCCATTAGCTGTTGCTCTCAAGAAACATGTTGATATGACCTGCTGACTCTGTGAAGGGCCTCCCCCTCACCTTGGAAGTCTCAGACAATTTATGAACAAAATGTCATCGCAAGTAGCAAATAAATGAATTGGTGGTGATCCGGATTTCAAGGAAATTAAGGACTTAAAAAAAAACACTGGACTAAATGAAATGGCTTTGTATATATAAATATATAAGACAAGATCATGAATCTGAAGGTAAACGCTGAATTCCTCTTCTCAACCACAGTTGGTGAGCAGTCATATAGAAGGCATCGTAACCTCTTGGTGTTGCATGCCATGTGAAATGTCTCCTGACTTTGCGCAGGTTGTTATACATGCTCAAGTATACTTTACTGGATATCGACATAAGTATCTGTTTCAGAAAAGGAAAATCTTCATGGCTAAGGATAATTGAGAAGGTGCTCCAATTCAAGACATTGGCAAATGGAAGATCATAATGATTGGAAATTATGACAGGAATGCACCCATAGTGCATGGCATCAGAGATCCTTGCTGTGTTAACCTCGTATCCCTTCACATGGAGGCAGTATTTGCTCCTCCTAAAACCCTCCTCATATGGGAAAGGTGGTCTTCCAGAGAAAATGTCCATATCACTGTCATTCTCCCAAGTATTTATCAGCTCCTTACGGACTCTGGAGTTCTGGACACGTCCAGCAAAGAATACAAGTCTACTCCTGCAACTGAGTAGAAAAAGCATTTATCATTTGAGTAACAAATTAGCACATTAAAAAAAAAGGGCAAAACTAGAAATTTAAGAAAAAGATCTCTAATCTGGATAAATTGGAGCAACTCATAATAAGTATAATGAGCAAAAAATCCACATTGGTCTAGAGAGTTAAATAATGAAACTTATTCACCGTTTACAAAACCATTTGTCAGGTCACCTATGACATGAATATTCTTAATTAGACTACGCGAAGGGTTAGCACGCTCGATGTAGCCTTTGATAATGCGAGTGGAGGAAGCAGAATCTTGTAGCCGATCCCAAGTAGTTGAAAAAATGCTTAGTTTTGTTGAGTAGTTTTAGCGAAACCCTTACAAAAAGTGCTCATTCCATTTAGAAGATAGCATGTTCTTTTTCTTTTTTTAATAAATGTAGACTATAATAACATATTGGATTAGGGGATGGGGCAATTTTGCATCAGCCTAGGGGTGCGGCCAGCATTGCTTGTCTTGTACATTTCTTTTTTTCTCTTTTACCTACATATATACAATACTTATTAGTTTCTTTTAAAAAAATAATACTAATATAAAGGAAGAATGTACCTTCCAAAAAAAGAAATAAATACATAGAAAAGGTCTTTGAACATCTGTGTACAAAAACTGTCACGGAGAATGATAGGGAGACTCCTTGAGGTGGAGATGTGTAGAGGTGATATGTGGATTTGCTTTTTCAAAGTTAGCCACTTTTTTTTAAAGTGCGCTTTACATGAGAGAGAGAAAAGTGACTAACTTCAAAAAAGTATATCCATATGTCACCTCACACATCTCCGCCTCATAAGAGTGTGAAGTTGAGTTCCACTAGGGAGTATCCTTAGCATTTTCCAGCCTGTCACTACCCTGAAAGAAACAGTAGATGAATAGCGTGGACAAATGATCCTGGGGGTACTAGACGCTGTGGTGTGTTGTGTACTGGGATGTGACAATATTATGTGGTATATAATGGCTGGGGTACGCTCGGTATGAGGTGCCCATCACACCGCCGGTATGGGGTGTGACAAAAAGGCTTGGCTCAGTGGTTACTCCAAGTGCGGATTCTAACTCTTTAAGGGGAGGTTGCGAGTTCGACTTGGGGGGAGACCTCCTTTGTGGACAAAAAACCTCGAGGATATTAGACGTTGTGTGCGGGCTGTGTATTGAGGTATAACAATATTATGGATAGAAATGGCTGGGGTACGCTCGGTATGAGGTACCCATCACATCCCGGGGGTACTAGACACTGCGGTGTGCTGTGTACTGGGGTGTGACAGTAGATATAGTCTGGTAGATGTCTTTGTTCCTAGAAAATTTGTCCTATGAATATCCCTAGCAGATCATCTTCACGTACTCAGCAGTAATATATTTTCTGTGGCAGTGGAATCACACAATAAAAGCATATAACACATACAATGTGTGGGTCAAAAGGATTTGATAGAAAATTTAAGCAACAACACAAGCACAGAGCTCGTCATCTATGCAGTTTACATTCTTATAGAAGGGAAGTAACTCAAATGAAATCCATTCCAATGTTTAGCTAAATACAGTTGCACAGTAAACATTTGATGCTAATAATGCTATGAATATGGTCCTCCAATACCTTTACTTTCCCCGAGACATTTCTTTTCCTTTCAAGCCAGATGCCTACATAAGAAGTAGACAGAAATACACAACAATACCACATCATTTGTCTCTCTTAGAGACAGCTCTAACCTAAAAGCACAGACCTCACAATAAACATGCAAGATGAAACATGTATCCCCATCAAGAGATGGAAGGCTGTGAGAATTGATCCTTTTCAACACAACCAAGTCAGCCTCTTAATCATTGAGGAACTGTCAAGGCCAAAGCACTGCTATCAATGAAACTTGAAATCAACATAAAGGACCAAAGTACTGAATCAGATCTCTTCCACATTTAAGAGTAATAGACATAAAGAAAATCTCCACCAAAATGTCTCCTCAAAACCTCAGCATAGTAACCTATCTTAAGGAAAGAACTAGAGGAGATCTGCAACATGTTTAAAGATATATGGAACGTACAGAAACTCCCAAAAATATTTGATGTTTCTGACATATATCGAAATGTCAAACCAATACTTTGAATGATTTTATTATGATAACTGATATGATTGAAAGTATGAACCTTTGGAGAACTGAAACCTTCTAATGAAAACTTTATTATGGTGGCTGACTTGTGGTTGCTTGCACTTCGATGGAATTATTACCCTTTTAAAGTTTTAAACAATGTGCAAGTGACAGTCTGTTGAATTCTATAACTAGGATCAATTCAATAATATTGTTGCACAAGAAATTTATAATGTATATATGCTAGAGAGAGAGAGTTGGGAGAATAGTAGTTTGAGTGAGCTCAAACTCCCACACACATTTCTTGTTGTATTTCAAGAGTTTTGTATCAAAAGATTTGCGATAAGGCATGATAATGAAAATGGAATTTCCAATGCTATAGCAGGATGTCATCACAAGTTATTACCCCATGTAGTTGGGAAAAGGCCTTGTCGAACTGAGACGCTATCACAAGCTATTGATAGCACAAATAGTAGTTAAAACCCTATATTGAGCAAAATTAGTACTCAATCATATTCATAATTTTACTTATTTAGGTAAAGAATGAAAATACGCAAGGAATTACGAGGAACATCACTCCAAAATCGGCTATAAATCTAAGAGCCCAAGAGACTAACATTAAAACCAAAACATTTGCATGAATCAAATGCAGTTGCCATTTAACGGGTTCAGCAGATACAATGATTTGGACAGCACTAAAAAATTTAATGATCATTTTTAGCATTTCGCCAAACAAATCCCTTTCCTGCCCTTTCCAGCCATACAAACAAACGGAATCCCCTTTTCAGTGTTTTGGTTTATGAAGAATATAACAAAATTGATGGGAAGAAGTGAATCTGTTATGCTATTAAAATATATATATATAAGGGTTTGGGAGAAGATGACAAATGGTATAGTTCTCCTCCTATTTTGTTTTCATTCAGTGGCATATGAATTCAGATATCTCAAAGGGATGCAATGAACTAGGGAATCCTGTATTTTTCCCAAGTTTTCCTATTAGTTTGTCCAAGGACAAAGGTGTCTTGGCTAAGGCAAGGATTTTTTTTCATATAACAGTCATGCCTTGCTATTTTCCTTTGCCACAAACACGTAAATGTTCAGCAGCACCTTTTAGTAATGTACGGATACGGCGATTCCTGTTGGATCTAAAATCTCTAAGTCTTTATTTCTCATAAACTTCTTGTATTACTACCTACTATATGGTGTATTTATAATCACCAATCACAATTCCTAAACAACTTGTAATCCTAATAGAATAAGTAACTCTAATCAAACACTAACTCTAAACTTAATTAGACACACACTAGAAATCCTAATTAGATACCAACTCTAATATGATATAATCTAAAAGATTATTTACAATTCCAACAATACCCATAAGTTGAACTATCGTAAATGATCTCAGGCTTCCAAATGGATGTTTAGATGGTGTTTTAAAAACAAGAAAGAGCATGTGGAGCATGAAGCAGAGAGATGAAAACAAACACACACACACACTAGAAATCCTAATTAGACAACAAATTTAATATAAAATAATCTAGATTATTTACAATTCCAACAATACCCATATGTAGAACTATCGTAAATAATCTCAGACTTCCAAATGGATGTTTAGATGGTGTTTTAAAAACAAGAAAGAGCATGTGGAGCATGAAGCAGAGAGATGAAAACAAACACACACACACAAACAAGATATTATATTGCAGTAAGGGAAGAAACGAATTTAAAGAAAAATCGACGCGAACGACTACGGGGCAGCAACATAAATAAAATCAAAATATAATCACTCTTGCTTAAAGATTGCGCATACCTAGCATCTGTACGACCGAGTGTTTTCTCAGGTGGGCGAGGCCAAACTTGCGGCAGCCCCACATCTTTATGTGTAACGTAGAGCCTCTGGAAGTAGCTGGAAGAACAAGCGACCTGAATGGCATTGTTATGCAAATCGTAATGATTTGAAGCTGCATTGCTGCCAACGGAATGGCAGCAAACATAGAAATGATCTGAACCCCTTGAAGCGTTCCAGTAGTCAAAATCTCGACTGATCCTGGCTGTGTATTGGGAAACAAAATCGGAAATGGATGACTCGGAGTGAAATTGGGGGTGGTTTCGGAGAGAGTTAATGGAGAAGGGCATGAAAAAGAAATGCGCCTCTTCAGGACGGGAGGTAAGAAGGGAGCTTTGGAGAAGAGCGATCTTAAACATATGCTCGCTGAAGTAGTTTCCAAGCTTGGGATTGTAGGGGTGGGGATGGGGAAGGAAAATGGGAGCAAAGGTAGAAGAATGGTCCATCGAAACATCTGGATACACAAATATCTTCAAGTTGTTAAGCATTTCCCCAAAATCGGCAGAGAAAAGGTCCCAGTCGTGGTAGGGAGTGGGAGAAGACCTTAGCAGGAGGAGTTGCGACTTTTTCTTCTTGTTCAAGATGTCGTCGCTTTCTGTATCGGTACCGCTATCGCCAGGGAGAGTACTGAGACTTGCGTTGAAAGGAGAAGGTTGGGTCTGGACAAGAGGAGGCTGAGGAGGAGGAGGAAAATTGAGCATTAAAGTAGTAGTAGTAGTGATACTCGACCACGAACACAACAATGACAGCGTCGCCACAACTATCGTCACAAATAACAGCAGCAACCACAACGACAGGAGCAATTGTCGCCTAGGAGTGGCGGTACCACTACAACTGGAACTGCGGCTAGATGATTTTGAGCTTCTGTTTTGGGCGGGCCTTCTGTTGGGAAAAAATGTACAGATTGTTTTGACCGAAAAAGCATCCATACTTTCATACAAGTTTTGTTTTGATTTGATATGCAAGGGACGGAAATTAAGATCATACAGGCGGAAAGATCGCTGCAAGGGAAATGTCAGGCCCCTTCTCTTCTTCGTGAAGCTACCTACAGTCCTCCAACCATTCGCGCGCCACTAGGGTGTAACGGTGTGGTTCGACCTCAAACTTCATTTAATTCAAATTAGCTCGAGTGAGAAAAAAATAAAACTCTAACCTGAATCAAACTAATACTATAACCCAATCTAAATTATTCGAATTAAAATTTTTTAACTCTAGCCCCAATCTATCAGATTGTCTTCGGTTTGATCGGATTCGTCTAGTCGATTAAGTTGGCTTACAACCCTTCGCCCTACTACCTGCTCATCTTTACTTATTGTAATCTCAGCCGGAGTTCCCTTGAGTTCACCACGCATAAATAAATAAAATAATTCAAAACTTTGACAGATAATGGTGGAGGTGGTGACCCAGCTCTTCGATTTCTCCGAGGCCAATATGTTTAGAGACTTTTTTGACAAAATAAAATAAGAATTAAATTGATGCATTTGATTGAGATTGGTTTAATTTTTAATAAGTTCAATTTAAATTAGGTTTTAAAAAAAATATAACTCAATCAATTTAAAAAAAGTAAATATTGTTTTCAAATTTGTTAAGTATGTATTAAGAAAGTTAATATCACTTTATATATAAGCACATAATTAATTATTTTAATTTATTTAATATATTTACATCTTCAAAAATTTTAATGGATCAACCCAACTCAAATCAAATCGACTATGTTCGATTTGATTTGGCTCGAGTTGATAATTTTAAATAAACGGATTAACTTAAATAGAATCAAACTTAATTTTACTTTAAGTTAAAATTAAGCATCAAACCATTAATCCCCCTAATTAGTGTGATCTATGGAGCTCTCACAAATAACAAAACAAACCCCATGACACATGCTAAGTAGTGATCAACAAAGATGTTTTTGAGTTGAAGGCTAAACGCGATCTATAGTCATCGTATAATCGTTCAAAACAACCAATAACTTCTTTATATATTTAAGTTTATATATCTTTCAGACATAGTATGAGATATAATTTATAATATTTTCTATCGACCCATAATTATACAAACACTATATATCACATATAATATTATACTCACACCACTGCTATAACAATGCAACCACTAAATATACCCAAAATTAGTTGTAAAGCTTAGCTTATTGTAAGAATATTTACACATATACAATATTTCATTCACCACTTTTTTCCTTTTTACATTTTCCTTTTATTCTTCATATTCTTCTTAATTTTCTGGTAAATAAAAAAAAGATGAGCATAATGTCCTATAGGTCCCTCAACGGGTTCCTTACATGCTAGTAATATAAAATAATAATTATAACAAAACAATCGGCATAACAACACAAAGTTTGTACACTAAAATTGAATATTTGTAAGTTATGTTTCAAAAAATCTGTAATTCTCAAATAACCATAAGCTGTATTTAGTAATCCAATAATAATCAATTTTCACTCATAACTCATTTACTAATGAATAGAGAAAAAGGATGCATAATTCATAATAAATTTATAAATTAAAAAAATATAAGGATAAAATGTGTAAACTATAAGTTCGTCTGCACCTTATAATTTTCGAATTGTATTACTCCGAGCTTTCATAACTTTTTGAAAAGTTTTGAAGAGAGATTGATATGAAAGGAAGAAACCCTCCTTCCTGTTTATAGATTAAAATATTAATATCTATAAAAAATATTTTTATTTACTGTTTTACCTTTTTCTTATAATATCCTGAAAGATATTATAATTTGACATTTTGATCATTTTTCAAGAATATCTCTACGATAGTTAAAATTGACAATTTCATCTTTTGACTTAAATATCACTGAAAATA
Source organism: Paratinospora sagittata (assembly GCA_035771175.1). Taxonomy (NCBI): domain Eukaryota; kingdom Viridiplantae; phylum Streptophyta; class Magnoliopsida; order Ranunculales; family Menispermaceae; genus Paratinospora; species Paratinospora sagittata. The sequence continues at coordinate 184,224 of CM069602.1, read as the reverse complement.
TTTAAAAATAACTATTTTATTCTTAATTTAAATTGCCCATGAATTTTGTTGTATTTAGTTCTTACATTCTAAAAACGTTACATGAGCCCTGCTTGCTTCGCGTTGTTGCACTCGCTCTCATGACTCCGTTGAATCACACCTTTAACCTTGCGTCTGTCCGTGGACCTATGCAAACCAAAACGGTACGAGCTATGTCCATTGACGAAGAAACTTTTTTTAATTAAAACTCGTAAAAAAAACCCTCCCACACAACTCAGGTGGGTAATTTAGTAAATTAAAGATTATCTTCTACATGCTATTTAGGTGTCCACCACGTCACTATTTACTCATTTTACGGTTGCTGAACCGCCCCGCTTGTAACCTTCTTATTCTAATCCAATTGCAAAAATGAACCACAAAACCCCTTCTTCAGAGCTAAAATGACCTTAGAAGACAGAAGAAGGGGAGCCCGAGAAATTTGTACTGGGTTTGAGAGGATCAAGAGAAAACCGCTTAGGAATAAGTTTGATGGGCACAAAAACCACGAATGGGTTTTTGAAACAGGCTATCGATTTAAGGTAAGTCCCACTAAAGTTATGCTCCTCTATCTTGTTTAGCATGATTTTGCTTTGGGATTTTTAAAGTTATGCTCCTCTATCTTGTTGCATTTAGTGCAAATGTCTCATAGTTTCTCAAAATAATGTTTGGTCCTAAAGCAAGTGGTCATTGATAATCAAAAAATCACTTAAAACACATAATTTTATAGATTTTTTTATATCTTTTTAACGTATTTTGCATTATTCAAATTAGAGTTAAATAAAAAAATTATGATCATTTTAAATAAATTGATTAGAATGTTGATCGATCTGTAAGTAAATAATTTTTTAACTTCAAATGACCATAATTTTTTTATTTTAATTCTAATTTAAGTGATTCAAAATACGTTAGAAGGAAAAAAAAAATATCTACAAAATCATATGCTTTAAATGATTTTACTATTGTCAATGACTGATCTAGTAGTTGTTAAATGTTCAATATATGTAAAATGGTATATACATTGAATGTTTAACAACTACCGAATCAGTGACTGATAATCATAAAATTATTTAAAACACATAATTTTGTAGATATTTTTTTTATTTTTCAACGTATTTTAAATCACTTAAATTGAAGTTAAAAAAAAATTATAATCATTTGAAGTTAAAAGATTGTTTATTTATCAATCGGTCAACATCTTGACCGATTAGTTAAAAAGGTAATTGTTTGATTGATAAATTCTAATCATTTAGTATATAAAAACCAATTCTCTTTTATAATAAGAGAATTGTATAAAAATGATCTATATTCGTATGTGTTTTATGCACTACTAATATTGATTATCAACTTAAAAAGCACATTGTTCATACACTTAGATGTGGTCTAATAGGTTGTATTGATATGCCAACGGGGCTCCAACGCAATTGGTTCACAGGGAAGGGCATTTAGTGCTAGGTATTGACGATCTTGGGTCCGAGTCGTAATGGTGCTATATTGGTTGAGATTAGTCAAAATTTTTGTGAAGATATAGGCTGATTCTGTTTGTGTAATACATACATGTAGTTGAGGTTGTCGTACGTGTGAGTCTTAGGTACTCTAAATTATAATAGATAGCTTGTAATTGTTTGTTTGCTCTCTAAAAATAGGTTGTAATGATATAAATTAAAAAGTATGAAAAGAAATGAAATTTCTTGCTTAGTAAAATACGAGAGAAAAGGAACAATTACACGTCATTGTTTGCTTAAAAAGTCTTTGACTTGGTAAGTATATAAGTAATTCTTAAAAACTATGAAATTCACATTTTTTTGGGTGAAAAAAAAGAAGAAAAAAAACCTAGACATGTGATTCTGTCTTTAAGTTTTAAACTAAAGCATTAAAGATATTCACAAAGCCTAATATGTTCCACTAAAGTGGAACGGGTTAGAAGGCAAATAATAACGGGGTGGGATGTTGGCCCTTAATTTGGCGGCTAGCATGGTTAAGCACATGGGAGCAGGCAGCGGAAGAGAAAAAAGAAAGGAGTTTGGGATGCGGTGCACACTAGTAGATTCTAATAGTTATGTATAATGGTTTCTTAATGCGTGTGGGTTTGGCGACGAAACACTTTGGGTTGGAGGAGAAACAGTAGAGCAGGCAGTATTCTTCACGGTAGATGTGACCGTGCATGAAATACTCATCTCTCACCTCATAATGATGTATAATAATTAATAACCAAGCATTCATCTTTTTTTTTTTTTTTTTTTTTTTTGGTAAAAGAACTCTCTCGTGTGTGTATATCAAGCTCCTATTTTACTAGTGTTATCATGGTTTTTTTTTTTTTTTAATTAATTAATTAATTAATTAATTTTTTTTTTTTTTTGGAATGGAATTGGAAATTGGATATGTAGATTGAGATTATGCTTTTGTCCGTCTGGTGGTCAAAGCTTCATTTTGAGGTTCCGTAATAGAAAATGAAATGTAGATCGAATTCGAGGAGGACCCCCACGTGGTCGCTGGTGCTCCCAAGAGCCCCCACATTCAATGCCACATATTAAATTTGTTGGGTGTTAAACAAGTCCCCCGTCCTCCCCAGTTGGGGTCTATGTCTAGTGAGTCCCGCTTTCTCTCTCCCTAATAAACAGTCTTTTTCCTTGAGTCTCATTTTCTTGGCTTCTTGCAGTCCCAACAAGGCCCAAGGTCTTTCTCCTCTTCATCCCTAGATACTTCCTACGTCTGTGTCTCCCTGTTTAGTGTTTACCCATCCGCATCCGCATCTGCATCTGCATCTGCATCTGCTTTGTTCTTGTGCTCCTTCGTGTCCATGAATACACAGACACAGCAAAGAAGAAGAAGTGAGGCGACAAAAACAAAAGATACCGGCCGACATTTTCTCTTCGGAGGTAGCTTAGCTAGCTAGATTTGATCCGTCAAAATTAAACCCGAAGAAGAAAAGCGATATATATAGTAGGATAAAGGGCAGTAAAGAGAGAATAGCAGGATGGATAAGGGATGCGGCGGTGGCGTTGTGGGAGTGGGAATAGACGATTTGGGGGAGGGCATGCAGTGCAGCAACCATCCCTACAGGAACAGCCCAGGCGGGATCTGTGCCTTCTGCTTGCAGGAAAAGTTGGGGAAGCTGGTCTCTTCTTCTAAATCCAACCCCTCTTTTTTCCCCATTCCACCTTCCTCTTCCTCTTCTTCCCCTTCTTTTAGGTCTGAGGGAGGGGGTGCTGCTCTTGGTTTCGCCGCCTCATCTTCCTCGCTATCTCTCTCACTCTCTCTTTCGGTGCCTCCCTCTTCTTCATCATCCTCTAACGGCAACAACCATCGTCATCCCGGCGTTCGAGGCCGGATCCCATTCTCCTCCGTATCACATAAGAAGACGAAGAAAATCGATGTGAACAGCATGGTGCCGCTTAAGAGAAGCAAGTCTTCCGCAGCTCCAAGGCGTCACCATCACCTATTAGAAGCCGACGAATACAGCCCTAGGAAGAGATCGGGGTTCTGGTCCTTCCTCCACCTTCCATCTTCCAGGAGGAGAAACAGTAGTAGAGACAAGGGAGACTCCAAGCCCTCCGTCCATCCCACACCCACCGCCGTCAACGGCAGTGCCAGTAGTACTCATGCAGCAGCAGCGAAAGACAAAGACAAGAGAGTTGGGGGGGAGTCATCTTCATCGAGAAGAGTAGTAGTAGTAGGAAGGGATTACGGAGATGAGAACGAAAGCCCCAACAGTAGTAGCCACGACGCATCTTCGTCGTCGTTCGGGCGGAAGGTAGCAAGATCTAGATCTGTGGGGTGCGGCAGTAGGAGCTTCTCGGGGGATTTCCTAGAGAGAATCTCGACGGGATTCGGGGATTGCACGCTGAGGAGGGTGGAGTCGCAGAGGGAGGCCAAGCAGCAGGCATCGAAATCCGATCGTATAAAGGAAAGGGTGAAGTGCGGTGGCATTTTCGGGGGATTCAGCATGACATCATCCTCCTCTTCCTCCTCGTACTGGGCGTCGGAATCTGATCCTATGAACAGCAATGTTGTTCATAGGACTGGGAGGGAGGAAGGAGGTCTAGCTGCTTCTTCTTCTTCGTCATCATCGTCATCGGCAACAGCAGTGGTTCCTCATGGTCGGAATAAGAGCTGGGGATGGGCTTTTGCAAGCCCAATGAGGGCGTTCAGGCCGTCTTCATCGAAGCCAGCAGAAGACAAAGACAGTGGTAATGCTGCCAAAAGTAGCACTAATTACCAACTCCAACTCAACAATAACAATAATACCGATGCGGATGCTAATGTCGATGCCGATGCGGACGCAGCTGTTCCTGTTCCTAACTTGTCCGCTATCCCGTCGCTGTTGACCGTGCGAGGTTAATTCAAATGAAAATACGTGTGACCCTACGTTACTGATGGATGAGCTCTCCCGGTTCCAGCCCTTGTCACCGTACGTTGAATTGGATCATGTTTCGTTAATAGTTCTGTTGGTATTATTGTGTATCGTCTGTTGTTAATTACTTTGGTTTGGTGGCGAACGTTGGACTAATGCATTTGCTTTTTTTATTTTTTATTTTTTTTACGTCTTATTTCCTCCGATGATTGATTCCTTGTGGAACTTGTTTGTTTGGAAATCATGATAATCTTACACTTGATTAGACTGTTGCTGCAGCGGGGCCTGTCCTTTGTTTTCTTTTGTTTGTTTTTTTCGGCATTTTTAGTGAGAAGATTGAAGAGATAAATGAATAAAATAAAATAATAGGTATCCGGGGCGAGGGCCATGGTGATGGATCTCCGAACGCGATTCTTCCTCGGGCTCCTGCGCCCCAATCCGCCATCCGCGTCCCGAGTCCTGACAAAAAGTTGATGACCCATTTCGCGCTCTCTCACTCTCTTAAGTGCCACCACTCCACATGCCACATTTGATATGAGCTTCTCGTGGGAACTTGAGCGTGGGAGAGCGACCGTCCAGCTGCCATGCATGGACCATGTTGTGGCTTTGGTAGTTGTTATTGTATCCTCATCTCCACGCGTGTATTGAGATTTTAGACAAGTGAGAATTAGATGCATTAAATCATTTAAACTAGAAAGAGAGATGTGGATCATGAACTGAAAGAGGCACATGTGGACAGCAGGTTCAGCCGAAAGCTTTGGTAAAGGGGCGGTTCTTGTTATTGTTGATTGGTCTCTCCATCTTCCAATCATCTCCATAGGTATTAGGTAGGCCCTGATGATCGGCACTCCAAGAATGTAAAAGTGGAAATGTATTGCCATACTTACCACTTAATTCAATTAATTCTATTCCACTGAGAATACTTGCATCTGCTTTCGTTTAAAATTACTTAATGGGCCAGAATTGTTTTTATTCTACCTCGGTAGTAAAATGAGTTCTCGTTTCTTTTAGGATGTGTATAGGATGGTTGTTTCAAATGTTACATTTATTTTTTGAGAAAAGAACTCAAGGCAACCAATTTTAATTAAATCGAACATAACATTTACAAACCTAATAACATGTGAATTTATCATTGTTCATTAAATTGAAATAACTGTAGTTTTAAGAGAAACTATCATCCCCTAACTTTCACTAACATTAATAATGCAGCTAAATCAAGTGAGTTTGTTTTCTTCGAATCTCCGACGTCCACCAGTGTGCATTTGAGCTCTCCTTACTTGAGATTAAGAAGTTCAATTCTCTCTTCTTGCAAAATAAGCGAGAATTTGTATTTGTTTTTCTAAATAAAGTAGAAGTTGGGCCAATTAGTTGATTTGAATGATTCACTTTCCTTTGGCTTTATGCCAACATCCTTAAAAAAAAAAGTAAAAAAAAAAATACTAAATTGATTGTGGTGGTGTATTGCAGTGTAAACTGCAGTACTCCATTACCTTTATGTTGTATTGAGATTGCATTGAATCATCTATGGCAGATTCAATAAAATTTAAAGGTATTGGAGTAATGTAGTTTGCATTGCAGTTTGTATTGCAATTAATTTAGCATTAAAGAAAAAAAAAAAAAGGAGCGCCACCTAAACATTGCATGATTGATTAATACGGTGAGTGGGGTCAGTAGTATCATATTTATGAGAAGGAAAATGGGACTGAACTGGGAGAGGGCCGTCTTCGCATGCTTCTCTGTCTTAGTTCTGCTCTCCGGCCCTGACCCAACGCTCTTGTCCTTGTCCTCTCGCTCACTCACCTTCATTCTTCATTTTCGTGTTAGTCCTTTCAGATTGGACCCTTGGATCGACTTCAATCCCTCTCTCTTCACTCTTGTCCAATTTCTTCGATTCGCACAGGCAACCAATTAATTAAACTTGAATGAGTAATACGGAATTCGTGAATTGGAATGTGTGCACTTTTAACCACTGAAGGTACTCTACTTAAAACTATGAACTGAAAACTGTCTTTATTGAATATTTACTCAAAACATTCAGACTTCGTTTTATTTTAATTGCTTCGTGTTGATCTAAAGAACTCTAGCGCTTGCATTCACTTCTAGAATCCCTGAAGCATTACCGTTCTAGAAAGGACCTGGCACTTGAGTTCTAGTCCCGGATCTCAAACGAAACTGACCCAAACCGACTCATCCCTCCCATCCCATCTCACTAACATAAGAACAACTCTTCAGTAATCCATCTCAAACATGCACGTAAGAATATTCGAGCCTCCACTTGCAAATCTACGATATCGAGACACCCACGAGCAAGGAATCTGGCAATGCCTCCATTTGCCATTACTGATTTTAGTTCCACTCACATATTCCATTGCACGGTGCAAAGTTCAACCAAAGCATCACAAAACAACCTGTTGGATTACACAAAATGGAAACGCTTGATCACAGGGAGCTGATTCAAAGGATATGAAAAGCTTGCTTTTCTTTTTTCCACTTCTGCCCCTACATCCTACACAAAAAGACCCCCTTGAGCAGAGTTAGTACCAGGTCAACTTTCTTGAGGTTGACGAAACTGCAGTAGTTAGAGAATCTTCGGTTTTGGTCTACGCCAAAATTCACTAACCATGGTTTCCTCATGTTCACGACAGTACAACACATCTCTTCAGCTTAACGTTCGACACCAAAAACCAATATTTCATTGAGGAAAATTGTCGTTGCAGAACCAACAGTGAAACAAAATATAAGAAACTGTGAAACACTTGCTCAATTCTCACATTACGTCTTATTTTTAAGGTAACCCTTATCCGAATGTACAGCTCACTTCCTTAGTGAAACCGCATTTGATTTCAATCTGAAAGCATCAAATCCTATGCCAAGTGCCCCTTCCCGCCAGCAAACCATTGCCCATACTGTGCCATTAGATTTCAAGACTCACCAATAATCTAACCAAGCAAACCCCACTTCATCCCCAAACCCCACCCAGGAAAAGAAAAAAATTATCGAACAAATGGCCCAACCTATTTAATGGAGAAAAGACGACCGATGGGTATATGCAGCTGCAGCAGCAACATGGGGCATGCTTGTCTGAGAACTGCCATTGTAGTTTGATTCACTTTCCAAAACAGTATCGGCAAACTGATAAAGATCAGTACTCGAGCTCCAGTTTCCCACGCCAAAGGATGTTGACGGCTGCCCTAAAAAGCCTTGATCTGAAGAAAGTGTTGGCCCAAATGCACCTCTCACTGCAGATGGTGGAGGTACCGTAAAATTATGCCTGATCTCACTGTGCCACACTGGCCTGATACCGTTGTCCATTAGTTGCATTGCCCCACCTCCCGCATGCAAACCACCACCAATCCCAGAAACAGTAACTGAAGGCAGTGGAGTCCCTCTTCCTGGTAATACTCCAGCTAAAACACCAGTACCACCTCCAACCATATTACCAAGGATGGCCCCAGGCAAAATTCCCGCTTTAGTACCAGATGGACCAAATCCAGTTATAGGTGAAGCACCAGAGTACCCATCAAAGAATCCAGCACCATATAAGCTCTTCCCATTGGCAGGACAAACCATACTCTGGTCCTGAGATTGCATTATTGTGGAGCTTACCTGTGGTGACACTCCAGCTGTAGCACAAAGACGCTTCCCATCCTGGGGCCTCAATTTCATATAGGGCTCAAGTTCTTCAATTTTTCTCTTGGAAATTGCTTTCTCTTCAATTTTTTTATCAAGACCCGAAATATCTTTCTCCAAGTTAGCAGCTTTGAGATAGACATTCCATCCAGCCAGCACCATTGGATCAATCTTGCGTTCCTCCAAGCACCTGATGACAGATTTAAGGGCACCTAGTTGCTTTTCATTTGCTTCCTTCTGCAAAAAAGCATCAAAAGATTAGAGCTTTAGCATGGGGTCCTGATGCACACAAGATCAGGAAAAAGACAAATTACATACCAGTTTTACAGGTTCACCCTGTGATTCTCCCCTTGCTTTTTTCCAAGCTTCTTTGGATTCATGCAAAAATGATGTCAGAATTGCCTGAGGAGGGAACTTATCCTCGAGGCCAAAAGTAAAAGATGCATCCACAGCTGCAACAGACATTCCACTCTTGATCATCCCTTGAATGACATCTGTATCACAAGATGGAAATGTGAGATGACTCAAAAAGTGATTAAGCAATATTGCAGAAATTAATGCTCATTCTGAATGGAAACAAAACAGCGTATCTGCCACAGTGACAGAGCAGCTGAGTCAACACTTGTGATCTATGTTCCTGTCCAGAACCTTCTGAAACCAGAGAATCAGGATTAAATGCACAATTGAGTTTAAGTATTTGAATTTTTTCTTCCAAGCTGCATAATGCATCTACCAACAAGATTAATGAGCAATTACACCAGGAAAATCTGAAAACAGTTCCATTTCTTCTTCTTCTTCTTCTTCCCTTTTTTTTTTGAGCAGAAACAAGATATAATTACATTAATACAAAAGATGTTACAACTGTACATTACATAGTCAGCAACCAGTAGCCAAGGAGCGATTGAACTTGCAGTAAACTTCGGTCCCTTAAAATCCGGAATTACTTCAAGAAAGTCCAATTAAACGTAGAGAATTTTTGTAAAAATTCAACATTGTAGAGAAGTACAGAGAATTTTATTTAAATGTTGTAGAGATCTCTATGTTTCTTTTAAATATGCTGAAACAAACATAGTTATAATCGTAAAACTCATTAACTCATGAAATATAATGGTTTAAAGTATTTCAATATTACTTGAATAAAATTCTGATTTTCTACACATATATATACACAATACTCTTTTGTTTCTTTAAAAAAAAAAAGTATTTCAATATTACTTGATGCTCTTCTCGAAAAAAATTACTTGATGCATATTGTGCGAGTAAGAAACCATTTTTATGATTTTTACGCTTAATATATATAGGAGTTAGATGGATTACTTGCATATAATTTATAAATTGCATGTTCAATTTTTTTTTTTTTTTAGAGGAAACAAGATAATATTATACATTGAAACGATAAGAAAAGGGGAGATTGATTAATCAATGGTGGAACTCTTCATCTGCATTTGGATGGGAAGGCCACAAATTTATGTTGAAGCTTAAGGAGATGAAGGAAAAGCTCAAAGCTTGGGTCAAGGAAGTTTTTGGATCAACCCCACGCAGGAAGAAAATGTTGGAAAACCTAATACTCTAATAGGGAGTCTTGACAGATTGGAGTGGACTCAATTTTGGTCAGCAGAGTTGGAATCATCCCGTAAGGTTTTCAAAGAGGAGCTAGCATAGGTTTGTGTGAGGGAGGAAAGGATCCTTCTCCAAAAAGCGAAGGTTAATGGGCTTAAAGAGGGGGGACGCAAATTCAGGATTCTTCCACAGGTTATTAAACAGTCGGAGAGTGCGGAATGTCATCACTAAGATTGAGAAAGAGGATGGGTTGATGGTGGAGTCAGAATCACAAGTAGTGAATGAGATTGTCAGCTACTTCAAACAGGTGTACAACTCTGAAGGCTTTCAGCCATGGGGAGTTGATGAGTTTGAGTGGAGCCCTATCTCCTCGGAGGATAATGCACATTTGGAGAAACCTTTTGAGTAAGAGGAGGTGAGGGCGGCGGTGTTTGATTGTGAGGGGTCCAAAGCATCAGGACCTGATGATTTCTCAATGGCCTTTTATCAAAGCTCTTGGGAAACAATTAAGGAGGATATAATGAAGGTGTTTCATGAATTCTTTTGCAGTGGCATAGTCAATGGTACAACCAATGAGACATATCTTTGCCTCATCCCAAAAAAAGTGAACTCCTGGCATTTGAAGGATTTCGGACTTATTAGCTTGGTGACGAGCTTATACAAGATCATTGCTAAAGTACTCTCCAAAAGGCTTCGGGCAATGCATGATAAGACAATAGGAAGTTCTCAATCAACATTTATTCGGGACAGGCAAATACTTGATTCAATTCTTGTGGTTAATGAGGCGGTGGAGTATTATCGAAGTCATAACAAATAGGGGGTGGTGTTCAAAGTGGATTTTGCGAAGGCCTATGATACAGTGGATTGGAATTTTCTTGATTTTATAATGGAAAAAAAAGGGGTGGGTGCTAGATGGAGAAGGTGGATTTAGGGATGTATAAGGTCGATGACATATTCAGTAATCATAAATGGTAGACCTGAAGGAAAAATAGTAGCTGAAAGAGGACTTAGACAAATAGATCTACTATCACTTTTTCTCTTTACTTTGGTGGTTGATTGATTAGGAAGGATGTTAGAGAAGGCATGCCAAAATTCTTTGGTGCAGGGTTTTAAGAATGGAGTTATCGAGGTAGAGGTATCCCATTTACAATATGCTAATGGCACATTGTTGTATCTTCATGGTTCGAAGGAAATGATTTTAGATGCAATGCGCCTCCTTCATTGCTTTTGGAAAATGTCAGGGCTAAGGGTGAACATGGCAAAGAGTTAGCCAGCAGGGATCAACATGGACCAAGATTCATTCTTCGTTTGGCAAATAAAGTAGGTTGTTCCATAGGGGTCTGGCCGCTTAAGTACTTAGGGCTTCCTTTGGGAGGAAATCCTATAACAGCTGCATTTTGGAACCCGATGATAGCTAAGGTGACTAAAAGACTGGAAGGATGGAAGACAAGTTTTTTTTATCAAGGGGTGTGAAACTTTCTTTAATCCAGTCAATACTACTCGCATTGCCATCTTACTTTGCTTCCTTATTCAGAATGCCAGTGAAGGTTGCAAATTTTATTGAGAAAAGGATTAGATCTTTCCTATGCAAAGTCTTGGATGGAGGATCCTCTTTACGTCTGGTGAAATGGGATGTAGTTCAAAGACCTTTGGTAAAAGGAGGTCTTGGTATTGGCAATATTTTGGTTAGAAATAAGGTGTTGGGCACTAAATGGCTTTGGCAATTTCTTTATGAAAAACAATCTCTATGGGTTCAGATTATCTCAAGTATATATGGATCCTCGATCTTTGAGTGGGGTCGAACTTCAGGTAGAAGAACCACATATCGAAGTCCTTGAAAGTTCATCTTATCTCTAGTGCCTGCATTTGTGCCTCACATCAGTGCAAGAGTCGGCGATGGATGCTCATTTCGCTTCTGGGAGGACAAGTGGAACGGAGACTCTACACTAGTTGATGCCTTCCCACTTCTCTATCGTTTTTCTGCCCTACATAATGCACCAATTCGCTCTTTTGTAACCCTTTCCTCCCCCTCCTCCACTAACCAGAACTTGTCTTGGAACCTACACTTCCCTAGACCTCTCACACACCGTGAGCAAAATGAAGCTGAGTCTATTGTAGTTAGGCTTGAAGACTTATCTCTGTCTGCTAATCTAGATAGTTTTGTTTGGTTCCTCCATTCCTCAGGCCGTTTTACATGCAAATCACTTTTCGACCATCTCTCTCACAATCCTTCCTTCTCCATCTTTCCTTTAGCCTGTCCTATTTGGAATGCTCAGATTTCTTCAAAGGTAAAAATTTTTGGGTGGCTGGTTGTACATAGGAAAGTTTGCACTATGAATATAATTCAGGAAAGGTTGCCTTTTATGTGTCTATCACCCCACTGTTGTTCCTTGTGTGTACAGGCTAGCGAATCGGCAAATCATCTGCTTATCTTTTGCCCTTTTTCTAGTGAAGTTTTGAAGAAATGGGCTACATTCTTGGAAAAAAAGTTCCTGGTTCCATCATCATGTGAGGAGTCTTTGTCAATGAATCATCTCCAAGGAACATCTCGAAAAGACAAAGGGATTTTGACTATGGTAGGATTTGCAACCCTTTGGTCTATTTGGACGAAGCGCAATATAAGAATTTTTGAAGGAGGTCAAAAGGATTGGAGCCGTATTTGGGATGATGCAAGATGGTTGGCGTCTAACTGGGTTGCTTGTTCAAAATTTGCAGCAGGTTTTTCGATAGTTGATTGGTATAGGAATTGGATTAATTATGCGTAGGGATGATGTGTCTTCTTAATATAATATAATCTTTGTTTCCTCTCAAAAAAAAAAAAAAAAAAAAAAAAAGGATAAAAAGAGAATGGTACATAACGAGGAGTATCATAAGTACTCAACCTCGCACAACTCATGAAATAATGGTTTAAAGTAAGATTTACAAGTTCTATATGACCTGCATCATATTGTTTCAGTAAGAAACTATTTTATGACTTTTATGCTTAAAATAGGAGTTATATGGATTACTTGCACATAATTTACAAATTGCATGTACATTTTTTTTTTTGACAGGAAACAAGATAATATTATATTTAGAATGGTACCACACTGGGAGGGTTACCAGAAGTACTCAACCTCGAACAAACCACCGCATACAACGACAAAGTCAAACCCTTACAACCTTAAATACACCTAGACCAGTTCCACACTAATCGGAGATGGAGTATCCTCCAACAATATTAGAAACAGTCCAATTACAAGCCATCCACTAAATATCGTCCCACAACGTCAGATTATCTTTTTATATGTTATTCCTCTCTTACCACAACGACCATAGTGTAGCAATGGCCACAATTTTGCCAATGCCTTTCTCCGTCCTGAAATTGCATGTTCCTTTTTTTTTTTTTTTTCTTTTCATATTTGAGTTTTGTAAATCTTACTTTGCTTCTCTCTTTAGTGATTCTTTAACTTCTATTCATTACATATAAAGTTGTACTTCAATCTCAAATACTTTTATTTTTTAGGAATATTTTCTCACAAAAGTTGAAATCAACATTTTTTTAAACTTTGTGTTAAAAGAAATATATTGGAGAATTGTTTTAAAGTCCTATAAGCTAATTTGATATTTAACCTAACTTTGATTGAATTTTTTGTAAAAATAAAAATCAATAAAATTCACTGAAAATTCGAAGAATTATGTCGAATTTCATTTCATGCCAGTAGCACCACAAACTCTTATTGAACAAATACCTATCTTGAGTAAAGAAGTAATGAATAAGACAATTGCTTATGCTCACAACACAGAGACAAGGCATGATTCAAATCCAAAGGGTCCATATTTACTATGAATATATTGGCTACAATGAAACAATTTTCGTAGAGTTGCCTAAGACCTTGCAATAGTTGAACGCAAAATCTGCCTAGAATAAAAATTGAACAATAAATTTAGCACTTTTCTCAACATTTCAAAATAACTAGTGGCATGTGTCACACTTCTCCACAGGACCTTCATAACTCGCAACGACATTAGTCATCTACCATAAATCCACTCATAAGGTTCTAAAACCTCATCCAAACTATTTAACCCCCTCCTACATTACACAAAACTTAATTCAATATGAAATATAATTGTCACCCCACAATCATATTTCTTAGATGATTACTTTACTTGATTTACCATAACCGAGTCTCTCCTAATAGTTGGAAGAAAACAAGAACATGGATATTTTCCCTTCTTTTGTTATAAGTCCAAGTAATCTTTTGGAATAAAGCCAAAAAAAAAACCATTAACTAAATTTATTTTGGGTTATTTCACTAACAAAATTTATTTGAAAAATGGCCAACAAGTTATATGACTAACCAACTCAGGTGTTGAGAAATGGTTATGGCTCAACAAGAAAAGAATATTTCAATATTCACTTTATTTCCTATGTATACATGGTTCTCCAGCCTTCAAGCATAGTTCTCCAAATCCTCAAAACTACAACTTGGAGCAATGTTTATTATTAGCAATGTTGTCAAGGCAATCGTAGGCAATATACCCTATCTAGGCTAGGGGTGGCCTAGGCGGCAGAACCCCAAAATGGTCTAAGCGTGGCATAATTATAATTATAATAATTATTGTTATTTATGGAATATAAAATTTCTTTGAATAAACAATGGTTGAGGTGGCTACCTATCACAAATACAAATGCCATAAGTCACAGAGTCATAAGACCCAAAGATTAACAAAGTACCATTGTAAACGAGCCCTCCCATCAACAAGACAAAATAGGAATTATCTGAAGAAAATAGGGTGGAATCTTGGGAAGCGCAACCTTAGTACTGTCATTACTTGAGTATGGGATATAAGACAATGCATCTGATACAAGCCTCCATCGTCCCTATTGTCATACGTTCAACTCTAGAGATTAGTCTCATATCTACCATGTGCTCTTTCGAGTTAAAACTCATAAGTTGGGGACATTCCTCCTCCCTTCTTGATATTGGGGTACACTTGTCTAATGACAACGATAGATCATCATGGCCTCTTGATTCTTCGGGAGAGTTTTCCTCCAAATCTTTCTTCCATCACCTTTGTTCAAACCATGAGCCCGTCTTTGCCTTTCCAAATTTTCCTCATGATTTCATATGGAAAGCTCATGTCACCTCAAAAGCTAAATTCTTGGGATGGACTATTGCCTATGACAGGTTGAATTGTGTAGATATTCTTTAAAGACGATTTAAGAATTGGGCTCTTTCTCCTAATTGGTGTTGTTTGTGTAAGGTTAGTAGTGAATCTAGTCAACATATTTTTGTGGAGTGCGATTTTTCCAGAAGGATCTGAAAAAAATGGAAGACCGTCCCGCAATGGGAAACTTCGCCCAATGCCTTATAGGCTTTTCCCAATGACTCAGTTCTACCTAGGCGCTTTCATGACTACTGGTGCGTTGTTGTTTTTCCTATTGTTTGGTCCATCTGGAAGGAGAGAAATTCTAGGTTATTTGAGGACCAAGTTAAGGGCAGTGAATTGGTGTGGGAAAACTCTTTTTTCTTGGCCTCTTTATGGGTTAGTGCGAGTGAGTTAGCAAAAGGCTTTTCCTTCGACGTTTGGTTGAGGGGTGGGTTCCAATTTTGGAGTCTTGTTTTGTAATGTCGGACTATTGTCCGTTTGTATACCTTGTATAGCTTATACTTAATATAAATTATTTGTTTCTTGTAAAAAAAAAAAAAGGCACGCACCATGTGTGCGCCCACAGACCTAATGACCCAACTTGAGGTCCCTTGGAGGGACAATATTTTGCAATGTGTGGAGTGGACCAAAATGAGTTTCAAAAGTTGGCGCCATTAGTGGGGATGGACATTGATATCAATGCATCTGTGTGAGGTGCTGAGCCTAAGACTGGAGGCCTATTGTTATGGGTTTAACTCCAAAGATTAGTCTCACACAACCTATGTGATATATCGAGTTAAGACTCATAAGAAGCTTCGTCTCCTCACACTAGCAAGAGGTCTTTTCCCAAAAAGAAAAAAAAAAAAGCCCCTAGGATCTGTAACCAAGGTAAACACCACATACATGCCCATACACCTAATGACCCACCTTGGAGCCTAGAAGAGGGATAATATCTTGCAACATGCGGGACAGACCAAAATAAGCTTCAACACATATGCAAATAGTCTTAGACACTCCTTTCATCCTCAATTTTCTTCCATAAAAATTTATTAATCAAAATCATATCTACTGCAGATTTTTATGTTTTCTTCATCTTTTCTTCTTTCAAAAGTTCACTCCATAGACTTCATGTAAAACCAATTTCTTTCTTTCTTTCTTTTTTTGTTTGGGACGAAACAAAGGTTATTATATTAAATAAGTAAATCGATGTACAAAAGAGTACTAGCAATACTCAACAAAGACCAAATTGCAAAAATACCATCAAAACCTACATGCAATTGACCCAATTCCTTCGCCAATTCGAAATAGAAAACCCTGCAGCGAAGGGTGAACATACTACCCAATTACATGCACACCAAAGAGACTCATCTCAAATGTAAAACAGATTTCACTGTGCTTAATCCTTATCCTCAACAATCAAAAGAAATGGCAGCTGAATTATTGAGATAAATTTTTGAGCATAACAAACATGATGTTTGGTTTATAAAGTACTATTAAAAAATTGGATTTTGCATCCATTGTTCTATTGTCATACATAATTAGATGCCTAATTTACTGAAGGACAGTATTTTTCCAATTAATATGTTTTGAAATCATATGACATACACAGATATTGGTTTCCAGTAAAGTTTAACACGGTAATTGAGGAAGCACGAAGAACTCTTTTAACAACGTTGGGAGTCCTTTTCTTAACATTTGCCTCAAAACTGAAGAGAATCTCCCATGGAAACCTAAACTGCTAGATAATTACAGCTCATGTTGTTTCACCTCCTTGATCAAGGCTTTCCAATAATAAAGTTGTGGCGTATTGGCTTAACACATATAATGAATAAATAGGAGTTAATATCATTCCAATTGCCATTACAAAAGTAATTAGTATTTTTGGCATTAAACGATATTTTTGGCTGGTAATTATTCCAAAAAAGACTACCAATTTTGCAACAAAACCGCTCATTCCCGGCAATGCAAGAGAATCCATGGAGAAGCTACTCAACATCGTAAATATTTTTGGCATTGGGATAGCTATTTTTCCCATTTCGTCAAGATAAAGGAGAAGTATTCTATTGTAAGAAAATAAGTGCAGCACAAATAAAACATAAGAGATTATTTGTAAAATGGCTCCATTGAGTCCTGTATCGGCTATTGAACTAATTCCTATAATTGTGAAACCCATACGAGATACGAAGGAATAGGTAATTCTCTTTTTAAATTACGTTGGCCAGGAGCATATGATTCATGTAGTATTTCTGTTTTATGCATCCAACACTTTCCTCTAACCAATCTAGCCCTTCATCTTATCCGTAAAATCTCAACAATAATGACAAGGAAGAACCAGAGAGGAAAAGACATACCGATCCAGCCAATAAAACCTTTCCTAAAACATTGAAGCTTCTTATCAAATGGTTCTATCAAACTATCAATGATCACAGTATGTTGGAAAAGACCTACCTAAAACAACTTTTATCCTAAGAAACTATGCAACAACTCCGTCTGTACTGAGCTAATTTGCATGCCTTCATAAACAGCTGGTCTCAAGCCTAGATAAAGTAGATTGAGTTAGGTGGATGATAGTTAAGGTAAAACTTTGTTAAATGAACTATTGCACGAAGACACGTAATCAGAACATGCAAAGAGCAAGGATAATAAATATCTACTTCACCCTTGATAGAGAGAAGAGGAAAAAATGGTCATATAGCCTACCCATGTAATCCGAAAAAGGTTTCCCAGTGTAGTTGGAAAAAGGTTTGGTTTGAGTTAAATTGAGTTTAAAGGTACTACAATGAGATGTAATGGGGGCAAGTGTAAACATTAATCAAATACAAAATGACAAACTAAATGCATGCTTTGGCATGTAACTCGTATGTAAATGTATACCTGGAATTCTTTCACGGAGAAAAGGTGATTGATGAAGGGCAACAGCAATTTCCCTTGGATTACTTAACTGAATAAGGTCAACAAGATCCCTGTTTCTAAATTCAAAGGGAATGCCGTAAGATGCAACAAAAAGAAGCAAACCCCGGGCATCTTCACTAGAAGCACTGGAGACACCACCTTCACTAATAAGCCTCTTCCTCCAAGCAAGAGCAGCTACCTTCGCCTCTTGCTTTACAGATGGTTCAATTTGAGTGCAGCCCGAAAGCAAGAAGAATTCCAAAATAAGAATGGATGTTTTTCGGGCAGCAATCATAGGAGAATCCTTGCCGAAGGCTTTCCTTCCCTGGAGATAAAACCGGCCAATGCAATCAAGCACTAGCTTAGCTAGATTAGGGGCACGTTTCAGAGCTGCAGGCGCTTCTTCTCGTAGTTTTGCAATATCAGACAGATGAGACGCAATGTATTTCCGGACACCACGGCTGCCCATTGTATCGCAAAGGTATTCAAGCGTGGAGCGAGAGGTGTCCCTGGAGCTCTCATCATTGGACAAGCCTACCCCGGAATCTCTGGCAGTCGGGTCGTCTTGAATAGGAATTGAAGCATCAGGAGAATTAGGAGCTGGAGCAGTTGCCGCGGGCGCCACCAAGACTTCCGCACCACTGTTGATCAGTTGTTCGGATAGGCCATCAATGGCATTTTGGATGAACCCTAAATGCTTCTCCAATTCGATGAACCGGCGTACGAAAATGGATAGAGCTGCGGAGAGACCACGGAGATCATTGACGTAATTCAGGAACGATGGTAAGACTTCCGTCGTATTTCCTTCATTTTCCTTGTCAGAAACAGCCAGCGGTAACACTGGCTTCTCCACCACCCCTACCATGAACTGTAGTGGTGTCGGTGTTTCCGGAACTTCCACCTTCACCGGTGCAAATGCTGCAGGTACTGCAGCGACTTCTTCAGATTCTTCCTTCGCCAGAGCTGTCACGCAACCTTCTACCATCTCCTTCTTCCAAGAAGATTCAGGGCAGTTTGCAGGGTTCGACTTCCTAGTCATAGGTTTCTTCAGCATGACACCCGTGACAAACCCTAGGGACAGGAGAGGAGGAGTCGTTTGCACCGTGGAGTGGATCCGTGTTGCAAATGGGAAACGGAAATGAGCCGATTACGGAAGGTATCGAAAATGAACCAACAAAAATGAAAAAGTCGGGCACACCAATCAAAATTCCACTCAGTAAATCTTAAAAAGATCGATCCCTAACATAAAGTAAGCTCTTCAATTTGTTTGCTTTTTTCTTTGAAAAAAAAAAAGAAAAAGACATAAAAATAAAAATTGCTTTTTTTCTTATATAATATAGATTATTAACTCTCAAATCATTACAAATAAAACAAAATATTAGTAGATGTTACAATAGAGAAGTAGCTAAATTACATAGTTGTTTATTTAGTGGCCTCTTCGCATTTTAATTTTCTAATTCTCAATCCATGATTCTATCTCATCTGAGTGGTTGAATGAAGTACTGACCAGGAAAGTACTCGAACCTTATTAATATAGAAAAATAATATATATATATATATATATATATGTATATATAAGAATGCAAGAAATCACCATTTAATTGGCTCAAAGCCGGGAACAGATTATGGCTATGAAGGGACAAAAGAGCCAATTTGTAAGAAAAAAAACAAAGAAAAACACAAAAACAAAAACAAATTGGCAACTGTTTCTCAAAAGTTTGAATCTTTTTATTTTTTTTAGAAAAACAAAAGTTTGAACCTTAACCACACACAATTAATGTCTTACCCAAACCCAACATCACCAAAACATTTTAAGAAATTATAAATCACAAAAATATTATAACTGAAAATATTGAATTTATCAGTCATTTTCAGAACGAACCATTGGGGCATAATCCAAAATGTTTTCAGAACTTATAAATCACAAAAATATTGCCTAAGATTTTCCAGGCGCACACTTCTTAGCATGAGTTATCAAGTATGCATGAAATGAAGAGTTTATCACTTTTTAGCATTAAACCAGCTAGTCTTTTTCTCGCGCACACTTAATAAGAGTTCCTGCTAGTTTAATCAATACGACAATCATGAATGAGATATATATATATATATATATATATATATATATATATATATATATATATATATATATATATATATATATATAAAAACCAATACAAATGGGAAATAAAGGAGAGAAATGCTTAAAAACCTCACTTTTGCCTATTCAAAAGAAGGAAACCAAGAGAATGTTGGTGTTGCAACTTAAAAGGGCAAAAGCGACCATCTTAATTGAAAGTTTTGTTATGAGTTTTTGTAGCACCTCTAAAAAAAAAAGGCAAACTAATAACCGGGAAAGGAAAAAAAAATGCTACAGTAGAAAATTTGCATCCAATTTAATTGCTCAGTTACATCATGATAGTTCCTTTCAGTACAATACTACCTGACGATTAGAACCATAATGGGTCCTAAAATGCAGCTTCTTTGGATTTATAACAAGACAACTGAACGCAGCACGAATATCATAGCCTAGTTAGTTTAGCATAAAAATGTGGTGAAGGGACTTTAGAGACATCCTCAATCAGGATATATTTGCATTCTGCAGAGATCTGCACTTCACCACACCAGCAGAAGTCCGCATTGGATAGCCATCAAGAACAGCAACACAAGAGCCATCAGTCTTGAGATGAGGCCGCACTGACTCCCAAATCTTTTTTTTATGAACCTTGTAGGCAAATGAGGCAAAATGCAAACATAAGAAACTGACTCTATGCATGAGGAGAACATCTCATTTGACTGGATCTAGGTGTCAGCCGATGGGGCAAATAACCTACTAGAATGTTCTCTAGCATAAAAACAAATTCCACTGTTTCAACTCCAAATGAGTGCAATTAATACAAACCAAAATCTCTAACAATTGTTGAATATGTAAATCATACTTCTTAAACAGATTCTCAATGATTCGGGGCCATTCTCACTCTTTCTTGATTCTTTTGATCAATTTAGACCATTTTCAGGTTTGAATAAAATTGCAAATCATACGATTTGGTGATTCAAATAACGATGCTGACAACCTTGATTTTTTTTCTTTTTCTTTTTTTTTTTTGGTTAAAGACAACCTTGATTTTTACAACCATGAGCATTAGAATGTAGTTGGAACCCGTCTAACAAATAGAAATACCTTGGTTGTCCTAAAAAACATATGAAAAGAAAGGAAACTCGCGAAAAAAAAGAATCCCAAGATCCATCATCTTCTTGTATAAATGCTTTCTATCTAAAATAATCTGCAGTGGTAGTTTGGAGCCCCCCATCAACTCATGTTTGGCATGTCTCTTTGGCAAAGATTGACATCCTTATGAAAAACCCCCTTTTATTACTATATATGTAAATATCAATGGCACACTCATCTGCATTTTCTCTTTATTTTTCAAAATGTAGGTATCCTAAATTTGGGCATATCTGATGCACAAGGCACCTGGCATTATAGAATTTGGTGAGAAGTTGATGTTTACAGCCTTACCTAGAGGCTATTTTGGATTCAAACCCATAACCATTTAGGTCATAAAGAAGCAATCATACTATTGCACCTTGGCTCACCCTTCAAGGAGCTTTGTATTCCTGAATTCGTAGCTCCATGTTCCTTTAAAGATATCCAATCAAGGAACTAGCTAACACCATAAATCAATTTATCAAGGTGTCAATTATGTAACTAATAATCTGTAGCGTTGGCAACTTTCAATCAAATCACCTTGGCAGTACTTAAGGCAAGCAGTAGACTTTTTGAAAATTCTTTTAAAAGTTTAATGGGGTTTATGAAATATATATGAAGCCATAGGTTCGTTGTTACAAAAAAAAAACCCTAATATGTCATACAAAAACCATTTAAGAACGAAAGCTTCAATCCCCAACATTGACTTTAAGCAAAATTTAGGTTTTCTTTTTTTCTTTTTGTTTTTTTAGTTTTTCCTTTTGCTCTCATTATTATGTTGCACCAGCTTCACATTTGTAGTTATGTTTTTCAAGCACTGCAGTATAGGTAAACCTAATTCTCCATTTTTTTGCTTTCTGCTACTCTTATGTTTGTATTATTGCATGTGTGACTATGTATCTCAAGCATTGTGATGCATATTCATTGCAGAAGCAAGAACAAAAATACTCAAAAATAAACCAAAATAAATTGCATTGAATAGATTATTCAAAAAAATAAAATAATTGGTCTTCATCTAAATTAAATTTCGTAATTGAAGCTCCTTATATAGATAACTCCCCTAAAACATCTTAGAAACTAACTAAAACACCTAAAAAAAAGTTTCCTAAGCTATTTATAACATAAAAGCACCTTCCTAATCCTATTAGAACTCTATTTAGACACTTCTAAATACTTTTTAATACACTTAAAAAATAAAAACCGAATTTTAAAAAACTATCTAGAACTACTACTAAAAAATTAAATATACCAAAATAAAAACTTCTCTAAAAAAATAAACTAAAATAAAAAAATTCTAAAATATGTTATACATCACATTGACTTAAATTTTAGTGTGATATATATTTGTACTGCACAATTTATAATTTTCTTTTTCTTGTTGCCTAATTCTGACTTTTTTTTTTCAAAAACTTTTCTTCACTTAAAACTTAAAAGTATTGTTTATCTTTTTTGTACAAGCAACGTTTTCAAAGCTATGCCTACGCAACAACTAGTACATCACCTAGGCTATTTGCAACTATATTGCCTAGGCCATACCTAAGGCAGGCAATGAAGTTGTTTGAAATTTTTTTAAGAGTTTGAGGGGTTAGAGCAAATATATAAAGCATAAGGTTCATTATTCTTCAGATTATTACGTATGTGATTGTATAGCTTAAACATTGGCGTAAATTTTAATTTTAGAGTTATATTGCAGAAATATAAATCCCTATACTTTCACTATATGTCGACTTGTCTTATTTTTTTAATATGTTTTTCTGGTTTTTAATTTGTGGACACAAAATTGAAGGGTGTGATATATAGTTGATCTTTTGTCACACAAGATTTGACTCTTATAATATGACATACTTATTTAATGTAATTATATATCGGGTTTGTCTATGTAAAACTAATTAATTATCTATTTTGAGGGCCATAAACATATATTATTTGCATGGCCTAGTGTCACGGGCATACCTGTAAGTTCCAACATGTTACCCATGCGGCACCTCGAATACTCATATTCTCGGTCAGCCATTCACACATATACTCATGTTGTAGCGGAATACTCAATATAATCACTCGGATGGATCACTCGGATACCTTCGATAGCAGTACTTGCACAGTGCTGCCCCGGACCATGCAATACCGGTAAGTTCCATGGATAACTCACTCATGAGTATCCTCCCAAGCACACTCTAGCACGTAGGCTAAAGATAGCTCAATGCGTTCAACTCGATAGCGGGTGGCATAACAGTGTTAGGTACCCAGCCCTGCATACCGGTGAACCCCGCACTGCTAACTCGATAACAGTGTCCCATAACCTACCCGAATGCTATGGGAACTACCATTACCCCCTTCAGGATGATGGTAGTCGGCCCCTTGGGTTGCGCCAAGGGAGTGTCCTATGCATGGCCAAGTATTGGCCATAAGGGAGAGTTGGACAACTACTCCTCCCCCTCAAGGTAGATGTTAAGCTTTTGGCTTGTTTCCAAAAGGAAACATCAAAATGTGAGGCCAATCATACTGGGGCATATTTACAAGATTACCACCTCCGATTGAGATGAAACTTCACGGACCCTCTTCTTAAGTGACGGTGCATGTCTTGACATGACCGTGACACTAGGCCTCAGCTATGCGGCGCTTAGGCATTGCCTCGCCTATATGGGACCAATCGCCTACTCATCACCTTGAAATCTTGACAACATTTTGTCCAAGATTTAACTTTTCCATAGTGGAATATATTTGAAATCACACATCCAGGGTGTGTACAATTAATTGATTAATTAGGGAGGTATAAATAAATGTTTTTTCATTGCCTAGGCATGGTGTCTTTCCTAGATTGGCCAATGAACTAGGCAATTAGGCATCGCACTGATGCCTTGACAACATTGCAATAAATGCAAAAAGCATATATGATAATGTATGAAGTACCTGGTTTGGAGTGGCAGCAGAAACTTCATTATGCTTATCCTCCATGCCAAACCATATTCTTTCACCTGGAATTGAACCTTCGGGAGGCAAAAGAAGTTCAACATGCTCATGTCTCGCATCAGAAGCTGCCAAGAGCATTCCATGTGACTTGACACCACGCATGTTCCTTGGCTTGAGATTAGTAAGGACAATTACTTTCAGACCCTGCATTTACTACATATTAGCATAGCCACAACATATGAAGTAGTGAAAATGAAGTGGCACCCTTCATATCAATCTCAAGCAAAGATAGAATAAACTTAGTCAGAAAGTCGAGTTGCTTCCACTGATGAAGCAATTGAACTCCAATTGCCTGGCAAACAAGCACCTATCTCTAAGTAAAGCATAAACGATCAGCATGCTTCTGACCACATCAAATTTTCAAGAGGATATGAAAAACAATGGAGACCTTTTGCAAGGTATAGGTATTCTAAAAGAAAAGAACAGCATAAAAGGGAGATTGAGAAACCAACTTGAAAAATGACAGACACAGAAATCATTACATAAAAGTCTTGTTAGTAAAGCAAATATACCTTGGAAACCCTGGACCATTAAGAGTGCTTTAACATTTAGAATGACAACTTGATGCTCCTTAAGCCCACCATCCATCCCCCCCCCCCCCCCCACCTCCCCTTCCAAAAAATAATAATAATAATAATAATAAAAAATAACACCCCACATAATGTAAAAGGCAATTGATTACACTCAATAATTGAAAAGAGAGGACATTAGAATACCAAATAATCAGAAGCTCTTCCATTAACAACTAGAGAGTCCAAGATATGTCAAAATATTAAAATAGGTACCCATGTCAATTCCAGTGCATGTATCACCCTTTTTCTTTTTTTTACAGAAACTATAAAATGGTATATATATATATATGAGAATGAAAAAGAAATAGAAAGCTGTACATCCAAGACGGAACAAGAACACAGTCCCAACCTACTCCGAAACAAAGTTGCCCCACCCTCTAATCCACTCCCCTAGTGCGTAGCCTTTAGACAAACTACTATTGACCACCCAAAAAGAGGCTAACAAGTGAGAGTTCTCCCACACTTTAGCTGCCAAGCACAATTCATCTTTGAACACACGGTTATTACGCTCCTTCCATAAAGACCATAAAACTGCTAGACAGACCACCTTCCAGTGTTCTTTCCATGGGGCCTGAACACTATTCATAAAAGGAAACAAATTTATATCTTCAACCTCCACATCCTCTACCAACATAACTGGAAAATGGTAACACCATCTACTCCATATTTCCCTAGCAAAGGGGCAACGCCAACACACATGTCCTACAGATTCAAGATCACCTCTGCAAAGATACCACCAATATGGGCCAGTGTTTTCAAGGCTTCGCCTAGGTGTTTTAGGCTCTGTGCTAGGCAGGCAGTGGGGGTTTGTGCACATATTTAAAAAGTTTTGGGGGGTCTCTAATTTTTAAAAAAAAGCTTAAAAAACATAAACGCCCCCTTTCTATAGTAAACCCTCGAATCTTTCTCTCCCTAAGCCTATCTTTTCCATTTGCTCCGACCAAGAAACGTCGTCAAAATCTCCAACAACCGTCAACCACCCTCCAGCGATAGATATTTTAGTTTTGTACTTTTGAACCTTTTGAATAATATGTATTATGGCATGAATTAATGTTTTGTGGACATGATTTTAATTAATATGAAGTGTTTTTTATCATTTTATAAAAAATTAACATTTATTATAAAATATAATTAGATATATATAATTTTGTATATGAACTGTCTAGGGACCTGTAAATAATTAATTAATTATCTAGGGACCTATAAATAAATATTTTTTCTTATCGCCTAGGCTACGCCTCGCCTAGATAGGGCAAATCGCCTAGACATCGCCTTGGTGCTTTGAAAACACTGATATAGGCATGTATCACCCTTTTAAAGCATCGAATTTTGACCTTCTTTAAGGTCTATATATTTATCTGAAACAACTTTTCTTTATAGGTGTGATTTTGGATGACTTGACCTTAAAACCATTTATAACCACAAATTTGTTGTTTAGAGTCATTAGATCACACTAATGGCTGAGCATATTTGTAAATCTTTGTACAAAACTTGTCCCATGCGCAAATAAAAGAAGAGGGATGGGTTAGGTAGCCTAGCTATAGCCAGCGTACAGCTCTATCAGATCAGTTATAGCATGAATCTTTGTAATTAATGAACTTAGCCCTTGATGGAATGGAATGGAGGAAGCGGATTCAAGTAGGTGACCCAATGTCATTGGGAAAGATTTTGTTGAATTAACTTAAGTTTGAGAGTCATCAAATCACATTAGAAGTCCAAAAATAGGATTTTTCTCAATTTTAAAATTCTCAATAAGATTTTGGATAAATGTAATAACTTAGTGTTTTGGAGCAAATTGAAAAATCCAAGAACAATATCTGTGATAAAGGGCTAAGTTCATTAATTTAGCTACTTTATCTTTTTAGGAGAACGTTAGTGTATTGAATCGTATCATAGGAGATAGAGCATCGAAACACTAGTGAACATAGAAGTATGTAATCAAAGCTTTTATAGTAACACTTGGCAATGAAAATGATGCCACTTCATCATCAATGAATGATGACATGGACACCATGCAAGATAAAAGTCCACATCATTGTATTATAGCAAGTCATACAAAATGATGACTTTGAGGCATTTTTGAGATCTATTTGAGGCAGAATGTTAAGGGGTTGATTAATGCACGCTTGGGCATTGTCATTAACCAATATATAGCCTCTAAAAGCCACCAAAATCCATCATTAAATGGGCTTAAAAAATATTTATATTGGTAAAATATATTTTTTGGTGTATATATTATTTAGATGTGAACAATATTTATGGAACTGAGCTTGCAAATTCTATAATCAACCTTGTGATGCAGCACTAGGAGGAGAAAAAGAAGAAATAGTAAGAAATAAGAAGAGGGGGATGAAGAATAGAAAAGAAGAAGAGAGAAGAAGAAGGGGATTGAGGAGGCTTTGACCAATTGAAGGCGCAAAAACTATTAGAAAAAGAACAAGAGAGAAATCGAGATAGGTAATTAGTTTTTCATTCAATAATCAAATGTTTTCTTCCATCTATTAATCAATAATTCAAATTACAAACCATAATTTGTATAAATCTAAAAATACCTAATATGTATCCTATTACAATTTAGAAACTATAATCCTACTTAAATAAATAATTATATCCTCACTAAAATAAGTAATGAGTTTCCTAATAAAATAAATTATTTCAAATAATCCTAATATTTATTTGTATATTTATTATTTTTCCGTTTGTATTCCACATTATTCTCTCCCTTCTAAAAAAACTAAACTTCAACAAGTTGAACTTTGTCAAAGAATAAAAAAATGATTCTTCCATGCAACCAAGTATTATTGAAAATGACTAACAACAAAAGCCATTGAAACATGAGAAAGAAATGCAAGTAAGGCAACATATGAGCATAAAATTTATATTGGTATTTGGATGACCTCGTTTGACTTTTTCCATAAAAATCTTCACTAAATTAAAATATAGCTTTTACATATCAATAACATGTTCAACAACCACGTCCAAATAAAATCGATGTTCTTAGAAGGTTCCTCAAACACTAACTTGTCGTGATCAATAACATTCAAAAAGGTATTATCATTCACAACGATATCTTTGGAATCAAGAACAAGACTTTAGTCAGCAACAATAAGTAGTTTTTAACAAATGACCACAACTTGCTAATACATTCTCTACTTGCTTTCTTGCAATAGGTGAAATATCTTGAATTCCCCCATAAGATAATAACAAAGAAAGAAAGTTTGGTGAAAGATCATTACTTTTCTACGATGTTAGCGCCATAATTGTTTCCATGCAAGCAAAGATACTTTTTTGGTGAAAGTTCTTAATAGCTTGCAAGAAATAACACATCTAAAGAAGTAATTCATCATATCCCAAGTCCAATATCATAACAAATAATTGAACACATATGTTATAGTTTTCAAAATTGAGACCCTTTCCGATATGAATGATTGGACATGTCAGACAAACTTTTAAAGGTATCAACAATTAATTGAAAAATACATTTCCTTTGATTATCATCCTAAGAAACATTGTGAGCCATTTTTTTTAATATCTCACTTATGCAAGATGTTATAAAAACCTTAACATCGATATTTTTATGCCTCAACAAATCATCGGTGACAAGTGTTTTCATCAACATGCTCATTGCATTTTGTATTACTCTTGATGACTATTCATTTATATTTGATAAACATTATTCAATTCAATGGAGAAAATACAAAAGTTCTTCGATTGTAGAGTGTGGCTGAAGAAGATAGTATCCCAATTCTATAGTTGATATTCAAGTATCTCTTCCATAAAAGAAGAAGAAGGGGAAAAAAATGATG
This sequence comes from Paratinospora sagittata, assembly GCA_035771175.1. Classification (NCBI taxonomy): domain Eukaryota; kingdom Viridiplantae; phylum Streptophyta; class Magnoliopsida; order Ranunculales; family Menispermaceae; genus Paratinospora; species Paratinospora sagittata. The sequence goes on along the minus strand of CM069602.1, from coordinate 156,087 downwards.
CAAGAAGGTAGAGGATCTGCGGAAGAAGATTGATGGTTGCTCTGATACCAAATTGATGTAGCACCAAGAGGAGAAAAGGAAAAAATAAAATGAAATAAGAAGAGAAGAAGAAGTAGAAGTAGAAAGAGGGGAAAAAGAAGAGGGAGCATAGAGAAGAAGAACAAGGGGATTGAGGATGCTCTAATAGTATTGAAGGAGCAACAACTGTTAGAAGAAGAACGAGAGAGAAATTGAGATAGGTAATCAATTTTTCATTCAGTAATCAAATGTTTTATTCCATCATCATTCTATCAATCAATAATTCTAATTCCAAAGCATTATTTTAAAAAAATCTAAAATATCTAATTTGTATCTTATTACAATTTAGAAACTAAAATTCTACTTAAATAAGCAACTAAATCCTACTTAAATAAAATAATTCGATTCCTACTAAAATAAGTAACAATTCTCCAAAAATAAACTATTTTATATAATAATAATATTTATTTGTTTATTAATTATTTTTTCATTTGCATTCCACAGTACCTCGTATGCTTGCCAGTAATTGACGCAGTGAAAGCAAAGAAAAGAATATAAGAGCAAAACTCTTCAAGAGAATTGAAATTTTATTGAACTGAAGTGTCTTTCTCATTACAATAGCTCCCTTTGAATAGGAGGAGAAAATCATAAAAAATAAAAAGCTAATATTTTCCTTGAGAATCTAAATACTAATGAGAAAAGAAATAAAGAGGATTTACTTTCCTATATCAAATTATTCCCTAAACAATACTTTTCTAAAATGGAAAGAAAAAGAAATTGGAAGGCATGTAAAATTAGACGTCACAAAGAAATTAGAAGGCACGAGAATTTAGAAATCATGTGAAATTGGAAACCCCGCAAAATTAGAAGACATAAAAATTAAGAAGCCAAGAAATTAGAAATCTGCAAAATTGGAAGCCATGAGGTGGAATTTGGTCTTCTTTCCCATTTTAGTGTGCCTTTAGTGGGCTTGTGACTATCCAATTGGTCCATGTATCTGTCGGTTAGCTGTTTTACATCAATCTCCTCTCTGCTTGAAAAGAACTCGTCCTTGAGTCAACTTTAAGGGAATGTTTTCCCTTTGGAAGGTGATACTCGTAAAGATCAACTATATTGAAGATGGGCGAAATAGACATATGACTTGGTAAATCAACAACAATGTAAGTGTGGTCATTGATTTTCTTCATAATTTGAAAGGACCATGTTTCTTGTCATGCAGTTTATTATGAGTACTAGCAGGCAGGCGCTCTTTGCGTAGGTACACCATCACTAAGTCGCTTTCATTAAAGACCTATTGTCGATGATGCTTATATGTTGTTGCTTTGTACTTGGCATTTGAAGCTTCAAGATGTTGGTGAACCTATTCTTGAAGTGTCTCAATGCATTCTTCCATATTGTTTGTTGCAATACTATGCTCAAGGAGTTTTGGTAGTGGTGCCAAGTCCAATGGGTGCCATGGAGGATGAGTGTAAACAATAGCAACTGGTGGCTTGCCAGTAGACCTATTGATTATGCTATTAAAGGCAAATTCTATTTATGAGAGTGCAAAATCCCATGGTTCTGATTTATCTCCTGAAAGACATAAAATTAGGTTTCCCAAAGTTTGATTTACCACCTCTGTTTGACCATCTGTTAGCGGGTGACTAGTGCTACTAAACTTTAGAATAGTATCAAAGTGCCGCCAAAGATTGCGGTAGAAAGGAGATAGGAACTTAGTATCACGATCTGAAACGATGCACTTGGGGGCCCCATCCAGGTGAACAATTTCTTTGAAGAATAGGTTGACAACATGCGTAACATCAAACGTCTTTTTGCACGGTATAAAATTTGCCATTTTGGAATAGTGGTCAACCACTACAAAAACATAATCGACTCCTCGAGGGGTTCACAGAAATCCCAAGACGAAGTCCATAGACACCTCCTCCCAAGGTAGCAGCTCAGGGATAGGAAGCGCAAGGTATAGCCTTGTATTCAAAGATTGGCCTTTAGCTGCTTGGGAAATCGAGCACCTCCAAACATAATTTTGTATGTCATGCTTTAATTGTGGCCAATAACATTGTTCTTCAACTAAGGCGATGGATTTATCATGCCCCAAGTATCCACCTAAGTCGCCACTATACAACTCTCGAATGATCTATTCTCATAAAGAGCTCTTGGGAACGCAAAACCTATTTCCAAAAAAAAGGAAGCCTTCTTGGATGTGTATTCCATCAACTGCATGGTTATTTTGACACTTTCACGCATCTTAAAAGTCCTCATCATATGCGAACAATTCCTACAAACAATCAAAACCAACAATCTCCTATCGCAAGGTGACCAAAAGGATGCTCGGTGACTAAGGGAGTTAGCCACTTCATTTGAGCACCAAACTTATGCTTCAAGGAAAAAGAAAACTGCTACAGAAATTCAATCCATTGCGCGTGCATTCGATTCACATTGGTTTGGGTGTTAATACTCTTCAAGGCTAGAAGATTGGTATAGAGCACGGCCTCTCGCTGGATCACAAACCTTCATTGCACGAATTACAAAATAGAACTCCAACTCATATGTAGTCCACTTGTTGCGGGCATCGCTTAGCTTTTCGCTATAAAAGGCTATCGGTCATCCTTCTTGTGAAAGTACAGCTCCGAATCCAACAATTGATGAACACTCAATTTCGAACAGGAACAATTGACAACTTCTCCTTGATCAAAGCAAAACTTTGCTCTGCATTTTCACTCCAACGGAAGGTTCTCCTTTTCATACATTCAGTGATAGGGGCAACAATGTTGCTGAAGTTTTGGATGAATCTTTTGTAGAAGGTTGCTAGGCCAGGTGGACTGTTTCAAGGGTAGGCCATTCTCGAATGGTGTGAATATTTTCCTCATCAACCTAGATTCCTATAAAACTGAATACAAATCCCAAGAATAGTAAACTACTAGTCAAAAAACTACACGTCTTTAAGTTGGTGTATAATTTCTTCTCTTGCAATGCAGTTAGTACTTCTCGCAAGTGCGACATATGATCCGACGTAGACAACAATGAAGATTCCAACTAAAGGCTTTAGTACTTGGTTCATGAGATGAGCCTCATGAAAGTGCTAGACGCGTTGGATAAGCCGAACGGCATTACTAACCATTCATATAAAGTATAAACCTTCTTTGGTCTTGAATGTTGTCTTCCATCCATCTCCGGGTCTGATGCGAATCTGATGGTACTCGCTTCGTAAGTCTAACTTGGAGAAAATCTTAGAACTGACAAGCATGTCCAACATATCATCTAGCCTAGGTATCAGGAATCGATGTTTGACAACATACGCCCACTACCATCTTTTTTAGGTACCAGGAGAGCGGGAACAACAAATCGACTTTTACTTTTTTGCACCAAGCCCTTTTGCAACAGTTCCTTTATTTGGTCTTGTAAGATCTAATTTTCTTTAAGGCTCATTTGTAGTGAGGTAAATTGGGTAAACTAGCACCCGGTACAAGATAAGTATGGTGTTGAATATCCCATATTGGAGGTAGCCCACTAGGTAGTTCATCAGAACAAGTTCCTTGAACTCCTCAAGTAAGTGATGCACAACTACAAGGATGGTGGTGGATGTATTATTGCTCTTGCTTTCCACGCTTAATGCAAAGATTTCTAGAGTTGTTATGACTTCTTCTAGTAATAGTTCATTGTTGACTAGAAGTATAGACTTCCCTCTGTCTTGAGATGCTAATGGAGTCTTTTCTTCTTTCATCATTGGCCCCAACACAATTTTCTGACCATTTTGCATGAAAGAATAGACGTTGTCTCGACCCCTATGAGTGGCATCAACGTCAAATTGCCAAGGCCTTCCCAAAATAATATAACAAGTATCCATGTCGAAAATGTCACATTGAACTTCACCTGCATAATTTTTTTCCAATTTAAAGGGAACAAGACAAGTATGGGTTACCCTAATTTATGTGCCCTTCTTGATTTAGTTGATCTTGTATGTTGTGGGATGCCTTCAGCCTTTAATCTGAGCTTCCAATTTAAACATAGTTGATGATACAATCTTCTCACTGCTAGCACTATCAATGATGGCATCACACACCTTGTAATTGACTGTGCCATGAGTCCGAAATACATTGTGTCTATGAGGGTGCTCTTCGATCTTTGGAGTTAGGAGTAGTCGTCGAACCACTTATGAATGCGAAAGGAGCTCTCCTTCATCTTCTCTGGTTGCTTCATTATCTTTATAGGCAAAAGGAGTGTCACAATCATCCTCAGCTTTTTCATCGTCCCCTTGTTCGACCAAGTTTATCTCACCCCTTTTTGAACATTGATTAGAATGACCTGGTTGCCCACATCGATATCATTTATCAGGTGTAGGTTGAGCATAGGTGTTATTGGTCTTTGGTGCTTCTTGTACACCTGTGAGTCTGTGACATGTGCCTCGCCTGTTTTGTGTATGCCACTCTTGTACTGCGAGTAGATGGCATGGTAGGAGAGTCAGTAATAGGTTGCTTACCCTTGTTTAAAGCAGAGTGTGGTAGTTTAGGGGAACTCTGCAATCCATGATGAGTCCTTGATTGATCTAACTAAGATTTTGCATTCATTGCAGCATTGATTGCTTCAGATAGCGAATAAATAGTCTACAAAGAAATTCGATCCTGGATTGAATACTTTAGCCATGAATGAAACAAGCTACCTATTGCACCTTTATTTCCATGAGATCATTGTTGAAACAAGGTTTGCTCATAATAGAAATCTCACCCAATCATTTCATCTTTTGTCATGAACGAACTGGAGACTTCCTTTGTAGAGTTCTGCAACTTGTGTTTATTCCCACCATGCTGAAGCTCCTCCCTTCAGTTGTAAGCTACCAACTTGACCTTTTTATCTTCTTCAATTCCCATGTAGTCAAAAAATCTTTCGACTTCTACTAACCAATCTAAAAAATCTTCGATATGAAGATGCCCATTAAAAGTTAGAAGGTCGATCTTCTTTCGAAAATCTTGTGAATTGTGTCCCTCATATTCATGGTCCCTTCAATCTCCTTGACGTGTGTTGAAAACACCTTCAACATAATCTTCATCACTGCTAGCATCATCATCTAAAGTTGGTTGTCGAATGGAATGAGTGCGCTATGGCTTCGCATTCTGTCTTGAGGCAGTTCTAACGCTAACTTGGTGATTGTCTATTGGATTTCTCAGAGAGCATGACGAAATTTGTATTAGAAGTCCTCAAACTTAGCTCTAGTAAGAACCATCCTCTCATGATCATCGTTGCTAGATGGATTGCTAACACTTTTAGAACTAGCCATCAAACCAGGGAAAGCAAGCCTCTGATACCAACTGGCACAGTGAAAGCAAAGGAAAGAATAGAAGAGCAAAACTCTTTAAGAGAATTAAAATTTTATTGAATTGAAGTGTCTTTCTCATTACAATAGCTCCCTTTAAAAAGGAGAAAATCATAAAAAAATAGAAAGCTAATACTTTCCTTAAGAATCTAAATCCTAATGAGAAAAGAAATAAAAAGGATATACTTTCCTATATCAAATTAGAAGTCACAACGAAATTAGAAGGCGCATGAATTTAAAAATCACGTGAAACTGGAAACCTCGCAAAATTAAAAGGCATAAAAGTTAGAAAGCCAAGAAATTACGAAGCTGCGAAATTGGAAGCCATGAGATGGAATTTGGTTTCTTTCAAATTTTATTGCCTTTTGCCTTTAGAGGGCTTGTAACAATCCAATTGGTCTATGTATTTGTCGGCCAATTGTTTTACATCAGTAATTTTTTTCTCGTATTTTGAGTACATTAATAGACATATCAAATTCTCACAAAAGTAGCATAAAAGAAAGAGATGGACAAGGACAACAAGCCAAGCATAAAACAAAAACCTAATGACTAGCTGTCCTTCAACAACATATAGAGTTGAACAATGAAGTCCACAAAAGGTAAGGTCAGAAATGATAAACTGAGGAAAACATAGCTGAAGCTCGAGACGAGTTGAGAAAGTTGTTTGAGATGCATTGATTGTGAGAGACAAATAAATTATGGTGTGGCTAAAAAGATTGAATGGAGCGAGTTGATGGAGTCAAAAGGGGAAAAAAAAAGTGAAAACTACATAGAGTAGTGAGAAATACGGTCCTTCAGACTCAATGCAAAATAGGCCTTAAAGTGAGTCAAATGGTAGAGAAGATCCATATAGTTTTCATCACATACTCAGGACAAGATTTTAAGTTTGTGTTGCATATAAAGATATTATATTAAAGAAAAGCAAAGATGAAGCCTCGTAAAAGAATATAAAGAAAGCAAAAGAGAGAGAAAAAAGAAGCCATAAGTGCTATACAAATGGTTTGATGCATAAAACATGATCAACTCTGACCTGGACATTAAAAGCTCAAGGAAAAGATCCTTGCATTCCTAGAAAACACTTAATCTAGTCCCAGTGCAAGTCAATTTCAAGGGCAAGTTCTACCTTTCGGTTCCAAGCAATTGGTAACAGAGCACACACCACCTCAATTATGAGATGGTGATGAGTGTGGGATCAATATTGGGGAGTTCTATACTGTTTTCGACGCTAAACCAGGGGGGGATAAAAAAAAAAGGACAGAAAAAGGTTCCAAACAATTAAGTCTGACGGCATAGATTGTACCTGAAGGTCGTCTAAAGGAATGTAGTTCACCAGACCGCTGCATATTGTTCTCGGTTCAGGCTCCCCCACGTCGACCTCCTCCACGTAGAGTGTATCGGCCTCTGAATGTCTCCAAGCTCTAAGTATGCGCCCAACCCTGATGTCTAACGCTCCGGCTGCATCCTTGAACGAAGCCCCGGCTCCAAAAGAGAGCGAGGATGATGAAGCACCCGCGGTGGAATCCGCTGATGAGACTGAGGAGGGAATCTTATCAAGCTGATCAGAGCTAGCATTCACGATAGCTTCAGCTTCCGATGATTCATTGAAGAAGCTCCGGCGGGAAACTGTGAACGGTCGTGCACCTCTTATATGTGCTCTTTGCAAGTGAAATGGATAAGGGGAGGGTGCCAATGCTATCTCCGTCCTGTTGCCTTTTGAAGAAGTTGAATTGCATCCAGCAAAGATGCGCGAATAACGCAACGACCAAGTTTTACAGCAGCAGGCGAGCACGAGGACACCACCATCTCTTAGAACGACAGCAGCCATTGAAGGGAAGCAAGGGCGTCCGTCTGTTTTGCAGCAGATGGAACAGATCGTCTTAAATCCTGTCCAACAGCTCTTTGGTTAGTTTTGGCATTGTTTCACAGAAATCAAAATGACTAAAAGACTCCCCCTCTAATACTATCGGGTCCCCGAAAGCGAAGAACGAGATTGGTAAACTTATGCTTCAGCACTTGATGAAATGAACCCTGCAACAAATGAACTTCCGTACGCATTCGGGATAGAAATCAAGAGAATAGGCGGCAATATTTTCTTTTTCTTTTTTGTTTTCTTTTTTTTCGGGTTCTCGGTAAGGCCCTGCTTGGTATTGCGATTTTATCGGCGTTGAGAAAATACAGTGTCGGCGTGTTTGGCTTGCCAAAATTACGATTGCTATTTTTTTTCTAACGCGATTTTAAGAGGTTTGGCCATTAGGGTTTAAAAAAAGCGCGTTCAACCCAAAATGCTACCGCGCTCCCAAACAAGACCCAAGTAAAACGTGCATGAAAAGGCAGCAATTTGTCAGTTCCCGTTTCTTGCCCATGCCTTTCTGTTTGGGTTTTTTACGTGATTAGTATAAATAATTAAAATTATGTCACAAATACTAAATTTTTAAAAATAATGACTTATGTATCAAACTTTGAACAGTAAAATATCATGTGGACACGCGCTGACAATTTCTTTTTTTTTTTTGCTACGTCAAAAGCATTTTTATAAAAAACGTTTTTTATACAAAAAAGTTTATATTGAAAGACGCTTTTACTACAAAAAATAAAATTGTACTGAAAGCGTCTTTCAGTACAATTTTTTTTTTGTATTGTTTTTTCTTCTAAAGTAAGAAATTCTTATACTACTGGATTTTTTGCCCACCTCCAATACTTCTAGGAGATCCAAATATCCTTCCAAGAATCTCCGGACAGAACGCCGCTTCTATACCCCAGTGAATTTTTGACCTCCCAACCAAAAGATTTAGTTTAAATAAACTAAATAGACTTAAAAAATGCGTTTGAGGCAACCGGGACCAATCTGTCGATGTTTTTTTTTTGTCCAACACCTGGAACGAGTCTCAATATCATTCCAAGAACACTTGGAACCAATGAAACCCCGCTATCATGCCCCGGTAAATTTTTGACCCCCCAACCGAAACTTTTAGTTTAAATGAACTAAATAGACTTAAAAAATGTGTTTGAGACAACCGGGACCAATCTGTCGAGTTTTTTTTTCGTCAAACACTTTGAGCGAGTTCAATACCCTAATCCTCGGAACCAACGAAACCCCGCTCCCATTCCCCAGTGAATTTTTGACCCCCCAACTGGAACTTTTAGTTTTAATGAACTAAATAGACTTAGAAAATGCGTTTGAGGAAACCGGGACGAATCTGTCAGTTTTTTTTTTCGTCCAACACTTTGAGTGAGTCTCAATATCCTCCCAAGAACCCTCGGAATCGACGGAACCCTGCTCTCATTCTCCTGTGAATTTTTGACCCCCCAACCGGAAGTTTTAGTTTAAATGAATTAAATAGACTTAGAAAAAACACCTGAGGCAACCGGGACCAGTCCGCCGAGTTTTTCTTTCGTCAAACACTTTGAGCGAGTCCGAATACCCTCTCAAGAACCCCTGGAACCAACGAAACTCCGCTCCCATTCCCCGATGAATTTTTGACCCCCCAACTGGAACTTTTAGTTTCAATGAACTAAATAGACTTAGAAAATGCGTTTGAGGCAACCGGGACCAATCTGCCGAGTTTTTTTTTTCGTCAAACACTTTAAGCGAGTCCCAATACCCTCCTAAGAACCCCTGGACTAACGAAACCCCGCTCCCATGCCCTGATAAATTTTTGACCCCCACTGAAACTTTTAGTTTAAATGAACTAAATAGATTTAGAAAGGGCATTTGACGCAACCGAGACCAGTCAGCCAGGTTTTTTTTTCGTCTAACACTTTGAGTGAGTCCCAATACCCTCTCAAGAACCCCTAAAACTGACGGAACCCCGCTCTTATTTCCCGATGAATTTTTGACCCCCCAATCGAAAGTTTTAGTTTAAATGAACTAAATAGACTTAGAAAACGCATTTGAGGCAACCGAGACTAGTCCGCTGAGTTTTTCTTTCGTCCAACACTTTGAGCAAGTCTCAATACCCTCCCAAGAACCCCCGGAACTGACGGAACCCTGCTCTCATGCCTCGGTGAATTTTTGACCCACCAACCGAAAGTTTTAGTTTAAATGAACTAAATAGAATTAGAAAACACGTTTGAGGCAATCGGGACCAGTCCGCCGGGTTTTTTTTTTTTGTTCAACACTTTGCGCGAGTCCCAACACCATTCCAAGAACCCCCAAATTTGATGGAACCCCACTCCTATGCCGCGGTGAATTTTTGACCCCACAACCAGAACTTTTAGTTTAAATGAAATAAATAGACTTAGAAATTGCGTTTGAGGCAACCGAGACCAATCTGCCGGGTTTTTTTTTGTCAAACACTTTAGCGAGTCCCAATACCCTCCCAAGAACCCCCGGACTAACAGAACCCCGCTCCCATGCCTCGGTGAATTTTTGACCCCCCAACTGGAAGTTTTAGTTTAAATGAACTAAATAAATTTAGAAAACGCATTTGACGCAACCGAGGCCAGTCAGCTTGGTTTTTTTTTGTCCAACACTTTGAGCAAGTTCCAACACCCTCCCAAGAACCCCTGGAACTCTGCTTTCATGCCCCGGTGAATTTTTGACCCCCCAGCTGGAACTGTTTAAATGAACTAAATAGACTTAGAAAATGCGTTTGAGGCAACGGGGACCAATCTGCTGGGTTTTTTTTCATCAAACACTCTAAGCGAGTCCCAATACCCTCCCAAGAACCCCTGGAACCGACGAAATCCTGTTCCAATGCCCCAGTGAATCTTTGACTACCCATCCAGAAGTTTTAGTTTAAATGAACTAAATAGACGTAGAAAACGCATTTGAGGCAACATGGACCAGTCCGCAGGGTTTTTCTTTCATGTAACACTTTGTGTCACGAAGCCCCTAACGTAAGCTAACGTCATGGTCGGCACAGTGTACCATACACTGTACATACCCAGTATACGGTATACAATACACTGTCTGCCTCAACAGAATTACACATAATGTTTTCAAAATTTCGGCAGCATGTCCCCATAAATTGGACATCTCACAATTTTTTCTGGTATACCACAAATCAAATCCAATATATAAATATATAGATAATCAACTCATTTATTCCACAAATCAAATTCTCACATGATAGATATATATATATGATCATCCTATTCCATCATCACAAGCATTGTATAACCAAAATGTGTCATTATAATCCATATCCCCGCACAACCCACCTAGATGATATTATATACATAGTAATGTGATATTTAAACATATCAAAATAAAAAATAAAAATATATAACCCATTTTCCCCACGCATACATACATAAACAAAGGCGAATGTGGATCACGTCTCAATCACTCTTTAGTCTTTCCTTTTCCCTTTGATTTTGTACCTGAAATATTGAAGGAAATGGAGTGAGCAATCAATAAGCTCAGTGAATATATCTCTTGATATGGCAATCATGTGCATTTAGAGAAACATGACATTTAAAATAATTTAAAACAATTATTAAACACATGCATCATTCAACGAATATATCATACATGTCAATAACATAAATTTCATGATTTTTTCAAGAAAATAATGCATCTTTTTCAACGAAATTCACCATCTCCCTCCTTCTAGTAATGGAACGGGCATAAACTCCTTATTATGCATCTATAAGAAGCTTACGCTCGGACCTCCCATTATCCAATTCACAATCATTTTAAGGATTCTAAAATCCTTGTTAGGACAATTCTACTGACATGGTTACGCATAACACTCATCTGAGACTAATTCCTAACGAAATGATATTACATGCGATCTGTCTTCGCACGTCTCGCATACTCCAATGCCAAAATCATTTGTTAATGATCAATAAAATACAATGCATTTACATACATAGCATGTCTACATTTAAATATTTTAGATAAATACAATGTCATACAATAACCAAAATCAAGAAATATACTCACAGTGATTAAATGTTATTTCTATGTCAATGAACCCAGTAATATTCAGCACAAGGGATCACCATGACCATCACCAAACTCATTGCACTATCAACCTTTCCAACATCAATATTCCCTCAAGCTTATTGACCAACACATTGAATTTTCAATTCTTATGCAAATATGAAATTCAAGCCACACTTAATCATTATAAACTACTAAACATCATTCAATCTCACTAACACACCAATAAACATTTGAAATTCATGTATAATTCGAATCTATTTCACTTAACTATGCTTACTTGTATTATTCATTAAAATACATTTCATTTGATTCAAGTCTTGCTCATTCACCACTAATTCTTACTTTAACAACCTGAAAAATATTATACACATTCTATAAATTTAGGTTCCAGCTCAACTTGAGACTCATAAGTAGTTGAAGACGCTACTAACTCGTTTATGTGGTCAATCTAGATATATTGTACATGTCAACATCATAAATTTCATGATTTTCAATAACATAATGCACAATCTCCCTCCTCCGCAAGGCAAGAGAGCGGGTCTAACCCTTGTATGGTCGTACAAGGTAGACACAACTTCTCATGACCCAATTCAATAACACCATGCACAATCTCCCTCCTCCGCAAGGCACGAGAGCGGGTCTAACCTTTGTATGGCCGTTACAAGGTAGCCACAACATCTCATTACCCAATTAACAGTCATTTCAAGGATCGCAACCCTTGTTAGGACAGACCTAACGAAATGACAATGAGGAATCGCAAAGCCTCATCATTACAAACTCCAATGCTAAAATCAGTTTGCATGATCCATAAAACTCAATGCCTTATATATAATATCACATGCGTACAATCAAACAGTTTATATGCGTACAATGCCATACAAGAACCAAATCAAGAAAACTATACTCACAGTGGTTACACGAGTTTCTCTAAAATCAAGCAACAATGTTGCTTCCTCAAGAGCGTTTATCCATGCCCTTAAGTTCTCAATTTAAACACTGAAATGACCATAGATTATCATGAGAATCATCATTTACCATTTCGGTAGCTACTAAAATATCAACTCACTGTTCACAGTACTATTCATTTTTTTTACTATTCACTTTTACTATTCACTATTACTATTTACTATTTATTATTCACTATTCACTTTATTATTCACTTTACTATTACTATTCACTATTCACTATTCACCTTCATTGTGTTTTTATAGGATGATCTCATATGTATCATCTTCATTTCATAATTTTATTTATTTACTAATCATACACGCCTATTTTTAGCGCATACGTATCAATTATCACGTGTATATTTAGCTCATACGTATAAAATACGTGTATTATACATCTCGATATACGCGTACTTCAACGTATGTATTTCATTAAAATTTACGGGGTGTTACAATCTCCCCAACTTAAGGAATTTCGTCCTCGAAATTCAGAATCAAAGAATTCCTCAAGTGATACTCAATCCCAGAAAACTGCTCCCGCATGTTATATTTCAGCTCCCATGTTTGCTCTTCTTGATACGTGGTATCCTCCCCAACTTAGAGGTGAGTTATATCCATAACATATATGGAATCTGAATGGCATGTCCTCAACATCAATATATATACACTATTCCGAACACTTATCAACTGTGATAGTAGAGCAAATCGGTAAGCCAATGGACCTATCCTATCAAGGATTTCTACTGGTCCAACAAATCGCGGTGCGAGCTTTCCTTTTATTCCAAATCTCATTTGGCCTTTTTGTGGTAGGACCCTTAGCAAAATTGAGTTAGTCACAATAAATTTCAAGGCCTATATACCAACCTTATGTATTGAATAATATCCTGTGGCACCAATAACAATAACTCCATACTTTCAAATCAACAAGTTAGAGATCTATAAGGCTTTTTATCAAACCTTTAGAGTGCCATCATTATGCTCTTATAATAGCTATTTATACACATACGTTTACACACATAAAATACTCCTTCCAACTTCCACCAAAATTCAAGTATACCAGACCTGAGCATGCTCGCAAGCATTCACTCTCTCAGTCTGTCAACCAGTCTGAGAGGAAAATATCACACTGAGAAGGAGATGAGTACCAAAACGAGTCTGCATCATATATCAGATCTCGACACAATCTTCGGATCTTAATCCGACATGAAAAATATCTGAGTACTCCCATCAAATCTCTCTGTCTCACACATATACAATCTGTTCAGTCTATCAATAGAATTATGGTGTTCATTGGAAGAATATCGAGACTTACCAGTCCACTAATGGTTATCCAAATGGTATCATATCTACCCATAACCCATAAGATACCATTTGAATCCCATATTCATTTAACACAATCCATATTACCAATATGAGTATCAATCGGTTGAATATGAGTATCAAATATCACCACGTGGAGTAATAGAGAGTACACTCATAATTGTAACTCTCACTCACAAACAATCTCCATGTATGGTTAACTGATAGATACTACTTCAGTTTCAGCATTTTTCCTGCTCAATGCCTCAGCAACATATTGGCCTTTCCCAGGATAATAAGTCAATATAAAATCAAATCCTTCGGGAATTACTGCCACATTTATTACCTCATATTCAGTTTCTTTCCGTTCAAATAATTTACTTCAGACTCTTAAAATCTGAAGATAAGGTGACCTTTTACTATAGAAGCAATGCTCTCATCCAATCACTATCAAATCATTTTTATTCACTCTCAAGATAGTTATTCTCGTGTACTACCAAATATCTGAAGGCACAAGTAATTAACCTATCCTTTTGTGTCAATGCAAAATCTAGGACTGGACGTGATAATCATCAATCACAATTACTTCCAGGTTCTGAAAATAGTAATAACATGTAATACTGTGAGAGCTTATCCATGCACAATGGTCCACACATTATATAACCTTCGACTGGTTTAGTGTCGTGAGTGGAACAGATAGCTTCAAGGATCTTTCCACGCACTTTCTATAACGTACAACTAATACCAGAGAACTTCTGATTTCCATCCTTTAACTCAGTTTTAACAGTTCTATGATCACGTCGACCTTCCCAACATCCTTGAAGATACTATTTAAACTAGTCATGTGCTCCAACAATTCTCATCTCCTTTATATTCAAAACTCATATTCACCGGACTTGGCACTCCATCGGTGCTCTCTCAGTGACTACAAGATAATTCCGAGGTGCTATTCATGCTCCTCTCATTTTTCTTGGGACAAGTTCATATATCATCATCGAATACTATGTGATAATCAAGATATGGTTCATATTCCCACTGCATCAATCCTATAACGTGATTGACACATTAATTAAGGTTACCAACATTTCATACTATCCATAGTTTGTCTTACAACAGTCTGCATTACATCTTTTTCTCGAACTCTTAACTGATGGTGCCTAGAGCTAAAAATGATCTTAAAGAAAATTTGGCTCCATTTAGTTAACCGAAATTCAACCATCTATCCATGGTAAAGGATATTCATTCTTTGTTGTCACCCTGCTCAGTTAACCGTAATTCATACTTAAACATATTTCATCACAAATGCTCTCCAAGGTGGCATATCAAGGGCAATAAATCTTTTACTCATTAACACGTTTACATACACCTTAAATCCTCACAATTCCTCAGGTACTCTTTATATGAAGGAATGGAGATACATGTTATACTAGCATCAGTTTTATATGCTATCAATCTCCTGTCCAGGTAGCAATGTTAATAATTCATCAGAGAATACTCCAATATATCAGCTCACCACAGGAATTTGAATTAACTGCATGCCTTAGTACATTACTCTACATGCTTTGTACTAGCCATATTCTCTATTTCCTATCTTCTGTTAGATAGAAGATTTTGAGGGTAAAAATTCCTCGAGATTCAAAATGAGAATTTCTCACTTATTCAGAAGATTACTTCTTTTCGGAAAGATGGTCCACCTGGCATGAGAGGTGACCAGCCAATCATATCCACCAAGCATCCAATTCCAAAAATTTCATATTTTAAAGTCCATAAATATGTGATGACCCTCATATTTATTCCACCTATTATTTGCTAACCATATCAAGGTAGATTCTTTCTCTTGGAGGCATACTCACAATCAATGATGCCTTATTATAATCTAAATTAATACCACCTGTCTACCATATCACCAGAGATAAAGGACCAGGTAGATCCAATAATATATCAGAATATACACAATAACAAAATGTTGCTCATACCTAGTATCAAAGTCTTTCTCATCTTTGGATCTGGTCTTGTATTTACTTTAATTTATTCTCTAAAATCTGGTGGAGTCACATTGATAAAATTTACTGGAGCATTCCATATCAGCTAACTGGCGATTAACACATCTCGTATCTTTTTTTTTTTCAGATTTATAATCGACAATCATAGGTCGAGATACAATGTACACAGTTTGTGACTCATGCTCAGGCAATGGGAACCACTTCTGGTTTTCATAATTCGTGAACATCACTTCCCTTTTTCCCATTATGATTGGGTTAGGTACTAACAAAAATTAGAGTCACAAATACTGTCAAAAGCTCAACCTTACTCAATGTTTCACTTATCATGAATTTCATATTCATGCCCCAACATGTCCTTACATTACTTATTTATCTTTTTACCTAAAACTGGTGTTGATACTTCAGTTTCTAACGGCGGTACAAGCTATCTCACTATTGTTGGGATTAACAATTTCACTGCAGCTTTGGCTAACCCGAAATGTATAGTCTGCCTAACAACTTACACATATAGCTGCCGTATAGGATCCTAAATTCTCAGAATATCCATAGTGATTATTCAAAAAATAAACTATACCAGTTTATTTACTTCATGTTTGTAGTAGGCATGTCACTACATTGTATCAAGATAAACTTTTTCATGCCTTAAATCAATTTCAACATGATGATAGAAGCTCTCATAAAATCGCTTATTTAATTAATCTCATTCCTTAATCATCTCAGGAGTCCTTAACCAAATTTCTATAATCTCTTATCATCAGTTAGCTTAAACTTAGCTAACTTGCTTTATCATTTTCAGGGACTTAATCATTCTCTAAGATGGTCTCCACTCAAAGTCGCAAATTCTTTATTCCGTCTACTATCAGACTGCTTGTGGCGACCCCGCGCCCCGGACCACCAACCCCGCAGGGAATGGCGTGCGGAATGCCGGGGCGGGACGCCCGGCGTAGGCATCTCCGACCACTCCTCAACTCCCGTGAGGTGGTTGAGACCCTACAAGCCTTATCCCAAACAACGATATGATATCAAAAAGTATTAAACAAAACTACCCACCGTATTAATCATCCAAGACAAGAGATAATCCATAAAAAAATGAACCATAAATAATAATCATAATCCCTACAGTCCATTAAAATTGACATACTCATAAAGTCCAAAATTGTGGGTACAAATAAAACCGTCATATGCCCACATAGTCTATCTAACAAGTCCCAACTCACCCATACTACAATGTGGTAAGTGTTATAATTACGTAATCCAAAATATAGTACTTCATAATTTAAAACACAATTCAATCAAAATGCCTCTCAACTCACATCGAGGCCTTGGATTCTCTCGCAGGCAAGGCCCTCAAGATATGACTACTCCTTTGCCCTTATTCGGGACAGAAGGACCTGAAAGAGGAAAATGAGGGTGAGCCAACGATGCCCAGTGAATAGAATTCAAATATGCTATCAATACTCATCAATAAAAACCATGTATGCATGTCAATGTGTAGCATGATTAAAAGCTCATAACATATAGATATCAAGCATTTATAATAAGTTCGATGCAAGTAAAAGTTTATCAATTTGGATCCACATTCCACATGCCTTGGGTTACTAGTACACGTCTATTTCACCGTGCCGTTGATCCCAATCATGTTTATTTGGGTTACTAGTACACGTCTATTTCACCGTGCCGTTGATCCCAATCATTTTTATTTGAGTTACTAGTACACGTCTATTTCACCGTGCCGTTGATCCCAATCATTTCCTTTCCTAAAACCCTCTTATGACAAGGTTAAGTCCCCCTATTTGCCAGATAGATGGGTCCAACCAAAGTCATAAGGTTTTCTCAAATCAATGCATCATTCAAAACATTAGAACACATTCATGCTTTCAAGATACAATATATATAAGTGATATGATGACATAAAAGATATAATCATAAATGAAGTCTACTCACAACCAAGCCTCGCGAGAGTACTTAACCACACACGATCACCAAACCGAATCAACCCAAATCAAGATCCTGAAACATTCATCAATATCCTATCATACATCAATTTCTATGCTCAATCACATAGACATTACACATCAACCCTAAATCAGCCCCACATATAAACAATAGGCCTAAATCTCATCTAATCCCATCATTCAACTCAAATCACATGACTTAGGCCTCTAATGCATAGTTCTCATACATAAACCATTCTATTAATCAAAAATATTGATTTTCAATTCCTTTAGGCATAAACATGCCCAAATTGGGTCACTTGATCTCAAGTAGGCCTAACCCATGATATGGTCACAACCACCAAATCAGTAGCATAATCAACTCTAATCATGCTTAATTAAACATAAGTTGCATCAATTCAATGATTTTAGGCCAAGAGCATCAAAATCCCTAAATTATGAAATTTTCCATACTTAGGCCATATTGCCGATTTACACTAGGTCACCATGTTCAGCCATGTATATCACTGATTTTGCATCATGGTTTCATCAACAATGACAACTAGGTCAACATAGTTGATATGCAAGCTATTTGGAAAGGTCTAAGTTCATATTCTCAATTTAGATCTAATACAAGCAACCCTACCAATTCTTCATTTAGTGTTCTGTTCAGATGTACCAATCTACCAAAAGAAATATGTAATCACAAAATCAACCGTACATATTGAAGTATGTGAAGAAACAAACCTTCTGTATAAATATCAGCCCAATCCAACGGTGGACCGAAAAGATATGTATCTTTGATGAACAAGTATCTAATCAGACAGTTTCTCCTTTCCTGCTGCAAATATCCAAACTCATATGGCTATATCACACAGAATACTTAGCGTATAAACATCTTCACCGTTAAGAATACAGAAATATCTGTTATAAAATACATACCAAAATTTGATATCCATCCAACGGTAGATTGAAGAGATGTATAAGTTTGACCGAAACGGCACGAGAAACCCAGAAATTCCGACCAGCTTCGTTTGGGAGGTTATATCTCTTAGAAAAAGCCTTTAATTAAGATCTCCACCGTTCAGAATGTAGAAATATCAGTTTTAAACCACATACCCAAATTTGGTAGCCATCTAACGGTAGATTTAGGAGATCTATAAGTTTGAGCGAAACGATGCGAGAAATCTAGACTTTCCGACCAGCTTTGTTTGAGGGGTTAGATCTCTTAGACGAAACCTCTGATCAAGATCTCCACCGACCAGAATGAAGAAACATAAGCTACGAACGTGCTGATAAAATTTGAGCTCAATCTGACCGTATATTCCAAAGATCCACCTCTTTGATGGAAACGTCGCAGGGATCTTCCTCCTGCAACTCTCTCCTTCCTTCTCTTCTTCTTTTCTTTCTCTTCTTTTCTTTCTCTCCACTCACCTCTTTCTAGCACTTCCTTGATTCCCTCCTTGATTCTCTCCTTAATTCTCTCCTTGATTCTCTCCTTGATTCCCTCCACTCATTCTAGCACTTCCTTAAAGAAGAGAAGTGGGCATTGGACACTTGTCCACTTTCATGCACCAACCTTCACATGTGTTGGTCTCATACTACCCATACCAACCACATGTATTTTAAATGTCCAATCCATTTAATACACCAAATCTTCAATTTCATTTATCATTTTATTCAATCAATCCTAACCCATATCAATTCATGGTTTAATGAGCCCATGCATAAATCATAACATATGCATTATACTTTAATTTAACATGACTCATATACAATTTATGATACATATATTTATATACATTATCAAGCATCAACTATACAAACATTAAACAATCATCAAACAAACACCAAACATATCAAGACAACACATAGAGTTTGGGCAAAAATGCAATTAGGTTATGGGCTAGATGAAATAATTTTCGGGGCGTCACACTGCTAGTTAAGATAGGAGAGTATCTTCTCCTGAAAGTTTTCATACCTTTCACATCTTTTCATTTCATCTGGCTTATTCTTGAGACCTTCTATTTATTTTATTTTTGACTTCAGTATCAACTATATATGTGTTTTTACAGAAGTAATCACACCATTAGCATCCACATCTGGAGCTATCAATGGTTCAAGCCTCTGTCTTTCTCACCTTACAACTTTGCCACAAGCTCATAAGTTGTGCATTTCATTGTTGTTGGGTAGTTACTAGCCATATATAAGCTATGTCATTTATTTCACTGGATTACATCCAGTTCTTTTTCTTTTAGCCTTCTGATCCTTTCTTGATCAGCAATGTTCATTGTTAATCTTGACTGGTATTTTCCAAATCTGGAATTCACTGACACAGGTGATTCTCAGTCAAGATAACATATTGGATTAGGCTCAACATAATAGTACTACCCATATGTATACCCATGCAAACAATCATAATATCATAAAGCTTTTATCTTTTTACGAATTTTAAACTTAAGTCTCTGATACCAATATTGTCACGACGCCCCTGACGTAGGCTGACGTCATGACCGGCACAGTATACTATACACTGTACATTCTCATATACAGTATATAATACACTGTCAGCCTTCTCGTATTCTCTCAATCCTTCCCAAATCTACAGAATTTTTTTTTCTATACCACAAATCAAATCCAATATAGCTAATCATTCAATGAATATATTGTACATGTCAACATCATAAATTTCATGATTTTCAATAACATAATGCACAATCTCCCTCCTCCGCAAGGCAAGAGAGCGGGTCTAACCCTTGTATGGTCGTACAAGGTAGACACAACTTCTCATGACCCAATTCAATAACACCATGCACAATCTCCCTCCTCCGCAAGGCACGAGAGCGGGTCTAACCTTTGTATGACCATTACAAGGTAGCCACAACATCTCATTACCCCAATTAACAGTCATTTCAAGGATCGCAACCCTTGTTAGGACAGACCTAACGAAATGACAATGAGGAATCGCAAAGCCTCATCAT
Source organism: Paratinospora sagittata (assembly GCA_035771175.1). Taxonomy (NCBI): domain Eukaryota; kingdom Viridiplantae; phylum Streptophyta; class Magnoliopsida; order Ranunculales; family Menispermaceae; genus Paratinospora; species Paratinospora sagittata. The sequence goes on along the minus strand of CM069602.1, from coordinate 135,704 downwards.
TACAAACTCCAATGCTAAAATCAGTTTGCATGATCCATAAAACTCAATGCCTTATATATAATATCACATGCGTACAATCAAACAGTTTATATGCGTACAATGCCATACAAGAACCAAATCAAGAAAACTATACTCACAGTGGTTACACGAGTTTCTCTAAAATCAAGCAACAATGTTGCTTCCTCAAGAGCGTTTATCCATGCCCTTAAGCTCTCAATTTAAACACTGAAATGACCATAGATTATCATGAGAATCATCATTTACCATTTCGGTAGCTACTAAAATATCAACTCACTGTTCACAGTACTATTCATTTTTTTTACTATTCACTATTACTATTTACTATTCATTATTCACTATTCACTTTATTATTCACTTTACTATTCACTATTCACTATTCACCTTCATTGTATTTTTATAGGATGATCTCATATGTATCATCTTCATTTCATAATTTTATTTATTTACTAATCATACACGCCTATTTTTAGCGCATACGTATCAATTATCACGTGTATATTTAGCTCATACGTATAAAATACGTATATTATACATCTCGATATACGCGTACTTCAACGTATGTATTTCATTAAAATTTACGGGGTGTTACAGGTCTCCAATGTTAAGTTTGGCTTATGACAGCTATACCAGCACCAATATTACATTTGAACACAAACAAACCATATATCTAGTCTCTACAAATCTATATGAGTCATAATATATTATTTTTATATGTTTGCATTAAAAGTGGGTCCAAACCCTATTTTTGGAAACAAGGTAAAACACCTCCTATAACAAAAACTAATCTGCTAGAATCATCATACACTAGTTAAAGATCAATTTCACGACGAAAAATAACGAAAATAGCTTACCGGTACGTCGAATTTGTCCACAAAACTATCGCGAAACCCTCGCCCTTTTCTTTCTCTTCATTCTGCACGTTTTTTTCTTTCTTTCATTCAAAATGTTGGAGAGAAAGAGAGAGAGAAGAGGGATTAAAAAGTGAGATGAGATAAATGAGAGAGAGAGAGAAAAGAGATTAAAAAGTGAGATAAGATAAATGTTAAAAATGATCTCATGCTCCCCATGTAATTGAACAAATCAACTTCCCCACCTTAATTTAATTCATTCAACTATTCATTTACTTTAACAACTCCCCCCATCAATTTCATTAATTCATTTAGCAACTCCTCACCATTAAATTACTTCATTATCAAGTTTATTTATATAATATTTTATAATCTAGTGATATTATTGCATTTAATAATACAATCCTCTTAATTAATGTACGCTTATACACACATACATTTAACTCCTACGTACGTATACGAGTATTATATGTCACGCCTGGGTTGCACACAGTGCCCCATACCCAGGGTGATGAGTACCCGCAGGGCATACTCCAGCCATTATATACCACATAATATTGTCACATCCCAGTACACAGCACACCGCAGCGTCTAGTACCCCCGGGATCATTTGTCCATACTATTCACTGATGAATAGTGTAGACAAATGATCCCGGGGGTACTAGACGCTGCGGTGTGCTGTGTACTGGGATGTGACAATATTATGTGGTATATAATGGTTGAGGTACGTTCGGTATGAGGTGCCCATCAGTTCAGTGACTACTCAGATTGTGAAATCAAACCTTATGAGGTTGTGAGTTCGAATCTGGGGGAGGCCCTGCAATATTCATTAGTGAATAGTATTGACAAATGATCCCGGAGGTACTAGACGCTGCGGTGTGCTGTGTACTGGGATGTGACAATATTATGTGGTATATAATGGCTGGGGTACGCTCGGTATGAAGTGCCCATCACACCGCCGGAATAGGGTGTGACATTATATATCTCGATATACGCGTAATTCAAAGTATGTACTTAATTAAAACTACGGGGTGTTACACTTTGAGCGAGTCTCAATACCTCCCAAGAACCCCCTGAACCGACGAAACCCCGCTCCAATGCCCCAGTGAATTTTCGACCCTTTAATCGAAACTTTTAGTTAAAATGAACTAAATAGACTTAGAAAACGCGTTTTAGGCAACCTGGACTAATCCGCCAAATTTTTTTTTCGTCCAACACTTTGAGCGAGTCCCAATACCCACCCAAGAACCCTCGGGACCGATCGAACCCCGCTCCGATGCCCCGATCAATTTTTGACCACCCAACTAGAACTTTTAGTTTAAATGAACTAAATAGACTTAGAAAATGCGTTCAAGGCAACCAGGACCAATCCGCCCGATTTTTTGTTTCGTCCAACACTTTGAGCGAGTCTCACTACCTGTCCAAGAACCCCTGGATTCGACAAAACCCCGCTCCCATTCCTCGATGAATTTTTGATCCCCCAACAGAAGCTTTTATTTTAAATGAACTAAATAGACTTAGAAAACGCGTTTAAGGCAACCGAGACCAATCCGCCAGGTTTTTTTTTCGTACAATACTTTGAGCAAGGCCCAACACCCTCCCAAGAACCCCCGGAACCGACGAAACCCCGCTCCCATTCGTCGATGAATTTTTGATCCCCCCAACTGGAGCTTTTAGTTTCAATGAACTATAAATAGGCTTAGAAAATGCGTTTGAGGCAACCGGGACCAATTCGCTTAATTTTTTTTTCGTCCAACACTTTAAGCAAGTCCCAATACAATCCCAAGAACCCCCGGACTAATGGAACCCCGCTTCCATGCCCCGGTAAATTTTTGACCTCCCAACCGGAAGTTTTAGTTTAAATGAACTAAATCGATTTAGAAAGGGCATTTGACGCAACCGGGACCAGTCAGTTGGGTTTTTTTTTGTCTAACACTTTGAGCGAGTTCCAATGCCCTCCCAAGAACCCCCAGAATCGACAGAACCCTGCTCTCATTCCCCGGTGAATTTTTGATCCCCCAACCGAAAGTTTTAGTTTAAATGAACTAAATAAACGTAGAAGTTTGCATTTGAGGCAACTGGGACTAGTCCGCCGAGTTTTTCTTTTGTCCAACACTTTGAGCGAGTCTCAAGACCCTCCCAAGAACCGCCAAAACTGACGGAACCCTGCTCTCATGCCTCGGTGAATTTTTGACCCACCAACCGAAAGTTTTAGTTTAAATGAACTAAATAGACTTAGAAGTTTGCATTTGAGGCAACTGGGACTAGTCTGCTGAGTTTTTCTTTCGTCCAACACTTTGAGCAAGTCTCAAGACCCTCCCAAGAACCGCCAAAACTGACGGAATCCCGCTCTCATGCCTCGGTGAATTTTTGACCAACCAACCGAAAGTTTTAGTTTAAATGAACTAAATAGACTTAAGAAATGCGTTTGAGGCAATTGAGATCAGTCCGCCTGGTTTTTATTTTGTTCAACACTTTGCGCGAGTCCCAGTACCCTCCCAAGAACCCCCGAAATAGATGGAAGCCCTCTCCCATGCACCGGTGAATTTTTCACCCCCCAACCAAAACTTTTAGTTTAAATGAAATAAATAAACTTAGAAAACGCATTTGAGGCAACATGGACCAATCTGCCAGGTTTTTTTTTCGTCAAACACTTTGAGCCAGTCCCAATAGCCTCCCAAGAACCCATGAAACCAATAGAACCCCGCTCTCATTCCCCGGTGAATTTTTTGAGCCCCCAACTGAAACTTTTAGTTTAAATGAACTAAATAGACATAGAAAATGCATTTGAGGCAACCGGGACCAGTCTGTCGGGTTTTTCTTTCATCTAACACTTTGAGCGAGTTTCAATACCCTCCCAAGAACCCCCTGAACCGACGAAACCCCGCTCCCATGCCCTGGTGAATTTTTGACCCCCTAACCGAAACTTTTAGTTTAAATGAATTAAATAAACTTAGAAAACTTGTGTGAGGCAACCAAGACCAATCCGCCGTGTTTTTTCTTCGTCCAACACTTTGAGCGAGTCCCAAGAACCCCTGGAACCGACAGAACCCCGCAACCGGAAGTTTTAGTTTAAATGAACTAAATAGACTTAGAAAACGCTTTTGAGGCAACCGAGACCAATCCGCCGGAATTTATTTTTTTTTTCGTTCAACACTTTGAGCGAGTCCCATTACCCTCCCAAGGACCCTGGATTTGACGGAACCCCGCTCCTATGCCCCGGTGAATTTTTGACCCCCCAACTGAAACTTTTAGTTTAAATGAACTAAATAGATTTAGAAAGGGCATTTGACGCAACCGAGACCAGTCAGCAAGGTTTTTTTTTCGTCCAACAATTTGAGTAAGTCCCAATACCCTCCCATGCCTCGATGAATTTTTTGACCCCCCAACTGGAACTTTTAGTTTAAATGAACTAAATATACTTATAAAACGCATCTGAGGCAACCAGGACCAATCCGTTGGGTTTCTTTGTCGTCCAACACTTTAAGCGAGTCCCAATACCCTCCCAAGAACCCCCGAAAGAGACGGAACTCCTCTCCCATGCCTCGATGAATTTTTTGACCCCCCAAATGGAACTTTTAGTTTAAATGAACTAAATAGATTTAGAAAATGCATTTGAGGCAACCAGGACCAATCCGTTGGGTTTCTTTGTCGTCCAACACTTTGAGCGAGTCTCAATACCCTCCCAAGAACCCCTGGAACTGATAGAATCTCGCTCCCATGCCTTTGTGAACAGCCATGTACAAGTGTCAGTGGTCATATATGCAACACAATAAAATAAGTTAATAGTGATCATCAATTATTTAAGGTAATTTACCTGTTCAAGGGATTGTGTGTCCAATAACTCTTTATATTTAATCAAGACGTGCATTGGAACTTGCGTGGTCACCAAAACATTTCTCCATCTGCAAAACAAAAGGAACAATTCATAAATGATATAAATATATAAGTGTGCACCATTTTTAACAAAAAAAAATTGAAGTTAAGTTCACTTTACCTATATCCTAATGGAGGTGGTAGCGATAGATGTACATGAGGATCATTATGAGCATTGTTCCTTCTTTGTGGAGCTAGAAATGGAAAACGATCTCATGTCCATAATTGCAAGAGGATAAGTTGGCTAGCAAAGGCAAGTATTTGCCAGCCACGTTGAAATTGGCAAGCAAAGGCAAGTATCCCAAATGCACCAAATAGTTCGATTGGTCTGAGAATAAACAACCGCCTATTAGTTGCATAATATACACTCGTGCATACCGTTCAATCTGGATCTCCGTGGTATCCTCAGGTAAATTTACTTTATTTGCAAGTGTTGATAGCTTAAGTCTACCCCCTTGTTTTTCTTTTCCCACTGGGGCAAATCCAAGTAACTCAAAATAAATCGCATCATAGTCTAGTTCGGTTGATCCACTCACGGGGAGACCATCAACAGGCAGTCTCAATTGAATCTCCACATCTTGTAAGGTGATAGTCGCCTTACCTACTGCCAAATGAAAGGTGTGAGTCTCCTGTCACCATCGCTCAATAAATGCTGTGATCAAGTGCCAATCTAATTCAATAAAGCTAACACGTGCCACTCCATAAAACCCTGCTCTCTATAGGTATGGAATAATGCGATCATCTAGTGGAAACGTACTGTCAATAACGGCTTGCTAACGACGACAATGCAGCTCAACTATTTCCTGCAATAGAACGAAAAAAGTTGTCAGCATTTATTAAGAAAAAAAAATTAGAATTAGATTACATATCTAAATATACATTGACTACCTGTCCATCCCAAATGGGACCAGATCGATGGCAACTCTAAAGTGTTAACAACGATGGATCAGAGGGCCTTGGTTCCATCTAAATTAAACACATTAAAGAAATATAAGAAATTAATGAGATATAGTAAAATCATGAAATTTCGAGAAGCATTCAACATTTACACAATAGTAAGTTACAGATAAACGAGCGTAAATACAAATTGAAATACATTTTAGATAATACAAGGTGCACAAAACAATATACACACACTGTCATATAAATGAAAGAGTACATAATTGTGATTTCAGATCAAATTTATTATTAAGCGTCATATTACATCACCAAAATTACATCATTACGACACAACTGACGATACAGCCACGCCAATGTCACACCGAATCTAAAAAATATATTAATTTTTTTAAAACGAAAAACACTGAATCTAACAAACCTTAAAATTAGATCTAAAATAACATATATTTAATGTACATTGTTAGTGGCCAGCACCAAAAAAAAATATTTACCCAATAATTTTTTTTTTACATGCGCACTAACTAGTATGTATTAATCTCCCTCAAACAAAAACAGTCAATGTAACAAACCATGAAATAAGATGTAAAATAATAAATAAAAATACTAAAAATAAAACTAACTAAATTACAAATAAACGATTGTCGCTGAATCTAACAAATATATTAATCTTGCTAAAACGAAGAACACTCAATATAACAAACCATGGAATTAAATTTCAATAATAAATAATAATACAAAAAATAAAACTAATCAAATAAGCGATCGTCACACCAAATCTAACAAACGTTTTAATCTTTCTAAAACGAAGAATACTGAATCTAACAAACCTTGGAATTTGATCTAAAATAATAAATAAAAATACAAAAAAAAAACCATTGCACTGAATCTAACAAACAATAGAAGTAAGTCTCAAATAATTAATAAAATACTAAAAATAAAACTAACCAAATAAACGATTGTCATCCAAGGTCTCGAGTAGGCGAAGAAAGTGACAGAGAGCAGCCCATCGAAGAAAGGAAAGAGATCCGCCGGAGAATAGGAAAAAAGTCGCCAGAAAGGAAGAGAAAACCGTTGGTGAGGAAGAGAAAATAGTCGAAGAGGGATCTAATAGAGATGTTAGAGAGGAAGAGCGAAGGAGAAAGAGAGAACTAGATGAAAAAAAAGAGAATGAGAGACGGGAAAGCAAGATCTTGTTGGAGACACCAGAAAGAGGTATCGTCGGAGGGGAAGCATGCCTATGAGTTAAGGCTTGTGTGATTGCGTTTTGGAAGAGGTAATTTTTTTTTTTTTTATTGTGAGGGCTAAAACTGCGTTTGTTGTTTTTAAACGCAAGGTTTTTTTTCTTTAATTTTTGCTTAAAAAAAAAAAATTGTATTGAAAGCGTCTTTTCAAAAGATACTTTCAATACAATTTTTTTTTGTATAGAAAATATTTTTTGTAAAAACATTTTCAACGTGGCAAAAAAAAACAAAAAAAAATGGCCAACGCGTGTCCACCCGACATTTTACTATTTAAAATTGGGTATATAGGTCATTACTTTCAAAAATTTAGTATTAGTTACATAATTTTAATTATTTACACTAATCATGGCAAAAACCCCTTTCTGTTACCTAAGACCTTGCATCTCAGTCGCACACTTACCTTTAGGCTAATCTACCACCATCTCCCCTTCAGCTTTCACTTTATTTATAACTTATGTATACTGACTAAGAGATAGAAATCGAAGAGAAAGAATTATAAAATAATAAATTAACGAAATTAAACTAATATTAGATTCATCCATCTTGATTAAATATATGCATGCCCTCAATTTATAAACAAAAGTCTTGCATCACGATGATTTAGGTTTTGATATATATACATATATACATATACACAATTCGGTTTTAGGCTAGTAGTCAGTCACCTTGTTTTACGTCTGAAAACATATACGAGAGTAAATGAAGTCGGACAAAAATGAAGACTGAAAATGAGATGAGATTTAATAATTTGACCAAAATGAAGATTGAAATTGAGATTTGAAAATTTTTAGCACACCAAAAAATCTCCACTTGAAGCCATGAGAATATGTCCAACTATACTGTATTTCTGTAAATATTTTATGTATCCACCATATATTACTAAAAAACCTCAATATTTACTCCAATAGATCCATGCACTCCCTACCATTCCGCCATTCCCCACGCAAAAACAAGTCTTATGCCAGCAAGGTACATGACACAAAAGGTGCAAATAAAATAACTCCAATCCCAAACCAGGTAGAAAAAAAAACCCGTAATATAGAAATCAAAATTTACTAGCGTATATGCAAGGGAACAATAATACAGCACATGCTTCAAGTACTAAAGCACTCTAGTCATCTTTCCTCCTATCAGAGGAGAGGCCCTACACCATCAGGATGTCAACAGTGATATTGGTCGCTCAAGGGTGTGAGAAATGTGTGTCAATCGAATGCAACCACAGCAATACCTATACCTACACACAATATGTTAAGTAAAAGTTAGAAGTTGTGTATGGAAAATAACAAGACCTAAAGACACAGTGAGAAGACGAAACAACCTTTTGTGTGGAAGTCTCTGTTAATCATCAAGATAGTAATATGACCCTGCGGATTTTTGCTCTCTGTCTTTGGTGGAGTCCAATTTGTTTATTCTTGGCCGAAAATTAGTAGGATCCCTCCTAAATGTGATATCTAAATGCTGTATCCAAGCATAGGAAAAACCACAGATTACTCAAAAGAATAAAAGGGTAAAAACAAACAAATTCTAAGAAATAAATATTGGCCTTGAGGCGCAATGACACAAAATACTTGGGTGGCAGGGAAAATATGTAACTGATACGCAGCATGATAATATTACCTGTTATAAAGGAAAAAAACAAAAATAAAAAGATAAAGGGATACATTCAATTATCACAGTTACTTGTTTTGGCCTACTTTGATTTTTATTCGTATCCTTATCTATGTGGCCTGAATGCACCCGTGCATTTGCTTTTTTCATTTTTATTTTACTTCAAGAAAGCTAATTTATGTCCTTTCTTATCCCAAATACTTCCAATTTGGATGATTATGTTCACCTCCATTGCAATTACCTTAATGGCCTAAGCACTTTAGCCATTTTTCCCTTGCCATGAATTGCCAATTTTCCCTTCAGTTATGAAAAATTTCTGGATGAAATAATTGATTTCAGGATCATTGACTATGCACAAACTTGTGCATCAAATCATATTTGACTCTTATGTTAATCTCGTGTTTGATTTGAGCGGGCCATTGTGCAATAGTTGAATAGTGTAAGTCATTCCATCATGACTTGAAGGTTATAGGTTTGAATTTAAAAAACAGTCTCTAATGTGGAGGGTAAGGCTGTACATCATCCCTTTTCCAGACCCCATAATGGTGGGAGCCTCGTGCATTGGTACGCCCTTTTTATTTATTCAATTAAGATACATACAGATTTACTACAATAATTATAATTAAATGAAATTATGAAAATGTAAAACAAATTGATTGGACGTCTAGAACTGTTGTTACAACTGTATTCCATGTGGCTTTGGATGAACCTGTGTGTAGTCTTGTTGTAAATTAGTGAATTCACATCTTCAACATGTTTGTGACCTATTTTATTATGCATGAAGCATAAAAGTTGAGGTACCTACATACTATACGCATCAGTGGTGTAAAAAGTAGATTACAAGAGTTTTCTCTAAGTGGATTTTAGATTTCTTTTGAGAAGAAATCTAAAAGTTTAGATTTCAAAAAGATCATTAGTATCTTTGAAATCTTCCTATTGGTCAGATGGTTGAATTACCAAAAGAAGTTGCCTGATGGAAAATAGAAATCGGGTGTGGTGAAGGAGTCTTCCTCTTCTAGTTACAGTGTCACAGATGGGCAACCTGCTAATCAGCCAACAACATAGGGTTTCTTCAACAGAAAACTAGCTTCTTCCATTCCTAACAGGGAGGGGAGGATGGAGAAGGGAAGGGAGCACAAATGATACTTATAGAGGGATTACCTCTAAAGGTTGGAATTTGGACCATGTGGATCTAGTGTTACTAATGGCAGGTCTCCAATTCATTGATAAGCCTATCAAAGCTCATATACATCTTGTTAACCTTCCACCATTAAGCATCTCACTCGAACATCTAACTACGTTGAAGAAGTAGGTGGTTTGTTAGGTATCATTCCAAGGATAAAAGATGTTGAATTCTTGAATCTAATGGAAACTTCACTGCCAAATCCTCCTTCCAACATCTCAATTAATGAACTGTCCCACCAAATTTTCCTTCCACACTCCTTCATTTGGAAAGCTCACATTCCTTTTAAAGTCAAAATTTCAAGTTGGCTAACTACTTATGGTAAGCTTAATACAGCTAACAGATTTCCAAACATGTACATCTCCCTACATAGGTGAGTTCTTTGCAAAAATGACGGGAACCAATCAAGGTATGAAAAATCAATAAAATCCACCGAATTTTTGGTGAATTTTTTTATGTTAAACTTCTTGAAATTAAAGAGTACAAGTAATTCCAAAAATGCAAAAATTAAACAAAATTAGATAAATTTTACAAAATTCAATAAGTTTGACAAAGTTCGATTAAGGTTTAATTTTATAATTAGAAAATGCAAAATTCAACATAAAATTGGACAAAATTCGACAAGTATTTCAACATGGTCTATTTGATTAACAAAAAACAAAAGAGTTATTAATAGAAATGCATCATATTTTATTTCATCAACCAACGTACCAATATTAAAAAAACAATAATTTAATAACAATCTAACAAACTAAGCAATTTTGTGGGGTATGCCTGGTGAAAAATGAAAAAGGAAGCAAGAAAAACAACATTAAAGAAATATAGATACTTAAAATGAGAAAAAAAAACTTTTAAGTGTACCGAAAGAGTTTTCAAAGCCATCTTTTTTATTTAAATCTTATATAACAAGATGAAAAAAGGCTACCTTTTAATAATAAATAATAAATTAAGCAAGTTAGAATGCCAAACTAGCAAATTATATACTCTAAGAGCAAGCTACCATATTCAAAATCAAAACAGTGAAATGAGATCAAGACTAGAAGCCATCATTTCAAATTTCATCAACCCATTTAACAAGATCAATTATGGATACATAAGTATCAATTTATGCTAGTTTTTAACATGTATTACAATGAATCTAGATATTTTAGCATCTATGCAAAAATCTTCTAATTCGACAATTTTTTACAAAATAATTATCCACATTGAAATGAACTTCCCCAAACTAATTATGATTTACAAGTGACCAGAGTCTAGGATGAAGCCGAATTTTCGATCCTTGAAGTTAGCACATCAACTTTTTATACACTATCCTTTCTCAAAGCTTTTTTTTTTCTTTTTTTCTTTTTTTTAAGGGTTTTTTAAGGGGGGGGGGGGGGGGGGGGGTGATACTATGTCCTTAAATGTGGTATTTGGGGGACAATAGGGAGTCGTTTCAATTCCCAAGGAGAAATATGCCCTTCTCACTCAAATGATTGTTGGAGAATCTCTACGTTCACAGTTGTTTGGAGCAATTGGATTGAAAGAAAGAACAAAATTATATTGTATCCAACTTTTAGTTGATTTTTGGAGAACTTCTTGTGCTCCCTATTCTTTGTAATTCCCCTTTTTTAATATATATCTCTAGTTTCTTTTTCCAAAAAAAAAAAAACTTGTTGATTCAACAAGGAACCTTAGGTTTCAAGCTATGGTTTGCCCCACTTCTTTTGTATTTTGTAGTACTTTCCTAAAATCTAAATCCCTTTTTTAATGCTATCAGTTCCACTTTCTTATTGTAGTATTCGGCTACTCTATGCTAAAAAGCAATGATTCTCATCTAATATGCTCTAGTGTTGCTAAAGCGATGCCTAGGCAATTTTGAGGGAGAACCACATAGGTAGTCTGGTAGGCGGGTGGAGGGGGTCTAAGAAATTTTTGAAGAGTTGAAGGTGTCCATGAATAAAGACAAAAAAGCATAAGAGCTTATCTATAAATATGTCTTTTATTTAATTTAAATGGAAAACCCTCAAGCTCTAACCCATTGTTGTATTGTCCAACGGTGCTCCAACCATCTTCAGTGACACCATTGTTAGTTTGATGACACCAACAACGACATCTCCAACTTCTGACGATCTCTCCAACGCTGAAAAACCTACTTTCCCTTTTTGTTTCTTTGTCGTTCTTCCAACTGCATTCAAAGTTCTGACAGAGCTTCGAACACTTGTCGCTCCTGTCCAAGGATTCCAACGTAGTTGAGGAACTTCTCCAAAGCTTAGGATAACTCCAACGAAGCTTCCATTGCCATCGCTGATTTGGATTCTCGTCAGTAAGGGTTTTTTTATTTGTTTTTTTTTTTTCACCACTATAGCTTTAAGTTTTAGGCTTTTTACCTTCCATTTTCGATTTTGATTCCTTAATTTCGTTTTTTTTTTGTCCATTAAATAATCGAACAAAAAAATTGAGTTTTGAACACTTTACACTGTCGTTTGGTAGGCAGAGTGTTCTTTTTTAATCTTTTTCTATCTTTTTTTCCATTGATTGTCTTTATTTTTAATTGAGTTAAATAATTTCTTGTATATCAATTCCTGAGCATTTGAATTGGAGCCTTTTTGTTAGTTTGGGGCTGACTCGGTTGCATATAACTGAGGTATATTTCCTTTTTTTTTCCCTCTTTGTAAGTAATTTCAATTACCCCATGCAGTTGGGAAAAGGCGTAGTTGAGTCGTGCTGAAGTACTTTTAATTACTTAATTTTCATTGGTTGAGTTAAAAAAAGGTTTTTTTTTGTTATTCAATTTTAAATAAATGTCAAAGATATATGCATGTATGTATTTATTTATGTATGTAGACAGAGACAGAGAGAGAGAGAGAGAGAGAGAGAGAGAGAGAGAGAGAGAGAGAGAGAGACCTATAAATAAATAAATAAATAAATAAATAAATAAATAAAGGTGCCTCTTTAACAAACATGAGTCTCAGTTGCACCAGAGGCCACCATCCCCCTGACAGAACTACGCTCTATCAGTCTAGCTTGCTTTCATTCTCCAGATGTAGTGAACAACCACAAGTGATGACGCATCTGAGGTTAAGGACTCCTCTTTCGAAAGGGATAGAAGATTATCGATTAAGCCTACCCCTACCATCTAGGGACCTTTAAAAAATATTTTATATGTGGCCTTGGCCATGCCTAGCCTAGATAGGGTATATCCCCTACTATCGCCTTGCAGCCTTGACAACATTGATATGCTCGGTGTCAAATTTATTTTAAAAGCTCCAAGTTCAAGAGTATACTCTGTGTTTTGTTCTTTGAAAGAAGTTTTAACAAAACCAACGCATCAGTGCCAAATGTTAAGGAAGATATGACTTCTTTAGTTGTTATTTGACTATTTAGTATTATGCAATAGGCCCATAACATCTTTGGTAGCATGCCTACCATAGATCTTATACTTTTATTTTAAAAATATTTGGAGTTCCCATTGCTTGTGACAGTTGCGGTGTATGAATTCCAAGCTTGTAAAAAATTGTGCATGAATTCCACTTGACAATCTTTAACAAAATTAAAAAATATATATATTTTTGTTTTCCATGACAATCGCAAGATCAGGATCCGAATCCTAGGGTTCCTCATCGATCCAAATCGCATATGGGATTGTTCATTAGTTCGATCATTGTAGGATTGAGAGTTGGATTGTAGAATAGTGTAGAATTAAATTGTTGTAAAACTAGATCTTGCAAGGATCCTACAAAGCCACTAAAATATGAAACTTGGGCTGCAAAAGTTGGTTTAAACATGAAAGCAAGCGAAGAAGTTCCAACTATAAAGAATGCCAATGGTAGAGTACCAAATCATACAATATGGGATTTTCAAGAAGAAAAAGAGGTACAAATAGGTATATTGACCGGATAAAGGATATGCATGATTGAGCGGTAACTATAGTATAAACAATAGAAGGAGAAACTAGTGAGTTTCCAATTATGTACATTTACACAATGATTAGCCTTGAGCTTTCATTTTCTTTTTTGCACTAGTTATGGATGAATTAACTAAACATATTCAATAACATATTCCAATGGCCTATGTTGTTTCTTGATGATATTGCATTAACAAACAAAACTAAATTAGGACTTAATACTGAATTATAAGTTTGAAGTGAGAGTTTGAAATCCAAAGGGTTCAAGATAAGTAAGACTAAAATTGAATAGATTAAATGCATTTTACTTGAACAATAAATACATGTGGGGAAACAGTAAAGATTGAAAGCAAAGATATACTACTAAGGTGATAATGTTGGGTTCATATGTCCATCAAGAAGGAGAAATAGGAGATTATGTCAACCACAAAACTAAAATACTTAAAACAAGTTGGGTTAATGGAGGAGTTCTTCACAAGTATTATGTGATTGGCACATTCGATTTAAGTTTAAAAGAAAATTTTATAAGACCACAGTCATGTCATCCGTGTTTTATGAAGTAGAATCTCACTCAATAAAGAAACAAAACACTAATAAAGTGTAACATAAATGAGATCATTAAGATGGAAATGTGGAAAAACATTTAAACATAAAATAAAATTGAACATTAAAGGAATAGCAGAGATAAAATTAGATAAAACCAATTAAGATGCTCTAGACATATATAATATAGACCAATAGATATGCTAGTTATGAAGAGTGACATATTTAACATTAACAATAACAATAAAGAAAGAGAAAGACTTAAAATAACATAGAGATAATTAAAAAGATATAAGTTATTTCCAATATAATAATAGATTTAGCACTTGATTAAGTGATGAAGTCAATTCATGTGATCGATTCCATGTAGTTGGAAAACAGCTTTGTTGAATTGAGTTGAGTTGAGTTGAGCAGTGAAGGAGACCAGTTCTAGTGAAGAAGACCACTATGGAGTTGCAATGCCTTGATATTTTTTTTCGAAACAAACAAGAAATTGCAATAATAAGAAGAAAGCAACAACAATGGAGGGAGCACAAGAAGTTCTCCCTGAGGTGAAGCTAAGGACAAGACTAAATACTGACCCAACCCCTAGACCACTCGCTCGTGCAGTAACTCCTAAAAAGTTTAAAAAAAGAAACCCAAGAACAAGCCAACCAAAGAGAAATCTCCTAAGTTGAATCCAAGTTGTTGTTTTCTTTCTTTAGAGTTCTCCTATTTCTCTCAGTCCAAATTGTCAAGAGGATAGCAAACATGAACACCCGCAAATACTCTCTAAGGAAGAAAGGCAGCTCTTTTTGACTAGGGAATTGACTTCAAATAAATCTTAACAGGATTCCCCAGTCTATAAGTTTAAGGTGATTGAACTCCTTCCACCGATCCCAAATGATCCAACTAGAAGGACAACGAATGAAGAGATGACCATAGGCTCACCTTGTTCTCTACATAGAGAACACCAGTGAGGGTATGAGCACATTTAAGGTAATCTTCTTTGAATTTTATCAGCAATATTAAGTTTACCATGAGCAGTAAGCCAACCTAGAAACCTAACTTTAACTGGAACATGAGCCCTCCAGATGAAGAGGTGAGGTTTGAAAGGAATAGAATGAGGGATTGTCTAACAGGTGATCAAGAAAGGACTTAACAATGAAGCTACCTAAGAATTGAAGTATCTAACCACACTCGTCCTCAGAGTTGGTGCAATGCCTTAATATCATTGTGGCCTGAAAAGCTAAACGAATGTAATAGATGAAGATGCTTCTTCTTGAGTAGCTAGTTATATGGTGAAAGGGTGTTTTGATGTATAATAGTGAGTTTCTATAATCTCTTTTCACCTTTTTTTTTTTTTTGGAGAAGATCTCTTTTCACCTTTTAGTTATTTTCCCTATTTTCTTGTTGGCCTTCAACAATAAATTTCTCTTGTCCATCACCCCTAACCACCAATAAAAGAAAAGAAAAGAAAAGGATACATCTAGGTTTTAAAAAATCAACAAAAGTTTAGTGGCATTCCCATTTTAAACTCAACTCAACTCAATTCAACTCAACTAAGCCTTTTCCCAACTACATGGGGTCGGCTACATGAATCCACTTCATCCATTCCACTCTATCGAGGGCTAAGTCAACATTCAAATGACAAGTTAGATCTTTCTTAATTATCTCTGTCCACGCTATTTTAGGTCTATCTTTACTTCTATTGTTACCATCTAGTGTTAATAGGTCACTCTTCCTAATGTGTCCAAATCACCTTAATTGATTCTCTTTCATTTTATTTCCAATTGGCGCTAATTCTACCATTTACCGAATATGCTCATTTCTTTTTTTTAAGAGAAACTGGATATTATATTAAGTATAAAATAGTAGAAAGACATACACCTTACATCAATTACATGAAAAATAACCAGACCAATTGTGGATGATTAAACCCACCTATGATTCAACAAAACCTCTCCTAATTCATTCCCCTAGACCATATCCCTTGGATAGCTTACTACTTGTTACCCACATAGAAGCAAGAAAATGAGATCGCTCCCATACACTATAAGTTGACAACTCCTCATAAAAAATCCTACTATGCTTCTCTTTCCAAATGCACCAGTCCACTGCCAAATATATAATTCCCCAATATTTTTTCCACATATCTATCTTAATATTCACATTTTTATTACACTTAATTTGTTAAAATGTTTTTAATTGCCCAACATTTTGTACCATATGGTATGGCTAGCCTAATAGCAACTCTATAAAATTTTTCCTTTAACTTCAATGAGATGCACCTATCGTATAATACTCTAGAGGCACTCCTCCACTCGACCCATCTTGCTTTAACTCTATGGTTTACATCCTTATCTATTTCTCCTTCTTTATGTATAATGGATCCCAAATACCTAAAGTTTTCACTCCTTGGTATCTCTTGAATTTCAATCTTCATTATCTCTTCATTTGCATTTCAACTTCTGCTCAAATTACATTTATATTCAGTCTTAGTCCTACTAATCTTGAACCCTTTAAATTCTAGAACCTCTCTCCAAACCTCTAGCTTAGCATTTACTCCAGATGCAATTTCATCAATCAATACTATACCATCATCAAATAGCATACACCATGGAATATCTTCTTGAATATATTCAGTCAATTCATCCATAATTAGTGCAAAAAGGTATGGGCATAAGGCAGATACTTGGTGTAAACCTATTGTAATTGGAAATCATTTGTTTCTCCTAATGTTGATTTTAAAATGGTTCTTGTCCCATCATACATGTCTTTTATCGATTCAATGTACCTAGTTGTAACTCTCTTTTCTTCCCTAATACCCACCATAGTATTTCTCTAAGTACTTTATCATAGGCTTTCTCTAAATCAGTAAAAACCATATGGAGGTCTTTCTTCTTCTCCCTATACATCTCCATCAACTTCCTTAATAAAAAAAATAGATTTCATAGTTGATCAACTTGATCTCCCATAGTTTGACACCAAAGTTTCAGCTCGTACTCAATTTTCTATTACTCCGTCCCACAATTTCATTGTATGACTCATTAATTTAATTCCTCTATAATCGACATAATTTTGAATATCTCCTTTATTTTTATATATGAGTATTAAGATGTTTTTTCTCCAATCATCGAGAATTCTTCTAGTTGCTACAATTTGGTTAACCACAAGACTCTGATTTCCCCTAGGCTCTTTCAAACCTTAATAGGAATCACATCTGGTCCTAAAGCCTTTGTATTTTTCATCTTTCTCAAAGCATTTTTTTTACCTCAAGCATGCTAATTTTATGAAAGAATTTATTTTCACTAGTTTCCCCTAGGTTATCAAGTACTTCTACACTTAACTTTGTTAAATGATTTTCATCTAATAATTTTTCGAAATAAGTTTTCCATCGCTCATTTATCTCTTCTTCTCTTACTAAGATACTTTCATCTTCACTTTTAATACAATTCATATAGTCAAAATCTTTTGTCATTCTTTCACTTAGTTTACTAGTCTATATATAGTCTTTTCACCTTCTTTTGTATCTAACTTGGTATAGAAATCATCATACGCTTTAAGTTTAGTATCACTTACCACTTTTTTAGCTTCATTTTTTGCATTCATATAATTTTGAAAACTTTTCGCATCCCTAACCTGATGCCAAATTTTGTAGTTTGTCATTTTAAGTGTTATGTCAGTTTGAACCTCTCCATTTCACCACCAAGTTTCTTTCCCTGAAAGACCTACACCATTTGATTCTCCTAGGACCTATTTGGCTATGTTTTTTTTATGCATTTAGTTATTTATCCCACAATATGTTAGGGTCATTATCTATACTCAAAGTCAGTTCTCCAACGAGTTTACTTTTAAATATTTCTAGTGTTTCTCCTAGAAATATATAAAAGTAAACTCGTAAGAGACATGACTTTGAGTATAGATAATGACATTCCCATTTTAAAGAAGATCAAAACCAATTTTTAAACTGATTAACACTAGAACCTTAATTGAAAGAAGATACCGGAGTAGTTAGATGGTTTAGGTAAGTTCTTGAACTCCACATCCAAAAGACATAAACTAAGAAAAGACCATACAAGGGACATGCACAAACCAAAAATAAGAACAACCATTCTTTTCTTTTTTTCTTTCTTTTCCCTAGGCATATAATCTTCTATTCTTGTCCAAATACGGTTTTTGTCATCTATCCATTCAAACAGACCTTGTTCATAGGTAGAGCTGATGAAAGGAAAGCAGCATTGACCAAAGTGAAAAATATAGGATGGAAAATAAGGAAGCATGTAGCATGACTTACAGATAAGAAGAGATTCATTCCAGTCAACAAGGACTGAGAAGCATTGGCAGTACAATCTACAGATGGTTTTCCCTCGTACACAATCACACGGTCTGCTAGGTAAGTTGCCATTATGAAGTCATGCTCGACCACAAAAGCAGTCTTCTTGGCATGGAGGATAAATCTCTTTATAACTTTAGAAGCAACAATACGTTGCTCTGAGTCAAGATAAGCGCTTGGTTCGTCGATCAGATATATGTCTGCAGGCTGCATAAAACCGATAGATCATGTCTTTGTAGTATTCAATTTTTTTATTTTTTTTTATTTTTGACAAGAAACATAAAAAGTATTGTATTAATCGTGTAAGGTGAAGTATGTACAACATAAAAAAAAAAAACAATAGGACCTTAGTCCAATACAAAAATCAAAGGCTGTCCAAAATGGGATTCCATCCGGTATTCAAAAAAAATAGAAGAGGTATCACATCACATCACCATCAATCCAAAAGGTAATTGGAATAAATTTAGAAAACTATGTATGACGTTTCCACTTTCCATAACACAAATTAGTTTTCAGTGTCTCCAAAGACAATTATACTCATATCCAATATATCTAGAAGAAAAAGAAGGCAATGCTCAATTGCAAGAAGAGAAACCTTGAAAAATCTACTACATACAACAAGCAAGCACCTCAAAATAACATAAAGCATGCATATTAGTGTTGTCAAGGCGTCAAGGTGATGTCAAGGCAGCTGGTCTCATTTAGGCGAGGTAGTACTCTAAGCCATGAAAATAAAAACATTTATTTACTCCGAATGTGATGAATTAAATTGACACACACACACACACACACACTCTATATATATAAAATTGCATACATATTCCACAATACATAAGTCAAATCCTATACAAAAAGGACAAACTATGTTTTACATCCTTCAATTTGTCAAGACCAAGAAAAAGACTTAAAAAAAAAAAGACAACCTTGCATATAGGAGCAGTATAACAATAATTTAAAGGTCGAGTTTAATGTAATGCTTAAGAGTTAAGACTATAAAGAAAATAAAAATAGAAAATCAGTAGAAAACGCGAAAAGGAAAAAAAATATATAAATTGCATAGTAGCAAGTACATGCAAAACATTAGAAGTAAGAGTCAAACTAATACCTAATAAACCCATGCAACAACAATATGAAGAAAACGACAAGAAAAAACAGAAAAGGAAGGATCAAAAACCAAAAGGAAAGCAAAGTTCTACTTAACAAAGAAAATATCAAAAGATTATGTTTGGTTGTCAAATCAACCAAGAACGTAACTACACAACATTATAAGTAGGAAAAGAAGAATAATATAAAAAGGACAAAAAAAGAGAAGACCCTACTTTTTTTTGGCGTCAAGGTTAGGGTTTGAGAGTTTCAATCATAAGGATGTTAGATAAATATCTTGATAATTTAGTAAATCATAAAAAAGAACATAAGGCTTCACATTACCCCCTCCCCCTAAACATTTTAAATGTTTTCAAAGAGCCCTCGTGCCTGCCTTATGCAACGCTTAAGGCAATTTAGTTACAAATTACTCAAGGGGCATTTTGTATGAGGGAGGATAAAAATGGGAAAGTTACAAATTCCCACGTTTGCTTCCGTCTTTGAGTTTTTTCAATTTGGGAAAATGCTTCCCAGGTGGAAAAGTGATTCTCACCCATATAAGTAGGTTTCATTTTCCTAGGAAAATGATGGCCACGGGAAAATAATTTAATATCCTTAATTTTTTAAAAGTTTAATACAATTAAATAGTTTAATATTATTTAAATAATATCAATATTACTATTAATAGAATAATAAATATTATTAAAAAGTGAATATTGAACTAATTAAATAATATTTAAAATAAATTAATATTATTAAATAATATAATTAACATGGAAAATAAATTAATCTATACAATAATATGATATTAATTTTCTTATTCACTTGTATTAATTTTATATTATTAAAATTTAGGAAAATTGTATCAAATCTCATGTGCAACCAAACACAATAATATAATATTCACAATAAAGTTATTTAAGATTCTCATGCATAACCAAACACAACAATATGACATTCCCATTTTTACACTCTTCTCAACTACTTCCCCAGTAATTTGATTCTCATCCTCATCTTCAGATTCTTACATACCAAACGCCACCTCAGGCGACAAACTAGTTGTTGCCAAGGCGATGCCTTGACAATGCTAATGAATATAGCATTTTGGAAATTGAAATGAAAATTCCACCAAAAACCCACAAATATTTTGGTTTTTTATAATTTTTGTAGATGTTTAGACTTTTGACATGTTCTTTACAACAATACATAATAACCCGATTGATAACATCCCTTTATAAAATATAGAAAATAATCAAATCCCAACTAAAATAAATTACAAAAGTTTCTTCACCTCTTCCACAATCACAATGGAAAAATCTCCCATTTCTTCCTTTTCAAACCTTTTCTCCAAATTGCAAAATAGGTGTAGATATCTATATTGTTTACTTAGACAAGAAGAGATTGTTCTAACAACCTAAGGCTTTTTTTTAAATTATATTTTTAATACTTATTGAAGAAGAGGAGCCTTGGTACAACGGTAAGAGTTGTCTGTTGTAATTGGTTTGCGTTGTGGAAACAACCTCTTGCAATGTAGTGTAAGGTTGTGACACAGACCCAAAGTGGCCCGACCCTTCTCCGGGACCCTGCATAGGCGGTAGCTTCATTAAATGGCTGCCCCCCCCAACCCCCACCCACTTGGATTGTTTCAAAACAATTTGCATATCATTTTAAAAATTTCTCTTAAATGTTACACCTGAACATGATGTCCACATGCTAATTTGGCTTTTTTTTTTTTGCAATAATTGATCTTTGGAAAATCTCTTACACATTAGTTGTACTGGTATTGTATCATAATTCAAAGATATTTGATTTAATTGAAATTCTACTTGAATAAGTGTAAAACAAAATTACTAGACAAGTTGCAATGGTAGAGTTGTTAAGGGGGGAGGGGTGTATAACACAAAAATTTATGGTGTGAACCAATTGGAAGTTCTGAACCACATTGTCACTCTTCATGCTTTGAATAAACTCATCTACCATAAAAGTGGTGGACGAATGGAGGTTCGCGATGATTAGAAAGGAAAAGAGGTGGTTGGCGATTATGAATGACAGACAGTGAAAAGGGGAAACAGGGTTTCCTTCTCAAGGCAACAACTAGAGTCACATGCGACATATACACAAGCAATTCAAAGTTCAAACAAAACTTAAATAGTACTATCTGGAATACGGTGTTGTAAGCAGTGCAATCAAGCTAACAGAATGTACCTGGAATGTTTCATTTAGGTTATCAATGGACTTGGCTAGGGCTGCATGGATTATTAAACAAGTGGAACAGGTGGAAAAGGCTCTGTTGAACGTACCTTTAAAATCACTTACAGAGGAAGAAAATACTTGCTTGCTGTTGAGACATTCATGAACAAAAATGGGTTCACTGATGAGGTTGTCAAAGTTGGTGGGTGGCCATTTAACATTCATAATCATTCCCCAGGAAAATGAATGGGATACATGGAGGTGTTTAAGAAACGATTAAGTGGAATGATTTGGAGGAATCCGCAACGTCAAGGTGCAACAATGACCTTCACGAATAAGGAAGACGAAGGGAGCAGGAGATCTATATTGGTGCATGAAAGTCGTATCCAAGATGTTGTAAAGGATATTAGAAGATTGCTTCTCATGGTGCTTCGCAACGACTCAAGTAACGGATGGTCATTCATTAAGAGGGATTCATTCACTTGCATTCTTGTTATACTACAAAAAGCTTCAATCTTAACGCCCCAACTACTGTTGTGTAGTCTTTCCTCAGGTTCGTAGAGTCGGCACTGTCGAAGGTGGTTCACAAAGAGCTAACTTTGAGTAAATTAGGGGATGACAAGATTATAGTATGGAGTCAATTTTTTTTTTTTTTAGAGGAAACAAGTTTATTATTGAAATAGTAAAAGATTCAAAATACAAAGTATAAGTTGTACTCAAGGCCCACAACTCTCAACTCATAAATACCCCCAAGACAATGTGAGACCTTACATACAATGAGGCCAATCCCTTAACCATGAAGACAAAAAAAAACCTACAGGAAATTTTGAACTAACTACCCATGAGGTGGCCGCCCATTTGATATTCTTCCATAGTCTATTAACATCTATACACAGAAAGATACTAAAGACAAAATAACATTAAGTGGCAAATGAAAGCATTGATCACAAGACACTAGGATAATAGACCTCCCCTCCAAAAATTCTGCCCAATTTTGCCACATTCGTCATGCCAATGAACAAGAAATAAACAAATGATTTTTCATTTCATCATCTTGCAAACACAAAGGACAACAAAAGGGATAGATGCAAATAAAAGGTAGCCAAGATTGTAGCACATCGCCAGTACTGAGCCTCCTATAGGCCAGAAGCCACCCAAACACCTTAATTTTAGAAGGGATGTGAGCATTCCATATGTTGACGTAAGGGTGATGACGGAGAGTCATATAGGAATTCAAAGAATGAGTTACAAGAGTGCATACCAGATGGTGTCAAAATTACAATAAAAGAGATGCTATTGAGGTTGCAAATGGTGACACCAGTCATCAAGCTTTTTCAGTCTAAAGGTGGAAAGTGGAGCGGAAATGAGAGGATTGTAGTATCCTCTGTGTGAATGATTGGGTGGGGGTTACCGGGATTCCATTCCAAACCTAGAATACGAAATTGTTTAAGGAGATGGAGATAGATGCAGAGGTCTCATCTAGATTGATGATGATACCTTGAACATGGTTGATCTTAGCTTGGCAAAACTCCAACAACGACGACTATCGAATGGATTTATCCAAGAGAACATGTCTATAAGGATGAGCACAAGTAATTTGATTCAGTTGACTTTACGAAGACTTGTTTCGATTGACAATGAATCCAGCTGGAACCAAGGATCGAAAATTCGATTTCGACTTGACTTCAGTCACTTGAAACTGGAATTAATTCGGAAAAGTTTAATTCTACATAGAGAATTTTTAAATTGCATATATGCTTAAATATCTAAATTTATTGTAGTATAAACTAAAAACTAATATAAATAAACATTTTTAATATATAAAAATACTAATAAGTGACCTAACAAAATCAATCTTGTTAAGTGGGTTGATGAATTTGAAATGGTGGCTTTTAGTCTTAATTCATTTTCATTGTTTTGATATTTAATTTTGTGGTGGTTTGCTTCTCGACCATATACTTTACTAGTTTGAATTCCACCATGCTTAATTTATTAGTTTATTATTTAAATGCATTATTTTTTAAGGGAAATAAACACAACGGAACTAGACGTTCAGCTGGTTGATTTTACAATTGGTTCTATGATCATGCCCGACCAACCTGACAGTTGAAACATTTTGCAAACTAAGAATCCAAAAATCAATAGAACCAACCATTCGATACCCTGATCCACCAACTGAGAAGAAACAAGTCAAACAAAAGAAGAAAAAAAATACCTTTCCAAGACAAAGAGATAATGCAACTCTTTGTAATTCTCCACCAGAGAGATTAACAACTTCTTGATCCATTAATTGTTCAATTTGAAGTGGTTTCATGACATCAGACATGAACTGAGGATGCATATATGAATCACGAATTTTTTGATGCAGTAGGTGTCTGACAGTAGATTGGAACTTAGGACTGATCTTCTGCGGCTTGTAGGAAACATTAAATTCAGGTATTTCTACATCAGAACCCTCTACTACATCAGGCTTCAATAAACCAGCCTGCAACATAATTTAGATACAATTGGGCTTAAAAGCAACTTAATTGAATGTGACATATGTCAAAATTGATGTGTTCTATTATAAAATTGCTCAAGCTTCCTATCAAATAAGTCATCATCCAACATGATGAAATGAGATATATAAAAAGTACCAGCATACGGATGAATGTTGTTTTCCCTGTCCCATTCTCACCAAGCATGACAATGATCTGAGAATCAGTGAATTCACCTTCAATAACACGAAGCTTAAAATTTCCCTGAGTTTTGCTCATGGTTGGATACCTATATCTTGCATACGTTTGAATCTCTTCAGCACTTTCTTGTGGAGTCTCGGCCACCTGGAAAGATATAAGAGTACAAGCTCCTCATAATTCACAAACACAGGTCTACTATCTCCAAAACATTCATTATGTTTTGATAAGTCACTAATCACCCTAAAGTCTAAAACTTTTACCTTAAAGGTAAGTGAATCTTCCCGGAAACGTAGATTCTCTGTGGGGACAAATCCAGCCAAGAAGATATTAATGCCTTCTCTAACAGAGAAAGGTAGGGTTACAACTCCATATGCCCCAGGTTTCCCATATAAGCAGCAAATGAAGTCTGACAAGTAATCTAGGACACTAAGATCATGCTCCACAACAATCACATAGCTGAAGAAGAAAGCACACACCATTTAATGGTTTATTTCATATCACCAATTATATTAGATGAAATTTAAGCTCTTTGCATACAGTACCTATTTGGTCTAAGCAAAGATCGGACAACCTGCGCAGCTTTAAGCCTCTGTTTCACATCAAGATAACTCGAGGGCTCATCAAACATATATATCTCTGCATTCTGTATTGCAACCACAGCAATAGCAAATCTCTGTAGTTCTCCACCTGATAAATCGCCGACATTTCGATCTATAACTTGATTGAGCTCAAGATCATCACAAAGTTCAGCCTTCATCTCTCTCTCATCTTTCTGATCAAGCACTTGCCCAACATTCCCTTGCACTGCCTTGGGAATGTGATCAACATATTGGGGCTTGATGATAGCCTGATCAATACTATGTTAAGGTATTAGTGGTAGAACATACATAACTACATACAACGATGTCTACATGTATGCATATTAGTGTGCATGCTTTTAATTTTTTGTTGTTTTAATAAATAATGTTTAAATTAATCAAAAAGAATAAATGTCAGCATAAGCAAAAACTTCTATGGCAATGATTGGGATAAATGTTTTTGGAGAAAAAATACAAACGTCTTTTGATAATAGTGAAAGGGTAATGAAGTCTTTTATCTAAAAATGAACATTAATAGAGAAGGGTATGTGTGAGAAGGTTAAAATAGAGAAAGAGCCCAAAAAAAAATAGAACATAAATAAAAAATTCTAAGAGTCAAATAGTCAAGTAATTAACCTTAAACTAATTTTTTAAATAGGAGATAAAATAAGGTATAGGTAATATTAGAAAACTGTCAAACAGCTTCAATGTGAATTCTCCAAATATTATATTATATACTATAATATAATATGATATATATCGAGAGAGAAACAGTGTTTGTTTGTGTATTTTTAGGGTTAACAAGTGATAATAAACCCACGAAATAGTAGCATAGCATCTGAAGAAATGCCAATCTAGTCACCCAATGGATGAAGAAAGTTTTTACAACTTTGCCGCATATAAAAGTATGTTGAGGTGCATGAGTGATATGAATAACAAATACCTAAAATATTTATGAAAAAAAAGAATAAGAAGTGTACACTAGAGGAAACTGAATGGCAACATAGAATTTGTACCACCTTCACCCATAATTGCTCAAGAAGAGGAATATATAAATATAGCAGATTTAGAAATAATGCACATGGTGACAATAATGTGATATTGCAGATTAGAACAATCTTAGTCCTATGTTTGAAAATTGGGGCACCTTCAAATTGTCTTCAAGAATACGAGTGAAATAATTTTGAAGCTCAGATCCACGGAAGTAAGTCAATATTTCTTGCCAATCAGGAGGATTCTGCACAAGATATAACTGATTACATACATGTCAGGAAGCAGAAACAAAAAGTTATTCATCAGATATCAAATTACATTGAAGCGGCCCAAGTTAGGTTTTAGCTTTCCAGCCAATACTTTGAGGGCTGTTGACTTCCCGATGCCATTTGTTCCAACTAAGCCCAGGACTTGCCCAGGCCTGGGAACTGGTAACCTGAAAAAGAATTTCTCAGCTTTTTCACACTTAAGGAAAATGAAACCAATATAAGCATCCTCTATAAGGTGAACTGGAATCCTAACCTATGCAACTTGAAGGTGTTTGAGCCATAACGATGAGTTGTATCTTTATCCAAATCCTTCGGTAAATTTATAATCTGAATGGCCTCAAAAGGACATTTCTGCAACACAATAAGATGACAAGTCAGGATTTGCCACATCCAGCGCCACCCCCCCCCCCCCCCCCCCCAAAAAAAAAAAAAAAATCTATAACCTATAATTGGAACTAAGAATGTAGAAGAAATGGTCCAAACACCTTGACACAAATACCACAACCAATGCATAACTCCTCTGAGATGAAAGCAATCTTGGACGCAGGAGTTACTTCAATGCATAGTTTACCTATGGAAGTACATGAAAAGCTCATATAAGGCGATTTTGAAAAATAGGAGCAAAGCGGAAAAAAAACTAAATTTTAGGGAAACAAGAACATGGAAAATATTTTAACTCTATCGCCCAAAGGCTTCTAAAGTTTGTTGATCCTCAAGCTCTTCCAACGAACTAAATAATGAAACACTAAAAAGGCTGCCATAAAAAGTATGCACTAATCTAATGTGTTCTCGTTCTTAATGAAAAACTCAAAAACCTGAAGACACGCTAGAATAATAAATATTGATTCTCGCACATGGATAACCTACGTGAACTACTTCTACACCATCTTATCAAGGGTTAAGTTTATAGTTATATTACGATTAGTTATATCTTTCTCAATTATCTCTATCCATATTATGGATAGTCCACCCAACCAACTAAATTTCGCAAACCAAGTTAACGTGCTAGAAAAATTGTTTTATCATTTTTTCTTCAAAGAAAGGCAGTCGTTTCTTCAAATATAACTCGGCTCAACTAAGCCTTTTCCCAACTACATGGGATCAAGTACATAAATTTACTTCCTCCACTTTGCTCTATCAAGCACTAAAATCAACATTTAAACTACAACTAAGCCAAATAAATTTTGCAAACCAAGTTAACATGCTAAAAAAATCATTCATCATTTTCTTTTGAAGTAGCACGTGTTAGTTATTTTTATTTATTTTTGTTTTTGTCATTGAGTTGTAATTAGTTTTATTTGTTTCTATTTTTGAGTCTTGTTAGGATAATGTGGTTATGTTTGAATAGGATTATGTTTTGTGTTGTTAAAAGGAATCCTAGTACAATTAGGATAAGTCTTGCTTAGAGTCATAGTAAAATTAGGAATAGCTTTTTGTTTTTCTATTTGTAGGTTGGCGTTGAGATTGGAAGAATGTTTTTCTTTAGAATCAATAAAATTTTCAGCAATTTAGCTTTCTTTCTTTTGCCGAATACATCATTCGGTATCAGAGCGATTTAGTTTCTAAGGCTTGTGGGAATGGCAAGCTTAGGAATTAACCCTAGTGGTGGCGTGGATCACCGTAGCGTAGGATGGAGGGAGGATGTTGAAAAGGTTAAACAACGTTTGGACGCCTTGGGTGGACTTCCTGGCATGGTTCGAAAATTCTCCGAAATTCGGCAAATTTCTACGAATTATTTCTCTTTTTTTACCATCGAAGTGCGAAGTGGATGTAAAATAAAAAGTACAAAAATTCGCCCAAATAGTTCAATAAAATTTGACAAAATTCGATAAACTTCAATAAAATTTCTATTTTTCAATTTAAAAATGTAAAAATTCGACAAGAAATTCGATAAAATTCGATAAAATTCAACAAAGTTCGATGAAATTCGACAAAGAAGTAAAAAAATATTATTTCATTAATAAAAACAAAAAAAATATCAATAATTATGTATTATTTTCAACTTCATCAACCAACACAGCAATATAAATTTTAAAAAATAATTTAATAAGCTAACAAACTATGTAGTTTATGGGATATGCTTTACCAAAAAGAGAAGAAAAGAAGCAAAAAAATAAATAAATAAAGTTGAAATAAGATAAAAACTTAAAAATAAATTAAAAAAGTTTTCAAAGTCATCTTCTTTTAGTTAACTCTTATAAAACAAGATTAAAAAATAATACATTTAAATAATAAACTAATAAATTAAGCATGGTGGGATTCAAACTAGTAAAGTATATGGTTGAGAAGCAAGCCACCAAAAAACTAAATATCAAAACAAAGAAAATAAATTAAGACCAAAAGCCACCATTTCAAATTCATCAACCCACTTAATAAGATTGATTTTGTTAGGTCACTTATTGGTATTTTTATGAATTAAAAGTGTTTATTTATATTAATTTTTTAGCTTATACTACAATAAATCTATATATTTAAGCATATATAAAAAAATTCTCTGAACTTCTCTAATTAGGAAATTTTTACAAAAATTCTCCATGTTAAATTAAACTTCTCCAAATTAATTCCAATTTTCAAGTGACCGAAGTCAAGTTGAAATCGAATTTTCGATCCTTGGATGTGCGTTAAACAATGCTAATGTAAAAACACATGTTTCAACCGATTATATTTATACTTTTTTATGTGAAAAGTATCTATTTATGTTTGATTTCATCATTTCTAATAGTAATTATGCATATTTTAACATCTATATAAAAATTCTTTAAACTTCTCTAAGTTGGCGAATTTTTACAATAATTCTCCAAGACTTCTCAAACTTCCCCGAATTAATTCTGATTTTTAAAGGTCGAAGTGTCGGGCGAAATTGAAGTTTCGAACCTTGCTTCCTGGTAGGGTCGCAGTTGTGGAGGGTTCAATAGTTGGAATCCAACCCGACCCGACCTGTTAAAATTTATATATATATATGTATGTATGTATGTATGTATGTATGTATGTATGTATGTATGTATGTATGTATGTATGTATGTGTGTGTGTGTGTGTGTGTGTGTGTCTATATAATAAAAATACTAACAAATTATTACACACAAGGCCTCTAATTAAGAAGGCCCGTAGCCCTCAACTACTTTTCTTGAGTTGTTGGGTTAGATGGTAAGAAGAATAGGATAAAATGGGTGTTTGAGACTAAAAGAGAAAAGTTCTCATTTTAGTCCCACATTGCTTGTTGGGAAGAATGAGAGACTCCTTCTCTATAAAAGCCCATCAACTCCCTATTCATCCTCATTCCCATAAGTCAGGTTTAAGAATAGCTTGACTTGTATATATATGAGTTCTCTCAAAAACAGATAAATCTCATCTTTTAAAGCTTAAATAGTAGTTTAATAAGTTGGATACATGATAATCCAACATATTTTATTACTAATATAAGCTTAAATAGTAGTTATTAAGCTTTAAAAAAAATTGGGCTATTTAATGGTGGCCCAACCAGACCGACCCGACCTCATCGGGTCGGATGGGTTAGGGGGCAAAAACCCGACCCCACCCGCTTTCACCCCTAGATGGGCAGAGAGTTTTAAGGCAGGTCACTCAGCAATTTGCTGAAATTAGCCTGGAGCGTGCCCCTGGACAGCATGATCAATAAGTTGTGGATGTAAATGGAGTTGAGCAAGGTCGGCGGAGGCCAATGGCAAGGAGGAATGACCAGCGTACACCTAGGCGAGGCCAATCGGAATCCAGCAGTTCTGATTTTGATTCCAACACTACGAAATCTGAAATTTTAGATGATTCATCCCTTGAAAGGCATAGGAGACACCGGCGCAAGAAACTAGATTACAAGATGAAGGTTGAAATTCCTACTTTTGATGGGAGATTGAGTATAGAAGATTTTTTAGATTGGTTGAAGGGGGTAGAAAATTTCTTTGATTATATGGAAATAAAGAGGGATAAGAAGGTGAAGCTAGTCGCCTACAAGTTAAAGGGGGGAGCTTCAACTTGGTGGGATCAAATTCAAACCAAGCGGAGAAAGAAAGGAAAGGGGTGCATTAAATCTTGGTCAAAGATGAAAAAATTGTTGAAAGAGAGATTTTTACCTAATGAATATGAGAGGTTGTTGTTTAATAAATATCAAGATTGAAAGCAAGGTGGCAGAACGGTGAAGGAATATACGATTGAGTTTTATAGTTTGAATGCAAGAAACAACTTGGAGGAAACAGATGACTGCTTAATAGCAAGGTACGTAGGAGGGTTGCGCACTAATATCCAAGAAAGGGTAGAATTGCAACAAATTTCTTCTGTTACCGATGTTGTTACTTTGGCAATCAAGGTGGAGAGACGGCTTAATAAGTCGAACAACAGATACACCAACCAAAAACGACCTATCTTTGAAGGACAGACTAGTAAACAGCCACAAGATACTAATACCCCACAAAAGCATTACCAAAACCCCAAAAATCAGCAGAATAAGGAGTTAAACAAGGAGGGTACAGGGTCTAAAATTTCTGGACAGCAAGGTGGGAAGAAGAATTTTAACCCTTATGCTAAACCGGATCTGGGAAAGTGTTGTAGGTGTCAACAATTTGGAAATCTTTCCAATGAATGTCCACAAAGAAGGCAGGTAGGGCTTATGGATGAGTTTGAGGAAGAACAAGGAAATGATGACAGTGAGGAAGAAACAATTGAAGAGGAAGTTGCATATGAAGAGGGTGATGATGGAAAACGGATCTCGTGTGTGGTACAACGATTATTGCTAGCCCCAAAGACTGAAATCCCATCCCAAAGACAAACCATTCTCCGTACCAGATGTACTATCGATAATAATGTTTGTGATGCTATAATTGATAGTGGAAGTAGTGAGAACATAGTATCAAGAGATTTGGTGGAAACCTTAAATCTGAAACTTGATCCACACCCTAAGCCTTACAAGGTTGGTTGGATTAAAAAAGGGAGTGAAGTAGCCATAGCTGCAATTTGCACCTTACCTTTGTCCATAGTTTTATAAAGACCAAGTAGTGTGCAATGTGATTGACATGGATGCTTGCCATGTACTATTGGGGAGACCATGGCAATTTGATGTACAAGCCATTCACAAGGGGCGAGAGAATACGTATAAGTTCACTTGGCTTGAAAAAAAAATTGTTCTCCTTCCTAATCCAAAGAACCAAAGACGAATCCTAAAGAAGGGAAGATTTCTCCATTGTTTTGTGTGGTGGCAAGCAAAGGAACTTCCTCAGAATCCTTAGTCTATGGGGGCATTAGTGATTAAAGGGGAGCGTAGGACAGATGGACAAGGTGGCCAATTACAAAATGATAAATTGCATAAGGAAGTGACTGACAGCTTGCAAAAGGCTAACTCAAAGTATAAAGAGGCAACGGATCAAAGAAGGAGGAAGAAAGAGTTTAATGTAGAGGATCTTGTGATGGTGCATTTGAGGAAAGGGAGGTTTCCAGCAGGAACTTGTAACAAGTTAAAGATGAAAAAGATCGGCCCTTGTCGCATACAGTGTTGTCAAGTCCCCGCGTAGGCCCTTGAACTAAGGAAACCGCCTTGGCCCTAGAGCAAGTTCTCTACAAAAAAAATTTCAAGGGCGTTTATGAAATTTTTTCTTTTTTTTTAAAACAAAAATCCCTCGACTCTTAACGCTGGAACCACCAAA
Source organism: Paratinospora sagittata (assembly GCA_035771175.1). Classification (NCBI taxonomy): domain Eukaryota; kingdom Viridiplantae; phylum Streptophyta; class Magnoliopsida; order Ranunculales; family Menispermaceae; genus Paratinospora; species Paratinospora sagittata. Next base: position 103,846 of record CM069602.1, on the reverse strand, counting down.
CCCTAAACCCCAGTGACATCGAGCTTTTCTTCAACCATTCTTCGACTCCGACGACATTCAGACGCAAAAACTTCTTTCCACCTTTTTTTTTCATCCAATCTACGACGTGCTTCCTTTTTTTATTTTATACAATTTAAAATAAAATGCCAAATATAATTATAAATAACTAAAAACTAAATAATCATAAATAAAATTATATAAGATTAAATATATTTATTTATTTGTATATAAATAAATATTTAATCTTATATGACTTTATTTATGATTTATGTATTAAAATTAAGTAATAATTATATATATATATATATATATATATATATATATATATATATATATATATATATTTGTGTGTGTGTGTGTGTGTGTGTGTGTGTGTGTGTGTGTGTGTGTTGGGGGGGGGGACCAATGAATAAACAAATAAATTTTTCTAGGACCTCTAAATAAATATTTTATATGTCGCCTAGCCTAGATAAGGTATAACGCCTATCATCGCCTTCCCGCCTTGACAACATTGTTCGCATACTTCAGAAGATTAATCCATATGCTTATAAGGTGGAACTTCTAAATGATTTACAGATTTTCGACACCTTTAATGTTGCAGATCTTTATCAATTTTATGTGCCAAATGAGTTCGCTTTATCAACGTAAACTAGAGGACGAGTTTCATCACAAGAGGGGGATCTCATGTAGCACGTGTTAGTGATTTTTATTTATTTCTATTTTTTTCATTGATTTGTAATTAGTTTTATTTGTTTCTATTTTTTAGTCTTGTTAGGATAATGTGGTTATGTTTGAATAAGATTTTGTTTTGTGTTGTTAAAAGGAATCCTATGAAATACTTGGGCATACCTCTAGGGGTTAATCCGACCAAACTTGATTTTGGGGAGCCAGTGACTTCTAAGGTATCGAGAAGGTTAGATGGATGGAAGCAAAGTTTCTTATCAAAAGGAGGTCGACTTACTCTCATTAAATCTGTGTTGAATGCTCTTCCTACTTACTACTTATCAGTCTTCAAAGTGCCTGTGAAGGTGGCTGAGTGCATCGAAAGGTGCATGAGGGATTTGTTGTGGGGCAATGATATTAAGTCTCATGGATCTCATCTTGTGGCTTGGAGCATTGTTTAGAGGAAGCGCGAGCTTGATGGGTTGGGAGTTGGAAACATTATTCTAAAAAATAGAGCCTTGGTAGGCAAGTAGTTATGGAGATTTCCCCGCGATAGCGACCAGTTATGGAGGAAGGTGATATGCAGCAGGCACGATTTTCGGGACAATCTAAGGGATGTTGGATTGGTTGGTAGAGCTACATATAGGGGCCCATGAAAATTTATATCCTCTGCTTACCCATCTTATCTACCTTTGATTAGACTCAAACTTGGGATGGGGGACTCAATTCGCTTTTGGAAAGACCCATGGTGCGAGATCGAAACCTTTCAAAACTTGTTTCCTAATCTCTATAACTGTTCCTTCTCCATAATAAACCAATCTCTGCTTTTAAGCGCTCCCTTGAGCCTAGGAGAAAAGCCATTGGGGGGTGGGATTTGCACCTCGGGAGCTCTTTCTTTCCGAGGGGGGAGCATGATGTCGAGTCCCTTTTATGTATTCTTTAGGGTTGTGTCCTTTCCGGTGAGACAGATAGAATCATTTGGCCTTGGGATCCTTCGAACACCTTCACCAACAAATCCTTTTTTGCATCCATCCTCGATGACCCTAATATCCCCCTTTTCCCGTTCCATAATCTCATTTGGAAAGCACATGTACCATCTAAAGTTAAGTTTCTTGGTTGGGTGGCGGCTCTTGGTAAGATGAACACTGGGGATGTGTTGCAAAAAAGATTCCCCAACATGTGTTTGTCTCCCTTTTGGTGCTATTTATGTAATCAAAATTCGGAATCTGTTGGTCATCTGTTGTGGAGCTGTCCATTTTCTAGAGAGGTCTGGCGTAGATAGTGTCATCACTTCCCTATTATGGAAGAGATAGTGCTGCAAGAGGTGCAGCCAAGTGTATTCCCTCTCATTAACAACATTCAGAGGGTATGGAAAGGGCATTGGTAGGTAGTTTGTTTGGCGGTCCTGTGGTCATTGTGGAAGGAAAGGGATTCTAGAGTTTTCGATGGGGAAGGAGTTTTGGCAGCAGCAGTATGGGAAAAATCTCAGATGTTAGCATCTTTTTGGGTCAGTAATAATTGTTTGTCTAGAGAATATGCCCTAAGCGATTGGCTTAGAGGGTGGGGTAATTTTGTATAAACTTACAAGAAAACGTTTTTCTTTGTTATTCGGTGGTGAGGTTAGGCTGATTGTGTTGTACAATCTGTTTGTTCATTGGTTTTATATATATAATACCATACTCTTTTGTTTCTTTTAAAAAAAAAAGGAATCCTAGTAGAATTAAGATAAGTCTTGCTTAGGCCCTGTTTGGGACGCTGGTAGAAATAGCTTTGGCGATGAAAAAAAGCAAAACGCCGATTTTTACTCGTTTGGCACGTCTAGCGTTTGCAGCAACAAACGCATTTAGCTGCATTTTGGAAAAGCACCCCCATGGGTGCTTCTGCGTTTTAATTTAGCGTTTACATCATCATTTCCTATTTCACCCTTATTAACTTATAAAATACCAAAGTTAGCCCTGCTACTTTAACCTTTGTAGGTATATTTATTTTTAATTATACAAGGGTAAATTTGTCATCATATAATAAAGGCACTTTTACAAATGTTTTAGATGTGTTTGGTAAAGCTTTTTGCAAAAGTGCTTTTTTAAGAAAAGCACTTCCTTCAGACGCGCTTCTCAAAAAAGCACTTTTGGAAAAGCTCTCCCAAGCGGGGCCTTAAGAGTCCTAGTAGAATTAGGAGTAGCTTTCTGTTTTTCTATTTAAAGGTTGGCGTTGGGGATTGGAAGATAGTTTTTCTTCATAATCAATAAAATTTTCAGCAATTTAGTTTTCTTTCTTTTGCCGAATACATCATCTTTTTAGAGAAAGGCAATCATTTCCTCAAACTCACTGTCGTGGTAGATGTGCTCGAAAAAACGATGCAAAAGGCTTGCCAATGCTCTTTGTTAAAGGATTCTTTATTGGTAAGGACAAAGTTGAAGTTTCTCATTTGCTATGTAGATGACACCCTTCTCTTTTTGGGCAGGTCAAAACAAAACAATTTGTGCTGCTAAGCCTACTATTCAAGTTCTTCAAAGTTTTTATTGGATTTCAGGGATAAAGGTTAGCATTTCTAAGAGTCAATTAGCAGGTATCAACATCGATCAAGAGGTTCTTCTCAGGTTGGGTAGTAGAGTGGGTTGTTCTATTGAGATTTGTCCCTTGAAGTATTTAGGGGCCCGTTTAAAAAAGAATTTTGGAACCTGTTCATGTCAAAGATTTCAAAAAGATTGGACGATTGGAAACAAAGATTTCTTTCCAAGGGTGGGAGGTTATCTTTAATAAGATCAGTGCTTATGGCGATTTCTACTTTCTTTTTTTTTATCTCTATTCAGAGTGCCAAGAGTTGTGCTGGTGAAAAGGTATGGATAAGGACCATGGTCTTCATCTGATCAAGTGGGAAATTGTGCAACAACCAGAGGCCAAAGGTTGCTTGGGGATTGAAAATATTTTGTTGAGGAACAAGGCTTTAGCAGCTGAGTGGTTGTGGAGGTTGGCCAGAGAGCGATCTTCTCTTTTGGGCCAGGATGGTGTGCAACAAATTTGGTCTCTCTTAGTCAAGCAAGGACATGAGGTTGGCCTCTAGGTCCACCTTAAAAGTCCTTGAAAATTTATATCTTCCATCCTTCCTCTCTTTAATTAGCTCAAAACCCCTAAGGTTGGTGATGGGAAGTCCATATGTTTCTGGGGATTGGGAGGACAAATTGAAGTAGACAAGTGGCAGAAATCAACAAAGGATTATCATAAGAGAGGAAAAAAGGATTTCAAGGCCTAAATTATGATTTGGAACTCTTTACAAGATGATGGGAGCTACTTGTGAGTTGTGACTTTTATACGTCACCTCATCAATAAAGTTGTGCGACCAAAGAGTTGGTCAAGAAGAAAGACAAATAGCTAGTTCTTCCACCAAAGGAGTATTAAGTGTCCTTAGTTTTCCTAGATAAAGTAAATAGTAGTCATAACTATGTTTAGTGTTCCTTTGGAGTTTGGTTGAGGGGATGGAATCCCATTTTGGACAGCCTTTGATTTTTGTATTGGACTTGTTTTTTTATGTTGTACATACTTCACCTTACACGATTAATACAATACTTTTTATGTTTCTTGTCAAAAAAAAAAAAACCTATGTTTAGTGTTCCTATGGAGTACTTAAATTTTTTACAAAAAGCTTAAAACTTCTAGGGGTTTTTAGATTTCCTAGAGTTTTAATGCATGTATTTTTCAAGAATCATTGATGATTTTAATTTTGTGGTGTAATAGTCTATAAATATGATTGTAATCTTCTTTTTGAGGCAAATTGAACAAAGTTTCAAATTTGAGTTTTCTCTCCTTTGGGTTTTTGTGAAATAATCCAGCCTTAGATGTGATGCCAAGGATTTCTAGGAGTGATTCCTAAACCTTCTAACTAATTTTTCTATTTCATGCCTTTTACCTTTATTTTTTTCATAACCATTTCTAACCCAAATCTGCAAATCCTGCAACTTTCTTTCAGTTCAATCCCCCCTCTTCCCTCTTTGTCCTACATCACAAGTGGTGTGATGGTGTCAACTTGGATACACTCTTTCCTCATCTCTTTAGATTGTCAAATTGTTGTAATCGCCCTATCTCTTCTTTTTTCTTTTCTTTTTTTCTCGTCGATTTCCCCTAGCCCCATCTTGGAACTTCCATTTCCCTAGGGGTTCTCACATCGAGAAAAGAGAGTGAGATCAGTCCCCTCGTTTTTAAGTTAGAACAAGAAGGTTTTTGTTAAATCGTCCTAACAAATACATGTCATCCTTTGCTATCTCAGGTTCTTTTTCTTGCAAATCCTTCTTTAACATTCTAGTTGATCTTCAATCTTCTCAACCTTTCCCTTTGGCTCCGATCATTTGGATTACTCATATTACTTCAAAGGTAAAACCATTAGGTTGGTTGGTTGCACTCCACAAGATTAGCACTTATGATGCTTTGCAAGCTTGGTTTTGAAGTCTGGTGTTCTCTCCATAATGTTGTGTTCATTGCTTGTAGGATGGTCAGTCCTCAGAGCATATTCGCTTTCATTGTGCTTTTGCAAAGTCGGTGTGGGACAAAATAGGTTGGTTTCTCGGATGGAAAGTTAATTGCCCCTTCAAATTTCAAGGGTTGTTTTTCTCTTAGGCATCTAGGCACATGCTCAGTAAGATCAAGAGAGATTGATAAAGTTGCTTTCTTTGCTACCATTTGGTCTATTTGGGCTGAGAGGAATCATAGTTTTCGAGGGTAGGTCCAACGAGGATCATGTTGGTTGGGTGTCTGCTAAATTGTTGGCTTCAAGTTGGATGGCTTTTTCTAGGCTTGCAAGGGGGGAGGGGGGGTGGTATTCTATTTCCAAGTGGATTAGGAATTGGGCTTGTTTGATGTAATGGTTTCTAATTCTTGGATGTACTTTGGTACTCGTATATATTTGCTTCTTTCTAGTTAATTAATACAATGATCGTGTTTTCTCTCTCTCTCTCTCTCTCAAAAAAAAAAAGCCTTTTCCCCAACTAAAAAAGGTTGGCCACATGAATATGTTTCTCTCACTCTACTCTATTAAGGGCTAATTCGACATTTAAATTACAACTAATTATACCTTCCTTAATTATCTCTATCCATGTTATTTTAGGTCTTCCTCTACCTCTATCATGACCATGTCACTTTTTCTAACTAGCGCATCTAGAAGTCTTTATTATTATGTGTTCAAATCACTTTAATTGAATTTCTCTCATTTTATTTCCAATTAAGAACTACTTCTATCATTTCTCAAATATGTTTATTTCTAATTTTATCTTTTAAGGTTTTACTAAATATCTATATTAACATTCACATATCCTCAAACCCAATCCCCAAATCAGTTTATGACCGTACGTATTGTTTTGCGATTAAAAAAAATATGAAATAACAAATAAGTATACAACTTCAACAGTTTTGCAGTTCTTTAAAAAGGCCTTAACACATTATCATCCTTATCGATACGCATACAAATACAGACACACTTAGCGTTTATATCATTGGACAACAAGAAGGGCCGGCTTGCATTAGAAAGGGCCATCAGGCTGTTAGGAACCCAAATAAATATACTACTAAAATTTATCTAAACAAACAATTTAACCTAATAAGATTGACATCCCATAGATTGGGGGGTTCTTATTTGCATTATGATCTTAAATTCAAAAATAAGAAAACGTATGGGCCTTAGAGATCTATTGGCCAGGCAGAATTACATTATGTGTTTTCTATTTCGCACATTCGCAGAGCGTCTTCCAGCAAGAGTACGTGATCGAGATCACTATCAATCAACGAAATATGAAATATAATCTACCACCTAAAGCAGTTAACAGATAAGAAATATGAAAAAGAGTGAAAGAATCATCGGCAAACAAAGTGAGACATATAGAGAAGTTATTCTCATTTAAAATGATGGATTGATACCAGTTTTGACCACGGGACAACTCTTCTTGCATTCCTGGCGACATTTCTTGGGCTTGCATCTATCAGAGCTGACGATCGCGATACGAGTTAATCGTTCCGCCATTTTTCACCGATGATCGAAATTGAAGGAGGGGAGAAATCTTAACCTCAACCTCTCTGTCTAAGAAATAGGGTTTCAGAAAAGATATCAGGGTCCCCTGGGGATAGACGTTAGAGAGGTCGACAGCCGGTACAAGGAGAGAGAACCGAAAGTTATACGAGAAACAGAGATCAAGGTTAAGAAACTGTAGTTAGCGTGCTGTGCTGCAATAAACCGATTGGCCTCCTTTTTTTCATTTATTTTTTTTTTTTTCTTTTTCTTGCGTGTGTAAAAGAATCTGTTTTATTTTTAGAAAATGTTTTTTACCCAAAAAGAAATGAAATTACAAGTACAATTATACTCTTATTTTCATTGAATAAGTGTTTTATATATTTTAAGATGTGTAATAAATAATTAAATAATTATAAAAATATAGTTATATTTTTTCCTTAGTTAGGATACCATTATTTTTAATCTTTTCTTGGTTAGGAATGTCTTGATTCTCTTGTACGGAAAGAAAGTGAAAAAACTAATTGGGTTATACTCTACTTTTTAACGGCTTGGTAGCAGCCGAATATCAATTTTTTTATCATATCTATATTGTAATTAAAACACTTCGGCACTTGAGTGTTTTTATATGAAGATTTTCAATTTATTTTTAAAAATTTATCTTATTTTTAATATTAATACGAATAATTTTTTAGTGCAACTAATTAAACTACAAAAAATAATTTTTTCTATCACACTTTATTCATACCACAAAAAATAATAAAATATTATCTTCACCACATTAAAATTTTTAAAATATTCCTCTCATATTTTGAACTTAACAGCTCCCTCCAACTGCCCTACCACATTCAAACAACACTATCTATTTTTTTTTTTTTTTTCAACCCTTAAAACAACATCATTACACTCAAAACCTTCAAAATCACTTCCTTCATTGCTATTTTATCATCTTCGACGAAAAAACCGATAGTTTTGTCATATTTTCCATTATTTTTGGGTGAAGATATGAATGTTCCGAGAAGAAAATCTCTAAATCAGTAAGAAATTTGTTGTTTAATTTTATTTTATTTAGCATTTACATCTTTTGAAATGGTATGTATGAGTGTTTTTGTGCGTGAACAAGTAGGAAATGGTATGTATAATATTTAGCGTTCATCGCGATCGGTTCGGACTTGCAATACCGAACCGATCGTTGTAGTTCAGCGAAGACGTCCGTACAGTTACTTTTTTAAAGTTTAAATAGTTGTATTTATTTTTATTTATTTTTTTAATCATGTTTTACATGTAGAAATGGCAAGAGGAAGATGGGGCATTTCATCATCAAGTCAACTAAGTACTTCTAAGACCCGACCTAAGACATCGACTAGGAGACGACGCGCTGTTGAATTCAATTTGCCTAGCACCCCATAGGATGTGGACGAAGCTGATGTACAACAAGAAGAATAAGAGGTAGATGAATCTACCATATAGGATGTTCCGATAGAGGATGCTGGTGGGCCCTACTGATACCTCAATCCTCACTAGTTTTAAGAAACACATTGTCACGTGCATATGAAAAAAATGAAGTAAGTAATTGTTTGTTTTAATTGAATAGTTCATATATTATTGATGAGGTGTGTATTGATAATACTAATTTTATTAAATCTTTGTTATTTTTTTTGTGTTGAAGGAGCAGGCGTTACTTCAATGTTTAAACCATAACACCAAATTGCATGAGTGGGACTTAAGTTGTCATCCGGAGAAGCAAAGATTGGATGAGATTATTGAGTCATCCGGTTTGAAGCTACTCATCAACTGCACCTACCCTTTCGCCAACAAATTTTGATATGTGCATTTGTGGAGCGATAGCAACCAAAGACGAATACATTTCACCTTCGTTTAGTGAAAGGACTATCACATTAGATGATGTTGATATGCTGCTGAAGATCCTAATCACGAGAAAAATAGTCTCATCACCTCCAGTGGACAATGATGATGCAATCTCGCTACTCATGCAAGTGTTGGGAGTCTCATACACCCAAGCCTATGAAGAGATCAAAACAGCAAAAGGGTAATTTGTGTGGCTGAGTTGGCTTAAAGAACTATTTGACAAAGCTTTAGGAGACAACATCCCTTACCCATTATTCGAGTGCACAACGAGGGCTTACTTGCTATATTTGTTGGGATGCACGTTGTTTGTGGACAAGTCTAGCACACGGGTCTCTGTCACATATTTACATTTGTTGATGAACCTGAACGCGGTTAGTTCATACTCGTAGGGGCTGCTTGTTTAGCTTTGTTGTATCGACAGCTTTGGTTCGCCACTCTGCATGAAGTTTCTTGAATTGTAAGGTATCTCACCTTGCTCGATGTATATTATTCCTTATCTTTTCACTTGGTTTATACTACTTCTAGCAAAATGGTCATTATATTAACCGCTTTTCCAATCATTCAGGCTTGGTGTTACGAGCAATTTACATTAGTTCGTTCACACCTCAACCCTTCATATATGAATAACCTCCTACGAGCTCGAAGATGGATCCTGAAAAAAGAAATGGTGATAGGAGATCACCATGTACGCATTTTGGGTGAGACACTTTATGACATGATTCCTGAGGAGGTAATATAATATCTAATTATTATGGTTTTACAAAGTAATAAACTTTATAGTAGTTGACGTACCTAATTATATTATATTACACATTTCAGGTTGTTTGGGATTCTTATTGAAGTCTGAGGTCGGACCCTCCCTTCCACGAGATTACTTTTTATACTGGGTGCATTAAGAGCATGGATGTTGTGGAGCCTTATCATCTAGACAGGGTCTTTCGTTAGTTATGTCAAAACAATTCCACTGTTGCCTCTTCGTCCAGTACACGCAATTAGGGGTGGAAGAGCGAAATAATATCAAGTGACGTACACCTTGTATGATCAAACATGGGCACAATGGGACAATCACGTGTTGTCGGTTATAGCAAGCGATCAACATGTGACACACCCATGGGATGCAGTTCTCAATTATCTGTAGTGGTATCATTCTATATCTCATCCGATCATTCAGAACCCAAAAACCCTGGAACGTCAGTGCCTATCAAGAAATGACTATCGATAATAATCTAACTACGGTAACCTACAATGCATTTGTTTTTTCAAAGTGGTATCATTAAGTTGTATGTTCACTGTATTATTTTCCTATTTTCTGATGTTTTTGGTTTAATTGTTTTTTAGTATGCTAGCAACTCAAGCGTGCCTTGGATATTGCCCTGCAGTGGAGATCCAGACCGAAGCAGGAGCTGACACTTCCTAGTGCCATTGTCACCATTGACTCCGTGATTGAAGTTCTCTCTAGAACTACCTTACAGAATACTGGTAGGAGTGAAGAAGCAGGGCCATCAAGGAGTGGACGTGTTGAATCTGGAACTCCTTTGGGTAGGAGTAACGAGGTAGGGCCTTCAGTACAAAGGACATATCACTGCAAGCACAAAGACAACCAGTAGTTTTTCGAAGGATTTTTTTGGAGAGTTTTTTGAACAAACCATATTGTTAAACTTGGAATGATGTGTAATATATTTGTTTATGTAATGACTACTATAAAATGCATTATTTTTTGAAATTACCATTGATTAAGTTTTTATTTTGAAATTTGCTATGTACCAATAATAATTTTGGAATCTACCCTACTTAAACCGATTAACAACCGTTGACCGTGTCCAACAGGGTAGATCTCTTCTTCTTTTTTCACGTTTTTCATTAAGAAGCGCCTTTTCAATGAGTTTTGAAAGATTTAAAAGTGTATAATCTTATAGAGAAGTGTTTTGATTCAATGGAATGGTTCTTGAATGTCAAAAGATTGATTTTTTCAAAATCAGGAACCTATAGAGTGCTATCATTCATGATAGCCCGCTATCTAGCCAATTGTCAAAGTTTCCAGAAGGCAATAACATGCTATCATTGATGATAGCCCGTTATCAAGTTGTTGTCAAAATTTTATTTTTCTGTACAAAGGGCAATAACGAGTTATAACGAATGATAACGCGCTATCAATGAGTTCAGAAAATCAAGAACTCTCGATTTTTAGTATTTTGAGCTTTAATAGCCCGCTATAGGCCAATATCGTGCATGATGAATAGGCCGATAGCGCACTATAAGACATGATAACGCGCTATCATTGTTGTGGTGAATGTAGTAGGTGTGAAAGTTTTAAAAGCACAAATACACAATTCAGTACCACATGACTGAACTGTATCATTTGGTTTGGTAACACCGTACCGAACTGCTTGAACCTAATTCGATTAGAATAACCGAACAATTCATTTAATATTGACCTTCCATTTCTTAACAAGTACAGTTCTGTGGGGTGTGATCGAACTAGTCATTTTAGTATTTTTGTGGTATAAAAAGTGGCTTTTGTGGTAAACTTAGTGTTTGCATGAATGAAACATGCAAAATACATGGTTCGGTGTTGTAAAACAAAATAGAGTTCAAATGTTTGGTCCACGTGACCGTTTATGTCATTTATGTTCGGTCCTACATGACCGAACCAAACGACATGGTTCGGTACTACATGACCGAGCCATTCATTTACCTTTGTTGGAATTTTTTTTTAGCAAAACATTCGTCAATAATGAATCTTGCTTGGAATCTATGTACAAAATACTCGAAAACATTCATTTTTCTTATATTGAAGTAACAACTATAAGTTTACATTGCTCAAAATGAGAAATATATTAACATTTACAATTTGTCTATAAACTTCAAAATGACAATTGTATCGTATCGCTATGGAGTGTTTAGGTCTACTGTATCTATGGTGACTTTTTCGCGGTCCAAGTTATATACAATGTAGGGCATCTCCCATCTTTTGGCAGTGGGAAGGCAGAATGTACACCAATCTGGTGATATTGGAGGTATTGGGCATGTCGGAACGAGCACAACCTGCAATGAACATATCCATGTCATCACTTGCATTCTATGTATAACATATTTGTGTTCAATAGTAATAAAAATTAAAATATTATCATACCTGTACAAAGTGGTTATTGTTGACATAGCCTGTCACACCTTGGGTTGCACAGCGTGGTTCGATCTTCGTTGCCAAACTGATACGTTAGGTTCGGTAATTACAATCAAACTGCACGAAAACCAACTAGTCTTCTTGTAGTTCGATCTTGAGTGACCGAACTGTACGTATTGATTCCATAACAATGACAAAACCACACGAACAAGAACCATATTACCTTCAAATGATGTGCGTCATCTTTTGAACATGAATCTCTCGCCATAATGCATTGAAAACAAGTTGAAAACCACTGATTTTATAATAGCCTACAAGATTTTACATGGATTCAACGCTTGAAATCGCATAGGGTAAAAACACAAAATAAATACGTGTAAACACAAAAAAATGCAACTAATCTTTTAAATATGATTCACATACCTTGAAAATACTATTTGAAATGAAAAAAAACCTTAAAGAAGCGAAAAAAAATGATTAAACTAGAATTAAAAATCAAGGTGACGATTTAAATAGTGATGAAATAGGATTAGCAGTTTTGTAAGATGAATTTAAAAAATAAATTAAAATTAAAGGCATTTTAGTACAATCACACAAGGGTATTACTGAAAATCACTTTTATTGATTTTTTGTGATATGAAGAATATTTTTTTGTGGTTCAATTAACTGCACTCTAATTTTTTATCAATTCTTAGATGAACTGCACAAATTCATAAACATGAATGGAATTTTTTGCTAATTAATCATCTTACAAAAATCAGACATATCAGACAGTTATAGAGGACTCTAAAAAATTTTGACAACCTCCCCCAAGCTTTTAACATTTTTGAGAGACTGAGAACCTAACGTAATAAGAATTGCATGCTTGTAAATAATCTTCATCTATCCATTATCGCAAAAGGCTCACGTCAAATGACTCTTAATTCAACCTCTTCGAGCTCATAGTTCCTGTTATGAAGCCCTGTAGAAATCCACCTCTGGTACATGTATATCAAAAAGATATCTGCTGGCACAAAATTAAAAGACTAAGTAAACAACAAAATCAACTCCGTATAATACGTACGAAGAAGATCCAACTAATAATTATTATTCAATTAAATGACATTAAAAAGACTGAATTTTACTTTGTTACTATCAATTCTCCCACCAACAAAAAAAAATCAGAAAAAAATTCTCTGAGAAACAATAGAATCTAACAAAATTATGTTTCAATCCAGCCAAATATGTATGAAAATTTTATGTAGCTTGCCGCCACGGTGTTGTGGCCATGTGGTTAGTTCCATCCATCCACACACAGTAGGATAATGGAGGGTGAGATATAACATGCACAAAAAGTCCCCTGTGGAAAAAAGAAATAAGAAAGGCGACAAGGCCTATTAATTTCTGAATCCAGAAACTCACCCTCATAAAACCTGAGTTTTACATTTGAAAAGTACAACAAAGACGAGAAGGAACTTTTGGAATAAGAGGGACACTCGAGAAAGAAGAAGAAAAAAAAAAGCCACCAACCACAGTAGATCCCTAGCTGAATCTGCTACTTACAAAGAATAGCCAGCACAAAAACAACATAACTATCAATCATTCAATCTTTAATTAGGCAATGACTAAAAAGAAACCCCTTTTTTTTGCAAGGTAAATAAAGTAGTAATCCCATTTTGTTAGCATGGTTCATGATATTCTGATTAAAAAAATACAAAAGAATTAAACAAAAATAAATTAAGACTAAAGCATCTCATTGTTGAAAATATGAGTAAAACATAAATTCAAATTCAGTCACATTATCTAAATCCAGAGTAAAGCTAAGATAGATGTTTGGAAAAAAGACCTTATAATGCAGGAGGTTAAGGAATACGATCTCTAAGATTGAAAAGGAAGATGACATGCTGGTTGACAAGGAAGAGGAGCTAGTGGAAGAAATTGTCAGACATTTTAATCCGCTATATGCTCAAAGAATGGGTCCAGCGTGGGGCATAGAAGGCATTGGAGTGGCATCCTGTTTCTCACTTTGAGAAAGATTGCTTGGAAAGGCCGTTTGAGGAGGAGGTCAAAACTGTAGTGTTCTCTATCAATGGGATGAAATATCCTAGCCCTAATGGTTTCATAATGGCTTTCCTTCAGAAACATTGGCACTTAATCAAAGAGGATTTAATGAAGGTGCTGGGTGAGTTTTTCCACAATGGGGTGATTAACAAAAGCACCAATGAGACCCATATCTACCTTCTGCCAAAGAAATTGTGCATTAGGAAAATCTTTGATTTCTGCCTCATCAACTTGATTAATAGCCTCTACCAAATGATTTTGAAGGTGCTAGCGTCAAGGTTGAGGCGCATCCTTTCATACGGTTAAAGAGACTCAAACAACCTTTGTTCAAGGAAAACAAACCACAAATGCAATTCTAGTGGCCAATGAATTGGTCAAGCATTGTAGATGCAACCATGAAGAAGGCCTTGTCTTCAAAATTGACTTCGCTAAGGCCTGTGATTCAGTTAGTTGGGATTTTCTTCATTATGTTATGGAAAGGAAAAATTTTGGAGAAAGGTGGGGAGATGGATTAATGGTTGTATAAGGGACATTTTGTTCTCAACTTTTGTAAATGGAAGACCAAGAGCTCTAAGGCACGATGACCCCTTATTTCCTTTTCTCTTTACTTTGGTGGCGAATAATTTAGGAAGATTGATGGCCTCTTCGAGAACTCACAATTCGGTTAGGGGTTTCAAGATGAGAAAAGAGAATGTGGAAGTCACTTGCCCCCAATTTGCTGAAGATAAAGTGTTTCTCCTTGCCAACGATGAGGAGTCTTCAAATACAATGCAAGTTCTCCATTGCTCTAGTTCAATCTCAAGCCTTACCATTACCAACTTATCAGAATTAAGGCAAGAGGAGAATGAAACTGAAAGTGGGAGAAAGGGTGGGGAGCAGCCCCTCCCCCCTCCCTTTGTTGCTATACTCATCCTCACCCTTAGCTTCTAATTGTATGGGGTCTCCTCATTGGGAGGCTCCTTAATTTTTTTATTTTTTTATTTTTTTTTAAAATATTGTTTTACATGATCTTAATTGTGTTGTTTATATAATTATATTATTGTAGCCCCCATTTTAATGTACAAGAAGATACTAATAATTAAATTATAATATGGGTTTAATAATTAAGCATATCTATAAGCATCAAAACATCAAAGATCAATCAATTAAGCCTTTTTTTATTGATTTACATTTAATGATCGCCCTTCATAATTTGGTAATCAATGCACAATTTCTAGATTGATTAATAAACTCTAATAGTTTTGTTTCATTTATTTTATTATTTTATTTTTATTTTTATTTTTTTGGGGGAGGGGGGAGCTTATATTAAAATAAAAAAGGGGGACGCAGGAGCACAAGTAGTTCTCTTGAGCTAAATACAAATTGGACAATATATTATACCAAATCCTAATCCAAGTAGGCCTTTAGATAGTTTAGAAGAAACCACCCATTGGGACACTAAGAAACGAGAAGCATTCCAGACGTTCTCAACTAGGGGTGTCCATAGTGTGGGTCAAAATCGAAAATTCGAACTGAACCAATTGGTTTGGTTCGATTTAGTACGGGTTTATAAAGCTCGGTTCAGTTTTGATTTAGATATTTAACAAACCTATCAGTTCGGTTTGGTTTTCGGTTTTTAAGTGAAAAAACCGGATATAACCAAAATTGAACCAAACCAAGCCTAAGGCTCAAAGAGTAAATTAGGCATATCTTAAACTAAACCCTTCTAACTTAGGTGCATAACTATTAACTAATTTCTAAAGTACCTTGATTAAAGAGTTGAATTTATTAGATTTTAAGTGCATGATACAAAATAAACTTACAACATGAACCATATTTTTGTTTATTTAATTATTAAATGTGAAGATGCTAGTACTTTAAAATTGATTTTGTATATTGCAGAATTTTTATTATTAATATTGATTTTTTTTTTAAAAAAAAAAAATTGACGATGAATATGTGTTATATTTTTTGGATATGTTTTTATAGGTATACCATTAATAGTTAAAGGATGTATATATGGAATGTAAAAACCGATTAACCCAAACCAAACCAAATCGAATTAGTTCGATATGGTTCAGTTTGGTTTGATACTTTAATCGGTTCAGTTTTGGTCCAAAATTGAACCAAACCGAACCGTGAAGACCCATATTGTCAACACAAGTGCCATCTCCCTTAAAAGTTCTCTTATGTCACTCCTTCCAAATACAACAGCTAACAATAAATGAAATAACCAACAATTTTTTAAAAACATGAGACATGTTGAGAAGGCCTTCATCAAGGAAAAGGTCAACAAAGCCTGTTGAACTAGAGACAATGAAAGGAAAGATAAGTCCATCTCCTCCTTATCTAAATTGAGAAAGTACAAAAAACAATCAATTGATCATTGCTCTCCCCATTCTAGTTGCATAATCAACACCATATACTTCAATAGTTTGACATTCCACCTTGCCTAATTTAATAGTTTATTATTAAATATATTGCTTTTTTCATCTTGTTTTATAGGATTTTAACTAAAAGAAGATGGCTTTAGGAACTCTTTCTATGTATTTTAAGTTTTGTTAGTCTCATTTTTAACTTTCTTTCTTTCTTTATCTTTGTTTTTCTTGTTTCTTTTCTTCTTTTTTTCGTAAGGCATATCCCATAAAATTAAATGATTTGTTAGCTTGTTAGATGTCTACTGCTAAGTTGGTCGATGAAATTAAAAGTAATGCATAATTATTGGTAGTATTTTTGTTTTTTATTGATGAAATAACACATGTTTACATCTCTGTAGACAAGAATTAGGCTAGACATGCTCTATAGAACATAATGTTGGACAAAAGAAAGCATGTCAATAAATAGGTGTAACAAAAAAAGGGAAAGTTGAAATGGAGATGTGGTAAAATAATAAGAAATAGTAGGAGTTGCTCCAATTGGAGATAAATGTGAGAGAGAATAGATTAATGAGAATGATTGATCTTATCAATTAGAAGTAGCAATGATTGAAGAAGATGAAATAATAAGATGGTTTTGACACTCAACAAAGACCATTAGACACATTAATGAGAATGATTGATCTTATCAATTATTAGTAGCAATGATTGAAGAAGACAGAAACCTAAAATGACTTAAATAGAGATTATTAAGAAAGATATAGTTACTTACAAACTTATAGTTATAATATAATTGAAGATTTGACCATTGATAGAGTAGAGGTTAAGGAAACAAGTTCTTTTTTTTTTTTTTTTTGGGAAAAGAAACTAGAAAGGATAATATTATAAATAAATGATGTACAATATACAATATTACATTGGCTAGAGGCCAACAAGTCCTCTAGACCGCTTAGCCAAAAACAATGCTCTCCCAATTTCTCAACCAATCATTAACAAAAAACCCCTTTGAAAGCTTGTTATTTGCAATCCAAAATGCGACTGACAAATGTGATCTCTCCCAAATTGAGCCAAGCATCAATTCCTTGTTGTAAAAAATCCTTCTATTTCTCTCTTTCCACAAAAACCACAAAACTGGCAGGTATTTGACTTTTGCGGGTACTTGTGCTTTCCAAATTAGTTGGTGTTGGTGAAAAGGAGGACAGGGATGGGCTGTCAATGAGAATGTCAAGAAAGGATTTGGTTGAAAAACTATTCGAGGGGTCCTGAGGCCAAAGCATCCTATCCTCATCTTCTATAAGGTGACAACCCTCCAGAAGGCCAAGAAGGGAAACCACTTCTCCTTCTTCCCTAGCGGAAACATTTCTACCCAAATGTAGATTCCACGAAGAGGGCCTACCCTCGGAATCAATATTAGCACAGTTTGAGATAGGTCTATTGTGTAGGGTCGAGAGACGATAAAGGTTTGGGAACAAGGTTTGAAAGGTGATTGTGCCACACCAAGGGTCCTCCCTGAATTGGATTCTCTCACTGTTACCCAATTTAAGTCCAAGCCAAGGTAAGGAGGGGTAGACTGAAGCAATAAACTTCCATGGGCTCCTATATGTTGCTTTATAAGTGAGGGTAACATCCCTCAAGTTGCTTTATAAACCGTACCTGCTCCTAATCACCTTCCCCCACAAATGGTCTTGCTCCATTGGAAAGAGCCACAACCACTTCCCCACCAAGGCCATACTTTTTGCGTAGATATTTCCATTAGCTAAATCCCCTTGCTCCACCTTTCTCTGAACACCTTTGTCCTTCTCTTCACTCTTCCATAAGAAGTCCCTTATTATTCTTCAGCACGTTTGCAACTTTCCTTGGTAATCAGAACACTGAGAGATAATACGTAGGTAAGGCCTCCAAAACCGATCGAATGATGGTTAATCTACCTCCCTTGGATAAGAAACTCCTCCAACCATCCAATCTACAAGAAACCTTAGCTACCACTGGATCCCAAGAATCCATTCTTGTTGGATTGCCCCCTATCGTCATGCCCAAGTATTTAATCGGCCATGAGACGGTGGCACATCCAATATGATTGGCCCACGCCTGCACTCTGTCCCTATGAATGTTAGTGCCTGCCATCTAACTTTTTGCAAGGTTGATTCTCATCCTAGACACCCAGCAAAAGCATCTTATAAGCATGATAGCAATGAATACACTTTCCTCCTTCCCTTCGACAAAGATCACAGTATCATCAACAAACTAAGGTAGGAAATCTCAACTTTTTCCTTGCCAATAACAAAGCCCTAGATTACATCAGTTTGTCTCGCCTTATCCAACATCCTCCCTAAAACATCCACTACCAACGTGAACAAGAAAGGAGATAGTGGATCCCCCTGCCGTAGACCCCTTTCACCTTTGATTTTTCCTCTAGGTCTCCCATTAATAAATATAGAAAATGAGACTGATCTCAAGTATCCTTCGAGTCCACTTTCCCCATCTCAACCCAAATCCTTTTTCTTTTAGAATGAAATTGAGAAAGTTCCAGCTCACCATGTCATATGCCTTGGCAAAATCCAACTTAATCACAATTCCTTCCCTCCTTGTGCATCAATAATCTTCCACCTAGGGTTGATCTTGGGTCGGGTTTGCGCCCAACCACCATCCGACTCGGCCTAGTCGGGTGGCATCATTTTACACCTGACCATCCTTGATTAAGGAAGTGAACCCAACTGACCCGTGCACGGGTTGGGTCGGTCGGGTTTTCGGGTCACCCGAATTTTATTTTTTTTAAATATGATGTAAACAAATACCTCACCAAGCCCTAGTTGCTGGTGCTTGAAGCAAAAATGCAGCAAAACATCCAAAGTGTACTCAATCATCAAATAACACAGTCCCATACAAGACAGAACCCTTAAAAAAAAAACCAAGAACATAAATCAAGCTTAGTACAAAAAAATAAAGACGAACTAAGACAACAAAAAAAAAACAAATTTCAAAAAAATAAAAGAGAAACGATGACTACAATCCATCAACCATCAAGTTGTTGCTATATTTTGTTCTTAGTTTGTTTCCATCACTACTTCCACTAGCATGTTTCCATCAACCATCAACCATCAACCATCAACCATCAAAAAAAGAAATAGCAGCAGGGAAGGAGGAAGGCAAAAGAAAGAAGCAATCACAGCGGGGGAGGGGTGGAAATCGCAGCAGGGGGGTTGCGAAAATCACAACAGTGGGGTGACGCACCAGGGGGGTTTGAACCTTGTAATCGCAGTAGGGGAAGGGGGCGTTGCACACGTGTAAACCACATATATGTGGTGCCGTGGTGGATCGAGGTGAGCAAATCCAAAGAGTAATGGCAAGTCGAAGTCGCAGTCGCAGTCGCCGGTCGATGAGGGTTTTTAGGGTTGCCATAAAAAGAAAATGAAAAGAGGGTTTTTTTTGGGTTGCCGTCAAAAAGAAAACGAAAAGAGGGAGGGGTAGAAAAACTAGGGTTTTTTAAGTTCAATCTAGATACACGGGTTGGGTCGGCTGGAATGGGTCAGTTTTTCCCTAAACCTGAACCCGACCCCACATTTTCGGGTCCTTTATTCTTGAACCAGATCAACCCGACCTGGTGTTTTTTGTGCGGGTCGGTCGGGTCGGGTATGCGGGTGACATGCTCAACCCCACTTCCACCATCTCATTAGCCACCAACACAACATCAGTAATTTCTCTTCCTTGAAAAAAGGCAAATTGTGAATCTGCTACTACTGTGTGCAAAACATCCTTTAGTTGATTGGCAAGCACATAGGCAATGACTTTGTAAAGGCTAGTAATTAGGCTAATGGGTCTATAATCAAACACCTTTCTAGAACATGTCTTTTTGGGAATAAGATATAAGTGTGTTTCATTGGTGCACCCATTAATTACGCCATCAAAGTAGCAGTCCCCCATAATCTTCTTAATATCATCTTTCATAATGTCCCAGCATTTCTGAAAGAAAACTAGGGACATCCCATCCGGCCCTAGAGCCTTTGATCCTTCACATTCAAACATTGCTTGCCGACATCTTCCACAGAAAATGGTAACTCCAACCCATATCGGTCCTCCTCCCTAATCTGACACCACTCAATCCCCCATCCCTTGTCATTGTGGCTGGAAAATATATTTGTGTAGTAATCAAGGATTTCCTTCTCAACTTCCTCCTCATCTAGCACAATTTAGTCATAAGAAGACTTTGTTGAGTTGTATTGATTTGATAAATAATAAAGGTCATTAGCCAGCCATCTTCTTCTATTGTCCCTTTTCTCATTGTATTAGGTCACTCAAGTGCCCTAACCAACTACTCGTGTCACCAATAATGGTAATCTAAAAGGCAAAATGCTATAGACAACATGGTTTTCAATCTCAAGGAACAACAAAGCTTTTTGCCATTGAGCATCATTCTTAGCATTAAAGCATTCTATGATCTAAAATTTGCAAAGGAGGTAGCAAATTGCTTTTTAAGCTTTGGCAACTAAACAATAGTTATGAGGTGCAATAAATGATCTCGAGTGACTAGGAAGTGGGAAGATCTCTTTGATTTTCTAGTATGCATAACTTCACTTTTTTGTCATGATCCTCCTTCCTCCCATCCGAAGAGAAAGAGAGAAGTAAAAAAATAAAACTCTTCTTGCTAAATAGACTGCATGTAGTATTAACTTTACTTGTTAATATATTTCCTCATCGAAGAGAAAACAAATCATATTAAGGAAACAAAAACAGTTCAATGGATTTGATGTACCTTGCTTTTCAATCTTTTCCATTCTTTAGACCTAATTGGCCCACTAATTTCATCTTTTGGCTTGATTAAAAAAAGAAAAAGAAAATGAGAGAGCTTTTTAATTAAGGGATCCATGCTTCCTTTTCTTATAGTGTCTCACCAAATTAGCTTTTTGTATGAACTGCCTTATTATGCATACTCCATCAACTGATCCCAACTAGACAAATTCCTACTGTCTAAATTTTCACTTAGATTTCTCTGTAGGATGGCACTTCACCTGAAACTCATCCATGTCATTACACAACAAAGCATCTTCAACATAGTTTGTTTAGAAGTGGGGCATGACAAGTGTAGATTAAAAGTCACAAAGAATCTCAAATTGAAAGTACAAATACTTCTGTAAATAAAACCAAATCTTTTGTATGCCTGTTTTGGACCTACATTAGGATTTCAAATAAATAGGTTTAAAAAAACACATAAGCGAAAAACACACACAGGCGCACGCAACACATGTAGATTAAAAGTCATGAAGTAGCTCACACTGAAACATTCAGATAATTCTGTAAACAGAATCAAATATTCAGTTTTGGATTCACATTATGATTTCAAATAATAAGATAAAGAAAACTCAAAAGAGGAAACATGCACAAATACCAAGAGAAGGGAAGAGAGAGAGAGAGAGAGAGAGAGAGAGAGAGATCTTACTAATGATTACACAAAAGGTATCATCTCCCAATCTTCTTTAGACATATCAAGAACCTCAAAACCTCCATCCTCATACATGATCTGCAACAGAGAAATGTGAATGACACGTCCTCACAATTCATCCTCACAATTCATTTACCATTTTTTTTTAAATAAATAGAAAAATTGTCTTACAGTGTGTTTTCTGGAATATTTGTCAAACCGTCTTATAATCCCAACACACCTGAAAATGCTTTCAACATGAAAAAGGTTTTTCATTGAATGAAGTCTATAACAATGTATTCAATGTAAGAATCAACATTTAAACAGTACAACTAAAGTATTGCAAAAGATCCAGATTCAGATTCAGATGCAATGTCATCATGAAAAAAATTGACTCCTACCCAATAACAAAACTAGAATCTTACTACAATAAAACGACGAAACTCCGAATCATAGATTTAAAAATCCATTGAGGCTTACGCCTTGAGGCTATTGAAAACTGCCTCAAGGCTTAATCCTCAATGGTACCTTCTTGAGGCATACTCGATTACATGAGGTTGCCTTGAGACTTACACCTTAAGGTCATGTGAGGCCTAACCATAAAGCTCAACCTAATCCCCCTTTTTCGATTTACATTTTCCTATTCTTTTCCCAAACACTTCAACTAATACTCGAATAGATACACTTTCTTTTTTAAAGTTCTAATCTTAATTATTTAGGATAATCCAAGTTTTAAAATTGCTAGCCTAAACTCTAAGTCATTTTACCTATTACATTTTTTTTTCCAAAACACATCGATTGATATTAGTATAAATACGCTAGCTCCTTTTCTTTCTAAAATTTGTAATATCAAGTATTAAGAGAGCTCCAAAGTTTTGAAGCTCAAAGCCTAAATTCTCATAAACTACATACACATTACCAAGTGAGTTGCAAGGCGCATCATAAGAAAAAGTTTAAAAACTTAAAAAAGTAACTAAAGAATGTGAAAACTAGGAAGTGGTAATATCTAATGTTGTTGTCTTTCATTTGTTAATTTTCTACAAGTTTTGTTTTTTGATGTATAAAAACATGACATTTGAAAAATCATAATATGTGTCTCATTAACATATCAATAGCGTCAATTAAAATAAACATTATTAAAAACAATGCTATGTGATAAGTTAAGTATGAAAAAAAATAGGTCAAGTTTATTTCTATTTCATGTTTATCTATTTATTAATGATATTGATTGTTTAGATTTAATATAAAATCTTTTATGTATTCTTTTTATAAAAATATGAGGCTTACGCCTCGCCTCACAAAGAGAAATCGCCTCAGTTACGCCTCACGAATTTTAAAACCTTGCTCCAAATAAGAATAAACTCTTACTAAAAAAAACTCTTAATAATTAGACTCCTTAAAATTAAATATTAAAAACATTACATTATCTTCATTCTTGTGTTGCATCAGTAAGGCTCCAAGCATGAGCTAGGATTGCAAATTCAAATAAATCCAAAATTTGGTCATTTAAAATTGGAAGAATTCCAAATCGACATAGAGAATTTTTTGTAAAAAATTGATATTGTAGAATGTATAAACAATTCTATTTAAATGCTGTAAAGATTAATGTTTCTTTTCAATAAGTTGAACCAAACATAATTATATAATTAAAACTCATTAAATTATGAAATATAATGGTTCAAAGTAAGATTTATAATCTCTACATTCTTTGGCGTAAATTGTATGAGTAATAAGCTATTTTATGAATTTTATGTTTAACATATAAAGGAGATATATGGATTAATAACACATAATTTATAAGTTACATGTCCATTTTTGTTCTTTTCTTTTCCTTTTTTTTTTTTAAATTCATTTTTGTTGATGGTGTAATTTTGATTGATGAAATTGCATCTGGAGTACATGAATGCTAAGCTAAAGGTTTGAAGAGAGGTTCTAGATCTAAAGGGTTCAAGATTAGTAGGACTAAGACTGAATACTTTAAACGTAATTCGAGTAGAAATAGAAATACAAATAAAGAGATAGAGAAGATTGAAAGTCAAGAGTTACCATGGGATCCATTATACATAAAGGAGAAATAGGTGAGGATGTGAACCATAGAGTTAAAGCAAGATGAGTTAAGTGGAGGAGTGCCTCTAGAGTATTATATGATATGTGCATCCCATTGAAACTAAAGGAAAATTTTTATAGAGTTACTATTAGGCCCGCCATGCTATATGTACATAATGTTGGACGATTAAAAAACATGTTAACAAACTAAGTGTAACAAAAATGCAAATGCTAAGATGAATATGTGGTAAAACTTTAAAAGGTAGAATTAAAAAGAGTATATTCAAGAAATGGTAGAAGTAGCACCAATTAAGAACCGACTAAGGTGGTTTCGACACATACAAGTTACAAAATAGGCCTTCAGATGCACCAGTTAGGAGGAGTGGCCTATTAACACTAGACGGTAACAATAGAGGTAGAGGCAGACCTAAAATAACATGAAAAGAGATAATTAAGAAAGATTTAACTTCCTGTAATTTGAATGTTGACTTAGCCCTTGATAGAGCGGAGTGGAGGAAGAAGATTCATGTAGCTAATGCCATGTAGTTGGGAAAAGGCCTAGTTGAGTTGAGTTGAGTTTTTTAAATGCATTTTTGTCCTCCATTAAAGTTTTGTAAATCTCATTTGTGTTTCTTCCTATAGTGATTCTTTAGTGATTCTTTAGTTTTTATCCATTACATTTAAAATTGATCTTTAATCTCTTATATTTTCATTCTTTAAAAATACCTTCTAACAAAAGTTGAAATTAGCATTAGTTTTTTTAATTAACATTGTGTTCAAAAGTAAAATATCACACAAGAATTTTTTGTGTTTCGAAATCTTGATATTTTACCTGACTTTGATATAAATTTGATAATTGAGAACTCGATAAAAATTGATAAAAATTTGGAGAATTTTCAATCCATGAGCAGGAGCAACTCGTGGTTCAGTCAAGTTCGGATTTTTGGGTAGCTTATCAAGCAAACTAAAAACACTTAGGGTTTCAACACTTTGGTATCATTATTAGAAAACAAGTAAAGAGAATCTAAAAGAAGAAAAGAGATGAGAGGAGAGGGAAGAAGTGGTGCTACGAATAGTACCTTGAACAATGCCACATCCCCTCACTTGTTTCTTTTATACTTATCATCAAATGTAAAGTGTCCAAAATAACTCTAGATGTCTAAATACAATAGCCATGCATCTACATACGCCCGCCCAAAACACAAATAAATCGAATTAGGCTAGAAATATTGATAACTACTGCCCAAACCAGTCTCAATTCATTTGGTTCAATTGAATTTCTTGAGTAGTCACTTTATATGCTCACTCCTATTGAGATAGAAGTTGAATTTCAATACTTACTAATCAAAGTTGGTAAGCCAAAAGGGAGGTTTTGGTACAATATAGAACATATCTAAAGATCCTTAATGAAAAATTTTCATTCCAGTTTTGCAATGTTGGCCTCTTTGGAAAACGATGAAAACATCACCCAAAATCTTATGAAAACATCACCCAAAATCTTTATTTGCAAAGGGTTTAAAACCTTTAGCTTTAGCTCTTTGACATTTGGTTGCAAGTCGTGAGGTCTAGGAATCACTTCATAGTTCACCAAACAAATTAAAAAATGAAAATAAAAAATTCATTAGTAAATGAATGCAATGCAAATGGGTAAGGAAAAAGGGATAAAATATTCCCAATAGGTCACATATGCATAGAAAGGCCAAAGAATCCAATGGTCATCTGTGTATGCAATTCTATTTAAGCATTTCGAATTTCTTTCTCAAATCTTTTAAATATTGCTAGGTGATGCAAATTGTTCAATCTACCTCATAAGAAAATGGGTTTGTAATGTGGACCCCTACTTGGTGAATCACAAGTTGGATATCAGTGCCCATTACAACTTGTTGACATCTATGAAGGGAGCTACTCAGTTTCAGCAGGAGAGAATCCAACAGACATAATTAGGACTCAATGGACCATCTTCCACCAACCTTTTCTCTTGAAATCAAACTCAGTGGAATGTCCCGACTATAATATTTCCCACTTTTGATTAACGAGATCCTCATACTACAACAATTATTGGTAGACCATAGAATCTCTCTCGACCTGAACAAGAGTCCAAAACTAAATCACTATCTTTGGCAAACATCCTAGAGACCTAGACCCATGTGTCCCCTTCCCCCCTAGCTCCCCCTCTAAAAAACACTCTCCTTCATATAAGCTTAATTTCTTCTTTCATATCTCCAAGCTGCTTGCTTAATGAAGCTTAATTCATCTCTTTGGTTCTCTAACCCCAATCACACCTTCAGGTCTTCTCCACTCAGCCAAATGGTACTTGCAATCATCACAGTTGGCACTTAATATAGATCCATTGAGTAGCCTTAAAAGAATTTAACATTGACATCTCACGCTTGTTTTAATGTTCTTTGAGCATTTTTATGTAGATCATCTTGAAATGTTGCATTCTCCGCTTTTATAATAAATTAAATTATGGAACAAAAAAGCACCATTGCTGTGGCAGGCAAAAGACATCAAAAATATATACTCCCAGCATACCTTTTATTAGCAGGCCGAATTATCATAATTACTTTTCCAATGCAATCATGCAAATGCATTTTTCCTTCATGAGGTGACCGCCAAAAGCTTCCTGAGTTAGAAAGGAAATATAAAATAATTATAAAAATAACACTCAAGTTTCAATAATGTCCACTTGCATGATAAAATGAATGTTACTTACCTACTTGCAAACTTCCACTTGAAAAATCCTTTGCACATAGCAGATCCACAAGTTAGTTAAACCTCTATAGCACTAGATAAAATATAATATACAAAACAAATAACATGGAAAACTGAAACAACTAAACAAGAATTGTTTTAATGCAAGAAAATTACACGAGAAATCCCTAGAATATCACATGCCACTTGATAAAATACAATACACAAAATAAATAACACAGGAAACTGAAGCGGCTTAATAAATAATATTCAATGAAAGAAATTTACACAATAAATCCCAGCATATTACATGCTAAGATGTCAAATTTGTGATGTTTGAGACTCTTCCAAGATATTAATACATCCCATCTGTCCACTCTAGCCAATGTTTGTGACACTATCACAACAGTATTTGTTTATCAACTTCCCTGGTTGTACCCAATGGCCAAGATAGTTACTTAAGGAGGAGGAAATCCACCCAATTCCAAGTTTCCTGTGTCGCAAGTCTTGCCTGCTACCAGGGTTAAAAATGAATGTCCATTCAAACAAAGTATAGCCAATGAATTCTACCAATGGGATTAAAGAAAGTGGACCAATTCCATTTTCCATTTGCAATGGAATTGAATGATCAAATTTTTAAGTAAATGTTTTTCTTTTTGACAAGAAACAAAATTTGTATTGTATTAAATATGTTTGATATACACCATATATACATGTGGACAAATTGTCCATTCCTATAAATCAAAACTGTCCAAAATGGGGTTCCAACCCCTCAACCAATCCCCCAAGGAAAAACTCCTAGCTAGCTTACTAGCACTAACCCAAAGAGAGGCCAAGAAAAAGGAATTTTTCCAAACAGTCCCCATTTCCTTTTCTTGGTTATCAAAAATGCGCAAATTTCTTTAAAAAAACAAGAATTGTCTTATTTATGGCATTGCTAGGTTGTTGAGACTTTAAAGGGGATATGTTTGAGGTTACAATCTAGAAGAATGAATTCCATTTTTCAAAGATGTTCCATTCTAGGATTTTTTTGACAAGAATAAAGTATTTCATTAATATAACTTATAATTTACACTTACGAACAACCCACGTTTCAAGAGGACAAGACATTCTTTTGAGAAGAGCTATGAGCATGCAAAGATACACCCCAATTCCCTGACCACTCACCAAACCTATATTTGGACAACTTAGTAACATTTATCCACAATGATGCCACCTCCCATACCTGTGACTGGTTTACTCCCTTCAATCACACTTGTTGTCTTCCTTGGGATCCAGAACATTAACATTTATAAGAAAATGTTGGGATAGCCTCCAAAACAGCCTTGAGCAAATGCACTCTTCAACACCTAGACAAAGATCCCTGCTTCCAACCCTTGATTCTCCTCGAAACTCAGGCAATGATTGGCTCCCAAAAAGTCACCTTTGATGGGTTACCACCCAACGAAATTCCAATCAGAGGCCACAACCCTATGGAACACTCACACATATGGGCCAAACAAGCTCCTCTTCCTCGTCCAAACAAATACCCGCTAGTCAACACTTTGCTAATTAACCTTGAGTCCCAACACCCTGCAAAAACTCAGTCACTATTAACGCATTAAGGAGACTCATCTCATCATTGGGCAGGAAGAATACACAGTCGACAACAAATTGTAGATGAGAAATATGCACCTCCTCTTTTCCCACCATAAAATCACCATCGTTTTCTCCTTCACCTTCTCCAACATCCCTCCGAGCACATCTAACACCAATGTGAATAAAAAAGGTGACAAGGGGTTCCCCAATCGAAGTCCCCTTGAACCCATTATCTTGCCCCTCAGTTTGCCATTGACAAAAATGAAGGATACAGTCTTGAAACATCCCCTAATAAACTTCCTCCATCTAGGACCAAACCCCTTCTATTGCATTACAAAAGTTCGTAACTCCCAATTCATTGAATCATATGCTTTAGCAAAATCAATCTAGAAGATAGTACTCCTCAACTGCCTTATTAGCTATAAGAATAGCATCACTGATTTGTCTACCCTTAACAAAGGTCATCTATGTCTCAGCTATTGTATGATGGATGGACAACTTCTCTTAGTCTAACTGCCAACACTTTTGCAATGCCAATAACCTTATACAAGCTGGTAGTCACACTAATTGACCTAAAATAAGTCACTTTCTTGGACTTCACCTTCTCAAGAATGAGACATATACAAGTCTTATTGGTACATCTATTGACTAACCCCTTCCTTATAGATTCCTCCGTCAAATCTCCATTCGTCACCTCCCAATATATATGATAAAACTTCAAAGTAAACCCATCACGACTTGGCGCTTTCTCCCCATCACAGCTGAACAAAGCCTCACTCACCTCCTCCTCAAAGAGTCTTTCAAGCCACTCTTTCTCTGCTCCTTGCAAGGTCTGCCAATATATGCCTCCTAATGGTCTTCCTGAAAATCTACCTAGAAATCACCCCAGAAGCTGCCCCATCAAAGCCATAAAACCTAGGAAGTAGTTTATGTGTTTTCCTGATGTAGCACGTGTTAGTTATTTTTATTTATTTTTGTTTTTGTCATTGAGTTGTAATTAGTTTTATTTGTTTCTATTTTTTAGTCTTGTTAGGATAATGTGGTTATGTTTTAATAGGATTATGTTTTGTGTTGCTAAAAGGAATCCTAGTCGAATTAGGATAGGATAAGTCTTGCTTGGAGTCTCAGTAGAATTAAGAGTAGCTTTCTGTTTTTTTCTATTTAAAGGTTGGCGTTGGGAATTGGAAGACAGTTTTTCTTCAGAATCAATAAAATTTTCAGCAATTTAACTTTCTTTCTTTTGCCGAATGCATCATTTGGTATCAAAGCAATTTAGTTTCTAGGGCTTGTGGGAATGGCGAGCTTAGGAACTAACCCTAGTGGTGGCGTGAATCACCGTAGCATAGGATGGCGGGAGGCCGTTGAAGAGATTTAACAACGTTTGGACGCCTTGGATGGACTTCCTGGTAGGGTCGCAGCTGTGGAGGGTTTGTTGTGGAGAAGAGCAAAATCTGTAAGATTTATTTCCTTTAAGGAAAGATAAAAATTTTAGTAGTTGTTTTATTTAGTAGTTACTAAAATTGTAATTATTGTTATATGTGTGCATAGCCTTGTATGTCTATATATATGGTGCCCCTCCATTGAGACATTTATAAAGAATAAGAAGAATTCTCCTCTCTTATCCTGTGGACGTAGGTCATAGAGTCGAACTACGTTACATTTTCATGTTTCTTTATTATTTTATTTTACAACATTGTATCAGAGTTTTAGGCTTGAACAATTGGGAATTTGTTTCTGCCTTTATTGCTAGAATTTTTTTTTGTGTTGGCCTTCATCGCCGAAGCCTAGTCTATTCGGCCTTCATTGCCAGAATTATTTGGCCTTCATTGCCATAATTTTTACTCCTCCATTGCCGGTGCGAAACCCATCTTTGCGAAATCATCTTTCTTTTTTTTTTTTTTTTTTGTCGTTTGCTACTGTTCACACGACATTGTTCACGATGTTACTATTCACGTTGTTACTCACACAACACTATCCACGCTGCTACTATCGCCATCTTCTCTTCCTCTCCGTTGCTACTATCGCCATCTTTTTTTTTAGGTATCTAAAAGGAAAATAAAAAATAAAAAATTAACCTCCATCTTCGGCCTTCATCGCTGTTATTGAAGAATCTGACCAGGCATCATTATTGTTGTTGCTGCTTCCACTGGTACGTGAGCCAAAAGATAGATGTCCAGTGTACAATCAATTGAAGAGCACTCTCTTAAGCAAGTCGGATTCAATCAGGATGAGATTAAGAGATTGAGAACTCTAGTTGACACTCTTGGAAAACCCTCAAGTACCAACTCATTGGCACATTTAGGTAAGTTTCCTATTTCTATTAGATTTAAAGTCTCGGATAAATACTTTGCAAACTCTTGGATTATAGATTCTGGTGCTACTGATCACATGACCAATTCTTGTCATATATTTCATACCTATAATCCATGTCCAAGCAATCGAAAAATAGCCACAGCTGATGGGTCTTTAACCACACTTGCAGGCATAGGAGATGTTCAGATCAGCCCTACACTTGCACATAGAAATGTACTTCATGTTCCAAAGCTATCCACAAATCTTCTCTCTATACAAAAGTTAACACATGATCTAAGTTGTAAAGTGATTTTCTATCCTACTCATTGTAAATTTCAGAACCAGAGGTTGGGAAAGACAATTGGACTTGCTAAGGAACTGGATGGGCTATATTACCTTGAGACACCAGTAAATTTTATCAAAAATAACTCATCATTTCTCTTTGAGCACTATCTCTCCATTAAAGATAAAATATGGCTTCATCACCGTCGACTTGGACATCCCTCATTTAGAGCCCTTAAGGTCATGTTTCTGTCTCTGTTTAAGACACTAGATGTTGACGATTTCTATTGTGAGGTGTGTGAAGTGGTAAAACACAAGCGTGTGACTTTCCCAGTTCACAATGAAAGAAGTTCATCTCCTTTTGATCTTATTCATAGTGATATTTGGGGTCCTTCTCCTATTCCTAATGTTTCTGGAGCACGTTAGTTTGTATCTTTCATTGATGATTGTACTAGAGTCACTTGGATATTTTTACTCAAACAAAACTCTGATGTGAGCTTCGTTCTCCCAAGCTTTCACAACATGGTACAAAATCAATTTGGAGCTAAAATCAAGAAATTTCGATTTGACAATGCAAGAGACTATTTTAATCAAACCTTGGCCCCTTACTTTCAAAAGGAAGGGATCATTCATGAATCATCTTGCGTCCACACCCCACAACAGAATGGTGATGATGACAGGAAAAATGGTCACCTACTTGATACAACCCGAGCCTTATTGTTCCATAACAATGTACCTAAGTTCTATTGGGGGGAAGCCGTCCTAACTGCCAGACATCTCATCCATACCATCTCCCTCCACACTTGAGCCATCTGCATCTGCACCTTCAAAACCCAGTGATAACCAAAGTAGGGAACCTGAATTTGAGTCGTCTGCTCTTGAGGATCGAATGACTGGACAGGTGTACTCAAAAGGAAGCTACAGTCTCTAAACCTATGCAAGTCCAAGAATTTGAACCAACTCTTGGAAATGAAGGTACAGTCTTTGACCCTCTCTCACAAAACCTTTCAGAACCTCAGCCCAAAATAGACATTGATCTAAACCTTCCTATTGCCATTAGAAAGGGAACTAGGCAATGCACTAAATGTCCCTTGTATCCACTTTCCCATGTTGTGTCATTTGAAAGATTTTCTCCATCTCATAAGTGTTTTCTTACTAGCTTTGAATTGTATCCAAATCCCTACCTCTTCGTCCGGAAACAAGCCATGAATGTGGAAATGGAAGCCTTGAGAAAAAATGATACTTGGGAGTTGGTAGACTTGCCTGCAGGAAAGAAACTTGTGGGATGCAAATGGGTTTATACAGTAAAATACAAAGCAGATGGGTCCCTGGAGCACTACAAGGCAAGATTAGTAGCCAAAGGATATACTCAGACATATGGTGTGAACTATCAAGAGACATTTGCTCCGATTGCAAAAATGAATACCGTGAGACTTCTTTTGTCATTGACACCTAATTATGACTGGGATCCACAACAATTTGATGTAAAGAATGCATTTTTACATGGGAATTTAGAAGAAGAAATCTATATGGAAGTGCCTCCAGGATTTGGCACCACTAATAAGGTGTGTAAATTGAAAAAGGCCCTGTATGAACTTAAACAGTCCCCGAGGGCATGGTTTGGTCGGTTTGCCAAAGTAATGACAAATATGGGATGTAGACAAAGGCAAGGAGATCACACTTTGTTTATTAAGCACTCAGCTTCAGGGGGAGTTACAGCTCTATTAGTGTATCAAAGAATTTGAAGCAGTGTTTGACCGAAGAATTTGAGATCAAGGAACTAGGGAGATTGAAATACTTTCTAGGGATTGAAGTGGCACACTCTAAACAGGAAATATTTATTTCTCAACAAAAGTACATTATAGATCTTCTTAAAGAAACAGGGAAGCTAGCATGCAAACCCATGAATACTCCTATTGATCTTAATCACAAACTTGGAGAAGCTAAAGAAACGTTGACTGTTAACAAGAAGATGTATCAAAGACTAGTAGGGAGACTCATCTATCTCTCTCACACAAGACCTGATATTGCATATGCAGTAAGTGTAATAAGTCAGTTCATGCACAACCCTAAAGATATTCATTTGCAAGCAGCTAATTGCGTTTTACATTATCTTAAAGGGACTCCAAGGCAGGGGCATCTTATTTAAACGACACACAAGAGTGGTTCTTGAAGCATATATTGATTCAGACTATGTTGGTTCAGTAGTTGACAGAAGATCAACTACTGGATATTGTACGTTTCTTGGTGGGAATTGGGCGACATGGCGAAGTAAAAAGCAGAATGTAGTCGCAATATCTAGTGCTGAAGCAGAATTTCGAGCAATGGCACAAGGGGTTTGTGACAAGTTAAAGATGAAAAAGATCAGCCCTTGTCACATAGTTCAGAAGATTAATCCAAATACTTATATGGTGGAACTTCCAAATGATTTACACATTTCTGATACCTTTAACGTGGCAGATCTTTATCAATTTTATGCGCCAGATGAATTCGCTTTATCAACTTAAACTCGAGGACGAGTTTCATTCACGAGAGGGGGATCTGATGTAGCACGTGTTAGTTATTTTTATTTATTTTTGTTTTTGTCGTTGAGTTGTAATTAGTTTTATTTGTTTCTATTTTTGAGTCTTGTTAAGATAATGTGGTTATGTTTGAATAGGATTCTGTTTTATGTTGTTAAAAAGAATCCTAGTAGAATTAGGATAAGTCTTGCTTAGAGTCCTAGTAGAATTAGGATAAGTTCTGCTTGGAATCCTAGTAGAATTAGGAGTAGCTTTCTGTTTTTTCTATTTAAAGGTCGGCGTTGGGGATTGGAAGACAGTTTTTTTTTTCAGAATCAATAAAATTTTCAGGAATTTAGCTTTCTTTCTTTTGCCGAATGCATCATTTCCATTCTAGGTTGAACAAGAAAAAAGACGAAAAAAAAGGTTAAGATTACTCTTTAGTGAGCATTTAAGATATTATTACAAGTTATTGAAGAGTTCTAATATTTTCAAAACTACAAAGACGCCCCTACATCCTGGCATTCCTGCCTTGTGAGTCGAGTAGGTGACAAATTGATGATGGAATACTATTTCTTCATTGACTTTATATTCAACTAAGACATAATGTCTTTTGGAACATTTTTTCTTATTAGTTAAAGAAATGATTAATTATCAAGTAAACATGCATGCACTTCAGACTGGGACACGCCTTTGAAAGCGTCTTAGTGAACTGAATAATAAAATGGTTGCTCTTTCATAATGTAATTTCGTTAATCCAGCAATCTAGCATCTAGTACAAGGGATCAATCAAAACCATGGAACAAACGCAGTTTGCAGTATTATCTTACGACAAACAAATAACTTACATATGCATTACTTCCAGACAGAATTGCTTTCACTTTAGGAGAAGATGCTGCCACTTCACATGCAACTAATTTCAATGCAGCATCCGAAGAGGACAACTTAGGCTTGCTTGGTTTGGCCCCAAGCTTTTGCCTGCAGCCCAAAGCACCACAATAGCAATCCTGATCTGCACCAAATTGAACAAATCTGCTGATTTTGTTAGACAACATCAACAAAAAGGGTGAGCTTCTGGAAATGACAGGCAAGAAGAAATGGAAAGTTCAAACAGAAAACTAAGTTAACACAAGAACAATGCGACTAGACATTATGATTAAAACTTAAAAGAAACTTGGAATATGGCGAACATATGCAGTCATGCAGAGAAAAACAAATCCTGTTAAGTGTACATACTGATAATCATAGGTCAGATGCTCGCCCCTTTTTATGTCACGAGTTGCAAATATGCCAATTCTGGTTTCCCCATTGATTCTCCTGAAAGGTAACTAGATATAATATTAAAAAGAGAAATAAAAAAAGATTAACAATCTTGCAATAATAAAAAAGAACAGTAACCATTTTTGCATCTCAGTATTAGGCCGGCAGCTATGATTTATAAATCTTGACTTGTTTCCCTTGTATGTGGCATCAATCACCATATCTCGATTAATTTCACATAGATAGAAATTAGTTTCTCCACAGTGTTTCATTTTCCAAAGTCTCTCCTCACAAGTTTTGTCGTCAATAACTGAAATGAAAAGTTTAAAAAATAAGTATTAGCACATTGTATTTAAAAGCCAGAAATTCAGAAAAGCATACATATTACAACAATATTAAACAAGAAAATTGAACCTCTGAAAATTATCACCTTCTCCCACATACTCTATTACGAACTCTCCTCGTTTTATATCTTCATCTGCTACTAATCCAGAGCCACATTTCTCTGTCTACAAGAAATATCTACATATAATCCTTCATAACAAAAATTTAATGGGGACAAATTTTGAACAAAGTAGTAAAATGTCGCTGACAGGGAGACGCTGCCCTTAAAGAGAATACAAAGAACATGATATCCAAAAAATAACTAAATATTAGAAACAACTATAATGTTAGAATTTAGAAAAATAAAAGAACTAAGCTTGTATGAATTTTTTCGGTTTTTTCAACCATCAAAGTACGAAGTAGATGTAAAATAAAAAATGCAAAAAATCCCCGAAATAATTCTATAAAATCCAAAAAAATCGACAAAATTCGATAAAATTTCTATTTTTCAATTAGAAAATGCAAAAATTCAATGCAATTCGATAAAATTTAACAAAATTCAATGAAATTCGATAAAATTCAACCAAATTCGATGAAATTCAACAGAGAAGTAAAAAAATGTTATTTCATCAATACCAATCAAAAAATACCAATAATTATGTATTATTTTCAACTTCATCAACTAACATAGCAATATAAATTTTTAAAAAATAATTTAACAAGCTAACAAATTATGTAATTTATGGACTATGTTTTACTAAAAAGAGAAGAAAATAAGCAAAATAAAAAAATAAATAAAATTGAAATAAGACAAAAACTTAAAAATACATTAAAAGAGTTCCCAAAGTCATCTTCTTTTATTTAACTCTTATAAAACAAGATGAAAAGCAATAGATTTAAATAATAAACTAATAAATTAAGCATGGTGGAATTCAAACTAGCAAAGTATATGGTCGAGAAGCAAGCCACCACAAAATTAAATATCAAAACATAAAAAAAGAATTAAGACAAAAAACCACCATTTCAAAATCATCAACCCAATTAACAAGATTGATTTTGTTGTCACTTATGGGTATTTTTATGTATTAAAAGTGTCTATTTATATTAATTTTTAGCTTGTACTACAATAAATCTAGATATTTAAGCATATATGCAAAAATTCTCTAAACTTCTCTAATTGAGCAATTTTTTACAAAAATTATCCATGTTGAATTACACTTCTCCAAATTAAATCCAATTTTCAAGTGACCGAACTCAAGGGCGAAGTCAAATTTTCGATCCTTGTTATATACTCAACTCAACTCATCTAAGCCTTTTCCCAACCACATGGTGTCAGCTACCCGAATCCGCTTCCTTTACTTTGCTTTATCAAGGGCTAAATCAACATCTAAGTTATAAGTAGTTATATTTTCCTTAATTATTACTGTCCATTTTATTTTAGGTCTTCCTCTACCTCTATCATTACCATGAATTGTTAATAGGTCACTCTTTCTAACTAGGGCATCTAAAGGTCTTCGCTATATGTGTTCAAATCACCTTAATCAGATTTCTCTCATTTTATCTTTAATTGCGGCTAGTCCTACCATTTTTCGAATATGTCCGTTTCTAATTTTATCTTTTAATGTTTTTGCTACCAGAATTTTATATGATAAGTAAAAAAATCTTATCATATTGGTATTAATCTTCTAAATGCTATATCATACCTATACTTTTAGTATGGTAGCTAGGTCAAATTGTATTATTAATTGCTCCCTTCCAAAGCATCTAGATTTCAATCAACCATGTCAAGATTGAAGACATACCTCCACCAACTTCATCTTCTTCACAGGCCTTTGATGAAATGGTTTGTTGAGACAGGAAGTTCCACATTTACAACTTGAAGAACAGCTAGACAGCAGCATCCTTCAAAATAAAGGCAATCAAATACTACACACAAATTTCTATTGCTAGTGCAGACACAAACAATAATTGAGCTCCATATAAGGAACTTTCATACAAGGATTTCTTAATGGATCAACATTGTGTAGAGCTTTGCACAAAGATGATATTTGTCAGATTTCATTGCTAATAAAGCATATGCAACTCAGAAAACTGTCACAACATACTAACTAGAGCTTCCAAAAATTGAACATAGCAACCTTACCCGCAATGGCAATCTCTGCCACACACAGTAGATCCTATAGGTGAGTTGCATGAACAGAATATGCCATCATCCTCAACACGCCTTTTGATCTTTTTAGTAAGATATATATCTTCAGTTAGTTAATATCAACAAAAAGAATGTGCAATGAAAGTTTTTAGAAGACAAAAGAAGAAGCAAACAGATAAGTTGTTCTCCCACCATTGCAGTATCTGCTGAAGGAAGAATGTACACAACCTAACCTCCATATTGGAGAGAATGTTTATGGATTTGAAACCATCACTTCCAAGTCACAATGGAGCAACCTAAACCATTGCGCCAAGGCCTACCCTTCGACCCACATAATTGAATATGAACGATAGAATGATAAATTTCAATCAAGAAAGCATAATGGAAAAAACAACAATAAATAGATGGAAAAAAGATGGATACTGCGCCTTATAAAGGTGTAGGGTGTAGGGTTCTGCTTCCTCATCCAATCTGGAAGTTGAAACTCTACCGGACTTCCAACTTCTTTTAGCAATTTGTTGAATATGTGCCCGATGTTGCTATGCTCTATATTCTAATATGACAAAAAAAAAAAAAAAAAGAAGAAGAAGAAAGATGAGCAAAAAGAAAAATTAGTCTTGCATTATAAGCACAAAAAACCAAATAAAGTTAAGGTCCATAAATAGATCTCTCTAGACGATGATTCCACTTTAGAGCCAAAAGAAGCCAAGAATTTTTTGTTTGGCCCCTATTAAATTCCTTTTTTTTTTTTTATAAAAGCAACGAAGAAATATTGTATATATGTGTATATGAAATCAGTGTGCGAAATGCATGTCCATGATGACCAATCCTGGTCCTCTCCTATAGATGTACAAGATTACCCCATCCTCTACGCCAATCACTTAGAGCATGCGGCATGCCCCCTAGATAACGTAGGGTTAGCAACCCAAAACGAGGCTAACAAATGGG
This sequence comes from Paratinospora sagittata, assembly GCA_035771175.1. Classification (NCBI taxonomy): domain Eukaryota; kingdom Viridiplantae; phylum Streptophyta; class Magnoliopsida; order Ranunculales; family Menispermaceae; genus Paratinospora; species Paratinospora sagittata. Next base: position 66,314 of record CM069602.1, on the reverse strand, counting down.
AATTCTCCCACACTTTAATGACTTGATTAACTTCCCCCTCGAATACCCTTGAGTTCCTCTCCTTCCAAAGAGACCACAGCACCGCCAAACAAACCACCTGTCAATGTTCCCGCCATTCCGAATGGATCAAATTGATGAAGGGGAATAAGCAAAACTGCTCCTCATCACTACCCTCCAACTGCATGACAGGGAAATGATAGCACCACCTACGCCATACCTCTGTAGAAAATGGACAACTCCAAAATAAATGGGCGACAGATTTCGAATCATGACAACATAGGTAGCACCAATACAGAGATAAACACATATTCGGGAACCACTTTTGCAACATATCTCTGGTATTCATCTTCCCATGATTAGCCACCCAACCCAAAAATTTAACTTTACTTGGTACTTGTGCTTTGCAAATGAGAGTAGAATGGGGAAATGATGGAATGGAAGGGTCGACAAGAATAGCTGCATGAAAGGATTTTGTAGTAAAATTGCATGTGGAATCCCGTGGCCAAAGGATCCTATCGTTCTCCTCAGAAAGAGTGCATCCCTCGAGAATATTTCGAAGTGACTCAAGCTCGCTTACCCCCCTATGGCAGAAATTTCTACCCAAATGTAAATCCCACTCCCCATTAATCCAAAAGTTCGATATAGGTCTGTTATGGTATAAGGAACGTGGGTAAAGGTTTGGGTATAGAATCTGGAAGGTATCGTTCCCACACCATAAGTCTTCCCAAAAGCGAATAGAGTCACCCCTCCCCAGCTTAAGACGAACTAGGGGTAAGTAGGTTGGGTAAACGGAAGATATGAATTTCCACGGGCATCTATATGTGGCATTGTTTGCTAACTCAACATCCCTATGACCAATCTGAAGTCCATGCCTACTAGAAATCACCATCCTCCACAACTGATCCTACTCCCGTAGGAAACGCCACAACCACTTGCCGACTAAGGCTTTGTTCCTTTTATAGATATTCCCAATGCCTAACCCACCAAGCTCAGTTTTCCTCTGTACAGTGCTCCATGCCACCAGATGAGACCCCTTCACCTTATCATCATTCCCCCCATAAGAAGTCCCTCATGAACCTTTCAAGAATATCTGCCACCTTCAGGGGAACCTTAAACACTGACAAATAGTATGTTGGGAGGGCATCCAACACAGATTTAATAAGCGCTAGGCATCCTCCTTTGGATAGAAAACTCCTCTTCCACCCATCTAGCCTTCTGGACGCCTTGGAAATTACAAGTTCCCAAAATTCAACCTTAGACGGATACCCACCTAATGGCATTCCCAAATACTTCATAGGCCAAGAGCCCACAGAACAGCCAACTTCGCGAGCCACAACCTCCACCCACTCTTGTTGCACTGATATTCCCGCCAACTGGCTCTTCCCTATGTTGATGACCATTCCGGACAACCAACAAAAACATTTTACAACCTTCGATGCGTTAGTAATACTGCCTTCATTTCCCCCCAAAAAAATTAACGTGTCATCAGCAAACTGCAAGTGGGTTACTTCCCACATTCTCCCTCCCTACCACAAACCCCTCAATCATCCTTACTTCCTTTGCCTTATCCAACATTCTCCCCAGCACATCAACCACCACAGTACATAGAAACGGGGATAACGGATCACCTTGCTGAAGGCCCCTCTCACTCTTAATCTTACCTCTAGGTCAACCATTAACAAAAATGGAGTAAGAAACCGATCTCAAGCACCACTGGATCTATTTCCTCCATTGTTCCCCGAACCCTTTTTTTTCCAAGACATAGTCAAGAAAAGTCCAGTTGACCATATCATATGCCTTAGCAAAATCTAACTTGAAAACCACCCCTTCTCGCCTCTTAATTTTGTATTCTTCAACCACCTCATTAGCCACTAACACTGCATTGATTATCTGACGTCCTTGGACAAAGGCCATCTGGGTTTCAGAGATCGTGGTGTGCAACACGCCCTTCAACCTATTTGCTAACACCTTAGCGATGATCTTATAAAGGCGCGTGACAAGGCTTATGGGTCTGAAGTCTACAATCTTTCTAGACACATTCTTTTTTGGGATCAGAGAAATGTAGGTTTCCTTGGTGCGTCCATTTACTACCCCCGTTTGATGAAATTCAATCAACACCTTCATGAGATTGGATTTGATTACATCCCAACAACTCTGGAAGAAAGACATGGTCATGCCATCTGGCCCCGAGGCCTTCGATCCTTCACAATCAAACACAACTTTCCTTACTTCATCTTCATCGAAAGGAACCTCCAACTCTGAACTATTTGTTCCGCTTAAAGGACTCCAATCCAACCCATCCAGACCCCAAGCGCAATGCCTACTTGAGGAAAAAACACCTCTGAAGAGATCAATAATTTCTTTCACAACCTCCTCCTCCTCTTCCACGATAGACCCATCTCCTTTTTCCAACCTTACTATAAAGTTGACTGACCGTCTACCACTCATTAGTCTATGGAAGAATTTAGAGTCGGCATCTCCTTCCTTAAGCCAACGAGTTCTAGACTTGAGAAAAGCTTCCCTATCCTCATTCTTGCATAATTTCCATAATTCTGCTTTGGCAATTCTTCTTTCGCATGCCAACTCATCATTCCACTCTGAGCCCCCTTCCTTTCTATCCAATCGTTGAATCACCTCTTCAAGTTCGTTCCTTCTCATCACCTCCCTACCCGTAATTTCTCTTCCCCAATCGCGAAGCCTACTTTTGATTGACTTGATATATTGCATAAACTTGCATCCCTCCCACTCTTGAGAAGGGCCTTCTCTCCACCAACTCTCGACACGGTTTTTGAAATCACTATGGGCAATAATGCGGCTGTCAAACCTCAATGGGGATGGTCCCCACTTAGGCCTCGAAGAGTCAATATTGACCGGCCAATGGTCGAACACAAATCTTCCACCTACCTCATGCCTATGAAAGGGGAATATCTCCATCCATCCTGCGCCTAGCAGAAATCTGTCAAGCCTGCAACATATTGGGGATGCCCTGATCCATGGGTTGATGTTCGCCTTGGGACATGCCCTGTTTAACAAGATCTTGCTCCATCTCGCCCTCCATTCGATCATCCTCAGTCCGGCCTCCATCATCTGACGAATTGCTCTCGTACTGGGATGAATCCACCGCTAACGAATCAATCCCCCTCTCCTCTTTAGAACCATCGTCGCTACAATCGTCCTTGAGAGCACACTCGACCCGCCACAACAGCTTCACTTTCCACGTGCAACGAGCGTGGTATCCTTCTCCACCTCCAATAGTCGTCTGAAAATGCACTGTGATGGAGCTCTCCTCCTCCGTCTGTAAACATTAAGCGCAACATCGTGTTTTGAACTCCTAGGTCGAGTTTTGGACTGAGAGTCATCGCAACCCCCTCTTGTATGTGACAAGTTGCATGTGGGCCCCTTATCTTGACTTAAACCAACGCTACTCATTTCCCTAACTTTAATTGCTTCGTGGGCCCACAACTCACTACCACCTGATGTGTGTTGGGCCACACAGGCCACCAATTCTATTTCGAGTCGCTTAGGCCGACTCATACCTAAGCCCGCAGGCTCCACCCTACCCATGGGTAATGTCGCGTTCGCGAAGCCTGATGGGCTCACGTGTGCTTTGGGCCCCATACTTTGATTCGTCGCACAGCCCGACCTGAGCCCAACATCCTTACCGCCAGATGAGTTGTAGCTACTGCCATCTGTCGCCTGCCCTGACCCTCTCTACTCCAAACGTACACCTGTTCACAGCACGTCCTTGCCACGCATCGCTTCTTCCTGGAACCATGCTCTGGCAAGGCCGACGATACAGTACCGCTCTTCTGACACCGAATCAGCACCACCGGCCATCAGAGCGTGTTCCACCGGAGAAACTGCTCCCATTGTTTCCGGAGGCAAAGCCTACTTTGAATCCTTGGGCATGCCTCATGGTGTCTCTCAAGCCGTCGAGAGTCCTGTTCACACTACTCCCCACACGAACCTAGCTCAAACAGTCTTATCTTGAAGGAGGTTAGGCCCTCGATCTCCATAGTCTCCAGCAAGAATCCGGAAGACCAACCCACCACCTTCATGCGAGCCATTTCAAATGAAAGACCATTTGTAGCCAATGGGTCCAGCTTGATCGGTCCACCACATTTTTGACCGATTTCATGAAGAACTTCCAGCGTCCATTCCTCAATTTGGATACCCTCCACACCAATCCACCCATTACGACAACGAAAATGCCAATGTTCCCACTGCACACCGGTATCCCACCCCTGAATGCTATAATGGAGAGAGCTCCCAACCATTTTCCCCTTGAGTAATGTGTCCCTTTCCTCCTTCGACTCACATCTGATTTTAAAACCTACAAATTAGTCTTTCAATTTTATTCTTGTTAGTTATAGTCAACTAAAATAGATTAACACTTTAACAAGAGAGAGAGATGGACATTGATCCAATAGGAAACAACAAGGTCTACAAAATGTTGGAAGTGGCCATGACATCCATCATGTGGTTTTTGAGACTTTTAATCTAGCCTTTTTTTATATGCCAAAGTTGGCCAATCTTCAAAAATGGGACTATGACCAACAAAATAAAAGATCAAGGCCCAAATCCTACTTTTGACTTTTGGAAAAAAAACCATAAATATATGAAAAAATGCACCAAGAAATGATGGAAAACTAAGAAAAGACACCTTTTAAAACATAATATATATATTTTTCTTAAAATGTTGGAAGTGGCCATGACATACGTCACGTGGTTATTGAGACTTTTAATTTGGATGGTCAATCTAGCCATTTTTTTTACCAATCTACATAAATAGGACTGTGACCAACAAAATAAAAGATCAAGGCCCAAACCCTACTTTTGACTTTTGAAAAAAAACCATAAATATATAGAAAAAAAATGCACCAAGAAACAAAGGAAAACAACAAAAAGACACGTATTGAAAGATAATATATATTTTTTCCTTAAAACGTTGGAAGCGCAATCTAGCCATTTTTTTATGTGCCAAAGTGAGCCCATCTCCACAAAAGGGACTATGACCAACATAATAAAATATCGAGGACTAAATCCTACTTTTGACTTCTGAAAAAAAAAAAAAAACATAAATGTATTAAAAAAATGCACCAAGAAACGATCGAAAACAAAAAAAAAAAAGACACGTATTGAAAGATAATATTTTTTATTAATGTTGAAAGACAACATCGTGCTAAAAATATTCAATCTATAATACTCAACTCAACTCAACAAAGCCTTTTCCCAACTCCAATCCGCCCTAACATTAATTTGCTTCTCTCCATTCCACTCTATTAAGGGCTATGAAATGGTCATATCCAAATTGTTACATCTTTCTTAATTATCCCTATTCATGTTATTTTAGGTCTTTACCTACCTCTATAATTACCATTAATTGTCAATAGAATATTCTTCCTAACTGACACATATAATAGCCTTTGTTATGTGTCCTTTATCCAATTGGAGCTACTCTTACTGATTCTTAAATTTGTTCATTTCTAGTTTTAACTTCAATGTCTTAGCACATATCTATCTTAACATTCACATATGATTATGAATTGGCCTAGTTTGATGTAATTGGGCTAAGTTGGAAGGTCTTGGGTGGGTTTGGAGTACTCAATGAGACCAAGAACTAAACTTTCTTTCTACCCGAAGTAGATAAACAGCAACTTGAAAGAACAGAAGGAACAAATCATACAAATTACCAATGTTCCACGTTATACATATAATTAATGAAGTCAGCCAATAAACCCAGTGCTAACATCAAATTGAAAAGTAAAGCAGGTTAAAGATGCCTCACAATGAGAATCTTCATTTCCAAATTTTGACACAGTCAAATAGTATCACAGCAAATTCAAAAATAATATGCAACAAGGATTCAAAGAAGGAAGGAAAAATCTAGACAAGAAAAAGAGAATATTGACATAGCACAGGGTTCAGAAGAGTTTTTACGGTAGACTTGTAGAAATATTCAAGATAGAATAAAAATGTCAAATCAAGCAAACAGCGTTGGAATGTAAAACACCCATTTATCTCTCATGAGTTTCAGCAACATGAGAGTTAAATGCGCACATATTAAGAACTAGTATGAAGCACTGTTTTAAAAACCGTTTGAGGCTTACGCCTCGAGGCGAGGCACTCAAAAAAAGCCTCGAGGCCTACGCTTCAATGTCATTCTTTGAGGCTGAAACCTCAAATTGTCCATGCTAAAATTCATTTTTTTGAAAAAACAAATTTAAATAAATTTATATTTATGGCTTTTATATTATTAACTAATCATGAGCTGTCAAGAATTAGTTTTCTTTCATTTGAAATAAACTAAAGCTTGTACTCTTAAATGGCCAAGGCCATCTTTTAAAAGGCCCCCTTCTAATGATATATCTTTAAATTTATTAACAATAGTACAAATACTAACCTAATAATTTAAAACTTTTGACAGAGTATTCTAATGGCAATTTGTATAAACTAATAAATTAGAAGAAATGGCATGGAGCTTAGGTTGCGTTTGGTTTATGATTTTTTTTAAAAGAAACAAAAGAGTGTTGTATATATATATATATATATGTATGAAATCAATTTTCAGTATAACTGTACAATTCGACCACCCAAGGCCTTCCCCTAAGATTATACCATGTTATCCCACCCTCTAAGCCAATCGCTTAGCGCATAACCCTTAGGTAGACTGTTGTTACCAACCCAAAAGGAAGCTAGCAAATGGGATTTCTCCCAAACTATAGCAACCAGGTGTGCCTCCTCATCAAAGACCCTTAGTTTATGATTCAGATACAGTTTTCTGTATTCGAAATTTGGAAACACAGAAAACACATTTGATTGGTTGAAATCGAAAAACAATTTCCTGAAATTTACAAAGAAAACATGATGTTTTCAGGAAATGACAAAATGTTATTTTTTGAATTTTCACTTTTTGAGTTGTATTCTTGTTTTCGGATCACGAACCAAACGTAACCTAATATTTTTTACAATGTCGTTGCTAACTTTTTATTTGTTCATGCTTTTAATAGCTTAAAACTTAAAATTTGGTAAGCTTAGCACATGATTTGCACTCATTTAGTTCTTAAATGTGTTAATGGCAATTAAGATAAATAATATATTAAGAAAAACCACTCAAGTATTCTACACAGACAAAACTAGTTTATACTTTTTTGTTATTTAAGTTGTTTCTTCTTTTATTTTTTATTTATTTGAAAACTTGGGTATCCTGGGCCAGCTTGCGCGCACCTAGACTAGTCCCAGGTGGGGTGCTAGCCCTAGCCCGCAAAAAGGACACCCCCTGAAACCCAGAAAAAATTTCATTCGGGCTCATACCGCAAAAGGGCAATGGGCAGAATCGAACCCAGGACGTCCACATTGGGAGCGCCACCAAAGAACCATCCCGCCACACCCGACTTTGGTAGTTGTTTCTTCTTTTATTATTGACACTTGTAATCTTTTTAGATTTTTTTAAAGTTTTTAGTAATTGTTTTATATATATATTTATTTAAATGTGAGGCCTACACCTTATACCATCTCGAGGCTTCCGCCTCGCCTCATAAAGGTAAACCGCATCGATTATGCCTCACGTTTTCTTACACCTTGGTATGAAGTTCACCTTAAATATTCAAAAAATTAGAAATTAATGTCCTAATCATCGTCCACAAAGAACATCCTTAATAAACCAATAGATCATGTTCATTATCAAGCCAGATATAAATATGAACTCCCCTTTGGAAGCATAAATTCTTCATATGCTAAGCCAACTCATATCAAATATTTGTAAATCTACAAACTGGACCCCAAAAAAAATACAAAGAAAAAACATAAACCGCGTCTAAAAACAGAAGAGTTTTCAAGTGAAGAAAATTAAAGCAAAAAAGGGCATCAGATTATCCTTTTGATGAACAAGAAAACTATAACTTCAAAGAATAACTATTTTGACCAACCTTCTTCATAGCTGGCATGGCCAAACAATCAAACTTAAACTACCACAACAGTCTTAAGAGAATGAACAATAGCGTGAACCTGAAGAAACAAATCAAGGGAGTAACAAAGTGGTTAGTTTAGTATATCATATGATGAAGAACTGGAAATGTCAATGAAACATGTGCAGATTCATTTATCAATAACTCATTTGGTACAAGTAACCACAAAAGCATCGGGATCAGACATTTCAATTTAACAAACATCAGAATCCAATAAGATTATATCTTTAGTACACATCATAATGGCAAGAGAATAAAACCAATATAGATAATAGAATGTTGGAGATTAGCTTAAACAAAGAACTCCCCCTTGCAGGGAATAACCACATCATTAACATCAATGATCCATATTGAGGAATTCGGTCAAAGTCAAGGCAATTATTTGAGGCACTGATTAGGACAGCTGGCGAATTAAATAGAAACACGGATTCATTATGTCGCTCAACTATAACACTCAACTAGCCATGAAGACCACTTTATGCTGCTAACATCTTTTGCATGGTGTCATCTCGTTCCAGGAATTCTCAATAAGTCATCAGGGATAGCTCACTCTTGAGTATCTACTACAAATACACCCAAGTGCATAGTACCTTAGTTAGCTAACTTCTTTCAACACTCTAGTGGGTATCCTCTAGGATCAAATAATTAACCCTCACTATGGATGGACACCGAAATGCTAAGACACCTTGTACCACTTTGCATTGTCCCATGACAATATACAATCTCATGAGAAACTTCACAAAACTCCCTCGAAGATCATGGGAAAATGGTCCTTGAGTCAAACTGAGGGGTTGCCCTAGACATGATCACTTAGGGAAGGTTGGTTAAATACCCCTCCCTAAGGTAAATCTTAAGCTCTTGCTCTATTCTCAAAAGAAAATATCAAAATGTGATAAATGATCATAAGACCCTCAACAAGTAGAAGTAAATTACTTTCCCATAGTAATCATATTGTAGGAAAAGTAAACTCATCAATTTCGGCATGATTCACTTTCTCATCCTCAGTGGGATTCTAACATCCCAAGAATCACTTTCCTACTTAAAAAAAAATCTCACAAAGGAAACAAACAAGAGAATATTAAACTTTCCCTCTCTTATCCCCCTCAAACCCTTGTATCAAATGCAACTTTAAATTAAAATATGTTTATAAACTCATAAACATTAGTGAGTGAGTGAGTGTGTGTGTGTGTGTGTGTGTGTGTGTGTGTGTGTGTGTGTGTGCGTGTGTATTAATTTTTAGTAAATTAATTTTGAACCTGAGGCACAAGGTGCAAGGCAAGGTGTGCGCCTGAGTAAAGTGAGGCGCAAAATTCTTAAAAACTTCATTATATATTAATTTTTAGTAAATTTAAAAAAGATAAAAAATAAATAAAGTTTTAAATTTTCCCAATTATATATCATAATGTTCATAATAGTACTAATATTTCTATTTCATAGTCGTTACTAATATTATATTTAAGTCTTTTGATATTTAAAATTTAATTGAAGAAAGAAACACAAAAGCTAAAAAGAACAAGTTGCAACTATAACACCTTTGAAACAACTTCTTATTGTTGTTATAAAACTGAAATACAAATTTCCTTTAATGTTTTATGTTCTATATTGTGTATTATGTATATTTATTCAAAGAAGAGAGAAAAAGTATATAATACAATATTTATTTCATGATTAAGTAAATTTATTTTAAGAAAAATGACGAGTAGGAAAGTGAGGTGCACACCTGAGTTAAAGCGCCCTGTTTGTCAAGTCTTGAGGCGCAACAAGTGCGCCCCGCCTCAAGACGCGCCTGAGGCAAACTAAGGCACATGCCTTGATAGCACTATTACATACTTTGCACTTATCTTCCAATGAAAAAACATAAAAACACATTGTCGTTTTACATCATTTAAGTATTAACCAAAAATATTTCAATAAGATTAAAGTTTTTAAATTCACTGAAGTGCAGAGTGGATGTAATATAAAAAATGCAAAAATTCGATAAAATTCGAAAAACTTCAATAAAAGTTTAATTATTCAATTAGAACAACAAATATTCAACATAAAATTCGATGAAATTCAATAAAATTCAATAGAGAAATAAACACGTGTTATTTCATCAATTAAAAACAAAAAACAAATTATCAATAGTTATGCACTATTTTAAACTTCATCAATCAACATAGCAATACAAATAAAAAAAATTCTTACAAGCAAACAAATCATGTAATTTTATGGGATATGCTTTAGGAAAAAGAAAAGAAACGAAACAAGAAAAAAAAATAATAAAGGATGAAAGACAGTTAAATGACCCAAAGTCATTTCCTTTTTGTTAGAATCCCATAAAACAAGATTAAAAAACCAATAAAATTTGAATAACAAACTAATAAATTAGGCAAGGTGGTCGATGAGGCATTTGGCACGCTGGTTGGTGACTCAGCGTGAGAACAGGTTCACCCGTGTTCGAGTCCCCCCAAAGCCATTTCCCGATGAATTGGTGAGGAGACTAGTTTTGTACACCAATTGGTGGCCTCGATACTCCTCGGGTGGGTGCGTTTGTTTCTACTCAAAAATAAATAAATAAATTAGGCAAGGTGGAATGTCAAACTAGCAAATTATATGATTTAGAAGCAAACCATCACAAAATTGAAAATCAAACAAAAGGAATTAAGACTATAAACCACCATTTCAAATTCATCAATCTACCTAACAAGATTGATTTTGCTAGGTCAGTTATAAATATTTGTATGTGTTAAAAATGTCTATTTATATCAGTTCTAGCTTATATTACAATAAATTTAGATATTTTAGGTTATGTTTGGTTGGTGATTCAAAAACAAGAATCCAATCTAAAAATAAAAAATAAAAAAAATCACTTTTTATCGTTTTTTGAAAACAACCTATTTTCTTCATATAAAGTTAAAAATTGTTTTCGGATTCACTCAAACCAAGTAGATTTTCTGTATTTTCAGATTTTTGGATATTGAAAATCAAATCCGAATCTCAAACCTAATGGGCCCTTAGCATCTATGCAAAAACTCTCTAAACTTCTCTAATTTAACAATTTTTTATAAAAAATCTCCACATCGAATTAAATTGCCTCAAATTAATTCTAAATTTCAAGTGACCGAAGTCTAGGGTAAAGTCAAATTTTTTATCCTTGATTATTGGTACATTTGTTGCTATATTATCTTTTTTTAAAAGAATTTTCAAGTTCCATAAAAATAAAGATACACTATTAAGACATGAAAAGTGTTAATATCTATATTCTTTTAATATGCAAAAGCTGAGCCTCCGTCTATCAACTATAGCTTTTGGGTCAAGCAATTTCTAGCATGGTAATAGAGTTTTGTTATTCTAGAGGTCAAATGTTCAAACCTACTCATAAGCATATTTGTTTGTTTTTCTCATTTATTAATCATGAATTCTCTCCCTATTATAAATCTAGTGCACGGTGTCACGGACATCTAGTATGACAAATTGACAATTGAATTGCCCATGCGACACCTCGAATATTCATATTCTCAGTCAACTATTCACACAAATTCATACTTAGTGGAAATCTCTTGAATGTCTCTTGTGCATAGCACTAGACTATATTGCATACTCGGATAACTCGGATACCTTCAAAAGCATTCCTTGCACAATGTCACCGCAATCCATGCAATACTGATAAGCCGTCACGAATAACTCACTCAAGAGTATCCCTCACAAGCACACTCTAGTACATAGACTAGAGATAGTTCAATGCGTTCAACTCGATAGCAGGTGACCTATCATGTGTTATGTAACTCGCCTCACACTAAAAGAACACGCACCGCTATGCCACCTAGCAGCGTCCTTAAACATATGTTATGGGAACTACCACTATTGCCTCTAGAATCATGGTAGCCGGCCCCTTGAGCTATGCCAAGAGGATGGTCATGAGGGAGAGTTGGGCAAGTACCCCTCCCTAACGTAGATGTTAAGCTTTTGTCCCATTTCCAAAAGGAAACATCAACGAATGAAGACCAATCATACTAGGCCTAAAATGACCATAAATCCCTCACCAAATGGAAATAATGCCTTAAACCCCCTTCACTAGAGGATGGAGCAAGATGTCCATAACAATGAGCCATTATGCATAAGTGTTAATATCTAGTTAGGTAATCAACCTCTTCAGGAGGAATTTCCTTCCCTTTTCGTCATTCCGGGTCACATGGCCACTCAGTTCCCATTTTATTTTGTTCAAAACCAATCACAACCCAATTCTCCTTTGTCTTGGAATCTATACATGAGACGGGATCTTAATTTTACCCATTAGGAATGATATTCCATCCTCTTTAGTGCAGGTGGCCCAGCATGAACGGTTCCCCCAGCTGGTGTGTTCTTTGCAAAAGTGATGATGAATCAGTTGAACATATGTTTATTCACTACTCTTTCATCAAAAGAATGCGGGATAGACTTGCTATTGAGTTTGGTCCTTCCTTTAGTTGCCCTCTACATAAGGAAGACATTTTTTTTTCTTTTCCCAAATTCCCCAACGATAATGTGAATTCCAAGCAAGTGTGGTGGGTTGCTACTTTGGCTGCAATTTGGTTCGTATAGTTAAAAAGGAATGATAGGATCTTCAACAACAAAATCAATTGCGCCGATGGAGTTTGGGGCAAGATCAAATTCCATACTTTTTGGATTGCTAGTGGAAAATTGGGTTTGGGTTTCCCTTTTTTGGATTGGTTAAGAGGGTGGGGAAACATTTTGTAACTTTCTTTTTGCTCTTTTTGAGCCCTTGCTAGGTTGTCCTCTTCCTTGTGTTTTCTTTTCGTTGTATTCCCTCTTATATTTATAATACTTTTGTTTCTTCTCCAAAAAAAAAAGCCATGATTCAACTTGTGATTGATTTATTATTAGGTCCTACCACATTCACACTTCCTATTATGAAACATCACACTGAGAACCATCATAATTTATAATGAAAGAAATCACTAATTTACAATGCCATGAGGCACTTCCGCATAGCAATTATTTCCTCTTTCTTCATGGCTCATTGTCTCCTCTCAACAGAGGTTTATGATCTCTGTAAGTTGTTTTATACTTTTCCCATCTTTGTTTTTCTTTCAGAAAGTGTAGTTGGGATCCAGTGGAAACCATACTTGTTGATTGTCCAGTTGGATTTTTGTTGTGATTCACAAAATATAGATTAATTGTTGAGAGATTAAGAAAGCCAAGTTTCAGTAGCAACTTCCCCTTCATTTTGCCTATTCATAGATCGCTTTTATTGTAGTGAAGATTTCTTGATGTTTACTGAGACTTGTTGTGAACAAGAACAAGAGCATAGCCATCTTCTATATTATTCAGTCATTTCATCTCTGGAATGGGACTGGAACTAAGAGGAGTGGAAATCACCATTTCTTTTGTTGCAGAGAATTTTGAATAAATTTCTAAGAGAAGGAGAAAAGCTAAAAGTGATAGAGAAGGAAGAAGATCGGTTCATCTGCAGGTTCATAGATGCAGGTTCTATCTCAATAAATCACATAGGAGTTAAGTTATATGGGTGCTTTCTTTGAACTTATCTCTATTTCATCCATTTATGTTTCATTCATTCCATACTTCTCCTTTCATTTGTATTTATTCTCTGCAATAACGTCGTCAATCCATTTGAATTGACATCAAATCCATCTTTTTAAAATGAACGTTGATGGATCTTTAGTAAATTTTCGTTATTTATGCATTTTAATTTATATTCAAATGTAGATATTTATTCAATTATAATCCGGTTGGATTCAATTATTTATGTTTTTACAATCAAAATAATCAATCTCAAAGGGTTTACTGATGTTTTGTCGAAGGATTGAGTAAAACTAATTCTTAAGTTGCAATTGAAAGCTCTAACCCTTTATTTCATACTATGAACGATGAACTTAATAAGCAATCACTTAGAGCACCTATAAAAGCCCTAACTTCAAATCAACGATACTAGGGTATTCTATTAGATCTTAAGGCGTTCTACTGCTAGTCGAAGGAGTAACACAAAGAAAAGGTGTTATTTTTACCTTAGCTCGATCTAGATAGCGTTGTCGAAGGTCTTTAGCGACTGGAACCTCTCAAAATCGCCCCCTTTCACTCCTTTGGTTTGAACTTTGACGCAGCAGGTTTTCTTCACCCCTGCCTTCCTCCTCTGTGCGGCTCAATACGGTGAACAGGGCCTCTCCCGCCACTTTCTTTAACACAGCCTCTCCACGCCTGTCAAAGTCCTCCTCCTCCTCCTATCTAGATAACTTAAGGTGCCACGTTTATTTCTTATTTTATTTACTTTATTCTTCTTCTCTTCTTCTTCTTTTTTATTTTTTTTTTTTTTTTTACGGCTGCTAAATAAACCACGACGACCCTATATTTTTACCACAAAAAATCACATATGTATAATTTTAATAATGCCTTCTCATTGAACCAAAATGCCCGTATAATATTTTTTATTTCATTTTCATCTAAATCAACTACTAACGCTACCCCACCACCATGAGGCCCTCTTTTTCTATTTGCAATCATTTTTGCTCTTTCAATTTCTTCTCATTCCTAATAGTATTTATCTAGTTTAAGATTCATTTTTGAAAGTTTACAATCATTTTGATTGTGTTTACAAGCATATTTTGTTATTTTTTAGTGTGGTGCAAGTCCTTCTTCCGAAACTCTAAACCCTAAGTCAATACTAAGATATTCAAAAACTTTATTCGTCTACACACTTTTGAAGCATTATGGAGAAAGATTCAAGTTTAAAACACGAAGCACATCATTTGAAGGTATTTTTTTCTTTTTTTTATACATTTAAAAAAAATTAAAACACGAAGCACATCATTTGAAGGTATTTTTTTCATTTTTTATACATTTAAAAAAAATTGATTTTTTTTTTCATGTGGTTCGATTCTGTCACGCAAGATTGAACCGATTGCTATTGGTTCGGTACCATACGACAGAACCATATATTTTTCCTTTTTATATGTTTTAACTACAGTAATCTCTATTTTGTGTTTTTGGGGTTGTTTTTATATTGTTTCCAATGTAATTAGGTTTTTTCTTGTCTAATTATAATTTCTTTGTTAATTTTAAGATGAAGAGTCAAGTGAGACATTACAGATTGTTATATACTATACAGAACAATTTACCCATAACATTCAATTCACGACCAAAGAAGAGTTTGTTTCATAGGTTCAAGATGTTGGGAGAAGGAATGATTTGGTAATTATAATTAAAAGTTTTGATGCAAGGGGGAATGGTAGGCGACCTAGAATTTAGTCACTACAAATTTGTCGCTACAAAAAGATTCGGTCGCTACAAATTCGTCGCTAAAAAATATTCATATAAGAAGAAGAAGAAGAACAAGAAGAAGAAGAGTGACATTGGGACGAAGAAGTGTGGATGTCATTTTCTGTTAAAGGAGAAGATACCTCGGGATAATGAATGAACATTGTTAGTTCCATGCGACACTCATAATCATCCAGCAACAAAGTACTTTGAAGGGCATTCCTATACTGAAAGGTTAACCAAAGAGGAGATAGATATTATGTTTCAAATGTCTAAAAGTAATGCAAGGCCTAAAGACATCCTCATGACATTAAAAGAAAGATATGACAATAACACGTCTACTTTGAAGACGATTTACAATGTCAAACAAAAGCACAAGGTATTGGAATACAGAGGTAGATCTCAAATGCAACAACTTATTCACAAGTTAGAAAAAAACAATAGGTTGATTGGCATAGGTGTGGTGAGGGGATTGATACTGTGAAAGATTTGTTTTGGGCTCATTTTGTTGTTGTTGATCTTCTGAGATGTTTTCCGCGTGTTTTGTTGATGGATTGTACGTACAAAACAAACAAGTACAGATTTTCACTTTTACAAATTGCTGGCATTACACCAACAAAAATAAATTTCTCACTGGCGGTTGCATATTTAAAGTCTGAAAATGAAAACAATTATACGTAGGTTTTGCTTAATGCAATTTCAAATGTGTTCCCTGATACCGCTCACTTACTGTGTATGTGGCACATAAACAAAAATGTGTTGGTTAGATCAAATGGTTTGTTTGCAAAGAACAATAACTTTGAAGTTTTTCTCAGTTCGTGGAATAATGAATACTACCAACGTGAGAAAGTATTGTCTCAAAAGTACTGTGAGTACCCTAGTTTGGTGTAACATCTGAAATGTACATGCTTGGATCTCTATAAAGAAATGTTTGTGAAGACATAGACAAATCAACTTATGTACCTTGGGAACACCACAACTAATAGGGTAGATAGTACACATTCAAAGTTGAAAAGATATTTAGGCTCATCTCAAAGTAACTTTGAGAATTCTTGGGTGGTTATCAATTTCATGTTAGAATTGTAGCACACAGCGGTTAAGGCTTCGTTTGAAAGGAGTCTCAACACTGTACAATTCTATGCAAGACTAACAATGAACCATAATTAAAATTTGTCGCCGAGATTGAGTAGTTATCAATGAAATATGAGAATTGTGATGGGGGTGACAATGCAAGAACGATACAAAAGCTTCGAGAGATAAATACCCTTTCATCCACTTTTATCACCGTGCCCGAGGAGACAAAGAAAATAATAGGGAGGCCAAATAAAAAGATCGATAAATCAACAAAAAGAAGTCCCTCATTGTATGGGCATGCCTTGTCTGTCCATGCTACTTCTTTCATATCATTAGTACTTAATGTTGTACCAAAAAAGACCCACAGGACAAGCTTAAACAAATCTCATGTTTATGTGGATTAACTCCTTAGTGGTTGGCGCCAATACATTCATCAAGTCAAAGATGTCACACCCAATGAAAATTGTGGTTATCGGGCTATTGTTGAGGCATTGGGTATGGGAGCAGATGGTTGGCATCAAGTGAGAGAGGACTTATTGAGAGAGGTCCAAAGACTCGAAGAACATTACACATCAATTTTGAAAAGTTTGAAGAGGGTGCACGAGATACTCATGTTTTTGTGTTGTTATGACGCTCCAACACCTTATCATGCATAGATGACTTTGCCATATATGAGTTTGATGATAGCCTCATGTTACAATGCAAAGCTAGTGCTTTTGTCAATGTCACGACGTCTGACATTTCTACCCTATCGAACTGAGGCTCCACCATTTAGTGAAAGGTGTATAATTGACATTGATTATGTGAACAATAACCACTTTGTGCAGGTATGACTAGTTTTTCATTTGTATTACCTTGAAAAACAAATAGATGTCTTTATGTGAACAAATAATGACATTATTGTGTTCTTTGTAGGTTTTGCTCGACCTTGCATGCCCAATATCCCCAATATCATCTGCTTGTCGTAGATTCTGCTTTCCACATGCAAAGAGATGGGAGGTGTCATATATTATATATAACTTGAACTGCGTAAGAGTCACACAAGATACAGTGGACCTAGACACTCTCTAGTGATAGTAGATTTGTTAAATAGATCTCTTGTAAATGTTATCTCAATTACATACATTTCATAGACAAATTGTAAATGTTAACTCAATTAAATACAATTGTCATTTTTTTTTGGTATTTTGCACATGTTTACTGTCAAGGTACAATGTTAAGTTGTATTTTACACTCAAATCTATAAAAAAAAACCCAGAAATATATAGTTCAGTACTGTAATACAAAATCGAGTGTATCGGTTTTGTAACACAATATTGAACCGACAGTTATCGGTTCTATGGTACAGGACCAAACTGAGGATTTCGGTTCTGTACCACAGTACCGACCGTATATTTATGAGGTTTTTTAATTTCAAACACCTATTTTTAATTTCAACTACCGTTTTGTTTCATGCACTTCAACCATGCAAGACAAATTGTAAATATTAACTCAATTAAATACAATTGTCATTTTTTTGGGTATTTTGTACTTGTTTACTGTTAAGGTACAATGTTAAGTTGTATTTTACACTCAAAACTATAAAAAAAAACTCAAAAATATACGATTCATTATTGTAGTACATAACTGAGTGTATCGGTTATGTACCACAGTACCGAACCTACGGTTGTATGTTCTATGGTATAGGATCGAACTGAGGGTTTCAGTTCTGTACCACAGTACCAAATTGTATATTTTTGGGGTTTATTTTTAATTTCAAACACCTATTTTTTAATTTCAACTATCATTCCATGCACTTCAACAATGAAAAAAATAAGAAAATGATAAAACATGCATTGCCAAAATAATGTCATTGTATTACAATGCATCAAAAATCATAATAGTCAAAACAAAACAATTAAATTATGGTTCAAAGTTAAACACAAGAGTTTGTGAAAAACCCTCCTAAAAACTACTAATGTCTTATGTGTTTGCGATAGTATGATCTATGTATTGATGAACCTGCTTCATCACTCCTAGCAAAGAGAGTCCTTGATTTAGCACGTCCAGTCCTTGATGACCCAACTTCTTCATTCCTACTAATACTCTATATGTTCGTTCCAAAAAAGACATCAATAAGGGAGTCTATGGTGACAATGACACCAAGAAGTGTCAGCTCCTATTCCAGTCTGAATCTCCACTGTAATGCAATATCTAATGCACGTCTATTTTGCTGTCATAGTGAAAATTTACAATTAAACCAAATACATGAGAAAAACAAGGAAACAATAAAGTGAGCATACAATATAACTCATGTAATTTTTAAAAAAATGCAATATCAATTATCGTAATTGGATTGATGTCCGCATTCATTTTTTGAGAACCACTAATGTTTCGATGTTCTGGGTTCTGAATGATTGAATGAGATATAAAACGATACCACTCGAGATAATTTGGAACTGCATCTCATGGGTGTGTTTCATGTTGATCGCGTGCTATAGCAGACAACACATGACTATCCTATCTCTCTCATGTTTGATCGTATAAGATGCACGTCACTTGGTACTGTTTCACTCTTGGGTATCAGACGAAGAAGCCTTAATGGAATTGTTTGGATGTAATCTAGTTGACAAAGAACCCTATCTGGATGGTAAGGTTCCAAAACATCCATGCACTTGATGCACCCAGTATAAAATGCAACCTCGGAGTCGGGATGATCTGATCTGAGACTTCGATAAGGATTACAAACGACTTGTACATGTAATATAATATAGTTTGGTATGTCAACTACTCCAAAGTTTATAAAATCATAATAATCAGTAAATACATAACCTTATCAGGAGTCAACTCATCAAGTGTCTCGGGCAAAGTGCAGACATAATAGTCTCCTAATCCCATTTCTTTTTTTGGGGTCCATCTTTCAGCTCATGGGAGGTTGTTCCTATATGAAGGGTTGGCGTGTGGACGAACTAATTTAAAATGCTCATAGCACAAAACTTGCACCAAGCCTGGAAAAATAAGGAAAAGTATACCTCGAGCAAGGTGAGATACCCTGCAATTTCAGAAACTTTATTCCTAGTGGTGAATCCCAGCTACTGATACAACAATGCTAAACATGCAACACCCCCCCATGAGTATGAACTAATCGCGTTCAGGTCCATCAATAATTGTAGATAGGTGACAGAGACCAGTGTTACAGATTTGTCCACAAACAACGTGCATCCTAACAAGTATAACAAATATGCCCTCGCTGTGAACTCGACTGATGGGTAAGGGGTGTTGTCTGTCTTAGCTTTGCCAAAATTCCCCTTAAGCCAGCTCAGGCGCACAAATTGCCCTTTTGCAAATTTGATCTCATCATATGCTTCGGCGTACGAGACTCCCAACCCTTGCATGAATAACTCAACTGCCTCTTTGTTGTCCACTGGAGGTGATGAAACCGTTCCGCCTATGACTAGGATTTTCAGCAGTACATCAACATCATCAAGTGTAATAGTCATTTCACTAAACAGAAGGTGAAATGTATTCGTCTCCAGTTGCTACCGTTCCACAAATGAAGATATCAAAATTGTGTTCGCAAAAGGGTAGGTGCAACTGATGAGTGGCCTCAAACCAGTTGACTCAGTAATTTCATCGAATATTTCTTTCTCGGGATGACATTTTAAGTCTCACTTGTGCAATTTGGCGACGTGGTTTATACATCTAAGTAACTCACGATGCTGTCAACACAAAAAAAGATTCAATGAAATTAGTATTGTCAACACATTTCTCATCAAGAATATATACTATTCAATTAAAACAAACAATTACTTACTTGATTTTGCCAGATAAATGTAGCAATAAGTTTCTTAAAGCTAGTGAGGATTAAGGTATCAATAGGGAGGACAGGGCACACCATTATCCTTAATCGGAACATCTTCTGTATTGGTACTACCTTAAGGTACATTTGTTGTAGTTTCATCTACGTCTTCTTCTTGATCCACATCCTCTTGCTCCACTTCTCGGGTACTAGGCAAATTAGATTGAAGTAGGCATCGTCTCTTAGCCAATGCCGTAGGTCAGGTCCTAGAAGTACTTAGCTCACTTGATGAGAGCACTCTCACCTCTTCTTCTCTGTCATTTCTACATGTAAAACATGATAAATAACTAATTCAATGAATTATACTACAAAAAATCAATTTCTTGCTATGCTCGGTCGGAAATGACAGAACAAAACCATTTGGTTCTGTCCTGTCCGATAGAACATAAAACATTCAGTTCTGTCGGACACTACTGAACCAAAATTTCGATTATGTTGTGTTTGATAGAATCGAACGTGATCTGTTCAGTATCGCAGGTCTGACCCAATCGCGGTTCCCTTCTCACCCACGCCGGTTTCCTCACATTTCCGGCGAGGTTTTCCGCCAAAAAACCATCCAAACATTCGATTTAACCACATCTAAATACTAAATATAATTAAAAAAAGAGAGCAACAAATTACTTACCAAATTAGTGATTTTCAACTATAATCTTCGAATCTAAAACGATGAACCTCCCCGCCACTGACGGAGCAAATATACTGGATTTCGTTCGACAATGAGGAGATTAGAGCAACGAAGTGAAGATTCTTGTAGTAATTTAGGGTTTTTAGTGTTGAAAATGTGAGAAAAATGGAGAGGAGCTGTCACGACGCCCCTGACGTAGGCTGACGTCATGACCGGCACATTGTACTATACATTGTACATAACCATATACAATATATAATACACTGTCAGCCTTCACGTAGTCTCACAATAAGTCCCACTAGTTACAGTAAATTTTTTTTTTAATATACCACAAATCAAATCCAATATAGCTCTCTGTAATCATTCCATTCATTCCACAAATTAAATTCTCACAAGATAAATATCTATGATCATCTCAGTTCATCATCCCAAGCATTATATAATATTACCACACAACCCATCTAGGTGATATTACATATATATAATGTGTGATAATTATACATATCAAAATAACAAAAATATAAGCTATTTCCTCCAAACATACATACACGTACCAGACGAGGGTTCACATGATTATCACTCACATATTTTTCCTTTTCCCTTCGACTCAATACCTGAAATATTGGAGGAAATGGGGTGAGCAAACAACAACTCAATGAATATAGTTTTTGAGATGACAATTATATACATTTAGAGAAATATGACATTTAAAATCGTTTCAAACACTTATTCAACACATGCATCATTCAACGAATATATTGTACATGTCAACATCATAAATTGCATGAGTTTTCAATAACATAATGCACAATCTCCCTTCTCCGCAAGGCAAGAGAGCGGTCTAACCCTTGTATGGCCGTTACAAGGTAGCCACAACATCTCATTACCCAATTCACAGTCATTTCAAGGATCGCAACCCTTGTTAGGACAGACCTACTGACAATGAGGACTCGCAAAACCTCATCTGGGTCTAATTCCTAACGAAATGACATCATTACAAACTCCAAGTGCTAAAATCAGTTTGCATGATCCATAAAACTCAATGCATTATATATACATATCACATGCATACAATCAAACATTTTATATGCGTACAATGCCATACAAGAACCAAATCAAGAAAACTATACACACAGTGGTTACACGGGGTTTCTAAGCCAACCTCTAAAATCGAACAACAATATTGCTTCCTCAAGAGCGTTTATCCATGCCCTTAAGCTCTCAATTTAAACACTGAAATTACCATAAATTATCATGAGACGCATCATTTATCATATCGTTAGCTACTAAAAATATCAAATCATATCCAAAAATCACGATCTTAGTATCGAAACGTCCGGAATTCAGTTCTCTACGAAAATTATTGTTCACATCACTGTTCACAGTACTATTCACTATTCACTATTCTTCCGAAAGATGTAAATTGTATTAAAATTGTCAAACGGTCTCCAAAAATCATGAAATGGAATCTAACCACATATTCGGGGTCCCAACAGCTCAGGGAGCATTTTTTTACCTTTCTAACAGATTTTCATTCACATTGGGTCAAAACCCCAAATTTTGAAAACACCGTAAAACGGCTCCCACAACAAAAATTACTTCGCTAGAATTGTTACATCTAGCTTAGAGATCAATTTCACGAAGAAATAGAGTAGAAATCGCTTACCACAGGTTCGAATTTCGCGTTCTCCCTCTGTTTCCCCTTCTTTCTTCCTTCCGTCATTTCCTTTCTCTCGTTCTGCACTTCTCATTCTCCTTCTCTTTCTTTTGCAACTTCTTTTTTTTTTTATTCTTTTTTTATTCTTTTTGTTTAACGTGTGAGAGAATGAGAAAAAGTGAGAGAATGACGTGAGAGAGAAAGGTGAGAGAATTAGATAAAAGAATGAAATATTATAATACTAATGTATATCATCTTATCCTAATCTATATCTTATCTTATAATCATCTTATAAGATGACATTTAAGAATGCAAATCTACTTAATTTAGGTAGGTTTATACACATATACGTTTAATTCCTACGTTCGTATATGCGTACGTATATGTATTCCTCAACATAGGTGTATAATTAAAAGTACGAGGTGTTACAGGGGCGTTGGAGGGGAGGAGAGGAGTTAGGGTTGGGAGAGTTGAAGGAGTTGAAATGAGAGAAAAAATGAGAAAGTTAGTTTGGGAATAGGAGGTAAGGATAACATTTAAGAAATTATGTGGGGTTGGGATAGTATGTGGTAGAAATAGAGGGTTTTGTGGTTTATTTAGTAGCTCTCTTTATTTTTATCTTGGCCATAATAATGGTCACCCTATTAAATAATTATAGAAAAGTTTTAAAAACATAAACCAGATGCCCTAATTTATTTTATTAATTTTACAAAAAATTAATTTTAAAAATTTTATTCAAACATTAATTTCATTAATTTAACATACAAATAATTTAGTTTTTTAATTAAAAACTAATTAAATTAACTTTATTTATAAATAATTTTATTATTTATTTAAAATTAATTTTATTAAATTAATTTATCAATTTTATTCAAAAATAATATTATTTTTATTAAAATCAAATTTTATCATTTTATTGAATTTTTTTATTAAGTTCTGATAAATATTATTTCTTATTTTCAATAAATGCTAATTTTTTATTTTTAATAAAAGTAATTTATTATTTATTAAAAACTAATTTTAATATTTTATTTAAAATAATTTTATTTTTTTAAAGTTTTTATTTCTATGAAAAATTATTTTATCTTTTTTAAAAATTATTTTTATAAGGATAATTTTAAATGTACTTAACAAAAAACACTCACTCTACCTACATGCCTTATAAATTTTCAACAATGATACATAATAAGTGGGTATAAAGAATGTTTTTGGAGGGTAATTACCCATTTTATAATTTTCTTTAAATTATTTTTATAATGATATTATTATTTCTATCAAAACTAATTTTATTACTTTTAAATTTTATTATTTTAAAAAAATTAATTTAATTTTTAAATTTGTTTTTATTAGTTTTTTAAAAATTAATTTTATTAGTTTTCATAATTTGAAAAACCAAGTTGATTTTCAATAAAAAATAATTTTATAATTTTATTAATTTTTATTAAAAAATAATGTATTATTTCTGGTTAATTTTTAATTTAAAAAGGAATTTTGTTATTTTTAAAAATTATTTTATTAATTTTTATTAAAAATTGATGTATTATTTCTAGTTAAGTTTTTAATTTTAAAATTAATTTTATTAGTTATAAAATTAGTATATTGATTTCATTAAGTTTAGATTAATACTAGTAAAACTATTTATTTAATAGTTTAAATATTATAAAAAATTAATATTAGTTTTATTTATTATTGTAATATTAATTTTATTAATTTAATATTTTTCAATTTTTGTATTTAAAGTTATTAACACTTATATAAAATTCTAATGCGCAATATAATTTTTTTTTTTTCAGAAAATTGTTTAAGATTCTCGTCCATACCGAAGACAGATTTATAATATTCTCTTCTTAAACTCTACCATGGTGAGTCATAAGTCCAAGTAAAGGACATCTCAGTTAAGTAATGCATTGATGTAGATTCAGGGCTTTTGACATGATTATCCTTCAAAAATAAAAAAATTTCATAAATGCCATCAAAACACAAATATTGACCCATTTGCTCTACTTTATTGTTCATCGCCCGGTCAGCGCCCCAAACAAGCGTCACGTGGGCGGCGGAGGTGACATTTTCTACAGGATGGAAGACGTCTTTTGAAAAGATGCATTCCCTTCATAATTTTTTTTTTCAACGATTAAAGTGGCTTGGACATCCATTCTTCTTTTATTGAGAGTCCTGTGTTGTGGGCTGGTAGGCTTTGCATCTATTATGCCCTCTTGAAAGCTGATTTAGCTGGATCTCAAGCCAACCTTTTGGTTTCAGGTTTGTAAGTTCTTTTGTTTTTATTGGGGATTTGGGGATTGGGTATCTGTTTCTTTTTTTTTCTTTTTCTTTTTTAATTTTTCTTTGTTTGTCTATTTTGCAGATTTGCAAGCGGGTGTTGATGATTTTGGGTTTTCTAAGTGGCTTAAGAACTTGAAAGGCAGATGTGTGGAGTTATTTTTAATTTTTAACTTTTTCTTTTTTTCAATTGGGTTTTGCAATTGGTAGAACAAAGATGGAAGCAAACTATAGGCAATCTCCTTGACCCACTTGATTATAAATTAAAACCAGTTGAAATCCTTGTGAGTATGCAAGATTGGAAGTGGTTGTTTTCGTGAAATCTATAGTGAAGGATAGTTTTTTGTTGAGTTTTCAATGCCCAGAAAAAAATTCATTTGATGTTGAGTTAGTGGATCTCCAGCCTCCTGCTATATGCCAACTAAACCAGCTTTTAAGAGGGCATAATAAATGAAGGGAAGACGTCTTTTGAAAAAACGCATTTTCTGTAAAAAATGTCACCTCTGCCACTCACGTGACGCTTGTTTGGCACGCTGACTGGGCGATAAACAGTAAAGTATGACAAATGGGTCAATATTTGTGTTTTAATGACATTTGTAATTTTTTTTTTTTTTTAAAAGATAATTATGTCAAAAACCTGTAGATTGATGTATCCATGCCACGTAATTAAAAAAAGAACTTAATTGAGTTGAGCATTAAAGCTTATTACAATTAGTGCACGAATGAAAAGGGAATCAGTCAATGTAACTTAGTTAATTCAATCCTCTTTCATTAAACAGCACCGTTTCGGGAAGTATAACGAAAATAAAATAAATGAGGTATGTTAAAGCCTACCAGCTGGGGGTTAACTTTGCAATGGCTTATGTTTTTAATCTTGGAGTTACAATGGAGATCAATGGATATGATCTTTGCTCAAACAACAAAAGATCCAAAGTTGAGAATTGAAAGCCTCACTTCAGACAAGTCTTCATTCAAAAAGGTAGAACAAAAACAGAACTTCAGCAACAGGCTTTTTCATCATCAAAAATTTAAACAATCGCTTCAGTTCTTCCTTGTATCATGACCTGAACCCAAAAGCGAGAAACCATAAAAACAACCTATTGACTCAGCCAAATCCTAGAGATGGTAAAATATATTCACAACAGATGCAGCACACATATCAAAAGTGAAGCAGAAGGGAATAGAATCTATGCAACCCATCTTACAGTCTATGCACAAAGACTAGACCCAGGACTTCCCCGAGAGCAAGAAAGGGCTTCTTCAAACCACCGAGCATAACTCTCCTTTGAAGTGCACTTAAATCAAAAGGACTCACTATCTGTTGTAGTTGTAGTCACTAGTCCGCAAGGAGGCAGCACCTGAGGCCGAGCATCCAAATCAATTTCATATGCATCCCTGAGTTTGTAGCAGCTGAAGTGGTTTACTCTGAACTTCCATTCCCCTTTGATTGGATTGTATGACACAAACTCAGCACCTTGCTCTTGAGCTTTCTTCATTAGCATTTCCTTGTACTTGTCCACCTTTGCTCCTTCTGTGTACTGCTGTCCTGTCTTCTTGTCAAAGCACTTGATGTTGAGAAGGGTAACCTCTGCAGGTTTGTTCAGCCCTTGCCCCACTGGTGGCTTCTTGTTCTCATCCATGTAAACAATCACCTCCCGATTGTTGAACTGTACCAGAGATTCAAGATCAAGTCTCCGAACATCCGTCTCCCCAATAAACTTGATACTGCCATATCCGTGTCTTCCAACCACAAAGTCCTTCACACGACGGCAGAACCCAGGTTCCGCCCTCTCCTTGGCTGCTAGCTCTTGAATCCGAGGCTCTGTATAATAGTCAGAGTGCCTGAGTTTTGGCATAAGTGCCTCAATATCTGCTCCATGCTCATACACAATAGCTGCCTCCCCAGCTCTGTGCCCAGTGACTGTGATGTAGGAATCGCCCTTCTGAGTAGTATGATCTTCATGAATACCATTTGGTTTCTGGGAGGGTTTGGCAAGAGGAGTCTTCTCCTTGTCTGAGTTATTGTCACCAGGGTTATCTGCACCATTCCAAGAGTTTTTAAATAGCACATAATCATCCCAAAAGATGAAAAAGAAAGAATCAACAAGATGTTTAATGGGAAACTTATGCAAATGGGAAGGTTAGAAACAAACTAAGCACTGCCAAATGATAGTATGAAGGAACTCGCGTACATAGAAAGACTAATTTTGGTTGATTCTAAGTTTGAACAGCTATTGGTTTAACTCAGAACTTAATGATTCAATGTTCAAACTGGAAAATAAAAAATTATCTCCAGAAGATATCGCCCAGACTATGTTAACCATGTGGGTTAAATTGCCCAGGCCAAATTGACAAATTTTAGTGATAAGATATGCAACTGGAATCCATTTGAAATCAGTCAAAAATCATTTAACGGTGAGACTAAAGAAGCTTAGGTGCATTAACTAAGGAAATGAGTTCCTGAGTGACACAAAAGGACTACCAAGAGTAACCTCACCCGGTGAACAGAATTGATTGCATGCACCCAAATTCAACTGACATTACTTCTGGCACATCCAATTTCAAGTCGTTTTTAACCCATTTTTCATGTAACCACATGGATTTCAATGGTAAAAATAAATGAGGTCCCCCCTCATGGTGAGCTAAATGAATAAACCCAACAACTATGACTCAATCTATTCTATCCATCTATCTGTGTAATAACCATCTTCAAAGCAACAAGTGTTCTGTGATGCAAGTTGAAAGAATACAAATAAAATATAAAGAGATGAATGAGAAGGCACACATTTGTTTCGGAAGGGTTGGGAGTGGAGGGAAGCAACTATGACGAACTTCAAAAAATGTTAGTACTTACTATCTTTGTCCCAATCAAAAAGACCATTTGAGGTAGCTAACCCATCATTAGTAACCTTACCTGAATATAATAGAACACTGTCAAACTCAAAAATGAAAAATTTACCAATTGACATGCAAGGTACTGTGTTTCTCAATTTCAATATTTCTGTAAAAGATGGCACTCAGAAGAGGACATGTTTAATCAATCATCAATACACCAATTTATTAAGTTAATAAATATAATCACCATCTTCTATTAGAAATCCACATCAAGCTACAATGTAACAGAATTCTAAATCAAAAGTCATAAAGTATCATCTCCTCAACATGTATTAGAATTCAAAAGCAATATGTGAGAAAATAATAGTATGGACACCACTGGACCACTATATACTGAGTTTTCAGAAACCCTGGCCATCACAATGGGTACCACCCACAAAGGCAAACTAACTTCAATAAAAGATACCAAGATAGACAACACAAGAACCCAAAAATAAATATAAGATTTTACTAAAAAGAAGAGCAGTATGCATCCAAAAAAGTACAGAAAAAGAAATGAAGCCAAAAAGGTAACATGAACAAGGGTGACTCCTTAAGATACATGAGCTTCTCCCATCTAGCAATCCCCAAACCAAATCAAATCCCATCCCTTTGAGATCTTGGACCAAAGAAACAGAAAAGCCTTCATCACCATGGTAACTTCTACCAAGTCTCTTTCACATCCTCCACGAAATAGGTTACGAAGCCCCTTCAAAATATAAATGAATGAATCGTGAAAGTGAATAAACTCCTATCCATTTCTCTCTATACAATATTCTCTGCAATTAGTCTGAGTTCTTAAACTTACGCATTAGAGGAGATTTGCCTGGCACTGCACCTATGTCTTAACATTTTTCTAGTGACCTTTTGTCCAGTTTTGCATGGACTCTTGTGGTTATCTCAGCCCTCCACCTTGCTCAATTGGAAGCTCGACAACTAATCCAATTTTGGCATCAACAATAACATTTTTGGACTTGGGTGATAATGGCCCTAGAACTCCTACTCCTACACCTATGCAAGCAAGCCAAGGTCTGTGTACATGAGAAAGCAACAATGATCCAAAGGGGGTAACAATGATCCAAAGAGGAAAACAATGCTGTATAAGGCAACATTCCTCCAACCCTCTGCCGCTTCCCTGAAACATTTCTCCCTTGAACTCTTCAAAATGAGGATCTTTGAACTCCCTGGAACCTGATCTGATGTTTGGGTTTGGCTGTAACAAATTTTAGACTTTTAGTTTGTACAGAAGTTGACGGTCATGGCTGTCAATTATTATTTTTGACAATTCAACTGGACGAGAGTTGTATAAAGAACTCTTATGTTTAAACCTTTAAATGGGTTTGGATTAGTCCTTGTTCCAACACAAATGAAATCTTCTAGAAAATAAAGATTTCATGATGAAACCCCAGTATTATAATTTCCAAAATTACAGCTAAGATTCCAAGAAACACGTATATGACCTAATGTGTTTTAGGTTAGCCCTGCTCATCCAACATCGTTCTCAAAGACCCAAAGATAATGATATGCAAACGCTTGACAGACTGGCTGGTGGCTTTGGGATCCCGTAGAAAATGCTTCTTCTATCCTCGCTCTTGTCACATAATGCATTTCCATAATTTTGAAATAGAGCACAATCTTTAAGTACTTGGCGCAAATAAATGCATACCATTTTCATTGACAGTGGTATATGTATCCTTCAGCATTGTTGATTTATTTGCATTTATTCCAGAATGCCACTTTTCTGTTGGATGAATTACTAGTGCCCGTGGATTCTCCCTCGGAATAACAAGAGCATCTGCCTTTGGGGCACTTGGAGTTTCTTCATCATCACTAAAAAATGGCACCTGCAAAGAGAGAACATTTGTCTGACTGTTAAACAAAAAGCAAAGAACAAACCAGAGAAATCAAAGTGGGATAATAACCTTACAGGTTGTATGACTGATAATATATCTATTCTATTCAAAGCTTTAAATGTGTAAAGAATCATTCTCACCTTTGAACCATCTGTTTTTGGATGATATCTCCTAGCCGGCAACTTTATCCTTCTTTGAGATAAGTGTCTAGAAGTCAATAAGGAGGAAACTCTGACAGGAGTGGGCTTTTCAGTAGCCTGTGACAACAAGATCATCAATAAAAGTTTTGCACTCAAACAACTAAACGACACTTAAAGGAATTATTCATCTTATATCAGGTAAAATGCTGGGTGATGCCCCTATAAAACAGCACAATTATTAGTGATTTTGGAGAAAAAAAAATCAAAAACACATTTATAAAACTAGAGGTACAATTAAGTTGAACCAAGACCACAACAAATAAACTTACTGGCATGCTGGAGATTCCATATTGAACTGACAGTGTGGATCCAGTACGACCAATTGACATTTGAGGCATTGCAGGTAAGGTTCCAAATGGATTTATGACAGTGGGTGGCTGCATAACCATAGGGCTGAAACTGGCAGGCCTGAAAAGAAGTATGACATCAAGTATCAGGTCTTGTGTTAAACTAACATGAAGAAGATGTAAACTGGCCACCAAATCCATATTTAGAAAAATCTCCATATTTAGCAAAAAGCCTCCATGGACTGGCAAGTAGCATGGTAGAGAAAGCAAACGCTACAAACTACAATTCAACCAGTCCAATAATCTATCACAAAAAATAAAATGACCCTAATTCTCCAATCCATATAACATCACAATAAAATAGACAGCTAACAGAAGCAAATGATCCAGCAAACACAAATGATACTAGATAAGAAACATACTGTGGTCCAAATGTACCCTGACCCAAAGAGCTAGATATGCCACCAAAACCACTTGAAGCTGCTGAAATGGAATGGAAAACAGGTCTTTCAGAAGTATCAACATGAATCTTTCAAGTATAAGGTTACGAAGCAAAAAAGCTACAAATGAAATGTAGAAAATATCTGAGTTACCAAATTGAAAAACTGAAAGTGAAAACAATAAATTGGCATATTTTATTACCTGCTTGCGCCTGACCAAAGTTACCAAAGGAAAAAGCACCTGATGACTGAGGGAGTTGAACTGACTGAAATGGAGTAGAAAGAGAAGGCTGTTGATAGACAAGATATATAAATTAAAAAAACATAGTAAATATTAACTGATGGCACAAGTAGACCTAGATAGAAGTATCAAAGAAACAGTGGACAATTATTTTTAACTTGCAAAAAATCTGTGACCATCAACGGTTAACTTAGTCTCTCAATATATCAGGCAGAAAGATGAATTTAAATGGTAGTAACATAAGTAATTGCAAGATTTCAAGTGGAACATACAGTTGTTTGACCAAAACCCACAGGGTTGCTTGCAGAAAGTGATGATGCAGTTGTACTTGAGAATAAGTTTCCGCCGAACCCAGTTGAAGGCGAACTGAACAAATTAGACTGGCCAAAGGAAGGAGCTGTACTCTGTCCAAAGGTTGAAGCAGTTTGCCCGAACGCAGAATTTGTCTGTCCAAGTGATGGAGTAGTAGATTGAAACAGCCCAGCTGATTGGGTATTACCAAAATTCAGACCAGAACCAAATGTAGAATTTGTCCCAGGAGCTGAAGCAGAACCAAATATGGAAGGCGATGATCCAAATGCAGCTGACGTTGATGCACCAAAAAGAGTTGAAGACGAATTAGCTCCAAATGCTGGTGTGGAGAAAGATGGTGTGGATGCCGAAGTTGTTCCAAAAGGGTTTGTTGTTGTTGATGAACCAAAAGCAGGAGTGGATGAGGCACCGAAACCAGAAGATCCAAAAACTGAAGTTTTTGAACTAAATGGATTGGAAGATGAAGCGGAAAATAGATTTGAAGATGTTTGGGCAAATGATGGTGAAGGACCAAAAGGGTTTGACTGAGCAGGAGGAGTACCAAAGCCAACCCCACTCGCAGGCTGACTAGCAGGATTTGGACCACCTAGAATTTGAAATCATTCAGAATGAAGGTAAAGAGAAAATAATAGTTCACAAAATCCACCCTCCCCCTCAACCAAAAAAAACGGGGAAAAGGAAGTAAATAACACATACCTTTATCACCCAACTGATAGTCCTCCCACCTCAATTCTTCATGGCTTTTGTCTTTGTAGACAGGCATGGCTGATATGGATTCAAGCTTGCCAGCAGGCTGTGCACTGCTGCTACTGTCAGCCTCAGGTACTGGGGTGTAAGCAGCTATTCTGCTTCCTCCACGTTGGCCCCCAAAAGCTGACTGCCCAAAACCAGTACTGCCAAATGCTGGTGTTGCAGCCTGTGCTCCTGCAGGATATCCCAGAAAGACAGCTTAGAAATGAATGGACATGAAAAAGAACATAAAGCATGAACTATCAGGTTTCCAACTCTATGACAGAACATTTATCCAATAGCATTACAAGTTAAATTAAAAGGACACACCAAAAGGAGTACTTTGGCCCCCAAAGGGGGATGAACCTGCTCCAAATGGGCTGCTACCAAATGCAGAAGCTGATTGTCCAAAGGCAGGAGAGGATCCAAAACTAAAGGATGGAGTACTTGAAGCACCAAATGAGGGAGTACTTGATGCACCAAAAACAGGAGTAGAAGATCCAAAAGTAGAACTTGAAGCACCGAAAGCAGGGGTACTTGAAGCACCAAATGCTCCTCCAGATCCAAAAGCTGCCATACCTGATACACCAAATCCAGTGCTTGTGCTTCCAAATGCTGGAGTTGTTGAAGACCCAAAGGATGGAGTACTAGTAGCACCAAAGGCAGGTGTGCTACTAGCTCCAAACGCTGGGGTGCTTGTAGCACCAAATGTAGGTTGACCTGATGAACCGAAGGGTGTAGATGAACCAAATAGATTGCTCCCAAATGCTGATTGTGTTTGTTGAGATGTGCTGCCAAATGGACTTGTTTGACTTGGTGTTGATCCAAAGCCTCCAAAAGCAGGCTTTTGTCCAAATATAGAAGATCCTTTTAAGAGAAGACAGAATGCAAGGACATTTCAGTTCCTCAGAAAAAAAAAATCAAGAATATTAAATATTCCCTTCAAAAATATCAGAAGGTACCTAGGAAGTTACTTTGCATAACAGTGGAGAACAAGAAGACCAATTATAGGGAATGAAACAAAGTAAAAAAAAAAAAAAATCAAAAAGCCTGTGCACCATCAAAAACTAAAGGAAAAAAAGGAAGATATAATACTTGGTATATATTTCTATATTGTTGCATCGTATTCATATGATCGTATCTAACAAGGGAAAAGGCAAGCAAACACCCAACCATGCGTATGGGTACGAAGGACACACCTCCACATGGCTACATCTGGTCCAATCTAAAATTAAGAATATGCTCAACAATTCCCATAGAGCAAATTGTATCTATAAAGTTGTCATTGGCTTTCTAATATCCTCAGCCCCATAAAGCAAAAGCAAATTATTGCTAAAACATGTCACCTACCTAGGCAATTTGGCCAGCCTATGCAATAAAAATAATAATTATTTTTAAGTCCTGGAGTACATATGTAAGACATAAAATCTCATAATTCATCAAATGGATAAAATAGAATAAAATGTAGATAAGAATTGAGTTCAATTAACAACGAAAAGAGTTAGTAATGAGATAAAGAAATGGGGGAAGA
The DNA here is from genome assembly GCA_035771175.1 of Paratinospora sagittata. Taxonomy (NCBI): domain Eukaryota; kingdom Viridiplantae; phylum Streptophyta; class Magnoliopsida; order Ranunculales; family Menispermaceae; genus Paratinospora; species Paratinospora sagittata. Next base: position 33,155 of record CM069602.1, on the reverse strand, counting down.
AAAAGAAAGGATATTAAAAAAAAAAGAAAAAAGTAAGTAGCAGAGGCAGTGTACAGTACCTTTACTTGCAACAAAGTATTTAAAGAGGAAATGATTAAAATACACACATTGTTGACACACTTTGTTGACATTGTATGTGAGAGTTGTTGGATCACTTCGAATCACGCAACATCACCTCGTATCATGCAATCAACGCGTGATACGAGGCGCTGTTGTGTGATTCGAGGCAATCCAACAACTCCCACCTACAATGTCAACAATGCGTGTCCCCCTAGCATTACCCATTTAAAAAAGGAAGAAAAGGCAAGGGAGAGAAAATAACAGAAGCATTTGCTTATTCTAGTGTTGCAAATTTCAAGCTGCAATGCAGTGCAGTAATGTCTCCATAATAGCTCGCTCTCTCCCAAATCAGTGATTAAAGTACACTGATTTTGTTCATTCATGTATTTTTTGGAAAAGAAGAGATGAAAATGCAATGGGCTTTATGGTTCTATTTTTATTTTGAGAAAGAAACAAGTATGAGTATATATATATATTAGTAATGCAAAATAAGTTATACAAGGAGCATCAGAAATGCTCCAACCAAGCATAACAACAACAAATCAAACGGGCTTTATTGTTCTATGGGTATAGATTTAAACTATTTAAGAGAGGAGTATAAATTGAGTACAGTTTATACCTCTTCATTTAACCTTCTTTCTAATATTATAACCACTCCCATAAACTTCGATTTAAATTGTGAATGGGCCCAAATTTTTCAAAAAATTCCAATGACCTTCCTGCCACCCTTTATCTCACTAACTACCTGGGAAAAATGATCTTCACACACTTGGGCTATGGGCTTGAAAACTTTAATAATAATTGATAAAACAAAATACCCCTAAAATGGGAAAAAAAATCTTTCACGTTTACATTTGACAAAGAATTTCTTCACAAATAAATCTAAAAACAATCAAACAAGAAAATAAAATTTCAGGAAGACATTGTTCATTGTAGCCAAAAATTAATTTTTTGTGCATGACAACATAAGCAAATTATCACAAGACATGAAAATTAGTTCTCATAGTTCATTCTGCATTTAATAGTTGTTCTCATTACCACAAGGAAGGGCAATCCATCTTTTGAACCAAACTCAAAATAGGTTAACGAAGCAAAAGAACAAGGTAGAAGAAAGAAGAACAAGGTAGATCAAGTCAAAAAAACAGAACAAAGGAAAGAAAAAAGGAAAGCTAGGGCAACCCTTTCTCTTAAATGCCATCAATATCCACGCTTACAATTTCATCCAAGTTTCTTTCCCAAAACCCTTAATAGAGCGGAATGGAAGAAGCAGATTCACGCAGTCAACCCAATGTAGTTCGGAAAAGGCTTAGTTGAGTTGAGTATTCTTCCCCAAAACCCATAAAAATAAATTAAGCAAATGCTTATCCTCCTTGAAGAACTCTATTTTTTTTTTTTTTGAGAGGAAACAAATTATTTAATTGAATTAAATTAAATTAATAGTATACACACATTCATTACCCAACTATTCACCCAGGTTGAAACAGAATATCCCCTGTTGAATTTGGATGCCTCCACCCAAGAACTTGCGGTAAATACTATCTCTTCCCATAGCAAGTTAACCTCTTTTTGAAAATCATGGAAAACTCTCCTGTTCCGCTCCAGCCACAGCAACCATAATGTGGCAAATGATGCTATTCTTCCAACCTCCCTCTTGCTTGCAGGTAGTGTAGTTATATGGGCTAAAGACATGCCATCCTCACATGATGTAGGAGGAATAAGCCTCCCCGCTGTAAACGCTCTCCACGTTTGCCATATTACCTTAGAGTAAGAGCATGTAGTAAAGATGTGTTCCTTTGTCTCTTTAGCCTTGAAGCATAGTGAGCAGCAATGTGGAGATATATAAAGCTCTTAAATCGTTTTTGCAAGATGTCCATTGTGTTTAATCTTTGGAGACCAAGTACCCACCCAAACACCTTTACCTTAGAGGGAACATGAGCTTTCCATATAGGGCCCGCCATGGGAAATGAGGGGAAACTTTATTGATCTTTGAGAGGTAAAAAGAAGGTTTTGCAAGTAAAGATTTCGGAGGAGGAATGTAACCATTTGAATCCATTGGGGTGTGACGAGAGACTCACAGATTGAAGACTAGACAATAGGGGCCCAATTTCATCCATCTCCCTAGAGGTTAAGTTCCTAGCTAAGTGGAGGTTGCAAGAAGTGATGGAATTAGGAGGCATGGAAGACGAGGCAACGAAACAGGAAATGTGGTGATTGTGTATGTTGGATACACGGTACATATTTGGAAAGGATATTGCTAGCCTTGAGTCTCCTAGCCAAATATCTTCCCAGAAGAGAAATAGGTTACCATTACCTACTTTAGGACGAATTAGAGGTAAGAAGGTCGGTAAGATAGAGTGAATAAATTTCGAAGGGCTTCTATGGGTAGTTTTAGGTGGTCTAGGTAGGTCCAAGCTAGACAGTGGTAGTCCATACTTTGGATAATTGTTGCCCATAGTTATTGGTTCTCGTTTACATATCTCCAAAGCCACTTCCCCGCTGGTGCCTTATTTCTCAAAGTGATATTTCCAATGTCAAGCCCTCATTTCTCTACTGGCCTCTTCACCATCTCCCAATTGACCAAGTGCAACTTTTTTTTCATTGTCCACCCCTTCCCATAAGAAAACCTCATTCCTTGAAGAACTCTATTAAGGAACCAAATTCATCAACATTAGACCTAACACTTCTACTGGTTTACTTGGTATTCAAGTATTTAACCAATAAAGAATAATATATTAGCTCTTTCATTATGACCATATTTGCATTAGTGTAAATAAAAAACCTTACTGCAATATTACCTTGATTCTATAGAAATCATGAAGCAAGTATAAATACGCAACTAAAAAAACAATTGAGAAATATAGACAATCACCCAATAATAAGGAGGAAAGCACAGTATTGATTGATAACAAACAACAACAATAATAGTAATAATGAATAATGATATGGTCCATATGGATGATGCTGACATCTATACCTATGCTACTCAGACTCTTTATTTTAGCCCAACGTACCCGTGTCCGACCCTTTAAGTTTTAGAATATTACTGTGTAGATTCTCCAATGGAAAGAAGATAACGACTAATAGGTGCAATTTACTTAAGTGGGAGAATAAAATAGACAATAAATGAGAGAGAAAAAGAAAATAAAGGAAAGAACAACCTATAATATAGTCCAGTCCCAATATCCCAAAATTTAAAAATGAACAAATCGAACCTCTAGATATGTACCCGTATCCTACACCCATACCTGAGTCCAGGTAACATAGATCTATACTATGGTAAACTGTCATTGAAGATGACGCTGATGATAACTAAAACACAAAGAATTTATCCAACTAATAAATTGTTTAATGAATATGGACAATCTTGGCAATAAAGTATCAAAACATGGTACTAATTAATAATTACAACAACCACTATAATGAAGATTAGGAGGAGGAGAATATCTATAATACAGCGAACTGTTATTGAAACTGCTGACACGTAGGACATGCCGAATTGTTAGTTCTTAGTGCAAACTCTACCCAAGATACCAGATTAAATTTCAACAGCATGAGTCTCATTTTGCCATTCAACTCTATCATATGTCCACATCTTTCAGCCAAGAGATGTTGTCTGCTTCCTCCTTAGTTAAATAAGCACATTTCAATTATTGGCCTCATTGAAGTGTATATTCCTCCAACAGAATCATTTCTAAGTCAGTATTCCTAGTCACATCTACCCTCTATCTCAACGTCACCATCTATGCAACGCAAGTTCTTGGGCAAAGAACAATATCTCAATTCTCACCACCACCACCATAAAAGAGCCTTTTACTAATACTTCGGCAAGGTGTGTACGCAATTTTCAATTATAATATTCCCACAGTGGTAAGTCCTAACTGATCATTGATTCTTGACAAATTCGAAAAATCAACAACTTATGATTTACCTATTCCACCGCTGAACTAAATAAAAGCAAACCCATAGATGAAAAAAATAAAAGCAAACTCATAAAATCTCATATTTATTACAAGTGCAAAATTCATGATCAACCATAAAGATTGGAAATAAGTAATTCAGAAATGCAAATTTGCAAGGCAAGCAAGAAAGAATTATAGCAAAGTTACATTGTTAAACTGCCTATGTGTAAGAACTAAGAATTAAGAAGGAACATGATTTTTTTTTTTTCTTTTCTTTTCTACTTATTCTTTTTTCTTTTTCTTTTCTAGTTATTATTTTTTTCCCTTTTTTTTATGGTGGTGGTGGGGGTTATGTTCTCTTCTTTGTTTGACAAAGCAAGATGAGTATTAGATGTCACAAACAACAAACATCTTTATACCTTCTTGCAGAAAAGCATAAAAATTACATCTCAAAACTAAAGTTGTTGACTGAAGAAAAAAAAAAAAAAAAACATGAGACATTGAAGTCATAAAATGTGTACAGAAATGGAAAAAATAGATCTTACCACCAAATGAGGTTGAACCACTAGCAAAAGCAGGAGTTGAAGCAGCACCAAAAGCAGGAGTTGAAGATGCACCAAAAGAAGGACCTGAACTTCCAATTCCAAATGCTGGTCCTGTGGCATTAAATGCTGGAGTGGAAGCTAAGGGTGAAGATGACTGAGTTACTCCAAAGAGACCTGTTGCCGTCCCTCCAAATATAGAACCTCCTGTTTGTGCACCAAAGGTGGTAGTTCCACCAAAGGGTTTAGGAGCAAAAGGGTTGCTACTGGCATTGTTTGTCTGCCCAAAGGGTGATTGGGACCCAAATGGGCTACTCGACGATTGACCAAAAGCTGTTATACAATGTTCAACAAACAATCCTTAATTATTACAGGCCGGCATAATTGCAGCTTGAACCAAAAATAAAAAGGTAAGAACCATGACAAGTGTAGAAGTTAGTGCCCATACTACTTTTTTTTAGAAGAAACAATGTTAGTAGTTCGTAGTTAGTTTTATAACCAGCGCCAGAGCCATCACCATACCATACTCTCGGGGAGGTATTAGGTCCATTCTTAATCCATTAATTCCCCTCACCCCTAGGGTGAGGCAATGACAAGAGTTGAATCTGGGACCTTTGGGTTCCAAAGCCACCTCTTTACCAGCTGCACCAACTCCATGTTGGCCTGCGCCCATACTACTGGGATCTAAGCTTATTTGAAATGAAGGGAGGGTTATCATAGTAGATGTTAAAGTAGGGCGGTTATTAAATTAGAAAGTAAAGAGTCAAAACAATGTAAAAGAAGAGGGAAAGCACAATAGTTTACTAAAGCATCCATGACATCAATGAGAAATCAATTCTTTTCCAACAAAAAAGATATTGAATGATAAAAAACAACAAAATCACAAAAAAATTGAGTTCAGTCTTACAAATATTTTCAATAGAAAAAAAAAATGTGCCGCAATAGGTCAAAATCGGTTCAAATTCAAATGAAATTGGAAGACTCGAAATGAAAAATATATGGAGCTTTATATTGAGTAGAGATTAGAAGGGAGGTAGAGAGTGCAAACAAGGGAAGAAGAAAAATAAATCTCAATTCCTAAACCCATATAGTAAACAATATGCACCATCTAAGGGAAACTATAGTGCAGCAAAAGAGACATGTATACACACATTATTGTAAGAGGGGTGGAGCAGAAGCATTGTTGTAGACCCATATAAGATTTTTGATCCCTGAATGCAATGAAAAGGAGAATAGAATAAGGAAAGAAAAAAACAAAAAAAGTGAAGAATATCCCACCCCCTCCCCCAAAACTTTCATACAAAACCAAAAAACGAAAGAGAAAAATATTCAATGCTAGGAAACCTAGACAAAGATGCAAACATCCATAATCAAATAGAACGAAAAGGAGGGAAAAAACCCAAAATTTGAAAACACATGAAAATGATCAACAAAAGAGATTAAGACGAGAAGAAAATATTTTCGTTTAGTTGAAGCGAACATCTTTTCGATATTCCAATTTGAATCACAGAGTGACAAATTCTTCAACAATCCAAACTAAGAAATGAGAGAGGGTGAGCAATAGGAAGAGAAACAAAATTAGAAGGCAATCAAACATATAGTGAGTGCAAATCATTAACACATTCTATGCATACTTGAGGAATTTGAGAGAGAGATGCAACTTTGTCGTCCTTCCCGTATGCTTAACCCCAACACTATATATAGTCATACCTATATTTATGATTAAATATAAATCTATCAATTAAAAACAATAATAAAAGAAGCTATTGATACCCACCCACTCATCGTGCCCATTGGTGCTTTGACACTAAGAAGTACAAAGTGAAGCATCCACTTAGGTTAGATTTGCAGAGTTTATAACGGCTTTGTATGTGTTGCATTTGCTTCTCCCACCTAGATATAACTCAATAACAACTCCAATAACAAGGAAAGTGTTTCTTTTCTTCCTTTTTTTCTTCCAAATCAACTTTGTTTCCTCACTTGCATCAAGATATTGACATTGTATTAGGTGAAAATGGGCTTCTCCAAGGCCCACTATGTAGTTGGCCAAATCCTTCTCCATCCAGGCCTTCACTAGTAACATGCCATATTTCTCGATTTTCCTAATATATGAAACATTTTTATTATTTTATATCTCAAATTTATGCAATTGTGTTCGTCTCCATGGTTGTCGACACTTTAAACTAACTTATGAAATTGATGATGATCCTGAAAATCTTTCCAAAGGAGACCCTTCAACATGTTGCTTTTTCTTTTTAGTTCGGGACACTATGGCTAGTCCTCTATGGTTGCCGTAGTAGACTTTTGTTGAGTAGTTTATGTCTTCACTAGTATCACTAACAAATATTTTAACCATAGCCCTTGCGTATTCTTGAGATGTTAGCTTTGTTTCTTTATCCTTTCAAGGAGGATTACTGATTACCAACTAATGCGTTAGAAAGAATTTGACCTAAAAGTGATAGGCGATTGGTAGTGGTTCCATCGTGTATATCAAGCTATCACTAATATTTCCCTCTTATGTAGCTCCATCATGCACTTAGAGAGTCACATTGGAGATAGAGGAATGGACAAATACCAAACATGTATATTAAGAAAAGGAGACACGAATCTAAGACGTCTCACAAACTTGAGCTTTGATACCAAGGTAAACAACTTAACATTAAAAAACTAGAAAAATTTCCCTTTGTTTGATTGATTATAATACAAGAGAATTACAAGTTTTAGATAACCACAAGGATTCAAAGAAAGAAAAAGAATACATATGGAAAGATAACAATTTTGTGATGTGCATATCAACTCAAACTGAAGGCATCTTTTTTAATCATTCTTCTTAAGAATCACTTGTTCTATTTGAATGAGAGAAATATGACAACTAATTTCGATATTTTTCTTCACAGAGGACGTCAAATTCATTGTGAATTGCAAATATTTGTGAAAATGTTAAAATGCCTCTAGAGGTTGTTTTAGTCTGCTTCCTCACATATAGAAAATATGTGGTTGTGGTACAATGAGATGTATCGAGCTTCCACTATCCATTGTTATGGACATGAATAATAAGTTCATCTCGAACCTTTGCGATAAATATTTGATTCACCTCTATTGGTGATGCAATTTATGTGTAATTGGCAATTCCAAATTGTCTAAGCAAGTCTTGTTCTTATCTCTTCTAGCTTATGAATACGATCTCATCACATGTACTGGTTTCTAACTTGAGAAAATCGCTCTTGGACCATATGGGCTTCTTTTATGGCATCATTTATATTGGTGACATAGTTTCTTCTAATAAAATCATACAAGCCTTCCGCAACATTTGAGAGTTGAGAATATCTTTTGTTACCAACTCTTGGTGCTTGCTTGAGCCCAAGTAAAGCATCTCCAAATTGTACCTATTTAAGATTTTTTCTTCTCATGGATCTTTTGGTTGCAATATAATTTTTTTTCTCTATTACGGTGGATGTTCCAAATTTTCTTACTAGATCCTCAACTTATCTCTTTGACTTGTGAATTAGCCCCTATCACGTCAGTATGGAAGATGGCCTTTGGAACCAAATGAATCTCCTCAATGACAGAACCTATGATATGATATCATCAATATAAAATAGCTTGATAGGTTTCTTGAGGTGTACACTACTATTTTTTAACTTGTGCTTGCACTCAAATGTTCTTCATTGGTGCAAACTTGGCTGATTGCACCCTGAAAATTTTTCTATCAAAAAGTCTATGTAAACAAGGTTTTGGAAATCGATTTGCCATAATTGCCAAGGTTTTCTCACAACCAATTGTAACTTTATTTTGAATGAATGACACTATCTCATTGTACTTGTGGGAAAATGTGATATTCTTATAAATATTGTGATCCTAAGTTCAGATATGTTCTAATATATTAGAATCTCTGATTTATGCAGTTAGGGTAGTTACAGTTCAGTTAGTGTAGTCATAAGAATGTAGTTTGGGTAGTTTATTTTAAGTTATTTTCAGTTTTGTAACAAACTGCAGAATCTGCAGAAAAAGGGTTGTATCTTTTCTATTTGAACAAGTTTTCTGCAACTTTTACCACATGGTATCAGAGCTTTAGGGCTCTAGAATCTGCAATTTTTAGGCCTTAATTGCCTATTGAAGCTTGTTATTTCATTCCACCTATTAGAATCTCCTTCTACCCAAATTGACCATGTCTGATATTTCTGAAACCACCAACGCTTCTGTGATACAAGGGACAGAATTTTCTGTCAATCAATCAACTGGAAAACTCACGAATATTCAATTAGCATACCGGCTCAATGGGAAGAATTACTTACAATGGTCTCAAGTGGTAAGAACGTTTTTGAAGGGGAGTGGGAAATTGAATCATTTAACGGGCATTGCTCCTAATGTACATGATCCGAAATTCAGAGCATGGGACGAAGAAGACTCGATGATTATGTCCGGGCTTTGGAATTCAATGTTACCCGAAATCAGTGGGACTTGTATGTTCCTTTCCACTGCCAAAGAAATATGGGAGGCTGTTCATCAAACTTATTCTAAGGTAGGTGATGCAGCACAAATATATGAGATCAAAACAAAGATTTCAGCCACCAAACAAGGAGAATGATCAGTCACAGAATACGCCAATATTTTGAAGAGTTTATGGCAAGAGATGGATCACTATCAATGTCTTCACATGAAATGCAGTGAGGATGCTGTGCTGCTTAAAAAAATTGTGGAAAAGGAGAGGATCTATGAGTTTCTTGCAGGTTTGAATCCTGAATTTGACCAAGTGAGAGTTCAAGTGTTGGGAAAGGAAGATCTACCATCACTAAATGAGACTATTTCCATGATTCGAGCCAAGGAAGGAAGAAGGGGCGTTATGCTTGACCCTCCAATGGTAGATGGCTCGGCCATGGTCTCAAAAAGTGTTGTCACAAAGAAAACTAGCCCTGAAGTGAAGCCAAACATAGAGCAGGCAGATTTGGCTAAAATTGGGAATAAAGAAACTCTTAGGTGCACCCATTGCAACAAACCTCGTCATACTCGTGAGCATTGACCTTGTATCTCTTAATTGAACCATAATAGTTTCCCTTCGCCTCACTTTTCCAATTGTGGGAGACTGGCTTTCACTCCATTTAGGTGTTCACACAATCACATGTTTCATACTTTTTAACCCTTAAAAATCTCTGTTTCATTTTGTATCATTTTGCATTTGGCTTCCACATTCTTGAGGTTTTTCTTCCCGAATCTTTTTTTTCCTCGTTTGATAAGCAAGTGGTGGGTTTCTTGTGTCAAACAACTGAGCCAGACGCTCAGCTCCCTTTCCTCGCTGATCTTCAAGATCTTTGGATGAAAAATGAAATTTACAAATCGACATAATAAGTGAGAGATTAAAGGCTTGGATCATGCTTAAGTTATCAATATGCCTATCTTAAAGTGCAAAAAAATAATTCTTGAAGATTAAGAAGAATGCGGTTTGGTAAAAAGTAATGAGATCAAAGAATGTAAGGTAGTGACTTTCAATAATCTTAAATGAAGGCACAAATTGAGTCTTAATATCATATGGAAATGTAGGAGAGAAGACAACAAAGCAACACATTGAGGAAAGTGAAGGTAGAAGGAATTCAGGATCAAGCAGTATTCAAAAGAAAGCAAGTCATGGAATACATGAGAAATATTGGATCTTTTCCTGGTTAAGTTGTTTAATGATAGTTTGAAGACTAAGAAGATGCCAGCTAAATAGAGAAAAAACATCTCTCTACCCTTGGCTTAGAATAAAGAAGACATTTAGATGTGCACCAACTATTGAGGCCTCATATTTTAGAGGTGCACCAACTACTGGGGCCTCATACTTAAAGGTTCACAAACTATTAATGAGCTACTTAACCTAGCACTACCTGAGTTAGCAGGTCATTAGAAAACATAATTTGAAAGAAGAAAAGAGAAGAAGCAAGTTCCCAAGGGAGTGCGTATAAAATTATAAGTAATAGGGAAACAAAGAAAAGGAGAGAAGATAAGAAAAAAAAAAAAGGAAAGGAGAGGAGAGCTGAATTCAAGAAGTTGCACATGGTGACACATGTCAACTAATAAGGTTGTGAAGTCAGTTTTTTATATATATTACATGATATGATAAGGGACTTACTAGGTGTGAGAAAAAAGAAAGAAAAAAGGAGAGGATAATGGTGTTTCTAGTTTCAATTGGTTTACACCGAATATTGGCGGGTAGCTCATTTTTGTTTGTCGTGATTATAATAGTCGTGCATTTTTTGCCAATGAGGCATTGGGCGTGTGGTCGAGGGGGTCGACGTGTGACCGAGTAATCTCGGGTTCGACTCCCCACCCAAAGTCCTTTTCCAAGGATTTGGTGAGGAGATTAGTGGGAGTTGTTCCACCTTTGGTAGGGCCCGATACTCCTCGGGTGGGTGCGTTTGTTGTTTCTACTAAAAAAAATAGTCGTGCATTTTTTATTAGGGGAACTTTGCTATAGAATACTTGCAGATGAGTCTAGTATTGGTTGATGATACTAGAAAGATCAATTCTCTACCTAGAACTTCGATGAATTTCTTTGGGGATTGGCATGCTTTGATATAGTTCATTTCGAATAAGCTTAGATCCTAGTAATATGAGCACCTATTATTGGGATCTAAACCCTAAAAACCTATTTTTGTAATCCTCCTTAATTTACCTTATTTTTATTATTCTTCCTAAGTCTAACCTATTTTAATATTTACATAAAGCTACCCAATTTTTGTAATCTTCCTTAACTTACCTTATGTTTATTATTTTTCCTAAGTCTAACCTATTTTAATATTTACATAAAGCTACCCAATTTTTAATATTCTTCCTAAATCTACCATACTTTTAACATTTTTCCTATAGATAACCATTTTAAATATTTTTTTTTCTGAAAATCTAACTTCTTCTTAAATATTTTCTGAATTCTAGCATTGTTCTGAAATCTCACCTTTTGTATTATTTTTATGAATCTAGCCTGATTTGAATATTTTTGAAATACTAACCTAGATTTCAATGGCTTTCCTGAAATCTAACCTAGATTATAGAAAAACAGGAATCTAACCTACGTTTTTCTGGCATCTACTTTACTTTCTGATTTTCTTGTATTTTTAAAATTAAAATTTTCTCCAATTTTTAATGTACATTTCTGAAATCAAAGTTTTCATTCTGCAATTATTTAAAACTTATTTTCTGTATTTTTTGAAATTAACTTCTCAATTTCTTTAAATGCACGTTAATCTGTCATAACTTCAACTTTTTTCAAGATAACACAATTTCGGTATTTTCAAAAACACACCTATGTTTCCACATTTTCTGAACCAAGATTCAAGTTTTAGGATTTCTTTAAAATTTACCAATTTTGAACATTTAATAACAAATTTATCCTTTTTTAAAAAGAAATAATAAGAAAATCAGGTGAGTTTCTGAAATTCAACTGTAATATGATTTTTTTAAATTAAAAATATCCAAAGTTCCTCCTAAGTTAAGATAATACACCAAACCTATCTTTCCTAATTTTAAATAAATAAATAATTGACCTAATCTTTCCTTTTTTTTAACGAAGAAATAATAGGCCTATCTTCCTCATCTTTCGTAATTTTGAATTTAACATGGTACCCTAAGAAGATGATGTCCTTCCAAATTCATTATTTCCTATAAACAAACATAACCTTAGAATATAAACGATAAAGATGAGGCTTACTCATTGAAATCCTTCTTGATAATTTTGAAACTCTCACGTCAACATCCAATAGGAGTCCTCAAATGTCACTTGCTTGTTGCTTCAACCTAAGAAAAAGAGAAAGAGAGAGAGGGAGAATAATTAGCAACAAACCATTACTTTTTTTTTTTGAGGTCAAGGGTATTGAGGGGCCATCCCCCACTAGTCCCCTGGGGAACGGCCACAAACACCTTAAGACGCCATTGTATGAGTGGGGAGGCTCGAACTCAGGATCTATTTTATATTAGAACCTTATGCCCCTCAACTCCGCCACTCGCCCAACCTATTACAAGAACAAGAGTCAAATGCTAACAACACATTAGATCAAAAATAAACAAAAACAGTCTGTAAGAAATAACAGTATATAAGGACTCATTGGAAGTCACGTTATTAAATGCATTGAATACTACATGAAGCGTTGTTCCTAAAATATACATGTTTGCTACAATGGACAGCAGAGGAAAAAAAATTCTGATGCCACCCATGTCCAATGATATTGTGGAAATCATCAAGCAGACAACCTAAAATGAAGTTACAAAGGTAATGCCCAAGATTTCCACCAAAGCATTATGCTGTATCTTTTCCATTTTTTTTTTAGTTAGTCAACTTTAATTCAGTTCAAGTTCACATTTCAAGCTTTCTAAGTTCTCTTGCCACAATCTTCCTCGAGATTCAATCCCATATAAAATACAAAGCCAATGTTGGGATACCAATTCAACAAACCCTAAATCCTAGGTGCTAAAAAAGCAAACCTACATCAAACTACATGGTCCATAAATAATCAAACCCACGTAAACAACCAATCGTATTACTCAAAATCATACTTCAAGAACCAATGAGGTCATCTTTTTTGTCATTAGCTCACTCACAAAATATTAATCAAATACAACTATTCTATATCATATAACCCCGAATGCCACATTTAATTACATAACATCAACATACATAAATCTATGACTCCCAAAGACATTATCACAATCACCTATATGGTAAACAGATCAACATTACTCTCAATGACTTATCACCTTGATGTGCTCAATTGAAAAAACTAAAATATAGATTTAGTTTGTAAAACCTATTTTTCAAAAATATGAACTTATCAGTACACATTTTTGAATCTTTGACTAAGAGTTTATGACAGTTTTTTGTTTCAATTTTTTCGGAAGAAATTTGAAAAATATAGGAAACAAATTTTGGAAGTCATTTTCATAATATATACAAGATAATGAAACTTTAACTTCATCACTCATCTGAACATGTGAGTTGAACTCAGTTCTCCTACTGAATCAAATTTTTATATTAGCATGTTAAGAATTGTTAATTTTTCAGCAATAATAACTCCAAAAAAAACTTCTATAAAACTTCAGATAACCCTAATTTGAAATAAAAACAAAAAACAAAAAAAGTAAAACGAAAGATCTGATAGATTCTGATTTAGCTGGTTTGAATACTACAATGGTTTTTTTTTTTTCTTTTCTTTCTTTCCATTAGTTATCAAAGAAAAAAATGGTTTCAGTAATTATCATAAATTAGTAACAAATCTCAATAACCTAAAATCTTGAACATTAAGCCAAATCCCATCAAATAAAAAACACGGGAACTTTAAGGAAAAAGAGTAAACAAAATCCTAATTTCAATAAGCACATGCAAACGGTTGGTTCCAAATCAATATCTACTCGTAAAAAAAAGATGAGAAAGAGACATACAATTATTGAATTTTGTTGAGATTCAAATTAGCAAAAACAAGAACAAGGGCTAATAAAACAAGACTTACAAGAGTTGTATGGGACATTGGGACCTAATCTTCTCCTCGATGTTTTGATCGCTTGACGCACTTATCAAATCTCCTTGACGACCAAATCTTCTGCATTATAGATACATCATTATCATAGTCGACAGATCCTGAAAAACATTGTTTAAAAAACAATATGTGCCTGTAAAAAATACTTGAATAAACCATACAATCATCAGACAACTCCACTTTTCATATTGATTTTAAACAAAATTAAATCCAATAACTCAATTCAACCAAGAAAGAATAGCCAACATAGATGAAGGCAAACTAAAGAATGGTTAATCATTTTCAACATCAAACTACATTTGCGGGGACCTAGCCTATTCAAATTTGAGCATTCCTACCTCAACCACCCAAATTTCTACAACCTAGTTGACATTAACGTAAAGAAGGATGAACTTGAAAGAAAAAATCAGAGAATTAGACTCTGGTCAAGGCAAACACAGGTGGAATAGTGAGTCAGAGAATGCTAGAAAAGATGCGAAGGAACTAGGTGACTTATGCATGAAAGAAGAAAGAATGGCCCTTCAAAATCTCAAGTTAAATTGGTTAAAGGAGGGAGGTGACAAATCGAAGTTCTTTCACAGGATGCTAAATTTCAAGAAATCCAAAACAACATTACTAAAACTAAAAAAGAAGATGGACGATTACTCAATAAGGAAGAGGAGATAGTCTTTGAAGTCATTAGCTTCTTTGGCAAGCTCATCGCTCAGGAGTCACCCATTCATGGTGGTTGGAGAGTCAGGATTGGACAAGCATTCTGAAGGAGGAAACTGTTCGTCTTGAGAGGCCCTTTGTTTAACCCTTAAACCCGTCAAATATACCTTCTCTTCTGGTTTTCCTATTGAACGTAGTCTTAATTTGGATCTTTTACCATTCAATAGAGATTTACATGTTGAAGATTTCTTCGATTAGTTATTTTTAGTAGAGAGATTTCTCGACAACAAGAGCATACATAAAAAAACCAAGAAAAGCTTCTTGCAATGATGCTTATTGGTGCATCTTATTCTTTGTGGATTCACTTGCAACGAGATACACTTCGCCAAGGTTTTCCCCCTACGATGAACGTGAAGATGAAGACATTTCTCTTTCTCAAGTGAACTCACGGACGAGTTCTTTTCAAGAAAGGGGGAATAATGTAGGATATGAAATAATGTTTTAGAAAGTTCCAATATTTATTTTTTAGTTACTTTTTATTTTCTAAATAAATTTCATTATCTAAGGAAAGTTCCTATTTTGATTTTTGTTGTAGTTTAGATAGTTTCTAAATTTGCTTTTATTATTTAATGCGATTAGAAAGTGTCTAAATAGAATTGTAATAATATTAGAAAGTCGCTATTATGTTATAAATAACTTATGAAACTTATTTTTAAGTGTCTTAAGAAGTTTCGAAGTTGATTCCATGGAGTTATCTATATAAACAACTCCAATTACGAAAATTGTAAATCAATCAATTTTGTCGATTAGTTCTTTATTTTTTAATTTTCTCTTAAATCTATTGATTCAAATACGGTTCCGCTACGTTAATTTCATTCTCATCAAAGTGGTTGTCAAGGGGGGCAATGGCCACTATCATATTTGAGAATCCATGGCGTGGCCCTTCTAGTTTTTCCGTTCTGTTGCCCCCTCTCTTAAGGAACTTTCCATATGCTTGTATCCACATTCTACGCCCGTAGCGATAGCAATAGTCACCCTTCTTGGAACTTCTTTCCTAGAAATCTGACTATTGGGGAAAGAGACTGAAATCACATTCCTATTGTCCACCCTAAAAGGTGTTAGGCTATTTGAGACTGATGATAGAAGAATCCAGATCCTTGACCAATTTGGAATCTTCTCTACCAAATCTTTCTTTCACCATTTCACTATTTGCCCCAATAAGCCCCAATTCCCTTAACATTTTGTCATTGGAAAGCCCAGGTGTCCTTCAAAGTTGAAGTGTTACATTCACTGCCCTATGCTAGCAATGTTGGCGAGCTTTTCTCCTTCCCTACCTCATAAAATCCTAGGTGAGTTTTTTCTTGTGTCAAATTGGATATCAGCTTGTAAACTTTCTAACAGGTATAGTTCAGTGTTTTCAAGGCGTCGCCTAGACAGTGAGGGTTTGTGCAAATATTTAAAAATTTTAAAGGGGTCTCTCTAATTCAAAAAAAAAAAAAAAACAAAAAACTTTAAAAACATAAACGCCCCCTTTCTACAGTAAACCCTCGAATATTTCTCTCTCTAAGCCCATTATTTTCATTTGCTCTGACCAAGAAACGTCGTCGAAATCTCCGACAATCGTCGACGAACCTTCGGCAATAGATATTTGAGTTTTGTACTTTTGAACCTTTTGAATAATGAGTATTGTGGCATGAATTAATGTTTTGTGACATGATTTTAACTAAGATGAAGTATTTTTTATCATTTTATGAAAATTTAACATTTAATATAGAATAAAGTTAGATATATATAATTTTGAATATAAATTGTCCAGGGACTTATAAATAATTAATTAATTATCTAGGACTTATAAATAAATATTTTTATCGCTTAGATAGGACAAATCGTCTAGACATCGCCTTGGCGCCTTGAAAACACTGGTATAGTCTAAATGAGTGGTTAAGAGGATGGGGGGCACGATGTTGGTTGGATAGTGCTAGGGAGACTCAACTATTAAATTCCACATGTAGCATCATCAAGTCCTTTGGATCGTCCCAAAGCCATTCAATACACACATATCTAGAATGATACAAAAAACATGATGGTGGAAGTACGCTAGTTGAGTTTGATAACTTAGTCTCCACATCGTTTTCCTTATTGGCTTCTAAGTTCATTGAGTACACCTAGTGCTCGTTAGTCCTTTTGTACCCTGTTTTCCTCGTCAATATATATTTTCACTTATGTTTCTTATCCAAAAAAAAAAAAGAAAAACATATATTGATTCTATTTCAACACAGGAAGAATAAAAACCTAACTTCAAATCAGAATAATCAAATTAACGAAACCAAACCAAACCAAATCATAAACCAAGAACTGGAACAATCAGAAATTGAGAACAATAAGAATAAACTAACACTTCAAACAAAATCAGAAACGAATAAAACGCTTAACTTCAAATCGATCTGAAAATCCTTACAAACAAACAAAAAAAATTCAAACAAAAACTTTCTAAATTTCTCCAATCAATCAAATGATTAAACTCTCCAAGGATCTTACCCATTGTTAGAGATCGATCAACGAAATGCCGTCCAATGCAAGAATCCAATCGTTCCCAAGCTGTTCCGCCCTCTCGGAATAACGAAATCAAACTAATGAAGAACTGCACCAAACAGAAACTGAGAACAATAATAATAAACTAACAAATCAAACCAAATTAGAAACGAATAAAACCCCAACTTCAAATCGATCAGAAAATCCTTATAAACAACAAGCAATCTTATAAAAACTTTTCACATCTGTTCAACTAATCAAACTATGGAACACTAGCAGGATCTTACCCATCAGAGATTGATTAACCTAATAAACTTACGCTTTTTAGATCTCAGCCGTTCATTTTAAAAATCCACGAAACTTTGGATTTTTGAGGAATAAAGGCATGATTTTTTAATTTACCAAAAAATAGGCATTAAAATATAATATATTAAGTTTGGGACTGGCGCCATATAAGTACTAAGCTGTCCCAAACTTGCCTACAACATTTTTTTTATAAAAAAGAAAAAGTAATTTTTTTTTTAAAAAATAGTTACAAAAAGAAAATAAAAAAATATTTTACACTTGAGCTTTGTTTAAGGCCATCACGGGCTATCAATCCAGATTTTTTGCTTCTAAGCACTTTTAGTACATCCCAATAAGTTCCCCAAGTTGTCCCTGCATCGAACTTCCAGTAAATTTTTGAATCGTCACCAGATTTTTAAATTATGTAAAGCTTTTAATTCTAACTTAAGCTGTTTAAAGTCACCACTGGCAATCCGTTGAATTTTTTTATCTAACCACTTTCGAGGTGGCCATACGAAGTGGTTGGATAAAAAAAATTTTGGTGGATTGCCCGTGGTGGCCTTGAACTGTTTAAGTTAGAATCAAAAGTTTTACGTAGTTTTAAAATCTGGTGGCGGTTCAAAAATTCACCAGAAGTCCAATGAGGGGTACGACAACCTAGGACAACTGGAGGAACTTATTGGGAAGTACTAAAAGTGCTTGAAAGCAGAAAATCTCGATGAATAGCCCGTGGTGGCCTTAAACAAAGCTAAATTTTTGCTTTTTTTTTTTAACTATTTTTTTATAAAAAATTTAAGGTTTTTTTTTTTTCAATGCATGCCCCCCATTGAATGGGCAACATGCATCAATTTTTTTTTTTTTTAAAAAAAACGATGTTGGCAAGTTTGGGACAGCTTTGCGTTGATGTGGCGTCAAGCTGTCCCAAACTTGCCTAATTGGGTATATTATATTACTCTGCAGATGATGATACAGTTTTCGCTTATCATGATTATTCATCTGATGCTTCTAATGTGTCTCAGACTTCTGTCAAAAATCCTGAAACTTTATTTATTTATTTATTTTTCATAAATATAAGCATGATTTTTTTAATTTATCAAAAAATAAGTATTAAAATATAATATACACACAATTAGGCAAGTTTGGGACAGCGCCAAGTTGTCCCAAACTTGCCTACAACATTTTTTTTTTGGGAGGCATTCACACTTGAAAAAAAAAAAACTTAAATTTTTTATAAAAAAATAGTTACAAAGAGAAAATAAAAATTTATTTCACACTTGAACTTTGTTTAAGGCCACCACTGGCTATCCATTGAGGTTTTTGCTTCTAAGCACTTTTAGTACGTCCTAATAAGTTTTTCCAGTTGTCATAGGCAGTCGTACCCTGCATCGAACTTCCGGTGAATTTTTGGACCGCCACCAAAATTTAAAACTAAGTAAAGTTTTTAATTATAATCTAAGTTGTTCAAGGTCACCACATGCAATCCGCCCAATTTTTTTTATCCAACCACTTCCAAACTGGGCATACCTCACCTTGAACAAAAAAAAAAAAATGCTTTAGACAAGTTTGGGACAACTTGGTGCTGATGTGGCGCCAAGTTGTCCCAAACTTGCCTAATTGTAGATATATTATATTTTAGTGTCTATTTTTTGATAAATTTAAAAAATTATGCCTATATTTGCGAAAAATCCGATCTTTTTCTTTTAATAAAAAATTGAAATTCTTCTAAAATTAGAAAAATCAAATCACATTTTAAAAACACCTAATATCTTTTCAGATTTTAGATAACACACCTAATAATGTGTAGGTGCATTTAATTTTCTACATTTTAATATGATATAACCTTTCATATATTCTGATATAATATGAAAGTGTTAAGATTATGGACATAATTGTCCAATTTATGACGGTCTATATTTTAAAACTATGACAAATATATAAGATGTATTTTTAAGACCAAAAGAAGATTGAGTGTGTTTTACAAAAAAAAATTTACATTTTTCACAAAAAAGAAGAAATTATTAGATCAATTCTCCTGCTTGGTTTAGGGTTTAGGGTTTAGGGTTTAGGGTTTTAGGGTTTATTGTTAGGGTTTATGGTTTAGGGTTTAGGGGTTACGGTTTAGGGTTTAACGTTTAGGGTTTTATGGTTTTAGGTTTTATGGTTTAGGGTTTTAGGGTTTAGGTTTTAAAGTTTAGTGTTTAAGGTTTAGGGTTCAAGGTTCAGGGTTGGGGGTTGAGGGTTCAGAGTTGAGAGTTTTTAGGGTTTAGGGTTTTTAGGGTTTAGAGTTTAGAGTTTAAGGGTTCATGGTTTTTAGGGTTTATTGTTTATGGTTTAGTGTTATGGGTTTTTAGGGTTTTTATTGTTTAAGGTTTACGGTTTAGGGTTTATTGTTTAGGGTTTAGGGTTTAGGGTTTAGGGTTTAGGGTTTAGGGTTTAACGTTTTTAGGGTTTTAGGGTTTTTGGGTTTAGGGTTTAGGGTTTAGGGTTTAGGGTTTAGGGTTTAGGGTTTAGGGTTTAGGGTTTAGGGTTTAGGGTTTAGGGTTTAGGGTTTAGGGTTTAGGGTTTAGGGTTTAGGGTTTAGGGTTTAGGGTTTAGGGTTTAGGGTTTAGGGTTTAGGGTTTAGGGTTTAGGGTTTAGGGTTTAGGGTTTAGGGTTTAGGGTTTAGGGTTTAGGGTTTAGGGTTTAGGGTTTAGGGTTTAGGGTTTAGGGTTTAGGGTTTAGGGTTTAGGGTTTAGGGTTTAGGGTTTAGGGTTTAGGGTTTAGGGTTTAGGGTTTAGGGTTTAGGGTTTAGGGTTTAGGGTTTAGGGTTTAGGGTTTAGGGTTTAGGGTTTAGGGTTTAGGGTTTAGGGTTTAGGGTTTAGGGTTTAGGGTTTAGGGTTTAGGGTTTAGGGTTTAGGGTTTAGGGTTTAGGGTTTAGGGTTTAGGGTTTAGGGTTTAGGGTTTAGGGTTTAGGGTTTAGGGTTTAGGGTTTAGGGTTTAGGGTTTAGGGTTTAGGGTTTAGGGTTTAGGGTTTAGGGTTTAGGGTTTAGGGTTTAGGGTTTAGGGTTTAGGGTTTAGGGTTTAGGGTTTAGGGTTTAGGGTTTAGGGTTTAGGGTTTAGGGTTTAGGGTTTAGGGTTTAGGGTTTAGGGTTTAGGGTTTAGGGTTTAGGGTTTAGGGTTTAGGGTTTAGGGTTTAGGGTTTAGGGTTTAGGGTTTAGGGTTTAGGGTTTAGGGTTTAGGGTTTAGGGTTTAGGGTTTAGGGTTTAGGGTTTAGGGTTTAGGGTTTAGGGTTTAGGGTTTAGGGTTTAGGGTTTAGGGTTTAGGGTTTAGGGTTTAGGGTTTAGGGTTTAGGGTTTAGGGTTTAGGGTTTAGGGTTTAGGGTTTAGGGTTTAGGGTTTAGGGTTTAGGGTTTAGGGTTTAGGGTTTAGGGTTTAGGGTTTAGGGTTTAGGGTTTAGGGTTTAGGGTTTAGGGTTTAGGGTTTAGGGTTTAGGGTTTAGGGTTTAGGGTTTAGGGTTTAGGGTTTAGGGTTTAGGGTTTAGGGTTTAGGGTTTAGGGTTTAGGGTTTAGGGTTTAGGGTTTAGGGTTTAGGGTTTAGGGTTTAGGGTTTAGGGTTTAGGGTTTAGGGTTTAGGGTTTAGGGTTTAGGGTTTAGGGTTTAGGGTTTAGGGTTTAGGGTTTAGGGTTTAGGGTTTAGGGTTTAGGGTTTAGGGTTTAGGGTTTAGGGTTTAGGGTTTAGGGTTTAGGGTTTAGGGTTTAGGGTTTAGGGTTTAGGGTTTAGGGTTTAGGGTTTAGGGTTTAGGGTTTAGGGTTTAGGGTTTAGGGTTTAGGGTTTAGGGTTTAGGGTTTAGGGTTTAGGGTTTAGGGTTTAGGGTTTAGGGTTTAGGGTTTAGGGTTTAGGGTTTAGGGTTTAGGGTTTAGGGTTTAGGGTTTAGGGTTTAGGGTTTAGGGTTTAGGGTTTAGGGTTTAGGGTTTAGGGTTTAGGGTTTAGGGTTTAGGGTTTAGGGTTTAGGGTTTAGGGTTTAGGGTTTAGGGTTTAGGGTTTAGGGTTTAGGGTTTAGGGTTTAGGGTTTAGGGTTTAGGGTTTAGGGTTTAGGGTTTAGGGTTTAGGGTTTAGGGTTTAGGGTTTAGGGTTTAGGGTTTAGGGTTTAGGGTTTAGGGTTTAGGGTTTAGGGTTTAGGGTTTAGGGTTTAGGGTTTAGGGTTTAGGGTTTAGGGTTTAGGGTTTAGGGTTTAGGGTTTAGGGTTTAGGGTTTAGGGTTTAGGGTTTAGGGTTTAGGGTTTAGGGTTTAGGGTTTAGGGTTTAGGGTTTAGGGTTTAGGGTTTAGGGTTTAGGGTTTAGGGTTTAGGGTTTAGGGTTTAGGGTTTAGGGTTTAGGGTTTAGGGTTTAGGGTTTAGGGTTTAGGGTTTAGGGTTTAGGGTTTAGGGTTTAGGGTTTAGGGTTTAGGGTTTAGGGTTTAGGGTTTAGGGTTTAGGGTTTAGGGTTTAGGGTTTAGGGTTTAGGGTTTAGGGTTTAGGGTTTAGGGTTTAGGGTTTAGGGTTTAGGGTTTAGGGTTTAGGGTTTAGGGTTTAGGGTTTAGGGTTTAGGGTTTAGGGTTTAGGGTTTAGGGTTTAGGGTTTAGGGTTTAGGGTTTAGGGTTTAGGGTTTAGGGTTTAGGGTTTAGGGTTTAGGGTTTAGGGTTTAGGGTTTAGGGTTTAGGGTTTAGGGTTTAGGGTTTAGGGTTTAGGGTTTAGGGTTTAGGGTTTAGGGTTTAGGGTTTAGGGTTTAGGGTTTAGGGTTTAGGGTTTAGGGTTTAGGGTTTAGGGTTTAGGGTTTAGGGTTTAGGGTTTAGGGTTTAGGGTTTAGGGTTTAGGGTTTAGGGTTTAGGGTTTAGGGTTTAGGGTTTAGGGTTTAGGGTTTAGGGTTTAGGGTTTAGGGTTTAGGGTTTAGGGTTTAGGGTTTAGGGTTTAGGGTTTAGGGTTTAGGGTTTAGGGTTTAGGGTTTAGGGTTTAGGGTTTAGGGTTTAGGGTTTAGGGTTTAGGGTTTAGGGTTTAGGGTTTAGGGTTTAGGGTTTAGGGTTTAGGGTTTAGGGTTTAGGGTTTAGGGTTTAGGGTTTAGGGTTTAGGGTTTAGGGTTTAGGGTTTAGGGTTTAGGGTTTAGGGTTTAGGGTTTAGGGTTTAGGGTTTAGGGTTTAGGGTTTAGGGTTTAGGGTTTAGGGTTTAGGGTTTAGGGTTTAGGGTTTAGGGTTTAGGGTTTAGGGTTTAGGGTTTAGGGTTTAGGGTTTAGGGTTTAGGGTTTAGGGTTTAGGGTTTAGGGTTTAGGGTTTAGGGTTTAGGGTTTAGGGTTTAGGGTTTAGGGTTTAGGGTTTAGGGTTTAGGGTTTAGGGTTTAGGGTTTAGGGTTTAGGGTTTAGGGTTTAGGGTTTAGGGTTTAGGGTTTAGGGTTTAGGGTTTAGGGTTTAGGGTTTAGGGTTTAGGGTTTAGGGTTTAGGGTTTAGGGTTTAGGGTTTAGGGTTTAGGGTTTAGGGTTTAGGGTTTAGGGTTTAGGGTTTAGGGTTTAGGGTTTAGGGTTTAGGGTTTAGGGTTTAGGGTTTAGGGTTTAGGGTTTAGGGTTTAGGGTTTAGGGTTTAGGGTTTAGGGTTTAGGGTTTAGGGTTTAGGGTTTAGGGTTTAGGGTTTAGGGTTTAGGGTTTAGGGTTTAGGGTTTAGGGTTTAGGGTTTAGGGTTTAGGGTTTAGGGTTTAGGGTTTAGGGTTTAGGGTTTAGGGTTTAGGGTTTAGGGTTTAGGGTTTAGGGTTTAGGGTTTAGGGTTTAGGGTTTAGGGTTTAGGGTTTAGGGTTTAGGGTTTAGGGTTTAGGGTTTAGGGTTTAGGGTTTAGGGTTTAGGGTTTAGGGTTTAGGGTTTAGGGTTTAGGGTTTAGGGTTTAGGGTTTAGGGTTTAGGGTTTAGGGTTTAGGGTTTAGGGTTTAGGGTTTAGGGTTTAGGGTTTAGGGTTTAGGGTTTAGGGTTTAGGGTTTAGGGTTTAGGGTTTAGGGTTTAGGGTTTAGGGTTTAGGGTTTAGGGTTTAGGGTTTAGGGTTTAGGGTTTAGGGTTTAGGGTTTAGGGTTTAGGGTTTAGGGTTTAGGGTTTAGGGTTTAGGGTTTAGGGTTTAGGGTTTAGGGTTTAGGGTTTAGGGTTTAGGGTTTAGGGTTTAGGGTTTAGGGTTTAGGGTTTAGGGTTTAGGGTTTAGGGTTTAGGGTTTAGGGTTTAGGGTTTAGGGTTTAGGGTTTAGGGTTTAGGGTTTAGGGTTTAGGGTTTAGGGTTTAGGGTTTAGGGTTTAGGGTTTAGGGTTTAGGGTTTAGGGTTTAGGGTTTAGGGTTTAGGGTTTAGGGTTTAGGGTTTAGGGTTTAGGGTTTAGGGTTTAGGGTTTAGGGTTTAGGGTTTAGGGTTTAGGGTTTAGGGTTTAGGGTTTAGGGTTTAGGGTTTAGGGTTTAGGGTTTAGGGTTTAGGGTTTAGGGTTTAGGGTTTAGGGTTTAGGGTTTAGGGTTTAGGGTTTAGGGTTTAGGGTTTAGGGTTTAGGGTTTAGGGTTTAGGGTTTAGGGTTTAGGGTTTAGGGTTTAGGGTTTAGGGTTTAGGGTTTAGGGTTTAGGGTTTAGGGTTTAGGGTTTAGGGTTTAGGGTTTAGGGTTTAGGGTTTAGGGTTTAGGGTTTAGGGTTTAGGGTTTAGGGTTTAGGGTTTAGGGTTTAGGGTTTAGGGTTTAGGGTTTAGGGTTTAGGGTTTAGGGTTTAGGGTTTAGGGTTTAGGGTTTAGGGTTTAGGGTTTAGGGTTTAGGGTTTAGGGTTTAGGGTTTAGGGTTTAGGGTTTAGGGTTTAGGGTTTAGGGTTTAGGGTTTAGGGTTTAGGGTTTAGGGTTTAGGGTTTAGGGTTTAGGGTTTAGGGTTTAGGGTTTAGGGTTTAGGGTTTAGGGTTTAGGGTTTAGGGTTTAGGGTTTAGGGTTTAGGGTTTAGGGTTTAGGGTTTAGGGTTTAGGGTTTAGGGTTTAGGGTTTAGGGTTTAGGGTTTAGGGTTTAGGGTTTAGGGTTTAGGGTTTAGGGTTTAGGGTTTAGGGTTTAGGGTTTAGGGTTTAGGGTTTAGGGTTTAGGGTTTAGGGTTTAGGGTTTAGGGTTTAGGGTTTAGGGTTTAGGGTTTAGGGTTTAGGGTTTAGGGTTTAGGGTTTAGGGTTTAGGGTTTAGGGTTTAGGGTTTAGGGTTTAGGGTTTAGGGTTTAGGGTTTAGGGTTTAGGGTTTAGGGTTTAGGGTTTAGGGTTTAGGGTTTAGGGTTTAGGGTTTAGGGTTTAGGGTTTAGGGTTTAGGGTTTAGGGTTTAGGGTTTAGGGTTTAGGGTTTAGGGTTTAGGGTTTAGGGTTTAGGGTTTAGGGTTTAGGGTTTAGGGTTTAGGGTTTAGGGTTTAGGGTTTAGGGTTTAGGGTTTAGGGTTTAGGGTTTAGGGTTTAGGGTTTAGGGTTTAGGGTTTAGGGTTTAGGGTTTAGGGTTTAGGGTTTAGGGTTTAGGGTTTAGGGTTTAGGGTTTAGGGTTTAGGGTTTAGGGTTTAGGGTTTAGGGTTTAGGGTTTAGGGTTTAGGGTTTAGGGTTTAGGGTTTAGGGTTTAGGGTTTAGGGTTTAGGGTTTAGGGTTTAGGGTTTAGGGTTTAGGGTTTAGGGTTTAGGGTTTAGGGTTTAGGGTTTAGGGTTTAGGGTTTAGGGTTTAGGGTTTAGGGTTTAGGGTTTAGGGTTTAGGGTTTAGGGTTTAGGGTTTAGGGTTTAGGGTTTAGGGTTTAGGGTTTAGGGTTTAGGGTTTAGGGTTTAGGGTTTAGGGTTTAGGGTTTAGGGTTTAGGGTTTAGGGTTTAGGGTTTAGGGTTTAGGGTTTAGGGTTTAGGGTTTAGGGTTTAGGGTTTAGGGTTTAGGGTTTAGGGTTTAGGGTTTAGGGTTTAGGGTTTAGGGTTTAGGGTTTAGGGTTTAGGGTTTAGGGTTTAGGGTTTAGGGTTTAGGGTTTAGGGTTTAGGGTTTAGGGTTTAGGGTTTAGGGTTTAGGGTTTAGGGTTTAGGGTTTAGGGTTTAGGGTTTAGGGTTTAGGGTTTAGGGTTTAGGGTTTAGGGTTTAGGGTTTAGGGTTTAGGGTTTAGGGTTTAGGGTTTAGGGTTTAGGGTTTAGGGTTTAGGGTTTAGGGTTTAGGGTTTAGGGTTTAGGGTTTAGGGTTTAGGGTTTAGGGTTTAGGGTTTAGGGTTTAGGGTTTAGGGTTTAGGGTTTAGGGTTTAGGGTTTAGGGTTTAGGGTTTAGGGTTTAGGGTTTAGGGTTTAGGGTTTAGGGTTTAGGGTTTAGGGTTTAGGGTTTAGGGTTTAGGGTTTAGGGTTTAGGGTTTAGGGTTTAGGGTTTAGGGTTTAGGGTTTAGGGTTTAGGGTTTAGGGTTTAGGGTTTAGGGTTTAGGGTTTAGGGTTTAGGGTTTAGGGTTTAGGGTTTAGGGTTTAGGGTTTAGGGTTTAGGGTTTAGGGTTTAGGGTTTAGGGTTTAGGGTTTAGGGTTTAGGGTTTAGGGTTTAGGGTTTAGGGTTTAGGGTTTAGGGTTTAGGGTTTAGGGTTTAGGGTTTAGGGTTTAGGGTTTAGGGTTTAGGGTTTAGGGTTTAGGGTTTAGGGTTTAGGGTTTAGGGTTTAGGGTTTAGGGTTTAGGGTTTAGGGTTTAGGGTTTAGGGTTTAGGGTTTAGGGTTTAGGGTTTAGGGTTTAGGGTTTAGGGTTTAGGGTTTAGGGTTTAGGGTTTAGGGTTTAGGGTTTAGGGTTTAGGGTTTAGGGTTTAGGGTTTAGGGTTTAGGGTTTAGGGTTTAGGGTTTAGGGTTTAGGGTTTAGGGTTTAGGGTTTAGGGTTTAGGGTTTAGGGTTTAGGGTTTAGGGTTTAGGGTTTAGGGTTTAGGGTTTAGGGTTTAGGGTTTAGGGTTTAGGGTTTAGGGTTTAGGGTTTAGGGTTTAGGGTTTAGGGTTTAGGGTTTAGGGTTTAGGGTTTAGGGTTTAGGGTTTAGGGTTTAGGGTTTAGGGTTTAGGGTTTAGGGTTTAGGGTTTAGGGTTTAGGGTTTAGGGTTTAGGGTTTAGGGTTTAGGGTTTAGGGTTTAGGGTTTAGGGTTTAGGGTTTAGGGTTTAGGGTTTAGGGTTTAGGGTTTAGGGTTTAGGGTTTAGGGTTTAGGGTTTAGGGTTTAGGGTTTAGGGTTTAGGGTTTAGGGTTTAGGGTTTAGGGTTTAGGGTTTAGGGTTTAGGGTTTAGGGTTTAGGGTTTAGGGTTTAGGGTTTAGGGTTTAGGGTTTAGGGTTTAGGGTTTAGGGTTTAGGGTTTAGGGTTTAGGGTTTAGGGTTTAGGGTTTAGGGTTTAGGGTTTAGGGTTTAGGGTTTAGGGTTTAGGGTTTAGGGTTTAGGGTTTAGGGTTTAGGGTTTAGGGTTTAGGGTTTAGGGTTTAGGGTTTAGGGTTTAGGGTTTAGGGTTTAGGGTTTAGGGTTTAGGGTTTAGGGTTTAGGGTTTAGGGTTTAGGGTTTAGGGTTTAGGGTTTAGGGTTTAGGGTTTAGGGTTTAGGGTTTAGGGTTTAGGGTTTAGGGTTTAGGGTTTAGGGTTTAGGGTTTAGGGTTTAGGGTTTAGGGTTTAGGGTTTAGGGTTTAGGGTTTAGGGTTTAGGGTTTAGGGTTTAGGGTTTAGGGTTTAGGGTTTAGGGTTTAGGGTTTAGGGTTTAGGGTTTAGGGTTTAGGGTTTAGGGTTTAGGGTTTAGGGTTTAGGGTTTAGGGTTTAGGGTTTAGGGTTTAGGGTTTAGGGTTTAGGGTTTAGGGTTTAGGGTTTAGGGTTTAGGGTTTAGGGTTTAGGGTTTAGGGTTTAGGGTTTAGGGTTTAGGGTTTAGGGTTTAGGGTTTAGGGTTTAGGGTTTAGGGTTTAGGGTTTAGGGTTTAGGGTTTAGGGTTTAGGGTTTAGGGTTTAGGGTTTAGGGTTTAGGGTTTAGGGTTTAGGGTTTAGGGTTTAGGGTTTAGGGTTTAGGGTTTAGGGTTTAGGGTTTAGGGTTTAGGGTTTAGGGTTTAGGGTTTAGGGTTTAGGGTTTAGGGTTTAGGGTTTAGGGTTTAGGGTTTAGGGTTTAGGGTTTAGGGTTTAGGGTTTAGGGTTTAGGGTTTAGGGTTTAGGGTTTAGGGTTTAGGGTTTAGGGTTTAGGGTTTAGGGTTTAGGGTTTAGGGTTTAGGGTTTAGGGTTTAGGGTTTAGGGTTTAGGGTTTAGGGTTTAGGGTTTAGGGTTTAGGGTTTAGGGTTTAGGGTTTAGGGTTTAGGGTTTAGGGTTTAGGGTTTAGGGTTTAGGGTTTAGGGTTTAGGGTTTAGGGTTTAGGGTTTAGGGTTTAGGGTTTAGGGTTTAGGGTTTAGGGTTTAGGGTTTAGGGTTTAGGGTTTAGGGTTTAGGGTTTAGGGTTTAGGGTTTAGGGTTTAGGGTTTAGGGTTTAGGGTTTAGGGTTTAGGGTTTAGGGTTTAGGGTTTAGGGTTTAGGGTTTAGGGTTTAGGGTTTAGGGTTTAGGGTTTAGGGTTTAGGGTTTAGGGTTTAGGGTTTAGGGTTTAGGGTTTAGGGTTTAGGGTTTAGGGTTTAGGGTTTAGGGTTTAGGGTTTAGGGTTTAGGGTTTAGGGTTTAGGGTTTAGGGTTTAGGGTTTAGGGTTTAGGGTTTAGGGTTTAGGGTTTAGGGTTTAGGGTTTAGGGTTTAGGGTTTAGGGTTTAGGGTTTAGGGTTTAGGGTTTAGGGTTTAGGGTTTAGGGTTTAGGGTTTAGGGTTTAGGGTTTAGGGTTTAGGGTTTAGGGTTTAGGGTTTAGGGTTTAGGGTTTAGGGTTTAGGGTTTAGGGTTTAGGGTTTAGGGTTTAGGGTTTAGGGTTTAGGGTTTAGGGTTTAGGGTTTAGGGTTTAGGGTTTAGGGTTTAGGGTTTAGGGTTTAGGGTTTAGGGTTTAGGGTTTAGGGTTTAGGGTTTAGGGTTTAGGGTTTAGGGTTTAGGGTTTAGGGTTTAGGGTTTAGGGTTTAGGGTTTAGGGTTTAGGGTTTAGGGTTTAGGGTTTAGGGTTTAGGGTTTAGGGTTTAGGGTTTAGGGTTTAGGGTTTAGGGTTTAGGGTTTAGGGTTTAGGGTTTAGGGTTTAGGGTTTAGGGTTTAGGGTTTAGGGTTTAGGGTTTAGGGTTTAGGGTTTAGGGTTTAGGGTTTAGGGTTTAGGGTTTAGGGTTTAGGGTTTAGGGTTTAGGGTTTAGGGTTTAGGGTTTAGGGTTTAGGGTTTAGGGTTTAGGGTTTAGGGTTTAGGGTTTAGGGTTTAGGGTTTAGGGTTTAGGGTTTAGGGTTTAGGGTTTAGGGTTTAGGGTTTAGGGTTTAGGGTTTAGGGTTTAGGGTTTAGGGTTTAGGGTTTAGGGTTTAGGGTTTAGGGTTTAGGGTTTAGGGTTTAGGGTTTAGGGTTTAGGGTTTAGGGTTTAGGGTTTAGGGTTTAGGGTTTAGGGTTTAGGGTTTAGGGTTTAGGGTTTAGGGTTTAGGGTTTAGGGTTTAGGGTTTAGGGTTTAGGGTTTAGGGTTTAGGGTTTAGGGTTTAGGGTTTAGGGTTTAGGGTTTAGGGTTTAGGGTTTAGGGTTTAGGGTTTAGGGTTTAGGGTTTAGGGTTTAGGGTTTAGGGTTTAGGGTTTAGGGTTTAGGGTTTAGGGTTTAGGGTTTAGGGTTTAGGGTTTAGGGTTTAGGGTTTAGGGTTTAGGGTTTAGGGTTTAGGGTTTAGGGTTTAGGGTTTAGGGTTTAGGGTTTAGGGTTTAGGGTTTAGGGTTTAGGGTTTAGGGTTTAGGGTTTAGGGTTTAGGGTTTAGGGTTTAGGGTTTAGGGTTTAGGGTTTAGGGTTTAGGGTTTAGGGTTTAGGGTTTAGGGTTTAGGGTTTAGGGTTTAGGGTTTAGGGTTTAGGGTTTAGGGTTTAGGGTTTAGGGTTTAGGGTTTAGGGTTTAGGGTTTAGGGTTTAGGGTTTAGGGTTTAGGGTTTAGGGTTTAGGGTTTAGGGTTTAGGGTTTAGGGTTTAGGGTTTAGGGTTTAGGGTTTAGGGTTTAGGGTTTAGGGTTTAGGGTTTAGGGTTTAGGGTTTAGGGTTTAGGGTTTAGGGTTTAGGGTTTAGGGTTTAGGGTTTAGGGTTTAGGGTTTAGGGTTTAGGGTTTAGGGTTTAGGGTTTAGGGTTTAGGGTTTAGGGTTTAGGGTTTAGGGTTTAGGGTTTAGGGTTTAGGGTTTAGGGTTTAGGGTTTAGGGTTTAGGGTTTAGGGTTTAGGGTTTAGGGTTTAGGGTTTAGGGTTTAGGGTTTAGGGTTTAGGGTTTAGGGTTTAGGGTTTAGGGTTTAGGGTTTAGGGTTTAGGGTTTAGGGTTTAGGGTTTAGGGTTTAGGGTTTAGGGTTTAGGGTTTAGGGTTTAGGGTTTAGGGTTTAGGGTTTAGGGTTTAGGGTTTAGGGTTTAGGGTTTAGGGTTTAGGGTTTAGGGTTTAGGGTTTAGGGTTTAGGGTTTAGGGTTTAGGGTTTAGGGTTTAGGGTTTAGGGTTTAGGGTTTAGGGTTTAGGGTTTAGGGTTTAGGGTTTAGGGTTTAGGGTTTAGGGTTTAGGGTTTAGGGTTTAGGGTTTAGGGTTTAGGGTTTAGGGTTTAGGGTTTAGGGTTTAGGGTTTAGGGTTTAGGGTTTAGGGTTTAGGGTTTAGGGTTTAGGGTTTAGGGTTTAGGGTTTAGGGTTTAGGGTTTAGGGTTTAGGGTTTAGGGTTTAGGGTTTAGGGTTTAGGGTTTAGGGTTTAGGGTTTAGGGTTTAGGGTTTAGGGTTTAGGGTTTAGGGTTTAGGGTTTAGGGTTTAGGGTTTAGGGTTTAGGGTTTAGGGTTTAGGGTTTAGGGTTTAGGGTTTAGGGTTTAGGGTTTAGGGTTTAGGGTTTAGGGTTTAGGGTTTAGGGTTTAGGGTTTAGGGTTTAGGGTTTAGGGTTTAGGGTTTAGGGTTTAGGGTTTAGGGTTTAGGGTTTAGGGTTTAGGGTTTAGGGTTTAGGGTTTAGGGTTTAGGGTTTAGGGTTTAGGGTTTAGGGTTTAGGGTTTAGGGTTTAGGGTTTAGGGTTTAGGGTTTAGGGTTTAGGGTTTAGGGTTTAGGGTTTAGGGTTTAGGGTTTAGGGTTTAGGGTTTAGGGTTTAGGGTTTAGGGTTTAGGGTTTAGGGTTTAGGGTTTAGGGTTTAGGGTTTAGGGTTTAGGGTTTAGGGTTTAGGGTTTAGGGTTTAGGGTTTAGGGTTTAGGGTTTAGGGTTTAGGGTTTAGGGTTTAGGGTTTAGGGTTTAGGGTTTAGGGTTTAGGGTTTAGGGTTTAGGGTTTAGGGTTTAGGGTTTAGGGTTTAGGGTTTAGGGTTTAGGGTTTAGGGTTTAGGGTTTAGGGTTTAGGGTTTAGGGTTTAGGGTTTAGGGTTTAGGGTTTAGGGTTTAGGGTTTAGGGTTTAGGGTTTAGGGTTTAGGGTTTAGGGTTTAGGGTTTAGGGTTTAGGGTTTAGGGTTTAGGGTTTAGGGTTTAGGGTTTAGGGTTTAGGGTTTAGGGTTTAGGGTTTAGGGTTTAGGGTTTAGGGTTTAGGGTTTAGGGTTTAGGGTTTAGGGTTTAGGGTTTAGGGTTTAGGGTTTAGGGTTTAGGGTTTAGGGTTTAGGGTTTAGGGTTTAGGGTTTAGGGTTTAGGGTTTAGGGTTTAGGGTTTAGGGTTTAGGGTTTAGGGTTTAGGGTTTAGGGTTTAGGGTTTAGGGTTTAGGGTTTAGGGTTTAGGGTTTAGGGTTTAGGGTTTAGGGTTTAGGGTTTAGGGTTTAGGGTTTAGGGTTTAGGGTTTAGGGTTTAGGGTTTAGGGTTTAGGGTTTAGGGTTTAGGGTTTAGGGTTTAGGGTTTAGGGTTTAGGGTTTAGGGTTTAGGGTTTAGGGTTTAGGGTTTAGGGTTTAGGGTTTAGGGTTTAGGGTTTAGGGTTTAGGGTTTAGGGTTTAGGGTTTAGGGTTTAGGGTTTAGGGTTTAGGGTTTAGGGTTTAGGGTTTAGGGTTTAGGGTTTAGGGTTTAGGGTTTAGGGTTTAGGGTTTAGGGTTTAGGGTTTAGGGTTTAGGGTTTAGGGTTTAGGGTTTAGGGTTTAGGGTTTAGGGTTTAGGGTTTAGGGTTTAGGGTTTAGGGTTTAGGGTTTAGGGTTTAGGGTTTAGGGTTTAGGGTTTAGGGTTTAGGGTTTAGGGTTTAGGGTTTAGGGTTTAGGGTTTAGGGTTTAGGGTTTAGGGTTTAGGGTTTAGGGTTTAGGGTTTAGGGTTTAGGGTTTAGGGTTTAGGGTTTAGGGTTTAGGGTTTAGGGTTTAGGGTTTAGGGTTTAGGGTTTAGGGTTTAGGGTTTAGGGTTTAGGGTTTAGGGTTTAGGGTTTAGGGTTTAGGGTTTAGGGTTTAGGGTTTAGGGTTTAGGGTTTAGGGTTTAGGGTTTAGGGTTTAGGGTTTAGGGTTTAGGGTTTAGGGTTTAGGGTTTAGGGTTTAGGGTTTAGGGTTTAGGGTTTAGGGTTTAGGGTTTAGGGTTTAGGGTTTAGGGTTTAGGGTTTAGGGTTTAGGGTTTAGGGTTTAGGGTTTAGGGTTTAGGGTTTAGGGTTTAGGGTTTAGGGTTTAGGGTTTAGGGTTTAGGGTTTAGGGTTTAGGGTTTAGGGTTTAGGGTTTAGGGTTTAGGGTTTAGGGTTTAGGGTTTAGGGTTTAGGGTTTAGGGTTTAGGGTTTAGGGTTTAGGGTTTAGGGTTTAGGGTTTAGGGTTTAGGGTTTAGGGTTTAGGGTTTAGGGTTTAGGGTTTAGGGTTTAGGGTTTAGGGTTTAGGGTTTAGGGTTTAGGGTTTAGGGTTTAGGGTTTAGGGTTTAGGGTTTAGGGTTTAGGGTTTAGGGTTTAGGGTTTAGGGTTTAGGGTTTAGGGTTTAGGGTTTAGGGTTTAGGGTTTAGGGTTTAGGGTTTAGGGTTTAGGGTTTAGGGTTTAGGGTTTAGGGTTTAGGGTTTAGGGTTTAGGGTTTAGGGTTTAGGGTTTAGGGTTTAGGGTTTAGGGTTTAGGGTTTAGGGTTTAGGGTTTAGGGTTTAGGGTTTAGGGTTTAGGGTTTAGGGTTTAGGGTTTAGGGTTTAGGGTTTAGGGTTTAGGGTTTAGGGTTTAGGGTTTAGGGTTTAGGGTTTAGGGTTTAGGGTTTAGGGTTTAGGGTTTAGGGTTTAGGGTTTAGGGTTTAGGGTTTAGGGTTTAGGGTTTAGGGTTTAGGGTTTAGGGTTTAGGGTTTAGGGTTTAGGGTTTAGGGTTTAGGGTTTAGGGTTTAGGGTTTAGGGTTTAGGGTTTAGGGTTTAGGGTTTAGGGTTTAGGGTTTAGGGTTTAGGGTTTAGGGTTTAGGGTTTAGGGTTTAGGGTTTAGGGTTTAGGGTTTAGGGTTTAGGGTTTAGGGTTTAGGGTTTAGGGTTTAGGGTTTAGGGTTTAGGGTTTAGGGTTTAGGGTTTAGGGTTTAGGGTTTAGGGTTTAGGGTTTAGGGTTTAGGGTTTAGGGTTTAGGGTTTAGGGTTTAGGGTTTAGGGTTTAGGGTTTAGGGTTTAGGGTTTAGGGTTTAGGGTTTAGGGTTTAGGGTTTAGGGTTTAGGGTTTAGGGTTTAGGGTTTAGGGTTTAGGGTTTAGGGTTTAGGGTTTAGGGTTTAGGGTTTAGGGTTTAGGGTTTAGGGTTTAGGGTTTAGGGTTTAGGGTTTAGGGTTTAGGGTTTAGGGTTTAGGGTTTAGGGTTTAGGGTTTAGGGTTTAGGGTTTAGG